>WHPX01000731.1:0-618159 GCA_011057435.1 Actinia equina | reverse complement strand
CTACGGTGTACTATCTTATTCTCTTGAATCCCACCTTAATCTTCTGAAGTCTTTCAATTATCTTCACATTCAGTACTTTAGTGCTACCCGGGATCGATTCTATGTGTCGTTTGGGAGGTTAGTACTTGTTGGAGCTCTCCTGTGTGCTTCGAGAGCTTTCACCTGGTTCTCCCACCCCCCCCAACCTAGCCCTCTTTTTACATTTCATTTGGATTCAGTAAAATCTTATCAGGGAGATGGAGATGCCTGAGGGAGATGGAGATGCCAATGGCGAAGTCTTACACTCAATTCCTAACTTGATATTACTGAGTAGAAAGTGCATTTCTCAATTTTGTTAGACATTTTCTATCAATTCTCATTTTATAAGATTTCATTTTCTGATATGGTCAAATACCTTATATTTAAAATAGATCACAGTTTGTTAGGCACAACACTAATGATAAACAGTTCGTTTAAACTTTGGTTGCTTGTTAAGACCGTAGCCGATGGCGTTTTCACGTAGACAGATGGATAACATCTTTCATATGAGGATTCACTCTAATGGATTTTCAATTCTTCTAATCTTTATTCTCATATTTGACATCACTGTTTAGATCGAGATTCAGTTCACTATATATATATGTTTCTTTATGGATTTGGTCATCGATTATGAATTAAGAAAGGAATAGACTGACTATCATGACGCTAATGAAGGTCGGAAAAGATCAACAGAAATGTATTTTTTAATTGGTCAAAATTGCGTTTTAATAACTGACGTTGTTCAAATTTATCATTACCAGAGCTACAGCCTTCTATACTAGTAGGGACTCATATACGATTCTTTTTGGCGGGGAAGGGGGCGCGGTTAGCTGAAGACTACTATCCCTTTTCTCCGATGTTGTACTCTAGTTCTAAACCACGTCAAAGCCGTTCCTATACTGACTAGAAAATTGAATGTCGCATTCTTATTGTCTGTGGTGAATTAGTCCATATAAACCACGAGTCGCGTTTTGATCTTTTCCTTTCGTATTCCCTCCCATTGTTTTATCGTCGCTCTAGGCTTTCCTCGAATCCACTACAATCACAAGCCCTGTACGTTTTTTCACAAGTTCAAAAATGACTGGCAAGAGCTGCAAAATGCAAGGAATTTTGAAAATAAATTTGATAACGACATCAAAACTGAGTCTGCCAGTTGGCATCAACTCAGTCCAACAAGGCCTGAGTATATAAAGGGTGCTAATGGAGTTGGTATTTAACTGACAGATGCTAAAGAAATGTTCGAGTTAACTGACAAATAACCTAAAATTAGTAGATACACGGCGAATATTTCATTATTTTGGTTAATATATGGTCAATGCTCGTGTAAAATAATTACAGTCAAATGACATTTGGCCGAAAAATTAGGAGTAGTTAACTGACAATTCAATTGGGTACTGCCCCATCATAGGCACCCTCTAGCAACTCTTATTTTTGTAATTGTACAAGGCGAATTACAACCGTCATTCATTTTATTTGCAATTGTCTTTATATATATATTTTTTTGTTTTGCAGGCTTTTCGTTATACTTGAAAGTAAAACAAACTTTTAGTCTTTTCAAGAAGCTTCAATCGAGATCATTTTCATATGTTAAGCAATTGATGTATTCAAGTATAAATTTTCAGCTGTTCGGTAAAAAATAAATTAACGTCACGGAAGAACAACAAGACTTTTCTTCTAAACTTCCGACAACTGCAAGAGTCATATTGAGCCATTTTGTAGGAAAACAATAGAGTTTAAAACGTAATGGTTAACAGGATCTAAATACTGAAAACATAATAAGGTCAATTTTTAATCAAAAACGAAAAAAAAATTTTTTATGATTGATTGTTATTCATTTTCATTTCCTACTGACAGAATTCCTCTTATGTATTGCGTATTAAGATTTTTCATAGTTTATTTGATCGTCATTTGATAAGTCATGGCCTGCAGGGAATAGAATAATAAGATGCTAGTCATTCGGTCGATTCTTTCATTTCTTGATTTATTCTCTATGAACTCAGCCAACAATTATTCTTCCCATTCCATCCATCTAGCCAGCATTTTCTCGTTTACCATGTCTTTTATCCTTTTTCTACCCCGCTCTATCATTAACTTATAGTCAAAATTAAGATTATTAGCATACATCATGATACGAAACTTTTTTATTCGGATGTTTTCGTTAGAGCATCGTAATATAAACATACTTAATGCAGAAAAAACGTTATCGTACGTAAAATACATAAACAAACCGTTATCTTATTCAGAATTTCTGTATATTATTGCCATTATGCGTTGCTCTTATTTTCTATATCTATTCAACCAGATATTTTTAAACTTGATAAATTCAATGATTAAGTACTACGCAACACAACATCGAGCTCAAAATAAAACTGTAGCTTATTTTTGTTCGTCATTAAGGATGTTTATCAGAAGATTAAGCGAATTTTTATCAAAGATGGATTTTTCTTCTCTTGAATGATGTCATGACTATGAGTGCTAAGTTCGTGCGATAATTTCCTTTTAGTGACGTATCGAATCATCAGGTGAACCGCTTTCTCCTTTTATCGGACTTCTTTTTTGACCTCTTTCTTTCTCACTCTCATGCTCATTCTCTTTTTACCTTTTTATCGTATTTTTCTGTGTAACAGTGTCTTTCTTCATTTTATTCACTCATAAAATAATAATCAACGATGTCACTAAAGTGACGTATAATGATGACAATCTACGGGCATGCGTTGTGATTGAACAAGTCTAGCTACGCAACTAAAGAAACATAAAATTGAAGAACGAATATTAGAGTTTGTATAACTTAAGTCATAGTGACGCAGGCCCTTAACTAGGGGGGGGGTGCGTTCGCACCCCCCCCCCCCCCCACGCGAGCTACGGGCCTGTGACGCACTAAATATTTGTTGTCCAATGAATGGGAAATTTAATGATGTAATCAAGAAAAATACCTAAGAAGAACGTTGGCATCAATGCAAAGTTAAGAATCAGTATCAAGCCTTCAGGCTCGATACAATACATGTATTCACTCACACTAAGATAGGAAAAAAATAAGATGATATGAATGATGCAGTATGGTAAAAAAAACTACTCTGATCTTTTAGTGTGCATCCTGTATTTGATGAAGGTAGATTGGATTACTAGTGAATGGACCGCAGCTAGTAGGCAAATGAACCACAAAATCAAACTTAATCCAAAATGTCAACTTGAGCAGTGTTCTTCTATAGGTATGTCTATTTTATTTATTTTTTAGTAGATTAGTTTATTCGAAGTCTCGTACTGTTCCGCTCGTACGATGGTCAAATAACCGATTTATTTCGCCACAAATTGTTGGGTGTCATCTTTTCTAAAACGAGCCACTGCGCGCGTTGGATTCGAAGAATAAATAAAAAACCTACACCGAGTCTCTTTTCTTTATTAATTTGTTAGGCTTTCAGATTAGATTTAAATTACCAACTTCACTGAGTCTTAACATCCTGTAATCGTGTCTCAAATATAAATATTGGCCAATTAAAGTATAAAGGCGCTGCGTTTATGACATGCAATAGGTTCGTCAGTTTCTATCTTTTTTCTTCTTTTCAGCTCCATTAGTTTCCAATTGGTTCACATCCTGACTCATGATTTGCAAAGACACGAAAATTGACAGATCAAATGAACAATTGACTGAGAATTAAAAACTTGATGCTACTACTGTTACTATACAGATAAAGGTTTTGGGAGGTTGCCGCAGTCGACAGTAAGAGGGGAAAAAAGTAGGTTTATTCCGCTACAGTTCAACAGACTTTTCAATGAATTATACGAATACAAGCATCGCAAGTGAAATCATCGTCGACAACCGAAGAATTAAGATCACGCAACTATTCTTCTACGTGCTGATAGCAGCTGTTGGGGCGGTTGGAAACACTATGATATGCATTTCTATTTTGAGACGAACTCAACGTAAGATGAGCGAGAATTTTATCCTCAATCTCGCCGTGACAGACCTGGCTGTAAGTACAATAAGTATTCCTTTGGATGTGATCGAAAGAGTGTCAGGCTTCTGGCCCTATGGAGCGGTCTTGTGTAAGATTGTCTATCCATTTCAGACGATTCTCATGGCAGTTTCCGTAGCAACTTTGCTAGCAATGAGCCTTGAGCGGCATCGTGTTATCATCTACCCCTTTAAACCTCGCATAAAAGGCCATTCTTCGAGGATCATAATCGTAGTGACGTGGATTGGAAGCATTATTCTTGTTTCTCCGTACATTCTTGTATTGTCGTACGAAGATAACAACTGTATTGAAGTATGGCCAAATGGGACATTGTTTGTGAGGATCTACACCATGTCAGTGTTTGTGGCGCTTTATCTATGCCCGTTGATTGTCATAACCATAGCGTACTTGCTGGTAGCCGCCAAGTTGTACAGAGACATCAAAAGGATGAGAGGAATTTTCTCTCCTGGCAAAAAGACAAGAAACGGACAACGAATGATCAAATGTAGAGCACAGAGAAATTTGAGAATCGTTAAAATTTTTATCGCAGCTGTTTTCGCATTTGCTGTTTGTTTCTTGCCAACGCATGTCATGTGGTTGTGGCATGACTTTGGATCAGGGTCGCAATCTGATTACTTTACTACACTACTTGTCTTTGCCAATATCTTAGTATATGCAAACAGCAGCATCAATCCTTTCATATTTGGGACACTCCAGTCAGAGTGCAACTCGTGCTATGCGTTTTTCAGAGGACCAAGAGCAAGGCGCCGTGGCACACCCCACAAAGATAGGAAGTTCTCTTTCTACTCTTTTCCCTCAAGGTATCGTAGTGCATCAAGGAGTTGTCCTAATAATGTTCTTTTGCTTCCTTCAAGAGAGGTTCATGATCATGTGGATCATGCTCATCAAAGAGATTGGGCAGAGCACGTAGCGCTTAATCTAGAATCCAATCTTTAGTAAGTACTTCTTAATACAGACGCAAACCTTCAAAAGGGGTCATACTTGTAGCCAATAAAAAAGCAGATGGATTTATACCCCATGATGACGTCATTTATAGACGACTCGAGAGAGATCATCACCGACTGCACCGCAAAATAAGAACATTATACATTGATAACAAAATATCTCTTCGCCATAAGCTACTAAAATGAATAATATACTAATAACTGCAGTGATAAAACTTTTGTTGAAGATAATTAAGCTGTTCATTAATCAAGCATGTTATATTAAAGTTAAAAAAACATTTATGGTTTTATTAATGAGAAATTATATATTTTCCTTAAAAGATCAGTAATGTAAGACGTGGAACTCGATCTTATCAATTAATGCCGGGTTATTAATGGTTTCAAGATTGTTTCCAGGATGGGAAATCAGGTTAGAAAACAATGGTGGTTTGCTGAATCACTAGGTGTTTTTTAACTTTTTCCCCAAACAATTCTCTGCCAAAATATTAAATGTTGATCTCAATTTCTCATCCAAGATATCACAGTTAATGAAGCGTTAAAATCCAATCTATCCAATATATACACTCCCTTCTACCACCTCTTTCTCTTTTACTCCGACGAAGGCACTAGCGTCCGAAACGTCAGTAAGTTTTTTCATCTTTTCACGGTGTATAATTTACCTTTTCATCATTACCGTTAAAATCCAATCTTGGTACATAAACTTTGACTACATTGTTATCCAATAGGCCATGTTCGAGATATTGGAATTCTAGGTGACGATCCGAGGCTCTCCGGAATAAGATGTTCAAAATTACACAGTAGATTCGTTTACAATGTCGTAGAATTATTGCTAAAAGGTAGGAAGTTCGTATATGGTAAATTATATATTTTATTCCTACGTCATCACTTGTATTTGATAATCCACGTGTTTGTACTTTTGACTAGTCTTAAAACTCACTGTATGCTTGCTTAGCCTCATTTCTGAGGTCGGTAAACAAAAGCAGAAATTAGAATAACAAAACAAGGAGCTTCTGTATTCGAGGCTAAGCCTGCATACACTGGAGTTTTAAGAGTCGTCAATACATGAAGCACCATACGACTGAACTGTCTCGCAATAAAGTCTGAATTTTAAAATGTCAACGTACGTGGCTTGTATCTGAGAACTTTATCAAAAGAATAAACTTAGGGCATTTTATTGTTTCTTCAAATGTTTACTATATACAGCATCTAGTATTGTAAAGAAAACCAAATGGCTTTATATCCATATCGTTAGTTTAGTTTTCTTAAAGACGGTCATTAACTCATTCTAAGGTGCTAATTGCCCAAGATCAGCTTCGGTTCGAAAGAAGGAAATCATTCAGTTAGCTATCATTAGCGAAGGTGTGAAACGTTTAACACCAGTGTTGTTAGAAACAGCTCTGCAGGTTATTCGGTTCGAGGAAGTTGGTAAACTAAACACGTACAAAATAATTGGCGAGGCACAACTTTTTTAACATGGAAATCAATTGCCTGATTGTTTAAAAATTGGCATTACGGCACGATACCTCATTTTTAGAGATACAAAGGTATAGCTAGAGTTTAGAAGCATCTTCATTTGAGTGGTTCATCAATGAAGGAAGAAGATCATTCCGAGCTAAATCAAGTGGAAACAACTGAAGAAAAACGAAAACTGCCAAAAAAGACAACTCAAAGCAAGGATAGGCTTCTTGAGCAAAAGTTGTTTCTTGTAAGAAAGAGAGAAAAATCCTTGGTGAAAGATGGCGAATTGAGGAGCCACATTCATCTTCCAAAGATCCCTGTTGATTCAAATTTACCAGAACTTGCGTTACATCACTCTTCTTCGCTGTTTTTCCCAAGTTTAGCAGTGACCACAAAAGTTAAACAAGATGCAAAAAACGTCAAAAAAGAAGGAAAAAATCCACAAAGATTTCTGCTGCCCAAAATTGAAAGACTGCAATTGCCGAAAACACCAGAGGGGACAGTTTTTCTGAGAAGAAAACAGCAAACAAGAGTAACCAAGGGAAAGAACCCTTCTGCATTTTTCCAGCCAGCAATCCAGAGAAACAACCACAACGAACAGATGCACTTTTTTGCTTATAATTCAAGAGGAATTCGTAACAATATGAAACGCAATCTCGACAAAGCTTCTCAGTACCCTTCGTTAAGAAAAAACACATTTGAACAGATACAGACAATTGATAATGATATTCAACGATGGATAAGTAGAATCCGTGAAGATATCGCTGGTGCTAGCGCAGAAATAAACAAAGAAATGATACAACAACGGCTAAAGACGCAGAAGAAGATTGAGGAGATGAGAAAACTAGTGCACAAAAGAAAGCAAAAGCATTTTGATAGCTTCTTTTACTTGTAATGGATTAATTTCTTAATAATTTTCCTTTTTTGTCTTATTAGATTGAATGTATGTTTGGATTTTTTTATCGATATCATCTCAAAGCAGGGACTCAAGATATTCATGGGGAATAATGACACTGAGATGATTCGCAATAATGGACAAACTTGGACAAACGGTCTAAAGTAAAAGGTTTCACGATTATAATCGAACCTGTCCCTTAGGGTCGTTATTAATCCGTTAAAAAAGTTGTGTTTTTTTTTTTAAATTTACTTTTGTAATAAATTACTATTTCTTTACCTGGAGGGGCATATGGTTCTGATGTTAAAACGTGGTCCTGACCCAACGATTACTTGGTGGGACGGAGCATTTTCTATTCATCTATTCATTTTATGCAATTTTCCATCCTTTGTTTCTGGGTTTCTTTTTCCATTTTCAATCATGACCACGAAAATAAAGTCCATTTCAGAGTGCCACTTCTTTAAAATTCAGCTTTAGTACGTTATAGTAACCGATATATTTTTGTCGTGAAACCGTTTTTTTTATGGACAAGAACAACACACATTGGAGCAGATTTCAATCTATTTTCTTGCCAAAGCAACATAACAGTTTTCCCTAAAGATTAATATTTATTTCATATGTTGTTCAATTTTTAAAATATCAGCTATCATAATGCTTCAGCCTGCAGAGTCGGTTGAGTATACCTAGCAGGTGATCTTTTCCTGAATGGCGGAGATCTAAGCATCAGATGTGGGAACACATTGCTTGATGGGGAAGGGAGTTCCAACAACTGGTAGCATGACGGTGGTTGTCGTTTTGCAGACGTATCCGTTCATGCAGTCACACTTGTGTTTGCTCTGCAATGAAAATCAAGCAAGCAAAACAGTTAAGGTAATTGTCCGCTTCCGAAATATGCTTCCGAGGCTACGTGCTATAAGAAATGTTTCTTCTGTCACAAATCATTGTCGAGCATTACCCACGAAGCCTATTTGCGTGACAAGCAAAGTATATCTCGGTAGAGGGTGAGGATAGGATGTAACCGTTAACTGACAATCGGATACCCCCGCCATCCACACCAAGAAGCCAGAAACATCACCATGGATTTATGTGCGTACTGATGTAATGACTTGTTATCAGTAAGGACTTACAGTAAAGTAGCAAGTGAAATACTTTGGGAGCTTGAAACCGCAGCGAGATTCAAACAAACAGCACGTGTTTGGCCAGAAACAATCACTTGCGTTTTGGCATTTCTAAAGCAAATCAAACAAAAAGAGATTATTGTAATGCAATACACGTAACAATCATGGGACAACTGCAACATGTCATCTACAGAACAGCGATTAACTTAATCACTATAGTAACTCCAATCACTATGGTAACTACAATCACGTGGTAACTATGATCACGTGGCAACTGTATTCAAATGACTCTCATAACTTAATGTCTTGAAATGGCAATATATATCATGGTTATTATCTCGTGACACACAAAAATTACACGTTACACCCCAGTAAATGTATAGTCTTATAAACATCACATTTGATAGAATTTCAGTAAGGGACGTCTGGTCATTATTTACCACTTGGGGGGGGGGGGGGGGGGGTGGGGGATATATGCTGCAACATAAAGATTTACTTATTCTTCTCAACAGGCACTATCTTTCAGTTATGATCCCCCCTAAGGTGCGATTACAAGGAGCAGTTTTCTCTGCAACTTGTCTCGCAGTGGCGTTGCAACACAAGTTGCATGGAACATTGTAGCCGCGTGTTATAACATACAGTGCAATTTTTAAAAAATATTGCGAGACGAGTTGCAGCAATCGTTGAGAAAAGTAGAATTAATTTCTACGTTTGCCAATGGTTACGTCTAACTATGCAAACACTCTTGCATCTTTTGTCGCAACGCTGTTGTGCGACAAGTTGCAGAGACAATTGCTTCGTGTATTCGAATCTTTACTGGTGCTGAAGTTCTCCCTTTGTCAATGTATAGCTGCTCCCACCCTCTTCTAACCCCCCTCACACACGATAAATAGTATATCCTTAGTATATTCTACCAATCATTTACCTTGCCAGGGTAGAATCTCCCTGCGGGATTTGGTGCAGGGTTCGTACTACCGGGCTGCAGGGTCTCCTGCACATCCTGATTGGTCAGTTTCTCCACTTTGATGTCTTCATTAGCAGGCATGCATTGTTTGATTTGGATGAGATTTCCAGCGATGGTCAGCTCACGAGTGACTTTACAAGAAAGACCATCCTTGCAGCCACATTTCTGAGCACTCTGTTGATCGATCATATGATGTTTTATATATAGAAGATAAATATTGTAAATCTATTCCACAGGGGTCTTTTATAGAACAGAGGTAGGGATTAATATTTAAACACTTTTGATGTTAAACGCTTAATACAAGGATCCCCTTGCACACTTTCTTTCGTTCAGTTAATCAGTAGAACCAATTGTCTTACTATTCTCACGAGGAATTACAAATTTGAATATTTATTTGAAAGTTCGAGAAGCACTGATTTTGGTAGTGAAAGTCACTCTTTTACTAAGGGAGGGGCTTTGCACAATATTTTACATTTTAATATTTTTCTTTCTTTATACTCTATCTTCAGTATCATGTTGATGGCTACAAACTTGGTCACTTTTGGTTATGAAAGAGAACCTTGCATGCTTGGGTTACCCTTCCGTATTTCTCTGGCTGATGAGAATTGAAAGGTAAAGTAATGCAGTTTGTTTAAAGTCATTCCCATTCATACCTGCGTGTTACATGGTGCGTATTTCGGCAGCTTAGGAAAACAGACTTTGTTGAAAAGACAACAACGATCTTTACCACATTCAGAACCAGACGAACACTCCTAATAAGTAAAAGTTTTTTTTTATAATGGAGATGAACATCAAAAGAAAACAAATCAAGAGAGATGAAATGAAATAAACTGAACTGCCAAGTAGAAAGAAAGAAAAAGAAATAAGAAAACTAAAGAGAAAAGGAGTTGCGTAGAGAATGGAAGGGAGAGAGTGTAAGAAAGCGAAACGAATTAAACTAGTGGATCGGTAAACAAGGAAAAGAAAAAACGAACTGGAAACAGAAGCTAAAACTAAAAGAAAATAAAAGAGAACAAAGCAAAAAGGAAGAAAGAAATGAAGAAAGACTGAAGGGAAAAGAAAAGAAATATTTAATATAATCTCGAAATGTGGAGCATCTATATTCACTCCCGGCCATATAGTATGTCAGTAACACCTTTAGAAACTTGATTTACTTACTTCGAAAGCCAGAGTAGCTCCAATGAAACATAACACGAGGAAAACAGACTTCATGTTATCGATAACGTTAAAAAACCTTTGCCGAACAAGATTGGGTTGATCAGCTACAAAATGATCCTGAACATAAAAATCTTTCACTTTTCTGGGTCTTTATATAATATATACACTGGTCGTGTGAAGTGGATCCAATGTACATGATATTTAGCAATCTACAGGTGTTCAAGTAGTTAATGCACTTCAATATTGAAAGAAAGAGTTTAGTTAACATTACGGTACTTAGGGGTCTTTAACGATGAGACATCACTCGACCGCTGCGCAAATATTTGAGTTTGGGGTGTCTTGTCGGCATATGGTCTTTCCTACTTCTATGAGGAGAAAATAACGAATGAACGTTTTAGGGGTTTTGGAAACGTCTAAGGTAGTTTTTGATACCCTTTATTCATTTAACACTCTATTCTTCGTTTGCACGTTATGGTACCATTTAACAAAAGATTTCTCACTGGCATCCATTGTTAACGGCACCACAATGGCCGCCATGTTTTTGTTTTTTGACTCTCTTGGAAAGCTTGCAACCCATCAATCATTACGTGGTTCTCATCAACTGGCATTATTTGGCGCAAAATGCGTATCCATGAATGTTGAGACTTAACAACTAAACAGCAAGGTACAATAACAAACGGAACCTTTTTGTGCATTATACATGGCCGAGGTCGAATAAGAAGGGAAGGGGGGGGGGGGGGGGGGGGAATAACACCTTATGCTATACCGGTTAAGTATCTTCATTTCAAGCTACCGCGGATCAATAGCTGTGTTTTTTTCTGCAACTTATTTTGATATTTTCCTTTTTTCTTAGGAAAAAACTTGCTTTTCATGGATCGCGGAGGGTTAGAGACTACAGTCGGTTGTACCTCTTTTCGGCTGGGTGTGTTGTGATACGATACTGAACATGGGTGTGATGTCGATTAGAAAAGGTGATTGAACTTACTAAAGCACCTCTGTACCTTGTGTATAATGTTTTCCCCATTTAATACCTCCCCGTGTCATTCGACCCTTTGAGGATAGAACAATCTTTTTTACCAACTGTCTCCGCCGTCATGTGTCGGGCTTCTCATGGACCAAGCGTTAAACAAAGAACTAATACTCTAAGACTCTAAAAAATAACACGTGGTCTGAAATGGTAAAACATCGGAAAAAATTCAAACATTTCCATGTGTCTTGTGCACAACCGTTAAACAAAGAAATGGTACTCAATAGAATTACTCATGGTTTGAAATGGGAAAACATTGAGTTTTATCCATATTCATGTGTCTTTCTTATTCATGTGTCTTTCAATCGTTAAAAAAGAAACAGTACTCTAGGGAATGACACGGGGTCTAAGATTGGAAAACATTAAGCTCAAGAACAAGAGGCATATTGCTCCAAACCCAGCTCTCCTTTTGAGAACTTATTCGATTCGCTATTCACTTTTGCTCTTTTCTCTGACTCTCCAATAAAGACAATTTCAGTGGAAACAAAACATATGTTGGGACAATTGATCGAAAAGAATATAGACAACTGTACAACTAAACCCAACCTCCTCTTTTTAGGATCTCTCATTTTTATTGTTTCAGCTGACGCAAAATAAAAGACTGGTGTGAAAATGGTCTGACCATAGTTTATAGACCACTCTAGCTATTTTTTCTACATAATCATTGAAAATGAACTCTTTTGCTATGTTCATAAATAATAAATATTTTTCCAAAAAGTTAGCCGAATATAGGCCACGTTTAATTTGATATATTAAAATTCAGACTTGATTGAGAGTCTTTAGTTGTATGGTATTTTATGTATGTACAAACACGTGGATCGCAGAATACAATTGCTAGGATATTGGATAGAATATAATTGTATGGTTTAATAGAAAAATAACCTTTGATACGTTTATACATATACATTTTTGTAACGAGTCCCACGACTTTTCCTTTTTTTATGAAAAGAATAAACCATCCATCCCATTGAAAAAATACACCGATTTTTTTTTTTTAATTGATTTTTTTTATACAGGGAAGGCGAGCAAATGCCGGTCGTACTGTATTATCCCACGAGCCCCGAAGTTTCTGGAAATGTTTTCAATAACTTCTACAGCTTCTGCTTTGGAACAGCAATTTAAGCTGCAAAAGCAAGAATCTCCTATCACCCAGACGAATTACTTGGCTGATGATTGTAAAATGTATACATTCAGACACCAACAAGTGATTTACTATTGCCTCAAAGTCAAAGTTGTTTCCTGATATGGTAAGTTCCACTAGTTTCTATTTCCCCTCCAAGAGGGTAAGTTTTGCTTCGGTTTGGCTTGGAGTTTCTATTGGAAGAGTCGATCGGCTACTGCGTTTGCGCATGCCCCTTAGCCCCCTTAGCCTTATCTACAAGCCGATGGCATCCGTTTTTACATATTTGACAATATCACTATCACTGGAAGTCACTTCATACAACTAGTGACATCCAATATTTCCTTATTTTGGGAGTATGGTTGAAGTTTGAATTGGGGAATCATTGTAAGATTTTCATTAAATTCTTAATTATATGGACATGACTAATCAAATAACAAGACTTAAAACGCTCAAATATCGTAGTACATCGATGGGATCCCACAGTGACAGTGCTTGACCCACTTTAGACCAAGAATCCTGTCATTATTGCGCGAGGAGCTCTGGGTACGAGACTAGGCCATTTTTAATCGGCGTCAATGCAAATTAATCTCGATAATAAACTGATTATTCAGAACAAAAACTTAAGATCACCATCATCTTCATCTCTCTGGTCGTCGAAGCTGAAAGTGAAAAGGAATGAGGTTCTGAGCAGGGATTCCTGGTGTCAACATATTCATCTTACGTAATAATCGCAGACGATGCGCATTACTTACTTAAAAATCATCAGTTTCCTCCTATTAGAGGCTTTTATGTATATATTAGTTTACATATATTCTTTTCGGGTTTTGATTATAGCTGAAGTTTACAACATTGGATTACCCAATGTGATGCAGCCGAAGAAAACTATCCTCATTTTTGCAACCTCTTTTCCCATGACCGGATATTCCACATATTCAATCGATTTTCATTTGCTATGCCTCAAAATGACCCTTTTTATTCTTTATTTTGGACTGGAAGACATCACACCTAAGAAGTATGACGGCGTACCTTTTATACTCGAAAGACTAACAAAACGTCAGTTTAGTTACAAACAATACTTTGGCAAAATATTGTAACATCCGTGGAAAATTTGAGGTGGCGCGTGTAGGATCTATAGGGGACCAAATCTGTTACTAATACCTTAAGTCCCAACTAGCAACCGCAAGTCATTATCAGTTTATGATGACGTACCTGTTAAGTTTTTTTCTCATTACCATGACAACAAAGGCTGAAACAACTACAATGGTCACAATCACCACAGCAAAGGCACCCAGTATCACGGCCAGTGGATGGAATACTGTTATTTGATCGTCAACGCCGCTTTCTCGTTTCTCTATGTTTTTCTGTAGGATAATAAAGATGATGGTTGATGGGATTCGTGAAGTGATTATCAATTTTGAAAGCAAACGTTTAAAAAGGTGAACGTTTAGTATATATATCTTATGATCACAACTCTAGCAAACCGACTGAATTTTTTTTTTCATATGTTATACTAAATTTACAAATAGCATGAAAGCTGAACTGACTTACTACGCAAAAAATATTTCGCAGCAATACAAATAAACTAATAAATGGAATAAATGTTACATCTAGAATTGAAACCATCATCGTTAATAGAAGAAAAAGTATGGGGAAAAATGAAATTGTTTTCCAATTTACCCTGCTCGCCCCTATTTTAGGGCGGTGGAGATGCCTCGGCAGTGGAGGTTCAGTTTTCGTTGTTACGTTTCTTGTTGCTGTGGTAACGATGCTGACCTTTGTATCGTCTGTAGGTCTTGAACTGGCCATGAAAGGGCCTATAAAATAACAACTAGGAGTCAGAGCGGTATCAAAGACTAGATTTCTACTATACATAACTATGCTATGTATATGACTTATGTAGGCGGTGAAACTGAAATCATTTAAAAAATTGAATCATTTAAAGTGCTTAGAACAGCAATGTATAAGCGCTATATAAATTATTATGGCAAGTTTTATTTGTCTGTATATATCATGTTTATATGACCTGCGGACTAAGTCTAGGCTGGTTAAGTTCATCATTTTTTTCAATTATTATTATTATTATCATTATTATTATTATTGTTGTTGTTGTTGTTATTATTATTATAATTAGTAGTAGTAGTATTTTATTATTATTATTTTTTTATTATTATTATTATAGTATCTTTATTTTTTCCTTTGCTTTCTAATGTTACAACAATGCGGGCTCCGCCCAGGCTTTGCTTATTATTATTATTATTATTATTATTATTATTATTATTATTAATTGTTTTTTACTTACATCTCATCTTTCCCTTCATCTTCATTACTATACAGCCTACATTCTGTTTGGTCTTCTTTTGCTTTCTACAAGAAACTGCGAGTCTGATAACTCTTCCATTAACATTGTGGTGGGATTCTGTAACTCCAGAACACTGTAGATTGCCAAAAATTGAGTGAAATTATAGAATATGCATGAGGGCTTTTTAAAAGGATGTTATCTTAACAAGATCAAATTAAAAGATTAATAAGGGAAGGACCATTAGATAGTTGATGGGTTGCGTAAATCCCCCAACAAAATTTCGAGCAAGCACTTAAACCTCAAAAAAAATATCGTGCAACCTCTTCTGCTAGAAGAAAAATATCTAACTTTACGCAAAAAAAAAAAAAACGTACAAGGGTTGAACCAAAAAGAATACAAATATCCTGTAACCAAAATTCTTGCAACCCCCCCCCCCCCCCCCCCCCCCCCAATTAATTATCTAATGGTCCATCCCAGTTTGTACCAACCTCAAGAAGAATTTCATCTTTCGTAAATCTTCTTGATGTATTAACAAATCTTCTTAAGACCCTTTCGCTTAGGCGTTTCCAAGTCCCAGTGCAACTCAAATAAGCCGAGTTCAAGAAATTGACACGGCATCTTTGGTCCGGAGTTTTGAAAACATAAGGACGCTTTCGTGAAATATCCGGGATGGGATCGGTAATAGTTTCACCAACAGAAAAAACGTTACATCCTATAAGAGAAAAAATACCGTGGGATAATGAAAGCGAATATATTCATTGATCATGCAAGTAAAAGGTTTTTGCAATGTCACGCGAAGGCAGCCATATTGGATGGATAGCGGAAGAGTAACTGAATTTCTGTATTTGTTTGTCTGACACGTTAAAGAATGATGAAAGAACACCAGGTGAGTTGGTCAGCTTTCGAATATCACCATACGCCGATTGTTCTTTATTTCTTTGTTCATACTTACCAGCAAACTGTCGTACTTTTGCGTTACCCAAGCACAGCCATGAACCGTTGTTATACACAACAGTGTTCTTAACATACGAAGTACCGGATGGATTTGTTATGTTACAGGTACATGAACACGACTGTCGTTTTCTTTTCTGCATCGTATCACAACCAATGTTTTCTGCACTTGCCGCGGTTCCACAAAGCTGCCTTGGGAATCTTATCCTATCCACTTGGCCTTCAATGGAGCGAATTATGTTCACTTTTGAGACACGAACCGATGAATATTCGTCGCACCAAAGCAGTATGAGAAGAAAAACGTGTTTTAAAGTATAAAAAATAAGTGCATTTTGACAGGAAAAATAATTGGGTAATTCCACCATTTTGCACCGATCTTGAACTACGAGGAACTGAAATTTACAGAGACAAGCTTGTACCTTAATACCTCGTTCATCTCAATCAAGAAGCTTTCACACCAAAACAAACATGTATCCCAAATGACACAAACCATATTTGATATTTATTTCAGTTTCATACTTTTAATTGCAGTTTGTTTCTATAGATATTAATATAAAACAAAAGAGGTTCAGTTTCTCTTAAAATCGTAAAATAAGCAAGGCTGCTGATGTCAGGTTAGAAATAGCCTGTTTTGTGGTGAATAAAATATTCATAAATGCCAAAAGGAGACGACGTTTAATGCCAAGGGACAGGAAGGCATCAGATATACATGAAACCAAAAGAGTTGATTTTGTTTATGTGAAAGGTTTCGAATCTCACAAAATGAGGTAAGAAACTCACTGACGGAATACTAAACCATTTTCGAATTCCCTAATACGGCTGTGTTTCTTGATTACAGACTCGTTTAATCAGGTTTAGCCTAGATCATTTCGGACTCAAAATATTCATAATACCAACGGTGAAGTAAACTGAGAATTCACTCGAATGCACTAGCATTCTATTCTATTGCTTTAGAATCGATAATAGAGACCTTGTCGGCTTGGGCGTAATGTTTTTCCCATTTCATTGTCCAGATAATCATTTCACTCTTTTTCCGTCAACGCCTGAGAAGATATATTAAAAGCACAGGAGTTTCAATTTAGATAATTAATACCAAAATATTCGACCCAAATTTAAAAAGGCTATAAGATTCTGTGCCCGGATGACATGTTGGTTAGTGCCTTTTCTAAAGCGTTATCAATAAACAGACACACTACATACTACTCAGGCGAAAAAGACGTGGTGTGGAATGGAAAAACAGGCCGCATAAAATCTGTTTGACCGTCTATTTAGTTTTCTACTTAATAATTTGATATTGTTTTTGTAATCCCTTATACTTTATTTGGTATGGTAACGATATATGCATATTTGCGATTTTAGATACACATAGTCTTTTGATACTTGTATAATAAACGTTCGTTTCTATGCCTATGTGAATAAAAAACTTGTTTTATTGTGTAGTGTCGCGTATAAATGTGTCATTGTTACGCATTTTTGGTGCAAACATTGCATACTGCATATTTCCTTAAGCTAAACAGGTGCATCTCTCAGTGAAATTAATACCAAATTTGCTACGCACTCTAGCTATATACAACTTGAAGACTGCATTAAAGCAATCTTTCTTTTTTCTCCCTTTAAAGCAAGTTTTCATTATCGACATTACATCATTCATCCCCCCCCCCCCCCCCCCCCTCTATCTTATTCTGGTACTGAAAAAAGAATATAGATAATTTCATTATGGCCAAAGGATCATGACGTCAACATCAGTGTCTTTCTTTTTATGACAAATCAATCCTCGCAACCAAATCATCATCTTCATCTTTCCAAACAGTCTCGTAGGCTTCTCTCTGAAGTATGTCACGCTGCGATGGCTGTTGCATAACGTTACTTGGGACCGTTGCGTTATCTTGGATGCTATTTTTAGGTCTCTCTTTGGAAGATCTCCGAATGACACTCCCTGGGACATCATAAGAGATGTTTGTCTCCCGATCCAGGCTGTTTGATCCAGCCGGATTTAAATTGTTTTCTCTTGGAAGACTACTTTGTATTTGCCCTCCAGCAACATCATAATGTTCTTCAAAGCGGCCTATCCCGGAACCAGAGCCGTCGCTGCTTATCAAAGTACTCGATTTGTTGGTGGCCTCGGGCGAAAAGCCAGAAGCTGGGACATTAGTAAACCTGAAGTCACTGTTTATGGATCGGGTTGGTGGTAATGGTTGATGGTTTAGTGTACTATAAGTCTCGTCAATTTCACCATACAGCGGCTCACCGTTGCAATGATCATAACCTCCTTGTCCAGGTGACACTGAAAAATATTTTGAGTTGTTTTCATATATGTTAGAAAAAGCTATACTGGTTACAGCAGTCGGAGCTTTTTTTGTGTGTGTTGCTTTTTTGCTCCTTTCATTGGAAGGCCAAGGGAGGCTCATAACTTACCCGTGGAGGATAGTTTCCGTCAAGGAATGCGTCAAAAAGCGGGAAATAACACGTTGAATAAAGTAAAACTTAAAACTGACTTTTTTTGCGGACATGCTCCGCGACGTCTTCCTGGCAACTTGTCCCTGTAAAACATGCAGCTTATCTTATTGTTGGGGGTGTAGGTCTTGTCTCTGGCCTTACCGCTCCCTAAAACTCGCCAACAATATTCTAATTGTGCTAAATCCTTGCCCAGATGAAATACATACTGGCGATTCGGCAAGTACGCGATACTGAAGCTGGTGGCAATGTGATAAGTAGATCGTTTTCACTAACCTGGGATGACACTATTAGGTCTTTGAATCGTCGGAGAACCTCTTTCCAAGTAATCATACGCTAAATTAGGTGGTGGTTGAGGTAAAGGTCGAAAGCTTGTGGGTCTTGTTAGTGGTATGAAAGGGTCAGGACCTTGCTCATACGCAAGGTTTTCTACAAGAAATAAGCACGCACAAGTATCTGGTTTAGTGGCAAGCTTGAAATTCATCACAAATTATTAGTACATATTAAGCTTTACTCTATATGTTAGTATCAAAGTTGGTGTAGAGAAAGCTCACTTCATATATGGTATGATCAATCCATATTTGGATTGTGCGGAAAAGCGGCAAACAAGAAGGCCGTCGTTTTATAACGAATTCGACATGAACATTTTTGAAGAAGAAAAGAAAAGAAAAAAAAAGACAAGCAAAAAAAGAAAAACTTTGGACAATCGAGGAAGGATACGGGGACGATGCTAACTTGTGGGTCTGCCTCGCAGACAACAGACACAGGGAAATACGACACTCAATTCTGATATGTATGCAAAATCAGAAATATGCTTTGAAGTGAGTAAGACATAAAAAAGTATGGCATTGTTTGGATGATTTGTTGCGGTTTCTAGTGGTGGTTTGTACTGAGTTTCAGTTTCCTACTGATAACGATTAATTACCTTGGGCACGGCGTACACTCTTCTCTCTGCAGTAACAAGGAAAACGACAATGGTTTACTTAGTTCAAGTTAACTAAATAAAACCAAACTTTACATATGGTATACAAACATTCGCAAAAGAATACAGAAACAAAAGTGCGTCGTCCAAGACATGACAAACGAAAATGAAGAAATTTTGAAATTCAGTAAAATGGCACAAAGCTATAAAACGAAACGATAATGGTGGATGTTAAATTATATAACCACTTACTTTGGTTTAGCTTTTCGTCGTTTCCAGTAAATTATCAATACTACGATGACTACGATAAGCATGACAAAAGCAATTCCACCAACTACTGAGCCTGCGATCAATGCTGCAGCGGGTGTTGTATCGTCACTTTGGGATTTCTTGATATTAATTCCTGTACCGTTTGTTACGTTCGTGGTCTATAAAATAATAATGATTCTAATTATAGTATTACTACTAATAACAATAATTAGTATAGGAAATCGCACGATCTCGAGTACAATTTGGAAATTAATAGACACGAGTAATGTTTTGAAAGTTCTTGTAATCGCACGAGCCTTTAGGCGAGTGCAATTAAAGAACTTTCAAAACATTACGAGTGTCTATTAATTCCAAATTGTACGAGAAGATCGTGCAATTTTTTATTTATAGTTCACTCAACAAAATTTCAGTAAAAAATGTGAAGCGACGCCGTACATCTTTGTCTATTTGGCGGCCGATGTTCAGTCCATCGCGCAACTGAAATGCATAAAAAAGATTAGTTCTTACGGTTCTAAAATTTTTTCATATGTTTTTTAAGAACAGAATGATAGAAAATAATTTCACATTCCAAGTTTTGGCCGTGTTTCCATAGCGACTTAATTCGGTACTCCTACGGAGTACAATTAACGCTATAATTGTACTCCTCTCGACCAATCATGGTCGAGTAATTTTGTTGAGTGTACTATAATAATGATAATAATAATAGGATTGATAATGATAATAACAATTGAAATAGTCAAGGCATTCTACGCCTATGAAACGACATTTGTTAGTGACACACCAAGGATATAGCCTAGAACTATAAAAGTTCCGCTTTATTCTTTTAAAGTATTACGCATACTGAAAGGTTAAACAAACAAAGATAATAATAATAACAATAATAACAACAATGATAATAATAATAATGATAATAATAATACGATAGTAAATATTAAGAATGGTTTATTGCTATCTCCAAGTAGAAGGTTATATGATAAGTTTCTGTTACTTACACTAGGGGGTGGTGTTGCCGTCGGTTCATTTGAATTACTTGGTGGATTATTTCTTGGAGAACCTTTGAGAAACAGGAAACAAGCATTTAGATCTTAAATGCATTATTACATACAACCAACCTTGGATGTCATATGTACAAGTACTAAATTATTACGGATTCAATCGCGTTATTTAGTACAAATACTATATTATTTACCTGACGAATACGTACATGTAAGCTGTCCTTTTATTTTGAAGGTAACACATTGAGATGAGTTCCATGTCAGACCTTCACACTTGATAGGAATCTTGATGACTCGACCATCGAGAGAAGGATCTGCTGCTGACGATGGCTGGTACTAACAACAACGCAGGGAAAATCAGCTTCGCGCAGATCTATCATTTTCTATGTTGTTTTTTCACCAACGGAATTGTGATCATTATCGAAATATATTATTTATCATACTAACTCACCGGTCCAACGAACACAGTTCCTGTTTTATTATCTTGAAAGGCCAGCTTGCTTTTCAGATTGGACCCAATCAACTTGCCCCAGGTACCATCACACTCCAGAAATGTTGCATTTACTGCTATGACTTTACAGCTTTTATCAGAAGGGATATTCCCTACATAGTTATTGTCGTTGTGAGGTCCTAGAATTGGTAGTGTTAATAATGGATCATGGTCTCCCTTGCTACCTGGACGTTGTAAAGTATATCCACAAGCTGAAAAGGAAAAAATCACCCCCATGAATATAGACGACCTTTCTTCTCATGACTCAAAGGACACGATAATGAATACTGAAAATTTTTTCAGTATCTTTTAATATAATTGTAATAAACCACAATGATCCCGTTAAACGTTTCTACCTGCATGCTGCTGCACAATCGAGTTCTCAGTACATCCCCATTGGTTGTTGTAAAAACCAAAAGTGCTTTTTTTCTGACTGCAAACACATTGGCATCTGTCCACTAGTTTTTGACCACCAAACTTTGTACAAGCATCACTACTGGAGCACTCAGAAATGTTAAATGTATCGACAGAATCGACTACTGCATTGGCCGACTTATTTGCTGAGTTACGCTTTATAATTATAAAATCCCAAGCAACCGCTGAAGAAATAAGACCATAAACCATCGAAGCAACTATAAAGAATTTCATGGCAGCCATTTTGTTTTCCAATTCATAGATTTCATTTAAATCATTTCGTTGCAATTGACCCTGATTTTCAAACCGTAGGCTTTGCTTCGTGGTACCTTCACAATGAAGTTACAACAAAGGTTATTTTCCAAAGAACGAGAGAGAGAATCGGAGTAAAACATCAAAAAATAAGATCGGGCAATAAACATACGTCATGTTACTCGCATAATCAAGCACATTCTTTCATGACTTAAAATAAATTTCTGCGTTAAGAGAACCTTCTTGATTCTCTTAAACAAATATCATAATTTATCATTTCTTGACAGTAAAAATAAAAGAGCCCCCATTTCTTCTATAGAAGTGTCATTGACTGATTATTTATTGACTGCATGGCTCACTTGCTTGCTTAAGGCTGAGTGTATGCATAATAGCATAAAAAGGTTTTAAGACATAAGTAATGCTATTAAATTAGTTAACTAGAATTGTGGATTAAATTGTCATATAAAGATAAAAAATAAAACATTGTTAGGTAAGATTTTTTTGGATTTACGTGCGACCTGTGACGTCTAGGTTAGGATGGATAACGATGATGTCACGGATCAGGAATTTTAAGCAATTTCCGCATGGGTCGTGTTTGTGACGGAATTTAAAAAAAATAGTGTTAAGAATTTTAACATAGATCATATCTTGCTAAGAAATTTTTTAGTATATGCTCAAAAAAAGTAATCCGTTTTAAAACAGTTTATTTCTTGTTAATTTGATGTTATATTTTGCATAAAAGTCTGATCTAACTCATATCTCCCTGAGGCACCAATTAAGAAATAATTGCGAATAACTAACCATGCACCTATTTATTGAAAGCTTTTTCGTTAATTGGCCTAGGGTACAATAATAATAGATCGTTAGATCAGGTAGATAGAGTACAAACATTAAAAGCGTGCAATACTTTGCACTATTTAGAACTAAATAGCACTAATTACATAATAGAAAACAATAGAATTAGCACAATTTCACAGTATTTAGTACTATTGATGTTGCAAATCTTTAGTGTTTGTACTCTAGCAAAAACTAGTTCTAAAGGCCTTTTTTAATTAGACCTAAGATAGGACCTAAAATATTGAATTGTTTCATGCCATCAGTTCTTGCTTTGAGGTGGTAATCATCTATCTCTTCGTTACCAGTCTTCCTAATGCAAACACCCAGGCATCGCCACAGGGTAACCATTATCTTGACAATTCTTGAAGGTTTCTCCTCGGAAGGAAACCTCCACTATTATTAATACTGAAGGATGCCTGACAGATTGCTCACGAAAGTGAACATTATTTATCAATTTTTTCGTTTCTTCTAATTCTTTTAGAGTCGCTATGCTGTTAGTGTTGTACGATTGACATAAGTTTTTTTAAATGCAACTCGAGAAAAGGCATTCTCCCAGCATCTATTTTGCGTTCCCACCTATGCCGATTTCAGATCACAAGTGTGATCACAGAAAAATACTAGGAGCCATTACCTGAAACACTCAAGTTTATATTTGAGTACTATAGTTGTTGATCTGTGAGATATTCACATAAGGAGGCTCAACTTGCTTTCTGTTTCCAGAGTTTCGATAAACAGGATTCATGATCTCGTAGTGACTCTCATCGTCTCTGTTGGCAACAGGGGGATTGACGTAGTCTGGATCTAAAAATAATTAATATATATTAAAGACGTTTCTTTGATTATAAAATTTACAGCGAATAACTTTTTCCCATTCTCGTAACCAGACCCTTCTTGGCGAAAAATCGATTCGCCTTTTCGATTTTTTGCTACTTCAAAAGTCATTCAAGTTTGTTTTACATCATAAGCGATAGGTTTAAGTATGTCAGTATTGGTGAGAATAATGAGGAATTGTTGTTACGGAAGAAACATGTCCGCTTTGAAGGAATCTGAATAAACGTTTATCCCATAAGACATTTCTTTGTGCACTTGTCAGCAATTTAATTCTGCACTGTTTTTTAATTCCTTCGCCTCGATACAATGGTAAATTATTTTTCCGGTTTAACATACTTTAAGTTGGTATTGAATAACTTCGACTTGACTTATTACCAACCTTGGTAAGTTACCATTCTTACTCTTGGATAATGGTAATGATTATTAAAAATCTCCCGCGCTGATTGGTCGAAAAACTCACACTATCACACGATAATCGGCCTCCAGCCATAATCCAAAATGGCGGCCAGCCGTTTTGTTGCTGTTACCGGGAAAAAATGTATCTTATTTCTTCTTTTTTTCTTTCTTTTTTTGAAAGAATCACCTGTGTAATTATACTAAAACAATTATTCACCTCAGGCTCAGTGAGTATCGGGAATAATAATTGTTAATTAATGGGTTTATAATTTGGCTTTGAATAATTACCTTGGCAAGTCCTCATTACCTCTCTTGGGTACTGATAGTGCGGCGAAGTTTCTCTTTCGTACCTACTAGTTTCTTGATTTTCTGCCACGGCAACATCAATATTTTAAACACTGCCCGCTGTTTGATTTCTTGATAATTGATAATTGATACCTTACAATATCATACCTTGGCCTGGTACTGGTGCTTCTCTAAGGCTTTGATAGTATGGATCAACTTCCCTCGTGGTACTACCACGAAGTTGAGCAGACTCTTGATTATCTGAAAAAAGTCGAAAATAGTAATATGTGGACTTGTCTTACTATGCTTGCAAACGTACAGGCACACATTTTTTCCTCTCGAGCTCGTTCTTGTAAGTTGGAAAAGAGTCTCTGATATAAGATTAATGATTATAGTAAGTCGGACTCCTCACTGTAAATGCTTTTTGATTACTTAACTTAAAGGATTCAGGCCTAGATACCATATTGCAGTTTGCTAGCAACTAAATACTTCGTAGCAAGTACCGCGACTTTTCAAGCCTTCATTCCTTTTACTCTGACGAAGTGCATGTTCGAATTGTCAAGACTATGTTAGTGGTGATCTGACGCTGTAAAACCCTCCCCCTTGTATGGATATATACTTAGTCTTTATTATGGCTGTTTTATCCGGCAATGTGGGACTGCATTAATAATCGACTTACCGTTATCTTCTGTTCTTTCCGTCTTTTCCATCACTTCACTAGTTTTTTCACTGGGGGCGACAAGAAAAAAGTTTAGAACCTATCCCCTGTCACATTTTAGACTGGGCCCGGTCGTACGAAATGTGGATAGCGCTATCCGATGGATAAATTCCTATGCAGTGCATATAAGTCGATGCCGGATAAGATTTATCCGTCGGATAGCCCTATCTATTCTTCGGCCTTTATTATATCATTTTAACCGTTTCAAAACCATCCTCCATGTGCTAACAGAATTTTATGACTCTGCTAAAGCAGGGAAAATATAAGAAAATATCGGATATAACACAGGGTCAGCATAGGTCAGCATACCCCAAAGAATTGCAACTCACTTTGCTTTAGATTTTTTTCGTCTCAAGTATATCACCAATGTAATAATAACCACGACGAAAATGATCAAGATAACCGCACCAACCACTGAGCATGCGATAACTGCTGCAGCAATTGTTGGCTCGTCATCATCAGATTTTTCTTTGCCAGTTGTCATGATCTATGTAATAATAACAATAGTTATATTAGGATAGTTTTTATATTATATATTGCTAGCCATCCCGCAAAAATTAAGGTCTTTTACAATACATAACTATATCACTTTATGATAGTCTTTTATTTGCAAGAAACAAAGCTTGCATCGTCAGTACATTTTCTCCTAGCTGTTTTGTGAAAGTAAATATTGTCATGATCGGCACTTCCTGAAACAAAATTTTGTCAAAGATAAAAATAATCCATATGTTGCTCCCGATATATTAATATATGGATATAATTTTTGTTGGTGGTCACAATTTTTGAAAATGGCTGTATAAGATTATTTCAAACTCAATGGACGATAATGGATGTACTTTTCGTGTTGTGCTCACTGCAAGTGATTGAGTTGTCACATGAGGAACCTTTGTTGAACCTTTAGGAAAACAAACAAAAAAGAGCATTTACTCATGTACATAGGGGTATTCAATTACCTACTCCTCATTTCTTGTGTAGTACAAGTTACAAAGAATAAATTAAGATTAAGTTAAACCTACATGTAAGCTGTCCTTTGATTTTGAAGGTAACACACTGCGATGAGTTCCATGTCAGACCTTCACACTTGATAGCAATCTTGATGACTCGACCATCGAGAGAAGGATCTGCTGCTGATGATGGCTGGTACTAACAACAACGAAGGGAAAATCAGCTGTGCGCAGATCTATCATTTTCTATTTTGTTTTTACCAACGGAATTGTGATCATTATCGAAATATATTATTTATCATACTAACTCACCGGCCCAACGAACACAGTTCCTGTTTTATGACCTTGAAAGGCCAGCTTGCTTTTCAGATTGGACCCAATCAACTTGCCCCAGGTACCATTACACTCCAGAAATGTTGCATTTGCTGCTATGACTTTACAGCTTTTATCAGAAGGGATATTCCGTACATAGTTATTGTCGTTGTGAGGTCCTAGAACTGGTAATGCGAGTAATGGATCATGGTCCCCCTTGCTACCTGGACGTTGTAAAGTATATTTGCAAGCTGAAAAGGAAAAAATCCCTTCCATGAATATAGACAACCATTCTTCTCATGACTTAATGCATGGATACAATAATGAATACTGACAAATATTTTTGAATATAATTGCAATAAACCCCAATGATCGCTGAAACATTTCTACCTGCATGCTGCTGCACAATCGAGTTGTCAGTACATCCCCATTGGTTGTTATAAAAACCAAACGTGCTCTTGCCCTGACTGCAAATACATTGGCATCTGTCCACTAGTTTTTGACCACCAAACTTTGTACAAGCATCACTACTGGAGCACTCAGAAATGTTAAACTTATCTATAGAATCGACTAAACTATTGGCCGACTTATTTGTTGAGTTACGCTCTATAATAAAATCCCAAGCAATCGCTGAAGAATAAGGTTGCAAAATTACAATAGCAGAGAATATGAAAAGCTTCATGATGATCATCTTCGTTTGGTTCACTTAAGTCACTTTTAATTTCTCGAAGCTGCATCAACATACATAACAGTGAGGTTGTACAACGTATGTTCTGCCATCATGCTACATGTTTTCACACTAAAAAGACAGGAAGTTAAGGCGATGAACCGTAAAATGATCATGATATATTAGAAACTCGATGATAATCAAACGTAGAATTACTCAGGCTTGCAACGACATCTCATAAATCTATTGAAATCTTTGTTTTATCAATAAGAGCCAGTGTTTCAACAAAATCAGTAGTACTGAAGAAAAATCAGATCGCCACTACTTTCTCTAACTATAGTAGTTTATGAAGCACGTACATAAACCAAATGCGGAATATGAGTTTAGATCATTGAAACTGATGATCCAGAAAGTTTTTTGAAAAACCCTCGAGCTCCAAGAAGACGTTGATTAATTATACTGATGCGATCGACCAGGATGGAGTGGTATCGAAGTCACCATGTGAAACGATGGATAGAAAATATCGAATAATGACCTCATATATACGCTCTGTTTTACCATCTTAAACCTTGTGACCAATTCATGGGGGATTTAAGATTATTTTATTGATTGGTAATAAAAATTAAACATATTTAGAAACCAGCTAGTTGGAATTAAAAGTAAAATGAAAAAAAGTATAAAACGAGTCGTACATATACAGGCACGTGGAAAGATCTTTACATGACAACGTTCCTGCAATTAGGTGTATATAATATTTTTATTTTCACTTCAGGTTACAAGCTGAGTTACATATCAGAAGATTCAAACTAAAATAATCTGGAGAACGTTGGAAGCTTAGTTACGGTATGTACATAGTTGTCAGGCGATGCATTTTAATAAGTCAAATAACCATAAAATTTATGTTAACAAATTTTGTGGTTTCAAAACTGAAGCAATATGGAAGACAATGCATTGAGGTACATAAACTGGTGATAACATGGACTTAGAGATCTTAGAGGATATATACTGAGGAAGGTAATTAGAAGTAACTAGAGGTAACTAGAGGAATTCCCCACAAGGGGAATCTAATGCACATCTTATGACTATTTGGTTTGAATGTTTTGCAGGGCTAACTGCTATGGTTTACTGACAACCCCGAGCAGACGACCTTATAAAAAAAATTACAGATTAACAAAAAAAGGTTAGCGGCATGGGATACGTCTCGCATGAATATCGATCGATAGACGGCATGATCATCTGATGATAAGGCTAGCCATTCAGGTCACTGCACTTGCGAGTAACCGATGGGTCGATTCGTCTAGAAACTTGCGTCGGCTCTTCCTTGTCACGCACTCACAAACTTCCATGTATCATCTTACGACGACGCCGACATCGACAAACTCGGTCAGCAAGACATCGGCGGGTCACAGAGACAACATAAAACGCTAACTGTATCAAAGGCTGAGCGACAAACACTGTTAAAACTAGAATGCCACCAGACCATAAGTTGATGTTCTCATAGTCCAGGAGACGGTACACGTAGCTTCTGCCTTGGATATTGGTACCCCCCGAAGCATAGTAAATACCGGTAAATATGATGTACAAAATCGTAAAGAGCATTGGGTATACCACGTGACACATGCGTACTGGAATTCCACAAATGAGAGTTTCCATGACAATCAATCCCATTCCGACTACTTCCTTAGTTAGGACATTAGCGTAAAAGCTTTGCTCTTCGAATATATCATTCCAGTGTCCGATAGCCACCAGGACGCTAGTATTTGTGGAAATGCTGTAAAGTAGCCAGTAAACTTGATGACAAACAGTGGTTCCGCCTCTCATCCGCTCGGAACTTCCTAAAAAGTTGAATGATATTTGTCATTCGGGCTCCTTTGGTTTGAAATTCTAAATAAGCTTTGATAAAGTGACACCCTAGTTCTACTGTTTTCCCAATGATATTAATATCTTGAAGTCTCCCTGATTGGCTCAGTGTTCCCGCTACGGCACCTGGATCATGGATAAAATTACGCCGTACGTCAATATCGTAAGTCAAGTTTAGCGCTGTTCGTTAAAGAATAGGCAACCTACGTGTTTCCCCCTCTTTTTTTCCTTTTTTCCTTAGTTTCTTCCATTTTCCTTTTCCGTCTCTACTCGACTGATTTTTCGCTCTAAACTGATATGTAATACATTATATACCTACCAGAAAATGAACTAACAATATCTTCCTCTTCTTTCTCGATGCTGCTTTTGATTTTCCTCGTATTTTTGGGAGATTTCTCTTCCCGGCTTATCGTGGGAGATATGATAGCTGGCTCAAGTTTATCTGCGCATTCTTTTGTCAGCTCGTCTTCCTTCCTCGGTACTTTCTCACACGTAGCTGTTTCTTTATCAGCGGATATTTTAAAGTCCTTTGACTGGTCAAAGGGGCAATTGTCTGCTAACAAGGCTAGTGACTGTCGCTCGACATTTTCGTCTTCATTGCCGTACCGTTTGTCTTGCCTCTGCATGAGTGTGATGCAGGACAGGTTCATGCCAATAGCGAAATAAAAAGCGATCGTGGTGAAGTAGAGGTTTGTGAAGTAGATGAACATTTTTCCCTTGTTCATGTTGACTGACATGTTGTACAACCACCAAGACATGAGGTAAAAGGCTGCTAGTCCTCGATAGACGCCCAAGACAACAGGACTGAACCACTGAAAAACAACGCCATGACACTGAATAAAACCTAACAATAATGTATCACGGCATCTTGAGATTTGCTTCTCATTGAAGTGACAACCATATAAAATTTTCCTTGTTAGATGGCAAAGCATCTATGCAAAAACTTATACTTTGCAGTGATGCGAGACTAGTCTCAAAATGTTTGTCTTGCGGCAAAACTTTGAGTGGCATTAGAAGACAGTAGTTCTACTTTATTTCTAATTTATTGTCAAATGTTCTCCCCAACTGAAGCTTCAGGAGCATGGTATGTTACGCGGTGAGACATTTGGCTTAAACTTGTCTCGCAACATAACTTTCGCTGTGTTGCAGGGCGTTAAACAGCTTGCGGTTGTGACCAATGATTGCACTAGAATTTGGGGCTGAATGTTGTATGATTTTTGGGAGAAAGGAAATCCGAAGGACCCGAAACAAACCCTGAAGCTAGGAGAGAACAATTAATACTTAGATTCAATACTTTGTGCTGCTTGATGAACAAGGATGGGATCTGAAAAAATGACTTATTTAACAGATTTAAGCAAGTGCTAATGCCAAAAAGAACAATCCAATCAGAATGTCGAAACTAACCTTTGTTTAATGAGTTTGAAAAAATATAAGACTGGGAGGAACAATATGATGAACAAACAAATCAACCCTTCCTTAAAGGCAACACAGAAATAAAAAATACGACTAGAATGTTGTTTTTTTAAATTAAAAATTAAATTGAATTATAGATTCAGCTTTATATAAAAAAAGATCAACGAACAGCTAACAAAAAATTATTTCATCATTGCTTACGCGCGTTTTACCAGTTTACCGAGTCTTATAATCTAACTACAGCATGAAGAAGAAGTGAACCCTTGTTGGAAGCTTATGATGTGATATGTTATCAAGCCTGGTTCTCGCTAGCGACGCAAGCATATTTACAGCGCAAGCCAGCGCAAGAAAAACAAATCTTCTGTTCTGTTGCACTTGCGTCGCTTCTTTTTCAAAGTCAGAACATGGAGTTGCGTCTGCTTGCGTCCCTGGTGAGAACAAGGCTTTGGGATGCATCTTTTTAGTAAGGTATTTCATGAGGTTGTTATGCAGCTGTTATGTAGAACTTTATGTATACTTACGGGCGACTTCGTGAAATCTTTCACCGACGAATGGCATAGTTTAAGATTCCCCAGCCGCGGCCATCTTTTCATTCTTTTTTCTTCGCTTTTCATTGTGCACGCCTAAACAAAATAAAACCATATAAACGGATAGTTACTCCAGTTCTGTCACTTGTTATTGTTTAGGTTGTGGATCAACTCAAAAACACAGTGCGACAGTGCTTGGCAATCTCTGATAAAACACCAACGCGATGGAATTAGATAAAAGCTATTTTTTCAGAAACAAACATCACTTTGCGGTTAACCGTTGTTGTGCTATAATCTATAACTACCTAAGGGGCTAGTAAAAGCGATTAAAATCTCACATCACATCATATCTTATTCATATTAATGTAAATGAGTCAGTAACCAGGGAGTAAATTTTGACTTGTAATTAATAAAAACAAACTGATAATCTCTCAATATTTTTTTAAAAGTTTGTTGATTCTCTGTTCTCTGAGAATTTTTTTTCGATTTGGTTCTATTCCCTTTATCAGTTGAATCAGTGACAGTGTAGCTAGTTAAAATGCTTCGAGGCAATTTACTTGAATTTCTAGTTATATTCCTTGAGAACGATTATTTCCATTAAGCCTTGTAGGAACTGTATTGACAGGTCTATTTAATGGTGCAGAATGAGCCCGAAACAAGTCCACATATTTGAATAACGATTTAAAAAGTATGAGTTAAGGAGGCTCTCTACTGTACACTTTCGCATAAAGTGTTCAGACTCGGTGTAGCGACTTCAAAAATTAGGCCTGGAATGGCAATAAAAATACAATCAATATCACAATACCAATACCGATGCATGATTTTTAAACAAATTTATCTTATAGTTCATCTCATTGTTAATTGATTGAATTTCATTTGAACAGTACACAAAGTTGTGTGCATTGCTACAAAGCTAGTCAACCTGACACCAGTACCAAGTAAAATTAATACATAATGGATGGAATAAAAATTCATTTATCACAAATGTTTCTGAATACATATGACAATCTCAGTTAGTGACGATAACCAGTTATCATTCAATCTATGGCAACAGTTGACTCTTAAACTAGCTACCACTTGAAAAAAGTGTATGCTTTTTTATCGATTTTAGTTATTGCAGCAGGTGGCGAGGTTCCATGTTAACCGACGCATTTTATTTCGGCAGTAGCTAGTAATGAAGGCGATAATTGTGTTAGAATACAAATGTATACTGGTTGAAAAAAAAAAAAAAACACTAGCGATCGCCAAACCCCTTTTGATAAATGTTGATAAATAGCGAGTCTGCAAGATGTAAGAATAAAACAAAGTCATAACAGTAAATTCCCACTTAATGTCGGGTTACTGAGAAACTTAAAACTAACGCACCGACATTAAAAGGGTTAGAATTGGAGGGATTATGTCAAAGTGGTGGATTAGATTTTCAGTATTCTATTTGAAAAAATCTACAATCCTCACCTGAATAAATTAGTGAATATTCGTGCTAGTCACCGCTATGACACTAAGAAATAACCACTTTTTAATTTTTATTAATTTTTGTTTTTGACTCAATGAAAGGTAAGATAATATATACTAGAAGTTAATGCCGTTGAATGAATCCCCCGCGGTGCTTCTGTATTTAAGCTTTACTTAAGTATTCTATGGAAAGATTTTAACTAGAAACTTCTTGTGGATTCACATTGTAGGGCACTATATATTTGTTCCATTACACGTTTGTCAGTCTCCATTCAAATGAAAATGTGTTTTATAGATACATAGGTTATTTATGACTATGTATTTTCGTAATAATAATCTTGTTAGCTTTCGACAACAGTTATTGTTGTTTTTAAAGAAATATTTTAAATTTTCAATAATAATTGTGTCGGTAAGTGAAGTGCTCAGTGCGGAGCAGTAATTTAAAAAACGTTACAGACGCGGTTTCTGACATAAAACATGAACGTCAATTAGTGACGTTAGTACTGTATATCTTTTACACAATCAACTAACTTCAGTATAAGGATATGGCATAATATATAGGCCCAAGAAAAATTGCCAAATACTTAAGCTATCAGGAGATGCATTAGTAGTGCCAAAGCTTGGCAATTAACAATAACAAAATACGCTCGAGAACTGAAGAATATCGCGTAGAATTGAGAAGTGCGTTATTTGCATACGGTGCACTGCCTGGATCGAATGAATGTTAAAGGTGAAACCACGAAAACAGAAAAGATGAACTCAAAAAACCGTATAGCTTGATTTTCATGAATGAAATTTAAAAAAATATTATGCATGTATTTGCTGAATTTGAACGAGTAGGGTGTGCTAATGTGATGGCAGTATCAGAAAGTCGATATATTCCAAATAAAAAAACGCAGAAAAATCTTGCCTCACTATATGAAAGCTAACATTCGCCTACCTTTTTGTATCGAGACGATTATGGTTTGAGAAGACTGCTTGAGGAAGACTGTGTTCCTTTGGGATCGATCCAGCATCCGGGACTTCTCTTTAGTATTTAACCAATCAGATTGCTTCTTTTTTTCCGCGGCATATCGGAAATGCTTGGCCACGCCTTTATCGCCTTCGATAAACGTACTAATGAAAAATCATATAACAAAAAAGGGTATAAAGAATTTATGGCTTCTCTCAATAGAAAATTCTAAAGTTTTCTTTTACATTCCATTCAGTGAGGTTTCAAAGATGATGCATCAGAGATGATGTTGCTTAGTATCGAACTACAGAGCCGAACATCAAGTGTGTTGGTATGCCTCTCAACCAATCATTGCTTGTTTATCGTTCGCGCCATCGCGGATCGTAACTTCTAGACGCGCAATCACGGCGATGAATCCAGGGATGTAAACAATTAAGAAGACAAAGAACAATATGTGGTCCATCTACTAGCAATGGTCTAATCCAAGATCAACTTAGATGCAAGAAAGCATTTCCTAGGAAGTACTGTCGAGTCACACGTTCCAGACGGCCTTTAAACTGATTAGCATTGTGAATTTTTATACAACTTAATTCTTCTGATTTCATTTAGATACGAAAATGGATTTGGAGTTTTTTTGGAAGATTTCATTGACTGGTAACGGATTCTGAAAAAAGAAATCTTGTGGCGTTCACAATTTCTTTCGAATCAGTTTTGGCAATAGGGATTATTCAATTTTATTTGATATATAACACAGAATGCGATCCCTACCGCTACAACCGACTATTGAAAATAATACAAAAGGGAAGAAACTAATAAAAGTATATCATTATTCAGGACAGTCAAGAATTGTCGTATCCAAAGAAAGGTTGGTTGAATAATTCATGGTTTAACCACGTTGGTAATTCATTTCGATAAAAAGCTAAAGTTTATATGCGACGGACAATGAAAAGTTGAAAGTTTAAGAAATTTTCATTTTCAAGTGACCGGAGAGTCTGATTATAACTCGTATAATTAATTGAAAACCCGATCATATAATCACAAAATAATTTGAAAGAGAAAAAGTAAAATCGAATGGATTTGACATCATGATGAGCCATCTGGAAATTGATATGATTCAAATGAAAATCAAAATCAAGTACTATTTTTAAATGAAGATATACAAAGAAACCCTTTGTTTCAGGCTTATCTGCCATGGATAAGGTAATATTGGCAAATGCATATTTGAACAAAAAAGGAAGCAATTGAGTCGATATCATAGATAAAAAAGAAATAAAACACGAAAAAAAAATGATAAAGAGAAAATAGATAGAATTGAAAATGACGTTAAAAATAGAATGGAACAAACTAGAGCATCAATGTTATCAGTTTTATTAGAAGCTACAGGGTGTCAATAAATACAGCTAAGAATAGTCGTTTGTAACAAAGGAAGCAAAGTTTGACATAGCAGGGGGGTAGAGGAGAGGAGGCAAGATTGACTAGGTGTCGCGCTCGGTAGTAGACTACCCTCCCCTCCCCTCACCTCACGGCTCTTGGCTGTGATTACTGGACTTGCCATCACATGTAAGAAGAGTTTATTTTAGCACTCTTTCCATTTATTCAAGGATTTTCTCCTTGTTTTCCAGTTTTCCTATCTCCGCAAAACCTTACGAACTAAATTTCGATTTGATCTGCGAGTTGGTCGTGCCTTGACTTTGATCAGCCCAGAGCCAGTTGTCTCAAGGTATTCGTGAAATTTGAAGGTTTAGGATTGAAGGACAGATTAAATCGTAGCACATTTAAAATATTATCAGATTTTTTAAAATTTAAGATTAATAAGATTAAGAATTATAGATTTACATGTCAATAATTTTTTTCCAAGAATTTAAATATGATTTTTAGAATGTATTAATGTACAGGAATAACTGCTTACTTTATATTTTAAAATTATTAAAAGTATTAAGTTTTACATTCTTAGCATTTTAATCTCTTTCCTGACTTGTTTGTTTGGTTTAAAACTTATGTTGTAGATTGGTCATGCAGAAAAGGAGCTCTCTTTGCATCTCTGAGTACTTTTAGTTCTTTGAAAAAGGGTAACTTATCACTTGCACGGGGATATGTCATTGTTCGACCTGATGTTGATGGCATCACATATACTACCTGTAATAAAATAAATAGAAAATTTATCAAATGTCTTCAACATCAGAAATCATTTCAAATTTATTGCTACATATGGATGAATTTTACTCTCATAATGCTTTAACAGGTCCTTGACAAAAATGACTGGGAAAATGGGCAATTTCAAAATTTTAAAATTAAAACATGCAGGAAGAGTGCAAAGCATTCGGGTAGACATGGGATAACTGTTTTCCAGTTTCATTTACTGTACTTACTACATCTGTTCCTGGTATATTATTAGGTTGCTTTCCTATTTGACACTTTGATCCAGAGAATATCTCATAAATGCCTAAAAAGTTCAATCACAAACCACATAATAAACTAGCGTAGCGAGGGGGCGCACTGGGGGCAGGGCCCCTAAAAAGTTTTGTTTGGGCACCAAAAAATAATTAATTAATATGGGATTCCTGTGGATTTGGTGGGAAAAGGGTGCATTGCCCCCCCCCCCCCCCCCCCCATAATCGAGACCTTGTTATGCCCCTTTTATAATACAATCCCCAATCAAACATGCTATATATGATCACCAAAAATAGGGTTTGTATCCACTCCACACTAATGACACTGAGCCCGCCATGGCTTGAAACCCTAGTCACATTGGTGGGAGGTGGCATATTTGCAGCAAACATTTCCCTTGCTTCCCAGACACCTTTATTTACAGTCTTTTTGCTTAAAGATAAAAATCAGTACCTTTTCCATTAAAACAAGCTATAAGAGGCTTATACTTTTCAATCTTTGCAATTAGTTCATCAATACCATCCTTGATTTCTTTGCTATAGATAACAAAAAAGAAGAATCAAGAGCCAATGTCTGCTTTTAGCATAACATATATACCACCTTGATTTTTATGTAGAGGATTGCTTCAAGAATTCTTACAGTAATGACATGTTTATATCTAGCTAATAATGATAATGATTTATGATTGATACAGTACTCAATTATGAGAGATGGTTAATATGAGGCGAAGGCACAAGGGTGGTCACTGCCAGGATTTCTTTATAAATGTACATTTGAAATTTTGATTACTTCTGATCAACAAATCTTCAGACTTTATCAATAGCCTGAAACAACCTCTGGGTGGGTCTTTAGCATTTGAAATTTTGATTACTTCTGATAAACAAATCTTTAGATCTTTATCAATAGCCTGAAACAACCTCTGGGTGGGTCTTTAGCATTTGAAATTTTGATTACTTCTGATAAACAAAACTTTAGATCTTTATCAATAGCCTAAAAACAACCTCTGGGTTGGTCTTTAGAATGTTAGGATTTACTGAGGGGAGAAAACAAGAGGACCAAGAGAAAAACCCTTGCATCAAGGGAGAGTCCTAACGAACACTACTCACATATGATGAAAAGTCTTGGAATTGAGCTTGGGACCCCAAAATTGAAAGGCAAGTGTATTTCCACTGCGTCACCCTCGATTCCCTTCATTTACTCACCGGGATAGGTCAGAACTACCTCGTGTCGTTCTCATTACGATATTGGTTAAACCAATCCCATATGAAGGGCACTTCTCATCTTCCTTGTAAGTAAGTTTCTCTGGAACAAGTTTGGAATCAAACAAACATGGCCCTATGTGTTGCAAATGATAACAACTGAGTTCACTAAATTCATTTGAAAGTGGAATATTATAGATAATAGATGGATCAATATGATCTACACCTTCTCTTGGGTGTGATACAAGATAGAAACTCCAAGGCATCTGGTACGTGCAAGGAAGCAATGGATACGTATACAGGTCATGTAATGGAATAATAATAATAACTGGGTTCTTATATAGCATATTTTACATTGTCTCAATGCGCTTTACAATCATGATCAGTGGAGGACTTTATGGGCTGTGTATTTAGGCGCTAGTAGCAGCCATGCAGCTTACAATCATGAGTGATTTATACGAATAATTCAACAGGTTCTTTTATGTCCCCCATTTTACTGTAGGTTAGGAAGGGTTGGGTGACAGGGCCTCAGATTTTAAGTCCTTGTCCGAGAAGAAGGTCTAACCATTTGCAGATGTAATTACAAAGGCAGCACCTTCTCCTCAGTTATTTTAAGACCCTGAGTGTTGGTCCGGCGGAGGCTTGAACCACGACCTCCTGCACAACAGACCAACGCTCTTACCAACTGAGCTAGCCAGGTGGCAGAATATACCTCTTTGTCCCTCCAGGCCCCTCAAAAATTCTAATCCAACTCAGCAATCAGGTCTGTTTTTTCAACTGCCATATATTAAAGGTGGGAAGTATGTTGTCAATGTCTGTGCTTACAGAAATGATTATTTGGTCCAGCGTAATGATGCCCTTTGTATGCAGATGTCAATCCTGGGTTGATTCCAATCTAAAGAGAAAAGATATTTGTGTGTAAAAAGTACAATACACCTTTTCACTATATGCAGGGGGGCGGATCAGGTTTGAAACTTATGGAGACTACTGTAGTGCACAAACATACATGCAAAAACCAGATCATCAATCACTTACAAACAGAACGTCCAGATTGTAATCAACTCTGTCTGGTAGGAGTAACTTCATGACATCTTCTTCTGTCAAGTCACCATACTTCTTACTTTTCGTCTTTCTATCAGTTTTACCAGCTTGGGCAGATGCAGTGTTTGCAGTGGTTGATTGAGTGGGTCTAGAATCGCTGAAAAAAAACATAGATCGGTTTGTTTCGTATTTTTTTGCAATCTGACTTATCAAAACAAACGATAAACCACAATAAAACAAATCGAAGACGTACAAGTACGGACTATAGCGAGCACTTGGTTTTTTCCCGCTCATCGAAGTTCAGCTGTTTTTGTAAAGTCAAATTCAAGTCTGTTTTCATATTGTTTGGAGAGGTACTGAGGCGATATACACAGGACTCCCATACACAATTTATTTAGAGCGTCTATTTTGCATACAAAATCACAATTATTATAGACGATTTTTCGTAAAACATATATGTATAGCTACCTTCTTAAAGAATTCCATTCATTTAAAGCTTTAGATTTTAAATTATAGCAATATTAAACCTTGCCTTCATCACCCCACCCTCCCCTCCCATAACATTTTTCTTTTAAATAACGCGGTCTTTTTGATCAGCGGAAGAGCGTAGGAGAAAAAAAATGGCGGATTTGTTGTCGTCCACGTTAAATCAGTGCAATCTTTTTATTTGAGTGCAGTTGCTTAGACGTTTTCCATATGGTATCAGCAAAGTGGCAAGCCGTTAAAAGAAGACTTGGAATTTACAGATTTTTGCCAGTTTTTTTTCTGCTCGGAGCTGGAATTGAGTTGTTCATGATCAAAGTTCGCGTTGGTAGAGAAACGTTTTGTAAGTAAAAGCTCAAGTTATATAGTCCTTTTAGATATATTGGGAATTAAGATGAAATAAATTCCGCGTAATTTAATAAAACTTTATTTCCCGCAGCATACTAAAAAATATAAGTGTTGTATTACTTTATGACCTCCCCCTTTCCTTCCCCCCTAGATACAGTAGTCCTCTTTACAAAGTATAGAGTACTTTCCTTCCCTATTCCCCCCTCCCCTCCCCCCCATCGCCCCTTTTATCAATCCTCTTTTTCTCAAGTTTTGGTGGAAACACATAGAAACTATTAAAAAAAGCCATTTTGTTCAGTCCTGTATATACGATCCTCACTCATTTCAATCAAGTTAGTCAACTGAAAACTTCAAAGCTAATACAATCAACTGCTTGATAACTAAGTTTCAACTCCTTGATAACTATTTTTGAGCCTTAAAAGGCCAGTCATATGGGCTAAGCCTCACTTCCGAGATAAAAAACGAACACAGAAATAGACCTAATCGGCTAACGTGTTGCTATGTACATTACCACCCAATTCAACCCTTCTGGGAATAAGTTTCATTGTTTGTTATATTTTGGTTTCAGAGTTGAATTCGTAGAGACAAACGCTTTTATTCACAGAAGGTTTGAATTGGGTGGTAACGTACATAGCAACACGTTAGCTGATTAGATCTATCACAATAACAAAACAAACAACTCCTGGATTCAAGGCTAAGCTTGCATACACTGGAGTTTTACCACCATTTGCATTGCTATGCCACCACCCCAGACAAAAATCGCAACGTGCATTTTGCAATAGACTGCTGTCAATTGAACGCACGTGTAAATGACGTCAACATGTTTGATTGACAGCAGTCTATTGCAAAGTGCACATCACGATTTTTGTCTGGAGTGGCCACGTAGCAGTGCAAATGGCGATAAGAGCCGTCAATTGATGCACTTCAAATCTTTTACCAGTTACTGTGTTTTGATATGAAATGTTTCCCATAGTCCTCAGCAATATTAGCTTTCTAGGTTTTTGGTGGCTAACTTTATCGAAATATAAATTAAGTATATGAATTTTGGCTAAAACTATTCTCAAAAACCATAAATTAAAGTATTGTGTAAATTTCTTGCAATAAAGTATGATATTTCGTGATGGCAGAATTTTGATTTTCTTCATTTGTTAACAGATGATACTGTGGTGAGGAAAGAATCTGAGAGAAGATTAGAGAGATTGGAAAAAGACAAAGAAAATTAACAGAGCTGAAAGAAATTTTATTTGAGGCTTTATCGTTATTCATATACCTATCTTTATATTTATGCATACTGTCTGTTTTATATGTTATGCTGTAATCATGCCGGCTGGTGTTACGTGGTCAAAGTATCTAAACTTTCTTGGTGCAAGTTTACTTAGTATGTTTGCTGGTGCTTCTGTTGTGCACAACTATTATAAGCCTAGTCTGGTAGGTAATTTTATAATTATTTTCCTCATTCTTATTCCTCTAACTCATGCTATCATATGCCATTTCCAAGAAAGTTAACATGGTGCATTATGGTCACACTTTGCTACTGAAATCTTTTATATGGTAGAGCGTATTTGTCAAATTCAAAAAAATACCTATGGCAAGTTCAAATGCATTATTTTCATGATAACATTGCTTAATGGATGTCATGTGGTTGTAATGTGTGGTTCCAGAAAATTTCCACACCCACCATATAAACCTTGTATTTTTTCTTCTTCTGACCCCCACGCTGTGGGAATTTCTGATTTCCTCCATGGTGGGGTATGAATATTTTCTGGAACCACACAAATATAGTAAAAGGAACATTCACCTACCACTGTGACATGTTTGCAAGTGGTGACAGGCTCAAACCTAAACTTAGGGCAATGCAAACTCTTTTGTTTTTAAAAAAGAGATTGCATTACCCTAAACTTGTACATGAATAACTCAGGTCATCTTGAAAACAGGGCATAATTTAAGTGGCTGCAAAAGAGATGAGGGGGAATGAATATTGTATAATATTCCTGATCGGTGTAGTCATGCAGGTCTAACATCATAGTATTGAAGAATTTATCCTAATAACGATCCCTTTTTATTCGGTGTGTAATGAACTGAACTCGTTGTTTTTTTCTTAGGCAATACCAGACATGCCTCCAGATCCTAAAAAGCAAGACACACAGCAGAGAACTGGAATACAAAAAATAATCTCAATCAAAAAGGACTAGTATCCTAAGCCCAAGGACTAGTATACTACGGGCATTGACTGACCATTATATCATTTACCTTGCCTCTTGCATCTCTGGAATGTAATTTGTTACATTTTGTCAATGTATAATGTCTTGAATGGCTGCATGTTGAAATTCAATTCAATTTGGAGGACATAACAATAGGTTTCCAATTCTCATAAGATTGAAATTTCTGTTGAAGATTGAAATTCTTTGCTTTGTCCTCCAAATTAAGCTGCCTTGACGTCACATGCAAGGGGTCTATATGTACAAACAATGGAGTATACTACTGGAAGAGGTTCTTTATGAAATTTAATATACAAGAATTAATTTTGGCTTTTTTCATAAAAAAAAGAAGAAATATTTTATATTTATACCTGCCCAGTCATTAGCGAATACTTATGAGAACAAGGAGTGCCAGAAGCCCAAATATTTATTTTATTTGAAAGTCGAATAGAGTTTAGGGTGTGGCCATTGATGTTTGCTTGACATAATGACTCACTTCATCAGAGGTGTAACCAGAGGATAGTTTTAGGTAAGGGGTTAAGAGACCCCTATTTGACCTCCATAAACTCCTCATTAACCTCACTTGCTTACTCTATACAGAGAAATATCAGACTATTCATAGTCACTTTGAATATGTAAATTATGTCCCAGAGGAATCGTTAATATGTATTCTCATGGACTTTATACTAATACAAAAGGGAAAAGATGCCATGAATTAATCACTCTCATTAAACCACCGACGAAGAAATGTACGTTTTTTGTCCCACCCACCCGCCCACGAGCAAGCTGGGTTGATCCACATTCTGTCCCATTTATCGCTCTCTGGCCAGGATTTGTTCCAGGCCAGAGCTGCCTTTGCATACCTTAATATTAACAATAGATGGGGCAGAATATTACACTATGGTCTTTTCTGCATTGACCTAGCCTATGGCTTGGTCCATACATTTATGACCTCAGTCTGATATTTCTTTGTACAGACCTTGTGCTCAGCTAAATAAGTAGTTATTAACTTTAATTATCAGTGTTCACACTGGCCCAAACATTAAGTTGCATTCCTTTGACTTATACCAATGCATACACCACATGCATTGCAAATCGCTATTTCTAATACTTGCAGCAGACTTGAGCTTGTCTTGGTTATAATGGGTATCCTTTTGAATTGATAGATACGAGGTTTGGTACGAAATATCGATATTTCAATTAATCTCTGATACATTCACGTGATTTGTCACGTGACCTACTAACGGTATCCAGCTTGCAAATTTCTTGAAAATTGTTAAAGTTAAAAATCGTGACATTGTTACAAATCTATTAAGATGTTACTGTTTTTTCTCGATCGCCTCGAGCCAGCTGTACTTACAGCCTCGTCTGTGTCTGCTGTTGCTAATGCTCGACTCTCACAACCTTGTCCTGCAATCTTTATCAGATCAACTATTGTCATTAACACGTTTTTGAATGCAAAAACTGTCAGCTCGACTTTATATTCGTGCCAGAGGAACACCCTTAATGCGAAAAAGGGAAAATTCACAAGCAGAATTTGTAAGAGCAGTCTCGTTATTTCCAGTGGCATGCTCCCTCTTGTACTGATAACATCGTCTTCGTTATCAGTCTCGCCGCGTTGAAAAGCTACTAGAGAAATGGTTGTTATCAACAGACTCATCAAAGCAAAAGATACTACCCCTCTTTTAAAAGAACCTGGAATAGAAGCACTGTTATTTGTAAGAAGAATTCCCACGAAATCTGCGGAGTCCACAATATCGAATGCCTTCACCCAATTTATATCCAGAAAAAGCTTTGGACAATAAGTATGTGTGTCTAGTAACAAGTAAACCATAGCTGCCATCGCAATAATGTTTTTTAAAAAGCCCTGATCCATTGCGGAATTTTTGTCGATTTTCTGTAGAAGTTGATCAAAAATCCATCCAATGATACCGGCGAGAGGGATGATATACAGGAACCATACAGCCGCAGCTACCGTACGGCCTTTATTACTGATCTGCCCTCGAATCCACAGGATAACTGCTGGTATATAAGTCACTATATAAGCATGCGCTGATGATTTCTTCAAATAAACGACCAAATAACTATCCAAGAGTATTGCTTGAGTGGACAGGACTACAATAAACGCTACTCTTGCCAGCCATTTACAAGTGCAGTCGACAGTAACTATCATTTCTTCTGGTTAAGATGAGTTGATGTTGTAGACGGCTTCACCTGTGATAATAGCTCTTTTTACCAACAGCTCCAAAATGCGTTTTGTTTTTCAGACACAATTCCCTGCCCAGGTGGTCTTGCTAATTGTGTCCAACGCTATTCTTTGTCATTTCAGTTCGATAAAAAGAATTTTTTCCTTCAAATTGAGTCTAACCTTAATCTGTTGAATTAAAAAAATCAGCCCCGGAATGATACATATTCCCATCAATGAGCGCGCACGACAACTAAAGACACACGATTCACAAAATGAGTAATTTCAATGTTAAAAACAAGTAAATTTTCCCCGACACCTTTCTAAATCACAGCAGGAAACCTTAAAACAGAGCACAGTAATAATTACTAACTTAATGTGAATAGAAAATATGTGATTTTTGAATAAATATTTAACAGTAACGAGGTTATCAGAAAAATTAGCCTAGAGCGCTTTAGCACCCATTAAAGAGGGATCACGATTTTCCTGATTCTCAGCTTATACTGAAATTTATCTTCGATATCTTGGCGTGTGAAGACAGAAAGTCTCTGGAAAAACGCAATGAGACACTTTTTGGAACCAGGAGACTTCGTACGTGAGCTAAAAATACATGTGCAGGGAAACAGAAAATACAAGTTGAAGACAGACTTTCTTTTGCGACAAGCCATTCTGGCTAGTAAAGGTAACAATATATTCAAATATAAGACTTTAATCTGAAAAGGATCGCCGCAGACTTAGACTTTAAAGCCACTTTGTAAGTCGGTAAAATCAATTAAAATGACTGTTTTGTGGTATTTATTTTTTGTGACAGAATCTGACTTGTTTTCAGTTCAAGGTTAATTAAAGTCTTGGAGTTCAACAGACAGATCTAGATAAACTGACTTTTCCCTCTTCTGGCCTCGCCACTTGATCCACGGAGGCTGAATAAACGTGGAATGTTGTGCCAAGCGCTTGTTTGAGAAAACACTCAGTTTTTTTACTGGCATTCCCATATGAGGCAAAAACTAGAAAAGGAATTCATGTTTATTCTACATGTTGACCAAGCCGATTAAAAAAAAAAAATTTTTTTTTAAACACTAGGAGTTGACTGAATGGTATGGACGTTTGGCAGGCCGCGAGAACCGCAAGTTACCGATTAGCGCCCTGTATACTGTCCAAGATTTGCGTGCGCAATAGCACTAGCGGTTTTACGTTGTGCGGTTAAGCCAGTTAAGCACGTATTGCACCGAAGGGGAGAAGGACCATAGAAAGTGGCCTGTTCAGGGGAGGAGGGTCGATGAGGAGACCTAGGAGTTATTGATCGAGTCTCCTGGCTCATTCCCTTTCTTCATTTTTTGGCCAAATGTTGTAGTCCCATTAAACTTTTCTTTTTAACTTATACGGCGTGAAAAATAATTAACGTTCGGAACGGGAAGACTTGTTGTCAGGCGGATCAAGGGGGAGGGTTGTGGGGGAGGGGGTGGGGGTTGGGATTGCAGCTCCCCATGACAATTGGACTCCTTAAACAGAATGCAGTGTTGTTATCTTAAGTTTTTGGTTACGCATCTTTTACAATGTGGATTCCCTCTCAACGCAGAACCCTCTCCTTAAGATAATCCTCATACATCCGCCCCTGCTGTTCAGCTTGGCGTGTGACTAATCTTAATCCAGCACAGTTCGAGCTATTACGCCTTTTTTATGTGCTTTTAAAAGGTATGAGAGATGCGGAGATCAAGACGTAGTCGTTTCAGTTTTGGGGGGTTACGCAGATCTTAAAGAAAGTGATAAATGAAGTTTTTTTTAGGGAAGGAAATACAAACTATTTGTTTACGGAGTGGATTATAAGTATTTTAAACATCATGTATTAGGTTGGCCTGTAAAAATGTTGATCTTCGAGTTCATGATGGTTTCTTCATCTCAAACCCTCCCCCATCTGCCAAAATCCGGTGATCAAGTATATATCTTTGAAAACAAAGTACCAAGTAATTAACTATCGAAGAAATAGAAAACGCGCGCAAGTGCTGTGTGGAGTTATAAAGCACGCGGGGATTGGCAGAACACGAGGGAAGTGTTACGCGTCATGCTTCTCGAAACGTCTCGAGTGTTCTGCCAATCCCCGCGTGCTTTGTCCACACAGCACAGCAAGCAAGTTTTTATATTTCTTTTATAAGATGCAAAGGACGCGTGCGTGCTGTGTGCTCTCATAAAGCACGCGCTCCCAACCAATCAGAATGCGATATTTATAACAGTTATATTTTATTTATAACCATAATTAAGACATGACCAAAGGAAGGTGGCTTGTTTTAGTCAGCATAGACTTTGGATAAACATTTGATATTTGACAGGTACTTGACTTGCACACTGTTACATGATCATGATCCTAACCAATCAATTTGTGAACAATGAATAGTGTGATTTCAGTCTCTCTCAGCTTTCCCCCCGCAGTCTGTGATTGTTTTAGTTTCGTCTGTCCCGGCTGTCCTTTTGTCTGGAACATTTGTCGCAAGATACGTCCGTTTGAAGAGTCTAAAATTAGCATTTACTAAATAAGAAAAAAAATCTTAGAGTAGTTTTACTTGGCAACATGAAAATAGCAGTGCTTAGTAGTAGAAACTATTTCCATTGTACTTCAACTGTTAGCCAGTAACATTGTACAAAACTATATTTCCGCCGTGCACTTGAGCCAGGTCACTCCACTGAGCTTAAAAAAACTAAGGAATAGTTAGTTGGTTTCTTATCATTCCTAGAATCATTGTTCTCTGCTGGGAAAACTCGGTTGGTATATCTTCAAAATGAAGCCTTTGGCGCATTTGGGAATTTCCAGGAAGGAACATATGCATGCCTGAAAAGAATGCGCAACGGCTTAATCCGCCTGGTCGGACACACGCCCACTTTTGTACGTAACTCAGTACTTTTCAATGACTTTTCATATGATGCGCAACTGAAGAGAAATCTTTATTCAAATGAATTACAATTTAGTTTTTTATGCCGATTTTCTTAACTCCGCGATCCATGCAATACGTTTTAAGTCGCTATGTCTGAGTTTTTAGCTTTTTCCAATGGTCTTAGTTGGTAATGTTTTTATTGACGGAGGCCAAGACCTTAAAGCAAGTTTTGGGCCGTTCTTGGTCGCGTAATAACGGGTGTAAGCGAATGGGAGAGCTACACGCACGATATATCGTACGTAGTCAAATAATGTTTAACGTTAATCCACAGATTCCTCAAACGGATAATCTAATTAATCGCCGTCACGCGTCAGGATTCGAATCAACCGAGACAGCTGAGAGTTCTGATGCATCAGTACACATTATACCCGCTTTTAGCACAGTGTACAGACCCAAATCGGATTCCATTGCTTTTAGGGGCATGTTTTAAGAATAACGCGAGATTTGCTCACCAGTCAGTTGGGAAGCCCTATTACTGTTGAAAAACATGACAAGAAATCACTCTTCGCCATTTTATTGTGACATTACATAATAAGACATTTCATATATAATAAACGAATGAATTAATGAAACTGCGCCAATCGATTTGTACGTCCTTTAATTCATATTTAATCATATAATAACGAAAAAAGCCACACAAAAAAACTATAAAGGCTTTCTTTCATTTTCGCCACTTCCTGTCATTATTTCAGTGATTCCGTGTAACCATGGCGACGTATATCGTTTGAGTCTGAGTTTCTCTGGACAAAAAAATTCTAAAAGAAAAAAAAATTGATTTGTATATATTGCTTATCCTCGTTTATTTTGATTACGAACGTCAAAAGGAATGGAAAATATAGGTTTTTCTCTAACGGGAAAAGAAAACACTGATGCTTCATTTATGCTGAAATAACTCGGCCAGAGGATGAACCGGACATGACCTCAGTGGTCGAGCACATGTGGATTTCTTTCAAATGAGTGGCCATCACCTGTGGTTCTGTTTACACAATGGGCATTGAGAAAATTGAAAATACCGTCAGTCAGTTATTCAACTCTTTAGACAAACCCACAACAAAATAACCCATGTTTTGTCGTTCTATTGAATCAAGCCATGGTCTCAGTGTAACTTTGATTAAAAATATCAAGGAAGCAAAAACGATCCCATAAAGTTTAATACTCGCACTAAATTAGTTGCACTAAAGGATCATAATTTTGTAGTGAATAACAGGGATCCAAAGGCTATCGATCGATTGACTTTTTGGCATGGCTGAGCACAGTCGTCATGAGGTCACACAACGCACCCAGCACACCATGCGCGTGTCGCACCCCACAGCACTCGATGAAAGAATCAATAACATTGTCAATAATATAAAATTTAAAAAGGAAATCCTTCATATAAACAACGCTGAAAATACAAATTAGCATATACTGTGAAAACAGGTTAGGTTTTTTAGAAAATGACTAATGAATTGTTTTTAAACGATTGAGTAAAGCGTATTTATTTACGTGCGATCACTGATTTTCGTGATCAAAACTTGTCATAATATAATAAAATCATGTGTGAAATTAACAAGGGGATCGCGTTAATTTAATAGCTTTGTAATTGATGGAAAACCTTCAAAGTGCTACTGATGGAAGCCATATTACCTTTAACAAACAAGGAAAAGTCGCATTTAATAAAGTCCGTCAATCCATCTGCGAAAATCTAGAACCTAAATCGATTCATTTGTTGACATTACTTTCGTCTGTTGTCTCGGTTTTAAGGTGATGTTGGATGAGAAACTCAAATACCTCGTAATGCTTAGATCGTGTGACACACTTGTGTGCACAGTCTAGTTCCTTTGGCTGCGTCTTTCTAACTGGACCGTAATTCTCTCCTCTCAGTGAGATGGCTGATCTCAGTTTATCCAAATACTAGGAAAAAAACCGTCAACACCCTCATAGATAAAATTCCGAGCAAATGTTTTTGAAGATTGTGATCCTCTGCGCTTAAGAGCGGAGAAAAACCATTGATGTCAGACAAACGAAGTCTGGGCAAATCGATTCGAACCACATAAGCCCAAGGACAAAAGCGTTGCATTTAATTTCCATTAATTTTATGCTCTGTTTACAAATACAAATGCCTCTGAAGAATGCATTCTTCAGAATAAGAAGCTTGGGAGACTGAAGCGTCCGATTACAGAATAGGTCGACTTCGTGTCACGTGGGTTTTTTCAGCCAATCGGAGGTCCTGTTTGCACAAACTTGTCATTGAATTGAGAGCCCGTTTGCCGACAGGAGATCGTGAACAAACCAACAAGAACGAACAAAGCTAGTCCTTTCTTCACTCCAAAAAAGCACCCAAGAAACCTTAGAAACTAGATTTGTTGAATGCCGCTTGGTAGCTACGATGATGTTGTAACTACCTGTGCTCAAAAATGGTTACCCGTCGTTCGTTGATACAAATTCGAGTGTTCTTTTGGTGGCAACATTGATCTTAACAAGTAACATCGCTTCACGAGGATTCTTACTCTCTAAACATGACTATTTTGTTAAGGACTTTAATTTATATCTCTTTATCTATCGTCGAGTGCAGAGTCTTATATATTTATGGATCAACGAACTCACAAGAGGTAATAGCAAACTTTTCGAACTCCAAACTTACTAATTATTCACTAACAATACCGCAAAGTTCCAAAGCTAATTTAAAATTTTTAACTTTGGATTCTCGGACTGGTATACTTCGAGCTGCTTGGAAACCGGACTGTTCGACGATAAAATACAGTCCTATAGAATGCTTTATACAAGCTGTTTATAAGAGTAACAACTCTCTAATAACTTTGGAATCGGTTTTAATCTATGTGGATGCTGGAGACTGCTTTGTTAAGTTTAGTACAAGAAAGTTCGAAGGTTACGCAGTCGTTTCGCGCGGAGCAAAAATTGGTACGAAAATATTCCCATTGACGGCTTTATACCGCTCATCTTCGTCTTTGGATCCTCGATTTATTCGTCTTATTGATCAAAGATCAAGAAACCATTTCAGTGTTGATGCGACTACGGGTCATCTACTTCTACGCGAATCTTTGATTGGAAGACAAGAACGAGTATTCAACATCATAGTTGCGTTTCCGGCATCAGGACGACGAATTCTAGATCAAAAAGGCCAACCAACCCTCATAGCGAATCTTCAAGTTTTTGTCGATGGAGAGAGGAGATTTAGATCAAAAGTTGAGGAGAACCAAGCGAAGGATCAGGAATAATCCGCCTCAGTTTACTAGCTCTTATTTACAAGCTAACGTACGCGAAGACTGCCCTAAAGGCACTACCGTTACTACGATCACTGCTTCGGACCCTGATAGTGGGAGTAATGGAATGATTCGTTATTCCATGGCTGCTTCTCAGAATCTCCTAAGTCAGTCCTACTTTAGTCTTAATGCTGATACTGGAGTTATCACGACTACACAGACTCTTGACAGAGAGAAAATGGGAAGGCATTATTTTCGAGTTACGGCTAAAGATCAGGGTACACCTTCTCTTGAATCTTCCACCGATCTTACCATCGTGGTGGATGACATTAACGACAACGCACCTGTCTTTGAGAAGAGTTTTTATGCTGCAAGCATACCAGAAGACAAGGTGATGGGAGACTTTGTTCTGAATGTGAGAGCGAGGGATGAAGATGAGGGTATGAATGGCGATGTCAGATACAGTATTCTAAACAAAAAAAGTATAGATTATGCATTTGATGTAAATGACCGGACAGGTGTCATTACTGTGGAGAAAGACCTTGACCGAGAGAAAACACCAACATACGATCTTGTAATCAAGGCAGAAGATCGAGGTACTCCACCAAAGAATGCAACTGTTAATGTTAAAATTACCCTAACTGACATAAATGACTGTTACCCGCAGTTTTTGAAACAAACATACAGAGCAATGGTCAGAGAAGATGTCCGTCCTGGCACTCTTATAACTACTATAGTTGCGACAGACTGTGATCAGGGTACCAATGGAGAGGTTGTCTACGAAATTGTTAGTGGCAATGACATGAATCTGTTTTCCATTAACAAAATCAATGGACAGCTAAGAGTTAAAGCAAAGCTGGACTATGAACGGGTATCTGTCTTTTATTTGTGGGTGAGTGCTCAGGATAAGGGTCGACCATTTCTGGACAATCAAACTGAGGTAGAAATCATTCTCCAGGATGTCAATGATAATGCACCTGAATTCATCTCTGATAATTTCAAGGTATCTGTTCTAGAAAATGTCAAGGTAGGACAGGTATTCTCTCGGGTGCAGGCAATTGACAGAGATGATGGCAGTAACAAAGACATTGTGTACAGTTTAATACGAACTGATGTCCCATTTGCAATCAATCCAGTAAATGGAGATGTTTCAACTACCAGCCCATTGGATAGAGAGACTAATGCACAATACCAATTTGGTATAAAAGCAACTGACAAAGGTAAACCATCAAAAGAAGGAACTTCACGAATGACTGTTACTGTCCTTGATATTAACGACAATCCACCAAAGTTTAGCAAATCAGAATATCAGGCATCCATTTCTGAGAAGGCAACATTTGGATCATCGGTGTTGCAAGTTACGCAAAGGATCCAGATGCAGGGCAAACTGATGTTACATACTCTGTTGATCGATTTGCTCACCAAAGGTGCTTCCGTATGAACTCCTTGGGTGTGATATCACTTGGCTGCAAGTTGGACTACAAAAAGACCAAGTTCTATGTATTCACTGTTCGAGCAAGTGATGGCATGCTTGACAGTACTGCTATTGTATATATTAATGTCACTGATGCCAACACTCATGCTCCTGTCTTCAAGAGGCGGTCATACAGGGGAATAATCAAAGAGAATGCTAAAATTGGAACCTCTGTCCTAAAAGTTGTTGCAACTGATGATGACACAGGAACTAATGCTCAAATATCTTACTCCATTAAAAGACCTGTGGCAGCGTTTGCAGTTGATCCTACCACTGGTGTTATCAAAACAACAGTGTCCCTAGACAGAGAGACAAAAGAGTCATACCAGTTTGAAGTAACCGCAACAGACCATGGAAGCCCCCCCTTGAAAAAGAAAGCATATGTTTCTATTCGGGTGTTAGATGTCAACGATAATGCTCCTAGGTTCTTAAAGAAGAAATATACTGCCACTATTAAAGAAGACATCAAGCCAGGAGAGAGAGTAACCCAAGTGAGTGCAGTTGACATAGACTCAGGGCTTAACAAGATGATCCAGTATTCTTTTGAAGTCAATGGTAAGTGTATTAGCTGGTTTAAGTAATGCAAAAAATGATTGTAATTATAGAGAGGTCACTGGAACTTTAAACCCTCTTAAATTTTTAAAAAATCCATAATTTAAATCTTTCCTTCAGCCTATCAATTGAAAATAAGATTTACTGGCACACTCATTGGTCACAATTTATGTTTTACACTGTTATATTCACCTATAGGTGTATATAACAGTGAATGCTTTTTTTTTTTGAATAATAGTACATGTAGTGGGTATATATGTATGTCACAATTAGTCATAGTCAATTACACACCTTGATTTAACTATGTTAGTAGTAGTAACTAATAGTAATAGTAATTATATGTTCCTTGCAATATTGATATTATAGAAAAAGGGTTGACAGTGGTAAAGTAGTAAGTATCAAGGAATCTACAGCTTGTATTTTGTTGGCTTTAAAATTTAAGTGAGGTGTTATTTAATCTGTTACAACAAAGTAGTGTTGAATGTCTTTGACATTTCAAGTCCCTCAAAAAAGCTTGTTATTGTTGCTAATATTCTCAAGAGGCTGGGTCAATGGTCATCATGTTGAAACTATATTTTTACATGCTTCTTTCCACGCTTATTGTTCAATGGAAACCTAATTCAATTATTCCAATGTTTATTAAATAATAGATATTTATTAATTTTCGGTTTATTATATTGCATATATTTTTTACACAGAGTTATATTATAATATTGGTTATGAAAATGTTTCAAAACTATTCAGTGCAATCAATATCTTAAACTCTTACATTTCCTTGTTTTTATTTTCTATCTTTCTTGATAAAAAAGCACTGTATACTTGCATACACATTCTTTTAAAAAAATATCCACCCCAAAAAAAAAAAAATTATAAAAATGCAAATAAATACAAAAACAGATAAGAGCTTTTCATCTCAATAAAAGAAAAAACAAAAATGTTTTGGATTTTTTAATGGTTTGATTAAGTCTTTATCTGGTCTTTGACAACATGCATTTCTTATCATTCTTGGCTTGGAAGATCAAATGTCAACCACATCTTTTGATTCTTTTACATATTGGTTTAGTTGTCATTTAAGTCTCCTATTGATCTGAGATGACATTGTGAAGCATCGTTTTTGTTGCCTAGTGACAGAGCTAAGCTGTATCGTATTTACTCCATATTTTTATGAATAGCTTAATCTTTAAATCGGTTTTCTTTTAAATATGCTGAAAGGAAATAGATTTAAATGAGTATTTGAATAATGTCCGAACATCTCCTTCATAAAGTTGAATTAGATTTTGAATAATGGTCAAAACATAGGCTTTAAAAATGTGTAACATTTCCTTCATCCATATTATTCTTTAATGGCATTTGACAGTATCATCTAGGATAATAATTTTGTCATTAAATTTTTCTATTCAGTGGAAACTCTAGTGTCGTAAACAGGGAGAGAAAGTTTTTTTAGAAATGCTAGTTTATAAACAAAACTGTTGATATTTTTGTATGATTATTGACTTCCGCTTGGGGCATCAATGTCTCTTTCTCTTCAGATATTACGTTTCTTTTTTCCTAAAGGGGAGGGAGTAGCAAGCTAGCCACCCTTACCCCCCCCCCCCCCCCTTCATAGACCGTTCTTCTACTGGTAGGACAAGCTCGAAACAGTAAAGGAATGTCAAGGGATATAACAAAGAGGAGTGACGTAAGCCAACATATTTTGACATACCTCCTAGACCACGATTGTTTAGGATCAGCATGGTGTACCATAGTTTATGAAAATATCTTGCTGAACTCAGTATGACCTTGAAGGCATTGTTTATAAAAAATAACATGTAATAATATAATACAATAAACAGGCGAAACCCTCGCAAGGCTTCCCTCCCCATTCATAATTGATGCAGTGAGCGGAACCACGAAGAGGGGGGTTGTTTTGATGATTATCGTTTCTACAATTTTTTTACTTTATGTCGACTTCGACTTCAAGTTAGATTAGAGCCTGACTTTTTACGCATGCGCATTGATCTTGCCACTAGTTTTGTCACGCTGGTCCCTGTGCCTTGTATTTACGCTAGTGTCACTTATAGTCATAATATGGCGTGTCAGTACTAGGGTCAACCATCCGTAGCCTATAGTCTTATATCAGTACTTACCGCACAAACGGGAACATTGATACCACTTGAACTACCTGCATGCTAATAGTAGGCGTCATGTGTTACACTTGGTGTACAGAAATTAATTTCTTATTATAAGCGGTTACAAATTACTAAACTGATTACAATCTTAATTGAGTATTTACAAAATGCTGGTCAAATCGATATACCTAATTAATTATGACATTTAGAGAGATATTTTTTCTGGTTCATGAACAATTGGTATATTTTTTAGGTGATGGAGATGGTGCATTCGAGATGGACGAAAGCCAAGGCGTCATCAGAACACGCAAACCTCTTGATCGAGAGACTAAAGCAGTTTATCAGCTTACTGTGCTTGCTAAAGACAAAGGAACGCCTCCTAGTCAAACATCAGCCACAGTCGAGGTTATCCTCGAAGACGTCAGAGACAGCCCTCCGAAGTTCGAAAAGCCGAGGTACGAAGTCCGAATCAACGAAAACATCGCACCAGGAACATCTATTCTACAAGTCAAAGCCAAACCCCGTGACTTGATTCCAGATACACTTATAATCTATAGCATAGATCGGAACTCGCCCAGGGGCTTTAAGATCGATCCCAGACAGGGAACGATCACTACAGCTATGGAACTCGATTACGAGACTCAGTCCGTCTACAGACTCATAGTTCTTGCTTCGTTGCGGCCTTTATTCGAGCCCGTTGATGTCATCATTACTCTTACTGATATCAACGACAACCGACCTGTCTTAGAAAACTTTTTCATGAGCATCAACGTCAAACAAGATGTCGTACCTCCAGAGGCCAAGTATAGGATCCCAGCATACGATCCCGATGTCTCCGACAAACTGGAATTTGATTTAACCTATGGAAACGAACGGCAATGGGTTCGTCTAAATCGAACTACGGGAGAACTCTCTGTGAGTCCAACCCTCGTTAACGCCATGAAACCTGCAGAGATTGGAATCCAAGTTTCCGATGGCGCTAACTATGCAAATGCAAAGGGGTCCATAATGGTGACGTCCATCACAACAGAAATGCTATCACACAGCCTACAAATTAATATCGATGATATGACTGTACAAGAGTTCTTGAACATGGCATACGATAGGTTAATCAAGAGTATATCGACTTTATTAAAGTGTAGTATGGACCAAGTGTTGCTGTTTGACATTAAATCAATCATCATTAAATCGACCACAATCACACAGGATGATAAAACACAGCTTACGATCTGGATGCTTGTGCGCAAGAAAGATTCTAGTGGACTGTATAATGGGTTTTTCGACTCTCATTATGTGCGCAACATCATTTATTTGCACCGCAATGTCATATCCAAGTTGGTCAACATCAATCTGATGCCTTTTCCAGACGATCTATGTGGACAGAAGCTTTGCAATTCTTTACCAGACATGCACAGGGATTGTCTTACTTATAGGAAGTTTATTGGCGATTCCACTATCTTGAGCTCTCCAAAAGTGGTCTTCCGTACCGTGCCTGTAGAGACTGCTTTCAACTGTACGTGCCCGGTTGATTATCGCGGCGGGAAGCTATGTGACACACATCTCAATCTCTGTTACTCAAACCCATGTGGGAACAATGGGGAGTGCATCAGTGTGGAGAAAGGTTATGCGTGCCTGTGTAAACCAAACAGAAGCGGTAAGAATTGTGAAATCAACATGACTAGTGACTCATGCCCTCCAAAAGGAAACGTTAAACCCAAGAAAGGACAGCTCGACCAAAACCCGTGTAAGAATTCTGGACATTGTCTTGATGATGGCGCTGGAGGATTCAAGTGTGGCTGTAAAGATAAACCTACTGTTATTACTCCATTTTGTGAACTCAAGACCAGGAGTTTCAAGGATGGTGATTACCTGGCCTTTCCAGGTAATGAACTGAACGAATAGTTGTTATTGTTACGGGGAAGCGGGATGATATATGTACACTTCTAAAGCTAGCACATCTCCACAGTTCGAAGGCTTAATCCTCGGACCAGCCATAATAGGCATTTTCTGAGTTCGATAAACATGATGCATTATTGTCTAGCTTGGGTACGAGCAATACCATATAATGTATTGCGAACGAAGGGTGTTTGTACCGAAGCTAGACCACAATGCACCATGTTCTCTACCTCAGAAAAGGTACATGTGTGAAAAGAGTCGCTCTTTGGTTCTCTCCTGTGTTTCGAGTATTTTTGTCTGAGATCTCTGGTTTTACTTCCTTTCAATGATCTACAGAAGATCTTTTGACTCCGATTGGATTTAGTTAACAGTTAATTTGTTTGACTTCAGCACTCACGCAAAAGTGGAGAGTACACATCAAGCTTCAGTTTGCCACATTACAGTCCGACGCGGTGCTGTTATACAATGGTCGTTATAACAATGAGAATGATTTCATTGCCTTAGAGATAACTAATGGCCAGGTTAGATTCACCGTTAATACTGGAAAAGATGCTGCGAGTGCGGTGACTAACGTGGAAGGTGGTGTTAATGATGGTACTTGGCACATGGTGACAGCTGTCTTCAAGAATCAGGTAAGATTGTCAACCATTTGTACGTTACGTCATCGCGACTATGTTAATGGTATTTAACAAAAGACGTCTTATTAGCTTCGATCCACCAACATGGCCGCCATGACTTTGTCACCAGACTCTCTAGGGAGTGTTTGCAAATAAGAAAAAAAAATTAAATGATCGAAGGTGACTGTGTCAACAAACGGCAAGTTTCGTTCGTTTATTTTTGTTGGATTATACGTCAGTCGCCGTCAGTCGGCGTGTCTGATCACCAATCTAGATTCATTCTGTCAATTAACGTGCGCAACTTGTTGTTTACATATACTGATTTATCTTGTTTAAGGCAGCCATATTGATCAAAGATTAAGATGTCTTAATCATTTGCTCTTGATGACGCTTATTGCTCGACTAGACACAACCATCTTGAACCTGGCTGTTTTGATATCTTGATATATCTGCGGATATCGTAGGCTTTTTAGATTCCTTGAATATCTCAGGGATTTCCTCATATCAGTCATGTCTTATTTCAAAACAGTCTTTTTAAATACGTATTATTGGGGTGGGAGGGGAGGGGGGAGAGAGTGGGTCCTTCGACCCTTTACAGCAGCTGGGTCTTAAGGTAGACAGCATCTAAGTTTTCGTTCCCCTTTTGCTTCTCGATACAACTACTGCGGACTTGTTTTCATATGGGCTTTTTCCCCGGATGGAACGAAAGTTTTTTTTTCATCTAAAGCCCACGAGATAAAAAAAAGGAATTGCACAAGCCTCAATATGTCAGAGTGATGAGTGAGTGGTTTTACAGGAACGCCATGACGTCTCAGTTGAACATTTTCTACCATGAGTGAACTTGATTTTAGATCAACTTCTTTTGCCGCTTTTAGCGTAGTTATGGTGCAAAAGATCAATATGGTATTTACACAAAGCTTCGATTCGCGAAGCTACAGATATCATGGTATTCGGGGAATTAGCGATACAAGGGCCGCTGGCTTTGTTCCTTATAGATCTTGTTAGATATAGTGAACATCGCTCTCAAAACTGTAAAGCATCTTTACTGATAACCTTTATCAATAGCTCGATATACATACTTCGGAGAGTTATTCATAGCATTTTACTTTCGATGAGAATTCCAGAACTTTCGGATTCTACGTTGTTGCTTTCCTATTTATTCTGCTCCGTTTTCTTTTGGTTTAAATGACCAGCTATATGATTTCTAGGCACACTAAATGCACATATAGGACTGACAAGGCTCCGGGCTATCAGTAAATCCAAGATAGTTGCATGATAGGGTCAAACGCTAATGGCGTATTAAATATCTAACGTTCGCGCTACCGAGATAGGTACGTTCTGACCCTAGCTCGCAAATCTAAAGTGAGATATTTATGGGACACTGAGAAATTGCAGAAAAGCTTCTGACTATATTGGATAATTTTCCATTTTAAAATTACACTGACACTCTCCACATGCGGCTTCGATTAGCTTTGTTTACTTTTCTCATTAAGGAATTTAGGTGTTTTTTGTTTTATTTTTTTTAATTAACGAGATAAGTTTAGAAAGCCTTTTATCATGCCACAAGATAAGCGTATTTTATCAGAACAAAGTTTATTTGTTTTTTCACCCTCGCACTCAAGAATCCCGAACATGTTCTATCGTATAAGATGGAAATTTCTAGAAACGCAAATACGTTGACAAAAACGCAGACAAATTTCTGCTAACAGAATAGACACTAGAGGTCAGTTGAATTTGCTGTCTGTAATTTGTAGTTTTAGGAAGTGTATCTGTCATTTGATTTGTCTGGATAGGTTCTTCGTTTATCAAGTTCATTTTTCTCCTGAACAGTTGGAAGATAATCATAATAGCAACAGCGATAGACTTATGTTATGACAACTGCTCAACCCCCGCAGTAAGGATTGCAAAAATGCGATAAGAAAATCGGTTTAGTAACGAAAACAGCGAATGAATAATTCCAGCATTTCAAATAAAATCGTTGCCGAAAACTTTAAAGACACTGGGCTAAATGTCTTTAGTCATAATGTTTTGATTACGTTTTACGCAACAAATAAATCAAGACATTTCTCTACTCTTGAGTGACCTATTTTAACCCGTTTTTTTATTCTCAGACTAGTATCGTTATCTTGGATGACTGTGAGTTGGGTATAGCTGTTCAGTTTGGTAACCAAGAGGGCTCTTACAGTTGCGCTGCAGCAAAACGACTCGACATCAAAAAGACGTCAAGGTAAAGTTTTATTCGGCGCATGGATAAAATTGAGGATTTTTAGGAACGGACCGCTAGATAATTGTAGGGGGGGGGAGGGTGCTAGCAAGAGTTGTTACAAAAATTCTGCAACGTCCATCTGTATTTTGTAATGGTCCATTTCTTATATTATAAATTACTTTTTTCATTGTCACGTGACTCATATATACACATTATATATACTTTTCTAATATCACGTGACACATACCAAAAGACTCTTAAATTATTCTTATACTTTTTGAATATCACGTGACACACCAAAAGATTCTTATATTATTCGTTACTTTTCCATTGTCACGTGACACATACCAAAGGATTCTTATATTATTCGTTACTTTTCCATTGTCACGAGACACATACCAAAGGATTCTTATATTATTCGTTACTTTTCCATTGTCACGTGACACATACCAAAGGATTCTTAAATTATTCGTTACTTTTCCATTGTCACGTGACATACCAAAGGATTCTTAAATTATTCGTTACTTTTCCATTGTCACGTGACACATACCAAAGGATTCTTATATTATTCGTTTCTTTTCCATTGTCACACGACACGTGCCGTTAGTGTAGGTCACAGACCCTGCACTCGAACTAATAACGACCGAAAATGAAACTGAAATTTCACTGAGTAAAATGTGTCTAACACAATTAATGTAAATGGTTGTCATAAATAATTTCATTTCATAAATTTTCTTCATTCCTCATACAGGTTCTTCGACCTGACAGGGCCCTTATTGCTAGGGGGGCTCTCGCCTGCATTCTCCCAGTACCCAATCGCCAACAAGTATTACACAGGCTGCCTTAGGGAACTTTATATTGACTATCATTTACTGGACCTCGCCGAGCCTCAGTTTGCAAATGGCAGCAAAGCCGACTGTGCTGCAAAGAAGGATTTCTGTAGCAACTCTCCATGTAAACGTGGCAACTGCACTAATACATTAGGCACTTATTTCTGCAAGTGTCCTGAAGACTATGGTGGTAAAAACTGCGAGATAGGTCAGTAATGAATAGTTGTATGCATTGATTATGATAAACATGGAAGACCCGAACAAAGAAAACTAGTCGTATTATTAGTATAGTTTTTTTGATTTTTGGTCAAGGGAGAAAGTTCCAGTAGTCTGACTTGTTTTCTTTCCGTTTGATCTTTCAAAGCGCGCGTACTAAGTACTACGGCTATGTTATGCATGTTGCTATGTTATGTGTTTCGTGGCTATGTTGTGTGACCATGTTATGCGTTTTCTGGCTATGCATGGGTATTTAATAAAAGATGCGAATTACGATACTTAAAGCTAGTTTTTTTCGGGAAAAAAATCCGAGAACCCCTTTTTTTTCCCGAGAAACATTTGCTTGACTGAAGAAGCGTAATACACATCTTTAACATTAAAGTTGTTTCTCATTGTTTTAGTTCAGTTCATCCACTCAAAGCGCGCTTACTTATGACTTAGGGAACAATTCCCTGTGTCAACAATATAGATTAAAGATGCGCATGTTTTTCTGCACCCAGATCATGGTTTTTATAATAATGACTTTATACAATCCGAAATCAAATAGAAATGTCTCTTTCCTTCTAGTTTTAAAGAACAAGATGCGATTCACTGGTGATAGTCTTGTTGTCAAAGACTTTAGAACATCCGCCATTAAGTTGCCATGGAAACAGTCCCTTTACTTCAGAACCAGAAAAGCACGTGGTTTTCTAATCGAGACCCGCTATAGAACAAGCAGTGGAATCCTTAAGGTAAACCTTTGGATTAAGGTGTTCTATACTTTACCATAGGCTCAGGTCAAACGTCGAACTTCACATGAGCCGAACCTAATTGAAACAATGGATAACAAGGCGGTCTTCTTTGTTGTCATTAGGTTCGGTTCATGCGAAATTTGGTGTTTGACATGAGATTTACAGTTTGTAATACGACATGCATTTAGCAACCATGGGCGGTGAATCGGTAGTACCATTGCCTCTCATCTCTGGGGTTTCAGGTTCACTACGTGGACTCAGCATCGCCTGTGATTAAAGTTTGTTGGGAGTTGCTTGATTCAAGGATTTTTCACCGGTTTCTCTTGCTTTCCTCCGTCGTTAACCCAACACGCTCTGAAATTCCAATTCGATCTGTGCTCTGATTTTTCACAGATGACTCTGGTTTTATGCGGTTGTTTCAGGGTTCGATCTGTAAGTTAACCGTGCCCTGACTTCGACCAGCCCAGATCGATACATGAATGTTGTAATTTCCCTCTCGAAGTGTGATGTTGGTAACTGGTAGTTATTGCGGTTTTCGTTAGTTTCATTCATATAATAAAAAGACTGTAATAATTTTTCTTTTTCTTTTATAGATTTCTGGAGGCAAACTCATGTATCAGTACGACAAAAAATTAACCATAACAATGCCTGAACTGATAGTAGACGATGGGGCGTGGCATCACGTGCAAATCACATGGTTACCAGGTCTTGTCAAGCTGACCGCCGATTATATGTACGAAGCATCATCCAAAAGCAATGGGATTCAATTGGAGTTTACTTCACAGATACTGATTGGAGCAAAACAGGCCAAAAATGCCTCACAGTCGAACATCAGTAAACCATTTACAGGCTGCATAACAGGTTAGCTTACCTTATCGTTTTATTTTTACCACCTCATTTCCCTTTCCTAGCTTCCTCTATCCTTCTTCCTTCCTTCCTTCGATCCATCCATCCATCCATCCGTCCATCCATTCCTTCATTTCTTTCTTCCTTCTACTTCTTTTTCTTTCAGTTTTCTGTACCTCCTTTTCATCCATCCATCCATCCATCTATCCATCCATCCCTTCATTTCTTTCTTCCTTTATTTCCTCTGACCCCTTCTCTTTTTCCTACCTCTTATTACCAATCGTTTTAAAAGATTATTCGACTGATAATATACGTATCGCATTATCTCAGGTATATTCGTCGATGGCTCACAACTAGACTTCAATGGTGCTAAGAAGCACAACGTGTATGATGGCTGTAAAATGCCCTCTCATTGTAAATCAAACCCTTGTTCAGCGGAAAGTACATGCGTTGAAGGATGGGCCAATTACAAGTGTCTGTGTAAGCCAGGCTATGTGGGTAAACAGTGCAAAAATGTATGTAGCTTCAAACCATGTCAATATGGCACATGTGTGAAAGACAAGTCATCTGCTAAAGGATTCAAATGTTTATGTCCAAGGGAATATACCGGTAAGGATATGTTATAAACAGTATATAGTGTAAAAAACTAGTAGCAGGATATGTGACACATGTGCAAGCAGTGAGAGCGCTTACTTTGCGGACCAATGCAACCGGGTTTCATTCCCGGACTTAGTGTCTTATGTGAGTAGAGTTGCTCGTTGGGAGAGTTGGATTTCTGCGAAAGAAGAGACACTATGAAACCACTGCCAGAAAATCTGCAGTAATTCGCCTCCCTTATAATTCAATTATATCATTACTCCTTTGTACAACCATCACTCCTCATACGGGGCACTTCCGTGAGGTTCCCTCCGCACGCACTTTACCACAGACTATTTTTTACATAAAACACTCAACATTTGTTTGATGGGGTTTTATCGAATACAGGTGAATATTGTGAGATACGAATGGAAACGCCATGTCGGGACAAGTTCTTTGGTACCTCAAGTATTGGTCTTTGTGGACCGTGTAACTGTCCAGTTGGAAGAAATTTCAACCCTGTATGCAACAAGACTACTGGGGAATGCTACTGCAATGTAAGTCAACAATGTAATTGTTTTTTTTTGCGCACGAGATTTTTTGAATTCCCTATTTTCAATAGAAAAAAGCGTATGCCGTTAGTTCGGCTTTCATAAAGTGTTTTGTTGACTTTAATTAACCAAAGATGAATCAAAGCTGGTATCGGCTTGGATACAGAGATTATCGTTAAGAGTTTGATATCGTTTCATTCACGAGTTTCCATATCATATCGCAAACGAGCGAGTCTTCAATTAAGTGAGCAAGTCATATGATATGAAAAACGAGTGAATAAAAAAAGATATCAAGCTCTTAGCAAGTTGCTTTATTACATAGTATCATTTCACTGATATCGAACCTAAATGTGTAATAAAGTAAAAATATCATTTGGTGCCACGGCAAAACACGTTTGCCAACAACTGTTCGTTTGCGTTGATTTGAAACACAAATATGAAAAAAAAAATTTACGAAACATGGTCAACATAACTTTTTGCAAATATGTACTGACATACAGTCAACTTTGAAATAAATTGGTGGGATATGGCAAAAAAAATGCCCCATGTAACTTTGCTTGTACGATTGTAAAATATGCGGTGAAATAGGTATATCGTGTATGTCATTCGCAATATAGTAAATAATACAAAATGCTTGTTTCCACAGCGCAACCATTACCGCAAAGTGGAAGGTATTGGCTTGAGTAATCAGTGTTACAAATGTAACTGCGAATCTATTGGTAGCTTGAGCCAGCAGTGTAATGTTCGTGGTGGTCAGTGTCCTTGCCTCAAAGGTACTTCCACGGGTGCTAAGGTAATTGGAAGACGCTGTGACTTGTGTGAAGACAAGCAAAGTGAAGTCACAAAGTACAAGGGCTGCGTAGGTAAGTAAGACTATAGTTATTCTCGTGTGATTGATATTGATTTTGTACTTTTGGCCTCTCGTAGGTGCCAATTAACAAAAGATTTCTTATTAGGATCTATTGTTAACGGAACCATAATGGTCGCCATGCTTTTGTCTTTTGACTCTCTTGGGAATGCTTGCAACCCGTCAATTGAATTAAATGTAAAACGATTGTATTATTCTGTCATCATACATAGCTGTCGTCACGTGCTGGTGCACACCTTTATAGACCCCTTGCACTGAGTCCAAAGAGGATTTGTTCTGGGGGACAAAACAATGGATTTTTTTTGCATAAGAAAAGACGGCCTGTTGTTCTGTACCCCCCTCCCCCCCAGAACACGTCCTCTAGGAATTTAATGCAAGGGGACTATAGTACTTCATTACCATGATCTTCATCATCAAAGGAAATACTTTTTATGACATAATCATTATCACCTACATTAATTATGCGTCCTCATTATCATCATTCATCATCAGCACCAACGCCATCAAGCCATCACCACTGTCATCACTATCACCATTATTACCATCGTGGTTGCCATCATCACCAATACTATTAGCTTTTATTAAATACCTGTTATAAATCTCGCGTTCTGATTGGTTGTGAGCGCGTGCTTTAAGAGAGTTCACAGCACGCGCACGCACTTTCAGTTGCATCATTCCGTGTTCTGCCAGTCCCCCGTGCTTTATAACGGCACGCAGCACGCGCGTGCGCTTTCTATTTCTTCAACAATAAGTATTACTTTGGTATTTATATTCTCTGCATTATCCTCTTTTATTTTATCAAATCAATTATTTCTACATTTCTCATTAGTTATCAACACATCGTGTCCACGATCAATGTCTGAAGATATGTGGTGGAAGAGAGGCACTTTTAACATATTAGCAAGGCAAAAATGTCCTTTTGGCGCTTCAGGTATGCAACACAATCTTTGTTAAGACATCCAAACTTGAACAATTCTAACAACAGCTGTAACAGCCGTGACAGAGATTTGAGTAGACTTAAGGGACTGATGTTGCCCGGGGTACTTCTTAGAATAGCATGAAGCCGAGTATAATCGCAGGTAAGGTGTCCCTAGTAAGTCCCTAGTAAGGTGTCCCAAGAACAAAATATTTAGCCCAAATAGTACATCCAAACTTATCTTAGGTCTCTCCAATGCTTTACGCCTAAGTGACTCTGATGCCAGGCACAAGTCCTTGTTTACCAGAAGACACCAAAAATCAATACTTAGTCCTAGCAGTAACATCACCATTTCCTATAATTCGTCTGTAAATGACTCTTAGGTCTCTCTAGTATTTTCTCTTTATGTCAATCTTTATGCAGCAACTAACTGTGGTCCTTTGTTAAAATTTGCAGGCACTGCTACTCGATTCTGTGACCAAGACAAAGGATGGGGGAAAACCAACCTATTGGATTGCGTATCAAACTCCTTCCTCAATCTACGGCGAACAGTAAGTATTATCTTTACTTTCAGACTAGTCTTGTGCGTTTATTATTTGTTTATTATCCGTTTATTATTCGCGTACACATCCCGTTTATCATTTTAAAATATTTTTTGCAGCTTAAAAATCTCGATAACAAAGAGCTTTTATGGTCACCAGAAGTAGCAATGGAACTTGTCCGTGATCTAGACCTTTCGATCATTCTAGCTACGCGATTGTACCCTAAAGACATAGAAATCGCTCTGAGGACCATCACTGTGCTGTTCAACTATGAAAGTCAACAGAACGCAAGCACTCTTGTCTCAGCGAAAAACCACCAGTTCGCCCAGGTAAAGAAATTATGATGATAATGATGATTATAATGATGGTTCATGATGATTATGATGATGATGGTTCATGATGATTATGATGATGATGGTTCATGATGATTATGATGATGATGGTTCATGATGATTATGATGATGATGGTTCATGATGATTATGATGATGATGGTTCATGATGATTATGATGATGATGGTTCATGATGATTATGATGATGGTTCATGATGGTAATGATGATGATGGTTCATGATGATTATGATGATGATGGTTCATGATGATTATGATGATGATGGTTCATGATGATTATGATGATGGTGGTTCATGATGATTATGACGATGATGGTTCATGATTGATTATTGACGATGATGGTTCATGATGATTATGCGATGATGGTTCATGATGATTATGATGATGATGGTTCATGAATTAGAGCGATGATGGTTCATGCTGATTATGATGATGCTGGTTCATGGATGATTATGATGATGATGGTCATGATGATTATGACGATGATGGTTTCATGATGATTATGCATGATGGGTCATGATGATTATGACTGATGATGGTTCATGATGATATGACGATGATGGTTCATGATGATTATGATGATGATGGTTCATGATGATTATGACTGATGATGGTTCATGATGATTATGACGATGATGGTTCATGATGATTATGACGATGATGGTTCATGATGATTATGACGATGATGGTTCATGATGATTATGACGATGATGGTTCATGATGATTATAATGATGATGGTCATGATGATTATGAATGATGATGGTTCATGATGATTATGACGATGATGGATTATGATTATGATGATGATGATGGTTCATGATGATTATGACGATGATGGTTCATGATGATTATGACGATGATGATTAATGATGATAATGATGATTATGACGATGATGGTTCATGATGATTATGATGATGATGGTTCATGATGATTATGACGATGATGATTAATGATGATTATGACGATGATGGTTCATGATGATTATGACGATGATGATTAATGATGATAATGATGATTATGACGATGATGATTCATGATGATTATGACGATGATGATTAATGATGATTATGATGATGATGGTTCATGATGATGATGGTTCATGATGATCATAATGATGATGGTTTGATGAGGATTTCGATGATGGATGATGACGATCGATAAATGATATAAGATGATTGTTCATATGATATTGATAACAATAACAGTAATAAATAGTTATTGATTTTATTCAATGATTACGATACATGAGTAACACAAGCAACACAATTTATTTGGTTGCAGATTTTATTCCAGGCTGCGAGCATGTTGTTTAATTCAGACAACGCAGAAGTTTGGACTGTCGTACAACAAGTAAGTGATCTTTTGTTTATGATCAATCTTATATTTATATTCACCTAGAATTAATGGCCACTTTCGAAGGGGACTTCCGCTCTTCATAGTCTTGTTAAACTTCAAAGCCACTTATAAGGCTATTAAAGTGCTCAAGTGTCATTCTCTTCTTCCGAACTACCTTATCTACACCTCATGCATAAAAGACCAATTTGGAAGTTTACTCATATATGTGTCAAGTCAAAAAAAGCCATCGAATTCTGACATTCACTCATAACTTAAATTAATTATCAGTTATAAAAATATTTTTTCGATCTTTCTTAGCGAAAACATTATGCTCGAAGTAAAGAGTTCTACTATGCACCCTTTGAAAGCGTATGAATCTTCTTCAATTTCCATTATCTTACAAAGATTCCACTTAATGTAGCTTTGACAGTAGCTTTAGTTCAGTCATTCGAAACAAATACAGTATTGCATGTGTTATTGATTCTACCTTTGTCTACAGTAGTATTTCACTGATAAGAATCAGAATTTCACTAATTTGTTTATCAACAACGTATATTTCTATCAATAAAAATCACGGATATGGTAGATGAAAGAAAATTGCCATCCACCAGAATAAGAATCATAGTCTTCAGGGTTGCGATATCCATACACATCAAAGATCGATCTGTTATCCTGGTTTTCAGTATTCAGAGATTTCAGTTCCAGTGTAATTTTGTGAAGGAAGTAAAACGCTAAGGAATAACAATGTTATTATCGCAAGAAGGATACTGATGCCTGTGACTGTTTATTCCTGGAGTTTCGTATTTCGGTGTTCATCGTCGAGAACGATCGATACGAAGCTCCCATTATTAATGAATCTCCTAGCCATCCAAGAAGACGAACAGCTACAACACGTCTCGTTACTATGTAGCTATAAGAAAATCTGATTTAAATAGCAAATAAGCGATCCACACTGATTACAGCCAAGGTCATAGCAGCCACACCAGCAAAACAGAATAACGATTGCTCCGTACAGAAGATCTGTTGAGGCCTAACTGGAAAGAAGAATTTAGATGGCTTATGAAGAACAGAGGTTTTCCAGATGCTCATCAGGACAAGTAAGTTGAGAAAAAATGTTGGCACTGCCATGACTGAGAAGTAAGTCATCTAAACCATCCGAAATTCTCGCAATTCGTAGAAGATCAGACTATACTCGCATGGTACTGATGCCTTATTCAACGAGCCGAGGGTGAACATCTTTGTAGTACAAAGGTAGTACGAAGGCGGGCTGCCTTGCACAAGCCTAAGCCATCCTTATTTTAATCTTTAAGAAGCATTAGAGATATAGGTACTTTTTTGGTTTACGAGGAGGCTTGAAAATACTTCAAAACAATTTTACGAATTGTTCATGAGTGCATCCTACTTTTTCAGTTTTTTTAGGCATTTCAATAAATGTCACCATACTTCTTTGTCTATCTAATATCTTATATTCATCGTACAGTTTTTCATAGAGAGGAATTTCTAAAGAAGAACTCGAAAAGAAAAGAAAACACGAATAAAAAATAGGAGGAAAGAAAGAAGAAAGAAGAAGATAGAATGAATACATGATAAATCATTAAATGAAAAACAGAACGAAAAAAACCCTTGAAATTGTTCAATCGAATTTAAAATTGCAGTGCCTATAGCGGAAACAGTCTATATGAAAAATCCATAGTTTATTTTCCAAAAGTACTGCAAATCAGATAAATTAAGCATATAATTTACAGTTTCTAGTCTCATATTCTTATAATTTTTCTAGCCCAAGCCATGGCCGCTAGTCTCAGATCTTTCATTCGCCATAAATACAACAACGGGATGAGAATAGAACGAATGATCGTAAACGATTCGTTGACGCGGGAAACCGTAATTCGAAGGAATCTTAGTTCGAGAGTTTTTTATCGTTAGGAAGATTGAATGAGGTACATAGCAAAAAATGACGGCTAAGAGAACGATTATCATCGTATGAAAACTTCTTCTGTACTTAGAGACGTTAAAACTTCTAGGTCCGTTGGGAAGCTGCTCGTTAGGAGATCCTGTCGATACTTGAGTGGTCATTTTCTTCAAATGATAATACGACATAGAATAGAATGTAGTCACTGCTGCAAGAAGAGCAATTATGTACAAAGCTGAAAGGTGAAAGAAAATTTCTCTCGGTTTCTCAACGAAGAACACCTTCATGGAAATCTCTGCCATGATGTTGTAAACCCAACCGCCCAACAAGATGCGGATAAGACGCTTGTTTGTAACAACGCTGCGATACGTAAACTTAATCCTAATAGCGAGAAAGCGGTCGATGCTGATGTATACTAAAGATAGTAAGTTAACTCCTCCCAAGCAGAAGGAGAAAGATAGTGCTAGCGTTCGACTAATGCAGTAGACATTCTCCCATCTCTCGGCTACAGCAATTGAAATTGCTGCTAAAGGGCAATAAACCATCCCAATCAAGAAATCCGTCAGGGCAAGGTTGGCGAGGAGGAGTTGCGATGGTCTGTGCAGCGCAGGCGTCTTCCAGATAGCTACGAGTACCGAGAAGTTAAGCAGAACTATTGGTACTGCCAATATTACGTTAGCCACGGCGAGAAAAACCCGTGCTAAAGACACTGTGTGAAATTCTTGGCTTGTGTTACAAGAACCTGACATTTTCTCTTTCTTCGGATATTAACTTTTTTCCCCTTGTTCTGCGCGATCACCATCTGCTATCTCTTTCAAGGTTTCGATTTTGTTTTCTTTGTTCTACTTTCACTCTTAAGTGATTTTTATTATTTCTATGCGGACAATGCGAAGATGTAATTGCTTTAAGTTAGTCCTTCAATTCATTGAATTTTTTATGCGAACATTCTTTCGAAATATCTTTTTTGTCAAATCTTAAGCACCGTGCACTTTAGTTACGAAATCAATCGGAATTTAAAATAGGAAAGCAATTCACTAAATACAATGAACCCAATGTAATTATCGAATTTTCATATTACTTTGTGAAATTCGTTTTTGTTCGTGATTCCATGTGTAATTATCTCAGTTAGGCCCCGTCCACAGGTATCCGGAAATTTTTGTATCCGCAATTTTTTTTTTTTTTGCGGATACGAAAATGTTCGCGTCCACACGCAGCGTAAATTTGCGGATACGTGTGGACCGAGCCTTAAGCTATCGCTTTAGTAGGAGATTGCAATAAGTGTCCCTTTTACAGCTAAACAATCGCGGTATATATGACGTTTTTACGTTGGAAAGCATTATTTGATTCCTACACTTCGTGCCGCGCAAAACGCAATTAGTACCCAACACTACCGAGTGCCTGGTGTCTGATGGACAGCAGAACCAGCACGTTTATTACAATTATATCTTACAAATCACTTATAGACACTCATATGTCGCAACAGCGATTACATATTTATGTGCTTGATTTTTAATATGTGTATTGACCTTTTATATAATTAAATACTGGGGAAAATGTTAAACCAAAGATAAACATGGCTAAATTGAAAATCTTATAATCAAATACTACAAATAGATATTATAAACAATATCCATAAATATACGTAAAGCAAAAATGCTAAATGAAATTACAATTTATTGATACACTGCCCGCTACGAAAAAAAACAGTAATAGCGAATTCATTAGCGTATATTCCATGATGCTACTAACATAATGCAATAAATGATTAATAGATCACGTGTGAAGATACAATAACTCAGAAAAGTAATGAAATCGCTTTCCAACTGCACGTTGTTAAGTTGGAAAGCATTATTTTCAGTTTGTAGGTACTAATAACAATTTTCGTAGTGCTATAATTTTATTTTTTCCCACTCGTCTTTTTGTTCTTTCTTTCCTTTTCTTTTCTTTTTTTTTTTTTTCCTTCATTTTTTCTTTTTCTTTTCTTTTTTCTTTCTTTCTTTAATACTTTGTTTTTTTATTTGTTTTGTTTCATTCATTCATTCCTCCATCCTTCCTTCTTTCTTCCCTTCCTTTCTTTTTCTCTCTTCCTTTCATTTTTTCTCCCTTCCTTGTTGTCTTTAGTTATTTTTATTGAGCGAACATAAAAGACCCAAACATCCGCGTGTTTATAATGTCTTGATGCTGCAATAACGGAAATGCGGGTAAAAGCTAAAATTAAATTAAAAAAGAACTTGTCAGAGCCCGTTCCAAATAAAATTCAGAATGACCCTTCATAATGTACTTTGCTTCGAAATTAGGCTCCCGGCTTGCGGTATCATGACAGTTAGTCTAAAATTTAATCTTTTGCATTTAGTAGACAGGTGAACCTGATTTTTTCTGTTTCTTTGTCGGCCAACGCGCTCGACGCCTCGTTTGACTCTCTTGACTCTTTACGCTTCCTTCTTCATGTTTAGCACCCAAAAAATAACGAGCGAGCACTTCTCATACGTAAAAATATCGCGCAACCTCTTTTTTAGTAAGAAATATCGAGCAAAAACCATGACATGATGTAGTGACTAAAAGTTGAAGAATCTTCTAGCTGTTTCTTTAGCAGCTTGTCTAAGATCTCTTATTCGCCATAAATAAAGTAAAGGATTGATAAGGGAATTAATTGTTACAAGAAGTTCTCCAATTCGTGTGCAATGACTAAAGAAAGCTACGTCTTTGAATGTGCCCTCCGAAACTGAGAAACACAGGTATGGAAGGAAAAAGATAAAACCGGCCAAAAGAACAATAAACATTGTGCGAAAAGATTTTGTATATTTGTTACCATCAAAGTTTGTTGGTGGGCTGGGAGCTGGCAGTTTGTTAGATACTCGTAAAGATACTTTCTTTAATAGGTTGAAAGCCTTGGAATAGAAAAGCGTTATGATACAGAGAAATACTGCGAAACAAAGGATAAGAAAGATTGCAAATGCTTTTGATGTAGGTGCGTCACTGAAAAGTAAGACCACATCAAAAATGTAGAGACTGCCAATAACAAACCAGCCAGCAGACAGAGCGCACATAACTCGTTTGTTGGTAACAGATGTTCGATAGGTAAACTTAAGCTTGATAGCCAGAAATCTGTCAATACTGATAACCGACAAAGTGTACAAACCTATTACAACGAGGCCGTGTGCAAAGGTTCCTAGTATGATCCAAGAATGACAGACGACATGATTCCATTCATTGATTACTGCCAAGTTGCTAAAAACCAAGTATGGATCAGCAGCTATTCCAATGAACATGTCCGCCAAGGCAAGATTAGCAAGAAGGATTTGTGATGGTCTGTGTAGAGATGGAGTCTTCCAGATAGAAACGAAAATCAGTAAGTTGAGCAAGAATGTTGGTATTGCTATGACTGCGTATGCTGAAGCAAGGAAAATTCGAGTGGGGAACAGATTTTTCAGCTGTATACCGAAAGAACATGAGATGTCCATAACTATTACCAAGTGGCACTCAGTGTCAGATAGTAACGTGTCGTTAGTTTTTCGTATAAGTGGAAAATGATAAGTTAAATTCACCACCATATATCGGCCACAAGCGATTTTTTGGCTTTACTTTCTATTGTCGTTTCTTTACTTCTGCATGCAAATACAATCACAACGATCTGCAGCGAAACAGCTGTCTTGAGATATTTGTCATAATATACTTCAGGCTGGAGATGAATTCTACTCAACGTTTGACTTCTTTTTTCAACAATAACTTATTATTACAACATTTACATTTTAAGAAGAGTGACGAAAGTGTAAGTGATGCATATTTAACAATTTGAGTTTAATGGATCTCTGCTTATTTGTTTAAAACGACCAAATCTAAGCATTGCGATATAATTTCATTTTTTTAATAAGTATATGTAATAGGACTCCATGCTGTCCAATTAAGAAATAATTGGACGAGGAAAATTCCGAGGACTGACAAAATTGGATCAGGCTTTAGGCAGTCAGAGGAATTTTTCGAGTGTAATTATAATTTCTTGATTGGGGAGCATGAAGTCCCATTACCTATTGATTATATAGCTGCCTAATTAATCCCATATCAACAAGACCTGTCCAATTAAGAAAATAATTGGACAGTTACCTATATGGAATTAATGAGGAGCTCATTTAATTAATAGTATTAATGAAGTGCGCCGTGTGTATGACAGCAGAGAGACCAGGACGTTTGATCTAAATGCACCTGTTATGTTGTCAAGTTATGCCTTATCAAGCGACACAATTGCGGGGCGCTGCGGCTTTTACTTTGTAAAATAAGCTATTTCATGCGTTATTTGAGATAAAAAAGGTAGTTATTACATTGAAAGTTGTTCAAGAGGTTGTTTAGTTTTTTTTTTGGTATTTATATTTGAGATCTTTTATTTCTTTTGATCTTGTCAACTCCTAGGAAAGCCGAGGCTTTAGAATCGTGCTTACATGATATTAAATATTCGTTCCTACTTCAGTCTTAAAATTTCTCTTTGTCGATTAACTAGAAGTCCCATTAGTGAAATGCAAATAGTTCTGTAAATAGAGATAACACACAAGATGTAGTGCTTCTGTAAATTCATGCGTTCATCATATTTTTAATGCTTTCGTTATAATAAATTTCAGATTTTTCACCAATTATTCTAAGTGAATGAGGATAGACTCTTAAAAGTGTCTGTTAATTACAGACCTAGCCGATTGCCTAAGATCTTCCATGCGCCATAAATATATCAGCGGATTGAAAACAGAACGACCTATCATAAGTATTTGACCAAACTGAATCAAATTCTCCATTAATGATTCGTTCGGTATTATCGTTTTTAAAGTTATAATACATGCATATGGCGAATAGCAAAGAAAAACAGAAGCAACAACGATAATGATAGTGTTAAAAGTTTTTCGATATTTGGTCACATTAAACTTTGGCGCTTCATTGGGAGCCGTCGGTTCGTTTGCGTTGGCCCTAGATACTCGTGAAGATACTTTCTTTAGATGGTAGAAAGCCATCGAATAGAATGTCGTTAGAATGCAAAGTAGGAACGCTATAAACACGGCTGCAACTGTGATGTATGATCGTAGTGTTACGGCATTTTTGTAAAACAGGAATATGAAGAGGCCTTGTAAGGCTATATCTATGAACCAGCCGGCCATCAAGATTTTCATGATGCGTCTGTTTGTTACGACCGTCCGATATGAGAATTTTATTTTGATAGCAAGGAAACGATCTATTCCAGCTACTGTTAAAGTATAAAGATTCATTCCACCGCAGCAAACAACAAACGGTGTAGTAATGAGCCAGACATCGCAAAAAATATTTTGCCATTCCTTAATTACTGCTACATTCGAAAATGCTAGAATTGGGCAAAAGATTGCTGCTGTCAAAAGGTCTGTGAAGGCGAGATTTGCTAGGAGAACTTGTGATGGTCTTTGAAGAGAAGGTGTCTTCCAAATTGTTACTAAAACCATGATATTCAGTAACGTCGCTGTTACAGCCATAACTGAGTAAGCAATTGTGAGAAACACCCGACTGTAAAACATTACATGGACTTCAAGTCCAAAAGAACAGAGCATTTTCATTCTTATACGTTCAGTTTGAAATCTGCAAGTGCTTGTATTTGTTTTGCGCGTAGCGAGTTACCAAGTTACCATAGGCCCTGTCCACAGTATGCCGGATAAATTTGAATCCGCAACTTTCACACCGAAACCGAAAAAGACGTTTTCAGTCCACTCATGAAAACGGATAAAATGTTTCGCGTCCACACTATTCCAATCAGAGGCGGCAAAAACGCTTCATTGCACATCTGGGCCTGTGCATCCAAGCTGAAATTGAGCCCGCGGTGAATTTTAAGCATTCCCGCTATGTTCCCATGACAATCATGACGTCATCGTTTTGGAAAAATTACGGGTACGAAATGTTCTCCGTCCACACTAATACGGAGACCGTATTCGAAAAAAATTCGTTCTTGGTGAAGAATTGTCCCGAATTCGCCCTAACTAGTATGGACGGCAGGCCTAACCGAATAAATAAAAATTCGGATTCAAATTTATCCGGCATAGTGTGGACGGGGCCTTAAAAGTCGAATAGTTTTTTTTTCTTAAAAAGGAGGTAAAAATTCCATGCAGTGGTATAGAATACTGATGAAAGAACTCACAATGGGACAATAGTCAGATGTTTGTTTGACAATGCCTCGTATAAAAAACTCATATATTTTAGTCCTTAGAGTAATAACCATAACTCCGTCCGTTCTTAAGTATTTAAATATTTAAATATTTGAATATATTTAAATTTAGTACAAACGTTGGTTTCTTTCCAAGTTTTTTTTTTTTTTTTTGCTTTGAAACCAGATGGGTGGCAGGTTGCATCCTTTTCCATGAGAATAAAAATACAAAAGGCATGCCCGCCATGTTTGGTTGACAGCAGGGAAAAAGAAATCCGTTATTTAAAGTGCTTATCAGCCCTTACACAATAATTTCGGGATTAATTCTTTAGGTAGTGAATATTGGACAGTGAAAATATTTCGCCACTTGAGTGTCGAGTCTTTAAGTTATTAAGGTTTTCATATCCAATATGTTAATGACTATGACGTAACATAAAGGATTTGAGTTATTTTGTGTTAAAGTAAAATATTGAACGCTGGGTATTTTTTGAGAACAAATTTGAAGTCACAAGTAAAAAGATGAGGCTTTTAAAATACTGTATTCCAGAACGAGAGCAGTGCTGTATATTAATAAATGATGCCTTATGGTACGTCGTAGTCATAAACGTATTGGGAATATAAACCTTAAAAACCCAACCCTCAAATGACGAAATATTTTCACAATCAACTATCCACTATCTAAAGACTCAATTCTGAAAATATTGTTAAAGGCTTATAAGCACTTTAAGTCATCCATCCTGCCATCCATCCTGTCCATCCATCCATTAAGTCATCCATCCTGCCTCTTAATGACGTCAACAACTACAATTTTAATCAGAAAATTTTAAATGGGAATGATATGTATTCTGAGATCGTTACAAAAGTTTCGAAAATTATTTCCCACTGTGCCTTGTAATCAGTAGATTGAACATATAAAGCATCCAATCACGGTTATAGATTATCGTAAATGTGCGCGCTGATTGGCGGGTATGAAAATGTGTTTTCTTAATGTAAAGACTACAATGGCCTACATGTAAAGCAGTATCTAACGTATGTATATTATGTATCTGTATTTAGTTAGCATTTATATTATATATATTTTTAGCTGTAATTGACTGATGTATTTTACCGTGGTTAAATAAAGATTCTGATTCTTAACAGTCAACGAGTCTTCTATTAGATGACGAAATTAAACTAGCCTTTCGAACACCAAAACTTATACACGTAATAACTTAAGTTATCCCGTAAAAAGATCAAGCTTTTTCTTCATTCTGTATTAATATTCTCATTATTAAAAATGTACAGCTGAGATGTTTGATTAGGATTTTTAAGCGTTTCACCTAAATGACTTCCGGTGATCAAAAGCAAAAAGAACGAAGCAAAATAATATATATATATTTATGAGAAATATGTTGATATGTTAAAGGGTTTCTAAGGTTTTTAGTATTTTATTTTTTAATTTGACATCTTTTACGACCATCTTTTCTCGTAATAAAGGGCTCTTCCGTTGAGGTTCGCTCCACACGCGAGTGTGACAAGTTGTTCCGTAAAATGATTCAGTTTTTTATTTATTCTATTCATTCTATTTATCATTTTTGTTTTCAATATTTTTTGTGCAGCTTCAAGTCAGTGTACTCATTTATCATTCTTTTCTGATTAGAATTCTGCTGGCACAGCTGACTTGATGCTTAAGATGGAGAACTTCAGTGGAACGCTTGCTAATAACCTAGCACACCTAAAAAGAGGCCGCTACAGACGAAGCACAGGCAGTATAATACCTCCTTATACAGTACTTACGCCTAACATATGTAAGTAGTTTGGTCTGGAATGGATTCTTGTTCACCTGATTGTCACCTTCAGTAATCGATGATTGAGCATGTGATAGTATTTGCCCTTCACTGAAGGCTATTTTTGAGATTTGATTAATACAAGTACCACACTATCTTGGATGGGGAGAAAACCGGTATTGACATGTTTGGAATCTTGTTCTTCTACTAACAGAGCGATAATAAATCTAAAGGAAGTGTTATGCCCATTACATTCCGTTTCCGCAGACCCCTAACCTACATATTCCACCACTATAACCACTAAAACTCTCACCAAATCTTACAATTTTTGACTGCTTTGTTATTACAGTGATGGAGCTGGATCCAGTCATGATGAAGAATTTCGAAACCACGTTGTTTCCACCCAGTCAAACTACCTTCGCATCTTACTCTAAAGATTGGTCAATTGTTACTACCAGAGTCATGTTGCCAAAGACTCTCTTTAAAGCACCAGGACATAAAGGTAAAACCCGTCAATGTCTCTTGATAGACTAATAACTGTCATTGCTATACTAACAAATAACAGTCAATGCCGAAATAGGAAACTCTTTTTCATTGACTTGTAATCTTAGTGTGACATTGGCTTTAAAAACGTTTTCTAAAGACACGCGTTCAACTTGATGGACCACAAAATCGACAACGATATCCGTATCAGATATGTGACGTCAAGAATTTTGAAAGAAAAAGTTACTTTCAAAATACGTTTATTGAAAATTATTTCAAATATGTTTTAACTTATTTTCATCTTAAGACTTCCTTCCTTGCTTCGTGGCTTGAAAATATTTCGCTCACCCCTGAGAAAAAGGTCTACAGTTTGTTATAATTAGGAAGATTATTTTGACGTAACTACATTATAGCAATACATCAGCGATAATAAAAATGGTCGCATTTTGTAATACAGTGGATTGCGGAATATGTACTCCTCTTTATAAGGGCTCAACTGCTTTGGCAGTGTTGTTACGTTATTTTTTTATTTTTTATTATTCATCGAAACTTGGTTTTTACTTGTGAATGTTTTTAGTATTGGAACGAAATGCTGCTGTTGGTTACATGGTTATTCGTAACATTGGGGACCTTTTGCCTAAGTCCTTTGATGCTAAAATCAGGTAAGTCATTTTGCTTTCCTGCTGGTGATGGTGATAGTGTTAATGATGATGATGATGATTTAGATAATGGTGATGGTGATTATAGTGATTATTATATAATAGTGATGTTGAAGGGGGTACATGTAGTGATGCAGATGTTGATGAAACTTATGATGATGATGATAAATATGATGATAATAATGATGATGATAATTTCCACGAAGTGAATGATGATGATAAGGAGGATGATGATGATAATGATGATGTTGATAATAATAATGATGATAATTGTCACGATGTGGATAATGATGATGATGATGATGACAATGATGCGGAGGATGATGATGGTGGTGTTGCGGTACATATCTCTTTGCATTCATCATTGTGTACAAAGCATATCCGTCCTAGCCGCTAAACCAACTACTACCCAATCATTCCCTTCAGCGACAGTAAATACAATGTGGAAGTGAACTCAGATGTAGTATCCGTCAGAATGCCAGGCATGGAAGATGTGCAGTTGGTGGATCCAATAAAGATAACTTTCTTAAACCGACACGTAAGTCAATCAACCACCTTCTCATGAACTGCAGTGGAGATCGAGTTTTCCTCTTTCATTAGTGAAAAAACGTTTTACTTTAAAAGAATTCCCTTTATAGTCCGTTGCTCTACTGTGTGCAATAGGTTTACTTACTATTCCAAATATTCTCTTCAAACACAATTCACCATTATTGCAACGTGTTTTATGTTGTCACCTTTTATATTTGTTTAGGTAAATCGTTCTGAGTACATCTGTGTGTTTTGGAATTACTCAGTACCGTAAGTACATAAATAACATTCTAATTAAATAGAGGTGTTTGATATATCCTTGACTGTCGTGCTGGTGTAAATGCGTGGATTTTTAGTACTTAGGTAAAGGATCATAGGTTAAGAAGGAGAGGCCACAGTGAATCACTAAGTAATTCCAAATTATTGCTCGAGGGAGCCTTGTGAATGTTATTCGTTATCTACATAGTGGTCAAAAAGTTTAGATGCTTTGAACTCTTAGTATATTGTGTTGGCTCTAATTGATTGTTAGAAATTTAACATGTCTTTGTTTGCTGTTACAGTAACACTAGAGGAGGTGGCTGGTCAACCAATGGCTGTAGAAGAGTTGCTGTTAACTGGACTCACACGACCTGCGCCTGTTATCACATGACTTCGTTTGCTGTTCTCTCAGACCTTAATCTTGAGGTATTAAATGTAGTATTACCCGCCACTATGACAGGACGAAGAAATAGATCGGGTCAGGCAAGGGTTAAAGGGGAGTGCGTCTTCCTCAGTCAGTGCGCCCTCTTTTTTTCGTCCCCAAAGGGGGACAAAATTAGTCAGGTTAGATAGGAAAGTGGAAATGCTCCATCACACTTTTGGTTTAGTCTAGATGATTCTTGAAGATCATCAACCCTAAAGAGTCTTAATTTAATTAACTGAACTTATCTGTCTTTTTTTCCTTCGCAGTACCCCCCACAAGTGGCTTTTGCTATGCGTATTGTTACTTACATTGGCATCGCTGTTTGTATTGCTATTCTAGTGGTTGCGTTTATCTCCTTCATGTGCCTGAGGTACGTTTGCGGTTTTATTTCAATTTTAGATACTTTTGTGTTCCAGATGTGTCTTTTAGCTAATATCAGTTAACTTCTTTCTATAAGCAAGCGAATTTTTTTCGGATTGGAACTGTGCTTAGATCACCTGGCCATTATTGGTTTGGGTTACCGTTTCCAAAGGCATTGATCTGTGTCACGCCGAAAATACCGAAGAATACAAACAAATAGAGGCCTGCAAATGAAGCTTCTTCGGATATTAGTATATTCTATAATTGTGATTTTGGTCTCTTGTTGATAATTATTTATGTTCTTTATAGGGGACTAAAGAAGAGTAACGCCAATGACATTCACAAGAATCTAGTGGCCTCAATAGTTCTTGCCGAGGTCGTGTTTTTGGCTGGCATAAATCGTACCGAAGATGAGGTCAGTTTGTTTTCCAACCAGCGATTGGAATAGATGATGTTAGACATGTTGCACATCTCTTAAGGCACGACAGTAGGTTGTGTTTAATTTTAAGGGAAATGTGTTGAACTTAATTTAAAAGTCTTAACAGTTTTTATATTTTTCATTAATCAACTCAATATATATTCCCCCTTCTCGACTCTTTTATCACTCATTTTCTTTCTTTCTTTTTTTTCTTTTGGTTCCTCAGATGGCGTGTCGTATCATAGCAATCTTGCTTCACTATTTCTTCTCCACCGTTTTCACGTGGATGTTAGTAGAAGGTGTCCATATGTATAGAAGACTTAGTGAAAAGAGAAACGTCGATATCGGAAGGATGAACTTTTACTACTTCCTTGGGTGGGGTAAGTAGTTTTTGACCCTCCTTTGCACCCAATAAATCACATTACGTCTTGTGGACGCATTGTATCTATGTATTTATTGTTACTAACATGTACCTATTGTAGCTATGTATTTACCTTGCTTGACACAACATGGATGCACCTAGCACAAGACTCACTGTTCTAGCACATACCTTGTAATAAATACTCCATGATATGTCATGAGTTTCACCTCATTTACTGACATTTCTAATTACGTAGACCACCTAGATGAGCGCGGGTTAATGTATTTAAAAAAATATGCCTAAATAATAAAAATGACATTTCTAAATATTAACATTGTGTTGTTGTTGGTTTTGTCCAGGATGTCCTGCCATTGTTGTGGGTATATCTGCTGGACTCTCTACAGACGGCTATGGCAGTAAACACTTGTGAGTTTAATAAAGAGACACAAACTCTTCTGCTTTCACCAAGTCTTACTAAAACCTGCGTTTTGAATTTCTCATTTCAGTTGTTGGATGTCAACAGATGGTACATTGATATGGACATTTACTATTCCTGTCATGATTGTAGTCGCAGTAAGTAAATATTGTTCAGACTTGAACATTCAACACCTCACTTTGGATAATCCTCTGGAAGTGATGGAAAAGGCATTTGTCCCTGAGACCAGCATCACTTCAAATATCTTATTAAGAGTCAAACATTTTTAAACACCGGAGCTTGGATTATCCTCTGGAAGTGATGGAAAAGGCATTTGTGCCTGAGACCAGCATCACTTCAAATAACTTATTAAGAGTCAAACATTTTTAAACACCGGAGCTTGGATTATCCTCAGGAGGTGATGTAAAGGCATTTTGTCCCTGAGACCAGCATCACTTCAAATATCTTATTCAGAGTCGAACATTCAACGCCTCAGATTAGATTATCCTCTGGAGGTGATAGAAAGGCATTTTGTCCCGGATACCAGCGAACTTATCGAACTTATCTTGCTGGTATCCGGGACAAAATGCCTTTCTATCACTTCCAGAGGATAATCTAATCTGAGGCGTTGAATGTTCGACTGGTAAATATTTTACTCCTTTTAACATAGCAATTATACATACTAACGATGATGTAACAATGATACCTTTATGTGAAGTTAAATGTATGTTGCCTTCTTTAGATAAATACTGTGGTATTCCTGATGGCAGTCTACATGTCGATGAACCGAAGCAAGAAGAAGCGACGTCGACGTCACTCGTACAGCCCACACGGGCATGATGAATATAGTTTAAAGTAAGGGACCACTGCATAGAAATAATACGGTAACCGCCATTAAATAATGAAGCACACCTGTCTTTACAAGGGCTACTAGTAAATAAAGAATCAATACTTAGTGTAAAATGACATAACGTATGTAATAGGAAAGATTTTCGCCCACACTGACTGGGTCTATAGACCCCTTGCACTGAGTTCCGAGAGAGATTGTTCTGGCGGACAAAACAATGGATTTTTTTTACATAAGAGAAGATGGCCTATTGTTTTGTCCCCCAAAACAATTCCTCTAGGAAATCATTGCAAGGGTTGAACATAAATGCACCATTCCATAAACTTTACTGACATACATTTCTGTTGTTTCAGGGCTGGCCTGAGAGCTTCAGCCATCCTCCTGCCCTTACTGGGCGTGTCTCTTGTATTTGCCATACTTATGGTTAACAGGGATCTCGAGTTGTTCCATTATTCATTCGCTGCTCTCACCTCCTTCCAGGTAAAAAGCTTTGAAAACAATTATATTTCATCATAGTAATACATTTTCCTGGCATGGGAAACATGGTACATTCTAATCTGGCTATGGTACAAACGTCTTGAATTTCATCTCTTATGAGAAATGTTTTGCACAGGCATTAGATCAAAAGGTACCTTTTTACCCCAACTGGGAAAACATAAACCAGGGCAGCAAATGGTAACCTTCTATAGACATTCCCCCTGGTTGTGTGCGCATCTAAAGACTTCTGAAAACGGAAATGAAAACATGGCAAACACGGGAGATTTTTTGAAATATCAACGAATCCAAATATCCTTTTATTGCTCAAACGTGCGAGGTGGGTGAGCTCCCTCGCAGTGCTACCAGTGTCATCACGCTATGCTTTCTCCCCTCAGTAGCTACTGTCGCGTGACGACACTGGTAGCGGCTGCGAGAGAAATTAGATGTGTAGTTGATCGGAATTGGTGCTCAATAAGGAGCAAATGGTCTATCCTATATGTTAGGAACGAATTGATATATAAAGTCCTTCGATGGCCTGTTAACGAAATCTTCGTTTTATTTCAGGGACTTTTCATATTCTTGTTTTACTGTCTGTTCGATAGAAAGGTATGTGAAATAATATTAAGCTTAGTTTTCTCATACTTATTTCATGCATTCATAGCACCTTTGTTAGGTATGAAGCAGGCTATTGAGCAGCTTTGTCCAGATCCGGGCATGGTTCGTCACTTAAAGTAATACTGTTCTCTTTGGGTTGCAGGTGCGCAAGGAGTTTAAAAACGCATATATTCGCTGGAAGACCGGAGACAAGAGCTACGGAATACCAAAACCAATACAACACTTTGTAAGTATAAACGGCATTATATAACCTATTCATACATGTGTCTTCTCTTGGCCAAATGCGCAGAACTTAATTCCCCATATCCTAAGGTATCTAATCAAATATACCTGCATATAGTTAATATTTGGTTCCGTGTCTCTTTTGTCCCAGAAACGTTCTTATCATCCTGGGGAAATAAAACCAGTACGTTCACCTTATCATTATGATGACGATGATGGCGGCAACACCAGTACGTCAGAACCTTCCAGCAGTATGCCCAGTAGTACAGTAGGTACCAGTAGACCTACCAGTGAGGCGTATAGTACTGCTACTGGCATGTCAGTACCAGAGGACAGCAGCGTTCGAAGTGAGTACATCATTCTAATGTCGGTCGTTTAAAAGACGATTTTCACCCTTACCACTTATTATTTCTATAATTTCTTCGTGTTAGTCAAAGACTCATTTTTTTCACCATAGGTGCAGGAGATGGACTTACGGGAACAGGTTAGTCTAGTTTAATTTCTTTATCTTTTTTCGTTAGTCAAGACGGATCCCAAAGAGGGAGGGAGAGATCCAAGATGCTAGGACCCTTATAACATATTTAGAATGTGATGATGTCAATATAAATATCGGCATCCTTTTGAAATATCTTTTTTCTTGGCGACGAAAAGCGCTAAATCTCAATTCGACCTGTGAGTTAGCCGTGCCCTGAGAGGATCATCCCAGCATTTTCAGGGTATTAAACAAAATTTGAGGGTATTTTTTTGAGAAATTGAAGGTTTTATTTTCTTATTATTTCTTTGTCATATTTTGCAGATGTTGAGTTAGAAGAATTTATATCCAAATCAAAGGCAAGATACTACCCTGACAACCCTGAACTAGGTGAGTTATAATACTTGTCACTGTTTAAACCAACAAAAATATTTTCAGAATCCAGGTGATCTCTAAAATGTGCCAGGCGTCGCGCGCGGTAGGCGAAGAAAAATCCAACACATAGAGCTTTGCGCGTAAAAACGTGTCTCGTGATTGATGATTCGAAGTCCGCCATTGACGTTTGGATGGTGATAAACGAAGGAGTTTTCCAATTGAACTATCTTTTAAACATTTTTATGAGCACAGAAGCTTTGAAATACCGAAGTTATCTTGGGATGGTTTTTTTCTCGCTGACCACGAAATGCGCTCTGATTGGCTAATTCGCTCTCCTCAGATTACCTGGTAACAGGATAGGATCCAGGATTTTCTTAAAAAATGGAATTCGGCGTTAAGGGGCATCCACCTTTAAAAGACACCTAACCAAAGAAAAATAGCGCACTGTACATTCTGTTTAAGAAGAAATCGAAAATGTCATGGGGTTTGCAGCACCCACTACCTCCCCCTGGATCCGCCCTGAAAAAAGAATGTAAACTGGTCACTTTTTGGGTGGAAATCGGAAAGGCATTGTTGTTGCTGCTCATGCCACTGTCCATATTGGGACAAGCTTTCATTTCCAAGTTTTTCTTATTACTGCTTGCATATTTGAAGGGTAAAACATTCATGATCTTTCAATCTAATTGTAGAAAAAGCAAGAAAAATGTGGGAAACGCCAGAAAAGTCAGGTAACGTATAGCCCATCTTGGCTTAAAATTCATTTTTGTTGACGTTGGGTACCTTCGTTGCTAACAGAGAATGGCTTTATTATTTTAGGACATAGTACTACGAATCCTGAGTCTTCATCTGATGAAGAAAACCGTAACCCATCGCCTGTTATATTAACTGATTCATCAGAGTCGTCTGGTGATGAACAAAGTAAGATAACTGTCTGTCGGTAGAGCTTTTCAGTAACAAATGACTAGATAACGGTGGCCTAAACAGGTTTCTGCAGACAACTGTTGCAGAAAGTCTACTGGCTAGCTGATATATCTGTATGACTTGGATTACTTTCCCGATGGACCGTTGTACTTTACGTAATATTTCAAAGCCTCCAAATCGGACTGGACAAGATTTCAAGTCCGCGTGCCGAGGACTGGAACTAATTTCGCGGACTTGAATTCAAGTTCAGTCCGATTTGGAGGCTTCGAAATGGCTTCTCATACTCATTAATAATTCGGGAGGATACTTAGTTTAGGATTGAAAGACTTAAGGGATAGATAAGTACCTGAACTGAATTATTTTTGATCCAGTCCAAGGATTTGAACAAAATTAATTCAGTCCTTTCACAGGACTTTACCAGGTTTCTAGGAGCATCATGTGACCCAAAAAATAGCCCATTGGTTGGCTGGTTTGCTTATGAATTATTAGTGCCGAGTATGAGAACGAAACGATGGTTCCAAGTCGAGGCTGGACTAAATAAAATACTTGGACTTGGAGCCATTGTTTTGTAGTCACTCAAACGAGTTCGAGAGGGGTCCTTTTTTCAAACGTGGTCACGCAAGCGAAGTCTGGAAAGGTCTATTGGGCGTTGTGTTTGCCAATTTTAAACGTATCGGGAATTATAACAGTTCCATATACTGCCTCAAGCAAAGAAATATTGCTCAAGAAGTTGATTATATTAACCTGTGCAACTTCAAAACACACAAAAAGTGCAAGAAAAATGCTATCTAATATTTCAGCTCCCTTGCAGTAGCTGATCATTAATCTGGGGGCCGATTCTCGTGAGATTCGACTAATTCCTTTATTTTCTAACCTTACTCCTTGATTACAAGGTTTTGATACTTTTTAACCACCCATGTCGAAATAGCAACTGCCTGCTCATTGGTGTTTATCTGTTCGTTCGTGCATTCGTTTACCAAGATCTGCATGTGTATTTAAAAGTTTATATTATTATTCATGTAGCTCAAAACGGAGGGGAAAATGCTCTTTTGAAGAAGAGACAGAAAGGTGAGTAACTTGAAATTAAGATTGAATTCTGGTCTATCATTGCTTTTTTATTTGTAATCCTTCTCAAAATTGTCAACGTTTCTCTTCCATACAGGCGCTACTTTCTATGCATCAGACGGTCCTATGCACAGTACACCAATGGGTAGGTCCCCATGCTCTTATACGTCTTATATCTCGTACGTTGGTAGATGCCTGTCAAAACTTGCTGCAGTCTTTACCTCTTGGCACCTACACCTCTATAACACGGATATCCCTCTATTGCGAAAACGCAGCTAGATGAAAGAGTAACTTTGTACGATCACGTAATAGCTGCCCAATATGGGCTGCCGTCCAAAATGCCTACCGCTAAGTGGTGCAAAGTCTCTGTCACAACTAAATGTCGCCATTGTTTTTTTGATCAGATACAACACCTGAAGAAGAGCCTGAGAAGAAGAAATCCTTAGGAGACACCGACTCATCCGATACAGACGAGGAAGACAAAGTCTTAGATAAACCCCATAAAGTGGGCCCCAAATTCACCAGTATACCTGAAATCATCCCGGAAATAGGTGCCTCAGGATCCGCTGCCACTACGACCTCAGACACGCCCTCTGAAGCACCAATCGAAAAGAAGCCTCTCAAATCAGCCTTAAAAAAGCCAAAGGCTGGTACTTATAGTGCTATTCCATTGATGGAGAGCCCAATAACAAATCCAGACGAGACAACCCCAGAAAAGACTTATACCGAAAGATCTCCTGAAGGGTTTGTACTTTATTATTTCCATACTATCCGATGCTTTCTTTACATTGTGTTATCATTGTGGGCGAGATTCAAGCTAGCTACCCGGGGCTTTTACGCTTTTTGTAAGAGCTGCCTTGTTGCTGCGTGGGCTTCGTTTTCGTGTTGTCCTTTTTTTCTGATACACCTACCTGTTATAATTAGCGTCCCGTAATTATACAAGCTGATTATCTTGTTTCTATCGTTGTTGCAGCTCTTTGATTGATCATAGCGACAAACCAAGGTCACAGTCCAGTGACCACAAAGGAAAGAAAAAAAGAGGAAGAAAACACAAGCACGGGAGTGGGCGTGACAGGAAATTATTTGTTAAATTCAAGGGAGATAGAAATTCAATGCAAATGTCCGAACCCAGCGAGTAAGTACACTTTGTGATACAGTAGGGATATACCATGTATTGTATATCATGAGTGCTGTTGTACTGTATATATTACTTTATAAAATATTTGAGCTATAACGCGCGCGCTGATTGGCTGGCTACCGTGTTTATATCAGAGGACAGAGACACGCTCGCGCGAAATTATTCAAAACTATTTTATAAAAGCGATATAAAACGTCCGTTTGTGTCTATATACTGTGATATAAACACTCTGGAAGCTGTAGAGCACTCGAGAAGTCAAAGAAACACTCGGCTACTCCTACCTTTTCTCTACGACTTCTCTCTTGCTCAACAGCTCCCATCGTGTTTATATAAAAGTATATAGACTCGCGCGCCGTTTTATATTCCTTAAATACCAATGGTAAACCGTTAAGTGCACTTTCATATACAGTACTAATGTTACATATACTATTGTTACATATGCGTACGCGAGTAATGTTTTACTGTCCCAGCATCCATTGCAAAGTTAGTGAAGTGCGTAATGACCTGTGATCACTGCTATGCTGTAAACGTATACCTTATGTGTGTTATTTCAGTGGTGCATGTCAGTATTTACCTTCCAAGCATGCATTAACATTTATAATGAACAGAAATAATGGCCGTCCGAAAATTTAACCAATTTATCAAAAAATTTAATTTATTTTTTTCCGGTGCGGTATCCTAAAAAATCGTGCGTTCTGATTGGCTGTTTTAGCGGGCGGTATTTTGTAAACATCTGCCCGCGCGCGGTCCGGTATCCTTTGCCGCTCAACGACAACACAAAACGATTACCAAAACAAGTAAAAAAATTTGGGGTAAAAAATAAATAAGTTATTTACCGTCCGATAGTCGGCCCGGATAGTGAGAAACTGTGTCCTCGGTCCGTATGTTCAAGACCTCGCGCACAGTTTTTCCCTATCTGGACCTCCTGTCCGGTAAATTAAATAACATATATATATGGAGTTTCGTCACCTCATCCAAGCCACACCTTTTTCTGTATGAATTTCTAAGCTAGGTAAATGGAATTAGCTAAAGTAAGTGCCGAAAACGGTGAAATTTGTTTATTTCGAGCTATTTTTCTGTACTATGCTAGTTTATATTATCATTCTAACACTACTTCCGTCCAGAAGGACCAGCTTCTGTATGTCTTTCTTGACTACAGACTCATTTGTACAGCTGTTGCCTCATTTATTTCAAACTATATTGTCTGCTTGCATATTTTAACCCTCTTAATAGTCGTTTTAACCCTGTTAATTGTCTTTTTTAACGTAGGGAAGGTAACCCTACTTTATTTTGATTTGAGCAAATTCTTTAAAATCATGAAGAAATCCTGTAGGATTAATAGGCACTTTACGTTAGAAATGTGCTTTTTGATATATCAGCCAGAAAATTAACATAAAAGCACGAAAAGTGCGTTTAGTCTCAGATCGACTATTTCAGGTCTCGACAATCTTTTTCTGTAATTGGCCATATCAACAGGGAACCGTACGTAAATAAGAGGGTATCAAAAATAAAAAAAATAAAAATAAAAGCCTACTAATAGCCAAATCTACTCATGGCCAGCACTAATGACATCAAGTTCAATCAAAATTGTCAAAGAAAATATTTCTCCGTCGATTCAATGAAAACTAGAAATCGATTGCTTCTGCCACCAAAACTTGAAGCTTTGACAGGGAAATAAATACTCAGTTTATGTGACACAAAGTGCAGGAATCTTACAAAATTGAATGTTTGTTAGTCGAAGAAGTGTTGTATAAAGTATTAAGATGTAAGTGTTATGAATTACTTTTTGAGAAGATTTAGTGGAAAAAATATCGAATCTCAAAAAAATAGCTGTTTTTCAGTTATTCTCTTATTCTGAGGACTATTTTGCTGTAGGTTGATTTGTGCAATTAGCGTCATGGCTCAAGTTTGAGGAAACAAGACGCCACAAAAGAAAAGCGCAATTAATTTCTGTGATTTGCTTTTCCTTTCGTTTTATTAGTTTTTGTCTTGACTGAAGATTCCTAAGTGACTTCCATTAGAGAATAATGACAACATTGAACGAATTCGGGCTAATGGCTTCCGTTCGACTTGATCTGTTGACAAAAAGAAAGAAAGTTAATTAATTTGCAGAAAGAATTCACTAGTTTTTTATTAGAGCTGGAAGTCAACACTTGTACTGTTGCCCAAAAAGATTCTTTCGCAACACAATATTCCTTGTTGACCGGACAAGAGAGGAACAAACTTCCATTTAGAAAGCGCCAGTGTTTTGTGTTTTCTCGTGGTTCTACCGATTGCACGGAAGTCTAGAGTCTCTGGTTTCTTTTGAACTCATAGTAGCTCGTTGGGTACATACCCTGAAATGTCAACTGAAATAGCTTAATCTTATTTGGACGATTACGACTGACATAAGAAGGTAACTTTTCTTGAAAGATGTCAGCAAAGGCACGTGTGGAATATTTTGCTCGTCTTATAATTAAGCCTGCGTAGCGCTGCTTTGGGGATGGGAGTAGCCTCCATTTTTTTCTTTTTTTCCTTTTCCTTTTCCTTTGTGTGTGTTTGTGTTATATAAATAACGCTTATCCGCAAGAATATAAGCAATTAAACCTATTCTTTCTTACAATTCATTATGTTTTGAGTGCAATTTAGCAAATATTATAAAGCTACCTTTACTGTCATATATACTGTTAGATACTTAGGGTAGCTTGCATGGAATGTCTCTCAATCTTGCATGACGAAAATTTTAAGCAAAGATCATTCAGTATAGAATATTTTATATAATTAGAAAATGATATCTCACACTTTTTATAAAATCGTACTTCAACGTTCCTGATCAGTCATATACAATTCTCTTTTATTTGCGTAAAAACACATTCTTTTGCACAGACCTCAGAGGACGTTTGAGACTCTCGAATAAAAGTCTAGTTTTTTATTTTTTTTCCTTTCTTGTGCGCAAACTCCGTAGTAATGCAGCAAAAACGGCACATTCTCGTACCCAGAGCTCCTCGGCTTCGTTCATACTCCGACGGGTAGGAACGAAGCCGCGGAGCTCTGGGTACGATAATGAGAAGATCATAGATGCAGGAACATAAGAGGCCCGCATTTATTCGTGTAGAACCCACTTATGAAGACAATGCTAGGTCAACATCCATACGCTGCTGTCCTGCAGGATTGCATTCTAGCTAGTAACCGAAAGACATTGCCGTTGGTCCCCAATGACGTCATTAAGATAAAGTGTGTTTGTCATATACAGTGCGTTTTACATTCATTTATCGATTATTTTCCACGTTGCCTTTTCATCGATGCAGTCGTAATATATATCCAAAGAAAAATTAATATTGAGATCTTATTAACCGAGCGGGAGGTCTGTACGGGATAATCTTGACCTAGATCGGAATGTACAGACCGAGCGCAGTGAGATCTGTACCCGACCGAGGTCAAGATTATCCCGCACAGACCGACCAAGCTCGGTTGATAAGAGTTTTATTATATGACCACTTTTCATTGAAAAGGACAAATTTTTTCGCCGTAAGATTAATATGCGATCTGACCGGTTAATACCGGAGAATCTAGACCAGTCCGCGATGCGATCTATCCAATCAGATTGCTCGATTCGCTAGTTTCTAGGCTCTATATAAGATTCACGGTCATATAATAAATTATGATTCATGTCTCCTGAGTTAAAAAATATCACAAACATGGTTATGTTCTCGCGACACATTGCAAACCCAGAGATGCCACACCCTTTAGTACTTTTGTCCGCCTTTACTTAATGCTAATTGTTTTTTTCTAGGAAAGTATCAGAACTCGTATATTTAATTTGAATTTCGATTCATGTTTGCTTTCCTTAGGAAGCGACAGTTTTCAAAATCGCGTTATTTTCTCCAGAAATATAATGTGTTTATCGTTTTTAGGAACCGTTTTTTTATTTATTAGCTTGTTCATCGCAGTGTAAACAGAAATGACGCTCAGTGGGGCCCTTATTTAATGGGGACCCCACAGAGTTTATCGAGTTTTCCGGGCATTTTATGCATCCAGTGCCCTGCTGTGAAAAGGACCGCTGTAATGATGTACCCCGAGGCTTAACTTTGTGTTTATTAAGCCATGCCCTTATTTATCGTAAATTGATGAGCTTATGTGATTAAAAGGAGTTGGATAATTGTTATGCTAAAACGTTTTAAAGCTGTTTTGATAAGTTTTGATCGCTTTATTTTCAGAGGCCTGCTACCCTGCCGTTCGTAGATACGCACGCCCTTTAGTTAAACATCTTTTGTTGTTCTTTAAGGAGGCTCTGGGTAGTTTTGGTTCTGGCACACCTAGCCGCATTGAAACGGCTACAACTTCGTCTTAAATGACTCGATCTGCAAGCACTTTTTCACACAATGTCAGGTAAGGATTAAAGGTTTGCAAAATGATAAATTAGTTAAACGGTCTTTTCAGTTATGACGTAATGATGACGTCATAGAAATTGTTTACCGCTTATTTTCTCGAAAACTAGACCTAAACTTTCAAAGCGACTAGCACCAGGTGAATAGTATTCATCAAGGCACCTAACATATTGCAATATGAAAAAAATGTATGAGAGCGTTTTTCAAATATTACGCGATGAATATTTTCATGGACTTTTACTATTATTTCCATTGTGTCATCTTTAATTTATACCCTCAAAATCGAGACTTTAATTTAGTGGATTCAATATTTTTAGTAGCTAGAATATAGGTATCGAGTATGAATCAAATTGGGAATTTCTTTCTAACGTTATGGATTTTTTGATATGAAGCTAAATGACCCCATTTGTTGTTAAAAGCGATAGAGCATATCGATGAAAGCGCACAACTAACAGCACACGAGAAGGATTAACACGGAAGTCAAGCGTGAATAATCAATTCCGTGAGCGAAATAGTTGTGAGCGTACTTATTTTTATTTAACTGCTTTAAAACCCTTCAATGCATATGAAATTAAAGGAAAATATTTGTAAAAGATACATCTCTTAGTGACTTCATTTAGAAAAAAATCGTTCGACGATTTTTTGAATGCCGCTTTCATCGATATTTTTTATCGCTTTTGACAACAATAACAATAATAGTAAGTCCATGAAAATATTCATCGCGTAATGTTTTGAAAAACACTCTCATATATTTTCATCCATACTTACATTCTCATACATTCTCATCCATTTTGCAATATGTTGGGTGCCTTGATGAATACTATCACCTGGTGCTAGTCGCTTTGAAAGATTAGGTCTAGTTTTCGAGAAAATAAGCGGTAAACAATTTCTATGATGTCATCATTACGTCATAACTGAAAAGACCGTTTTCAACTAATTTATCATTTTCGAAACCTTTAATCCTTCCCTGACATTGTGTGAAAAGTGCTTGCAGATCGAGTCATTTAAGACGAAGTTGTAGCCGTTTCAATGCGGCTAGGTGTGCCAGACCAAAACTACCCAGAGCCTCCTTAATTTATTTTATAAACTTATACAGAATCGAATGTTCTCGAAAAGCAAGCGTGTAATTTTTAGCAAATAATCTTTAGAATGTTTTGAGTATGGTGTGGCAGGATCTAGATGATTACGGTTCCCTGTACAGCAGTTTAAATAGCATAGCATATGCTATTCAATTGTTAAAAGGAAAAGGGCGCAAAAAAGAGAGTGACCTAAGTTTTGTATTAACAATGCAAAATCGCCTTTAACTTGACAGGCACTGCAGCTATAGGTGTTGCCTTTAGATCTTGAGTACTGTGATACTATGTGATATTTAAACTTGAAGGGCATTTATAATCATATGATCTTAGGTTTTCTAAGCTTACATCCTTGAAATTAGATTTACCTTAGTCTACGTGCGATTTGTCCGAGTTCCTTATTGTGAATGGGGATAAGGATGGAGTAGTAGATAATACCAATTGAACGAAGATTTTTCAAAAGTCGACGATGGAACATATTGATTAAACATGAATGCACTTTATTCGAGTTGGAGGATCAGGTACTAATCTGGATTTAGCAAGATCTCTTCTATAAGTAGCTGCTCTTTTTGTTTAAATTTTACTTTAGTGGGTTTGTCTTTGAGTTTGAATTCAACCATCATGCGATAAATACCATTTTCCTTTGAGAATAGCCTTTAATTACGAATAAAAAAAATACAATAAGATTAAAATACGAAGCTTAACACGAATTGTGCAAGGCCTTTTTTAGAAAAAAAGGTGGAAAAGAAGAGAAAAATCCGAAAGAAATTTATTATTTCTTTAATATTTCTTAGTTACCTTGATCATTGTGAGATTTTCAAAAAAGGGCGACAAGCTGCCAAAAAATTTTAAGCATAAATTTATAGTTATATCTTACTGGGTATCAAACTTTCTAATCTCTTTATTTATTTGGACTAGGTCAAAAGCTTTGTATAATGAGATATTTAATATAAGGTACAAACTACTTCTTATTACAACACAGAAATCCGAAAAAAATCTTCTTATCAAGATTGATGTAGACATCGATCTTAAAAAATACTGGATTATCACTAAGCCGTAAGACATCAAAAGATAAGCGTTTTAAAAGATAAGTGCCAAAACCATGCAATTCTAAAAGCCACTTGTTGACAAAATGATAAGCTTTATACTTCCTAAACGAATATGGTTTACATCTTTAGTACATAGTTACCTAAGTTTGGAAAATGCGAACAAAAATCATCCTTCAGTCTGTAAATCGTCTCATTCTCTCTCTCTCTCCTACTTCCCTTCTTCATTTATTCTTTCTTCTCTTCTGTACCATTATTTCACACAATTTCACACGCCATTTTCCCTTCCTACTGGTGATACGAAATGTCAAAATGAACAAGCAGCTTTGTTATAGTATTGCAAAGCTAAAGAATCTACTGAGTTTCTTATAGGCGTCGTCTTCAGTTTCTTATTCGTCCTTTTCTCCAGTGTCCGTTTTTAATGAATACTTTTTAATATATTCTAAATCAATCAATCGCCGTCGGTTCGTATTCTGTTAGTCTTTGGGTTTGCCCGCAGATCGGTTGCTATGCTAGCTTACGGAACAAGAACATTCTAGAGTTTCTTATCAAAATTGGGCCTCTTGTGATAACCTTGGATGATTCATTAATACAGAACGTTTTTAATTCTTTTTGACGATGGAAATTGGTTCTTTTATCTTGACACTTGGTCAATTATGTTGAATGAAAGTAACTGTATTCAATTCATTTAAATTCTTTATTTAAACGTTATACGAAAGACAAAATTATTTCAATTCTGTATATTTACTTTGCACAAGTCGAGCAGAAACATAGTTATCAAATGGGTGGATACGTTCCTCTCAATATATTCATATTGCATGCTTCAAAGGTAGATACCGAAGTAAATCCCCCCATTCAAGATGTATACGTTTGTCTTCTAGAGAGAGAAATGTTTTAAGACACACAGGCGAACAATAAATATTGATGAAACAAAGCAATTTTTATGATCAGAGAACGATTAATAAACCCAATAACTCTAATGCACCGCGTTGATTCTGTCGCTAAATATTTATTTACCGTTAGCTCCACTCAACTCTGGCAATAATTAATTTTCGTGTAGATAAGCAGAGTGTCTCAGGGCTGTTGCTGAGTTAATAATATCTTACGTACATGTAGTTAATGTGTTGTGTAGACCAACGCCTCTTGCTCACAGCGAATTTCCCGAGAAATGACTCAGTTACGACAGATGGTCTCATTTGTTATTGCTTGGTGTGATGTGTTGGACTTCATTAACAGTACGGTCGATTCCTTTCCCATCCCAGACAAATGTAAAGATATTATTTTCTTTTTCTTCCGTTATAATTAAGCTACATGACTTCTAGAAAAAGCAGTTGAGAATAAAATCTTAAATGAATTTTTTTTTCTATATTCCAAGCCCAAAATTCGAAAATCATTACCAAATTTGGTTGATCGATAAAACCACTTCAAGGAATAAACTCGAAGAAAAAATATTGCCTAAACTTGACAAAATATCATACGGAAATGATTTATTTCATCTTTATCACAAATTAGTATCCTGTCAATCGTACAACTCGGTTATTTTATCATCAATCTTTAATAATTGAAAAAAGAAACTCAATTCAACAATTCTTATCTTGCTTGTTGACAGTTTGGTTGAAGATGACTCGGTCATTTGTGATTAAATACGATTTCCTTAACTGAAAAGGTTAGGCACAGACTGCTCTTGTTCTCGCCCAAGTTTACACTATTAATTTAATAGTAATGATGAAAAGGTAAATTATACACCGTGAAAAAGATGAAAAAACTTACTGACGTTTCGGACGCTAGTCCTTCGTTGGAGTAAAAGAGCAATTAATTAATTAATTAATTTAATATATATATATATATATATTTTTTAATATATTTGAAATTTTCTCATCATCATCATCATCGCCGTCGTCGTAGTTGTTTGTAATGCTGTTGTTGTTGTTGTTGTATTGAGGAAGCATTCTTAGATCATCCATTATATCCTCACTCCTTGAATTCTATTTTATTTTTTGTAATGGATGCTGGATTATATGTTTCTGATGGATGCCTCCCATCACACAAAGCACTCATATATATCGCTTGATATTTCCCCTGGCATGGGAGGGTGGGGATGAGGGTATGCTGGGAAAACAGCTACTCCTGACCACTCGTGCCTTGGAGTTCCCTCAGTTTTCTTTCTCATTCCTCCCATTCTTTTCATCCAGCAAGATATGTTAATAATGCAAACACCTGGGCATCGTTAGCTTGAAAACACGCGAGCTGTTTTTTCTATTACCCTTTCATTATTAATTTATTTTCAATGACACTTGACCCACACTTTATTAATTTAACAAATATTCTGTTCTCATCAGGTTCATTTAAGAAAAATGTCCAGCAATCCTGCTTAACCTGTTTGACCGGATTAACAGGATTGTTGATCATCGAGCACCAGCCGCCTTCCAAGACGATACGTTATTTATAATTGCTCATTGAAGATGATTGGAATAGGGAAACTGAAAAACTGAAGTCGTTAAACTATGTTAGGAGGTAGCTGGCTAACGAATAGTAGTAAGATAAGTTAAATTGCAACGAATAAAGAGCAATAATGTAAAGACAGGTTTTTAAAACCAAGGTGTGTATATGAAACTTCAAGTGAATAGTTAGCAACGCAATGTAGGCGCTTTGTAATATTTTATACGCATTTTTCTGCCATTCATTTCAGAATGTGATGCTTATTATGACTTGTAGATAGGATTTTAATTTTACTTCATTTTACTATATGAAATCAATAGTTTTAGTGGAAGCCAGCTGTAGTTTTAGTAAGATACGATATTTTGGATACGATGTACATTAATTATTAATGACGGAACTTTATATTTCAGTTTAGTTAATGTTTTATTCTCGAAATCAAATGGTCACTCATTTTGCATTTTGAACGATAAACTTTTTTGTTTAGTTTTTGTTTTGCGTTAATTTGTTTTGCTTGATTTGCGTATTCTTCTTGTGGATACCATTAAGTCAGACTGTTTGAAGATGTCCACCTTAAAAAACTCTCTATCCCATCCTCTCATCCTTTTTCCCTCTTATTTCCCTTTCCTCCCACTTTTCTTTTTTCTTTTCTTTTACTTTATAGAAATGATCATAAAATTGGGTGCCAGCCACATCGATCTAGGGATGAGTTTTCTATTAATTTTCTGTCGTTCTAAACACTTTTAAAACGTATAGATAGCCAACTCAGTGATCTTTCAAACGCCCGTCGACAAACTGCAAAAGTGACCATTTGTAATAAGTATTATTCATCAAAAAAAGTTCCAACTCAAGTTCTATGTCAAAGATGTAATATCTTCAGCTGTAGTTTTATTCAACTTTTTTTTATTTATATAGCTAGATTCATTTCGATTCATTTGTAAGTAGAAACATTGTATATTTCGTGCTTTTTAGGCCAGATATATGTCAATTAAAGACACAGTTTATATTTGATTACAACAATATTCCAGCTCAATAGCGTAACTCTACTCAGAGTCATTTCTAAGAAAGACGCGAATACAAAAAAGATATTAAGCAAGGATGCGACTATACAGTACAACGTGGCTGCATTCAGAATCGGAGTCAATTTGCTACGTCATTAGGCATCTTGAAAAACCGACGACAACGAACGAAACGCGAACATGGTCGAACGTGAACGTGCGAAACATTTCTTGATTTTGGGGCCAAAATTTAATTAAAATTAATATTACATTTTTCTAGCTCGTCATAAATGTATTGGACTTGGAGCTTATCGTAAATCATGCATGTTTTGTTATTTCGATGTTATTTTTGTTAGTATTTCGTTAATTATTTGTTTGTCAAAGTGGCTGAAAATTGTGAGCCATGAGAAGTTCTATCTACTAGCGATCGAATCTATATAAAAACATGGATCTTAAACTTTTGTTATCAGTCGCGCATACCACATGAAAAATAAGTCGTCAATAATCGATACAGAAATTAATCTCTAACAATTGATTTTATCTGTCTTGAGGAAAAGCTTACAGGATCATTGAGTATTGTTTTTTCTTCCTAAAGCTCTTCAATATGGGAAATGATTGAATATCGATTGAAAAATCCAGGAAACATATCGCGTCATGGGCGAAAAAGATTGAGGATCTAAAATCCTTTTTATTTATTTCTCATTCGTATTATAATCAAATCCTACTTGGAGTTGAAGATGTAATGATATTGTTCACGGTGTCAAAGTCGGTCGACGAAAAATAGTACGTCGATGATTATCGTATATAGGACACTGCTGTGAATATAAGCTTTGTCAACTTTTACATCCCAAGGGGAAAAAAGTTGAGGTTGAATAATCCCAAGGGGAAAAACTTTGAGGTCAACTCTCCTGGCTTAACACACATCACAAGTCTTGGAAGAAGACTGCTAGTTTTGAAGAACTGTCGGAAGGCATACATCAGGTAGGATTAGATGCGCTAAACAAGTCATATTTTTTCCAATATAACTGTGTATCATAACCGAATGAACGGCTTAGCAGTTGAGCGGCTAAGCCAAGAATTAAATTATCCAAACCACCGGACACTGACTCGCCTGTGTGTGGGCGCGTGGAAACGGTTGGGATGGGACGAAACGACAACTGTCAGAAAATGAAATTAATTACGGAGAATTCAAGAAAAAACATGAATATTTATTGAGTTCACCATAACGGGTTATTTTTGGTCTTCTTTAGGGTTTTATATTTATTCAATTTGTTCTGTCTCTATTTTGCATTGAGATTAGTAATTATAAGAATGGTATTTTGATGTATAGTCAAACAGACAGCAACGACATTCTTTTCTTATCAAATTACCAAAATCTTTTTACGTAAAATCAATAAACTTTTCTCTAACGTTAGATTTAGACACGCTTCTAAAATTAATGCTGGAAAAGGTTGAGAAGACAACGAACAGAGTAAAAGAAGCACCAGGAAGAGAGTCAGAGAAGAACCTGTCAACTTTTGCACCGAATAAGGACGAATTACTCAAAAGTAAGTGAAACAATATGGGTTAAAAAATGAATGTAAATGAATGAAATATAAGTGTAATCCAATTGAATGATTATAGCAGTCTTTCACCAAGGGAATAATTGGGGAAAAATGCCCAGTTATTTTAATACTTATTATTGCTTGACTTCTACATCATTCAATAATGTCTGTCTGTCTATATATCTGTCTGTCTGTCTATATTTCTGTCTGTCTTTATGTCTGTCTGTCTATATGTCTGTCTGTCGTCCGTCTGCATGATTTTGAAATTGTCAATCTACTGGCTTTCAAAACCATATGCAAGATAGATAGCTAACTAAAGATACATATAGCCGACGTCAGTTTGAAATCAAAGTACTTGTATAAATTTGATTTTCTTTTTCATTATCAGCAAAATTGTTCCAAGAACCATTTGACCTTCTAATTGCATTCCTAAATGGTTCTTTTTCCCTACTTGTGAATATTAGACCGACAAAGCTATCAGGATCAGACCGGTGGGCGATGTGGCGATGTGGCGATGCAGTTATTCTCTTAATATCGTTTTGATGGGGTTTTTGAAACACTTCGAGAAAGGAAAATGTTATTGATGACTAAAAACAAATAATAATCTAGCTCAACTTGAGCTAATTTAAATGCAAATATATATTGGACACCTCCGAGCTAGGGAAAACGAAAAAAAGAGCAGCAAAAGCAAAATACAAAATACGCATAGTATATTAATTTGATAAATGCAGTTCACAAATTACCCAGACAAAACTTTACTACTTGTAAAAATGCGGACGACTCGGAAAAATATTCAATTTAGCGATGTAAGTAGAGCAATCGGAAATCAAATACAACAACCAGTTTTGGGTCTTCAGTTTTCAAGTACAGTCCAAACAACATATTTAATGAAGCAACAAACACTATGTTGGCTTTGAAAGTTGTGTTTCCTGCCGCAGCATGATTTATCTTGAAGGTCGAGTCACTGCACGTCCAGGAAGGGAGATCTCGTGTCGCTATTGGGTGGAGATAGTATGGGTTTGCATATTTGCACCATTTTATCATGCATATCTACATTCTAGCACTGAATGGTCAATTCATGATGCTTCTCACATTTTCTTACTTTTTAATCCTTGGTTGCCAAGTTCACTGATTTCACTCACATATTTCTAAGTTTCGATCCTAGTTTTTCCCTTGTTAATGTCTTATGACCCATTCGTTTTTCAAGTAAATTAATTTCAATTTCATTCATTCAGGGGTTTGCGTTCATTCATTTATTTATTCTTTCACTGATATTTATATTTATCAATCATTGGATGGATGGTCATTAATTTTGCTTTTCATTTGCTAACTGCAAATTAAACATGTTCATATTCTTCTTACTTTATTCGCATACTTACTTATTCCCAGTTTTATTTATTCTTTTCATTTACTTAACTATATTCATTGACGACTTCATTTCGACTGGCCAGTTCCCAGTTCTTCAGGTGGTTTATATCCCAAATTCTTTACCTACATTTATAACCTGTACGAGGTGTTTTTAAATGGTTATAAGATCTTGTTTCCCTTCTGTATTCTTTCCCGCCACTTCACATATCAAAGCCCAAAAGAGGAAATCAAAAAAGCATTGGATCGTGAAGGTAAAAGCGCTTTCTCAATAACTAGAGAGTTCTTCATGGGGGATTAGCCAGAAGAACATCAAGACCGAAAACTTCAAGTATCCCTCTTAAAAATGAATTAAAGACCGCCAGCTACGGGAAATCTTCGATCAATCACTCGCGGTGTTCTTTTAAAGTTTGCGTACTCCAATAGGAATCTATTCTAGGAAAAGGGCGAGATGTAAAATTGAAATATGGATTCATAAACAAACCCACTGGGGTCACGAACATAACGAGAGTCAATCGAGTATTATTTGTTTGGGTTTTTCTTCTTCTCTCTCAGTATCTCTATTTAGTGATTTTCATCGCTATATAAGAGGACCAGCCTAAGGTGACCAAGATAAAAGATTGCTAGATTCTATCGAAAACCGTAAGTTTAATTAATGTTTTTGTTCACTGTAGCCTTGTGTTGCGCCGAGTTGATATTTAAGCGCAAAGAAAAGGTTTTATGCTGCTATGGCTAGATTCTGACGAAAATCGTAAGTTAATTAATGTATTTGTTAACTGTAGCCTTGTGTTGCGCCAAATTGATATTTAAGGGCGCAAAGAAAAAGGTCTTATGCTGCTATGGCTATCTTTCTGCCGTGGCATTTAACTATCTATACACAGCCAGATTTACGGTCTCAATGTTTCAATTGATTCGGTCTTTCCCTTCCAGGTTTCTGTGATTGAGGTTTTAAGGCCAATATATCCGAGTATTTCCCGGTTGTGGGGAATTATACGCATCACGTTTCCCTTATACGTCCCACGTTTGAAGAGGAATTCCTTTCTTTTGGCATAATAGGGATTGTATTCGCGTGGCCTTTTCAATCGACGTGTGGATAGTTAGGAATCCTTGGGTCAATAGTTTATGTACTGACGAAAGGTTTTCAAGTGATCCACGCTTTTGATCAAATGACATTGTCCTGGGCTCAGTGTTATTTATAGAGGTATAAAACATCTGACATAGAACACCGCATATAGCTCTTAATAACAGGAAAACCGACCAAAACACTGACGTATATTGGACTTTGATTTAGTACGATATTCTTCTTCAAGTCGGGTACATATGGTGGTGTTTTCAAGGAGTCCTTCACCAGTGGTTCAAATATTACAACGATTTTAAGGAGAAGGTCGCGATGGAACCCCTGGAATTTGACTTCCTTCCAGTAGATCTTGAGCACTTGTGGTTGCTTTGGAATTATTTACGAATGCTTTTAATAAATGAATGATCGATTGGCGGTGATTGCCTCTTTTTTTTTTCTTTTTTGTTTGCCGTTTGCTGCATGGTTGGTGCACTCACCTGCAGGTCGGTTAGCAAGGAACTGGTTTTCATCAGTTGAGAGAAGCTTATCATTCATGAAAAAGGGGTGTATCCGGTACGTGGTCTGAAGCAGATATATGTTAATTATAACGTAAAATGCAAAGTATATGGGGAAACCTTATATAGTATGTTCATGGCTTTTAATGATTTAATATCCGAAATATCCGTTCGTTGGGAAGAAAATCGAGAAAGGAAATAGAATAAATAGAATGCAAAATGCAAATGTTCGCGGAGAGAAAATGTCATAGTTACACATGTGATGGCATATAAGAATACTACTTCTTTATGAGGGAAATGGATAACGAGAAGAAATAGAAAATCAAATGTGTAGAGATATTAATTATAGTGTATGTCGTTGATGAGAAAATGGGAAATTAAGTTTTATCAAGCAACGTTTTTCTCTGAAAAAAAAAACGAATAATACCGAAATGTCTTTTACAGATGTTAGGGGTTTTTTTGTTTTTTTGTTTTTTTTTTTGTTTTGCTGTTTTTTTGTTTTTGTTTTTGTTTTTTTTTTGAACCACATAATTTCTTAATGTCGTTACATGAAATGAATATCAAATTTAACGAATGAAAATAAGAAACGTAAGGTAAGCGTGGGAGGGCAAGATCTCGTAGTGGATGAAAATCTTTTATACCCAAAGTAAAATATTTCATACACAATTCAACCACACAAAAAGAAAAAAAAACCGAAATGAGAAAACCAGCTAGAGAATAACGATATTGCATGGATTTGCTCATTAACATTTGTAACGAAGACGAAGACCATTTTAACTTTTAATTGACGTTCAAGAGTGATTTTGAAGAATTTGTACCATTAAAAATCCAAAAACAATAGCCAAACCTAATATGAACGCAAATACAAGGAGATATTACCGAAAGTCGTTCTTTGAGCTTCGTTCGGCGCCTTTGTCATCGGTAGTGATGATGTCATAAGACAGAGGGGTCAGAATGAAAGGCCTTCTTAATAACGAAGGCTGTTAATGGATAGTTTTATACAGTCACCTGTTATGTATTTTTAGTTGATAAATCCTTCCGTCGATTTACTTCCTGAGTACAAAAGGTACATCTGAGACTTTAAGACTACCTTATTCGAAATCGTTCACAATTTGTTCTAGATATATTCAGGTAGAAAACGAGGTTGTGTCTGTGTATAAGAGATGTTCGTGTCACCGCGTGGGTTTAAGGCTTTCGAGTAAATTCTGACTGAAAGCCAATTTTTTGATGTTAACAAGCGGCCACTCAATTCTGCGCGTTCTGAGCTTTGTGGAAAATTCAAAGATGCACTTAAGGTAAAAGCCAAGAGTGACAAAATATGATCAAAAGAACGCGAGCATCATTGAAACTTCAAGTAATACTCTGGAAAAAATCTAAAAGACAAACTTCAAAAATCTCCCATACTGAGTTTATCTTTTTTGATATCAATTGTCAAGTGACTCCATTTACTATAAAAAATATTTGAACTATTGTTATTTCGGTAAAAACGAAACTGTTAAGGCGAAAGCAACTGAGTTAGGAAAATTCAATTTACATACACTTAATATTTTTCATCAACGTAGGAGATAGGAATACCTTCAAGAATACCATTGTGAGTATATCATACCAACATAATCCATAGTCACAGAATCCAGGTTTATTCATAAATCAATGTACTATGATATTTGGCTTAAGCTTTAGGAATGCCACAAGAGGCTCCATTAGCCTTGTCCACATATATGGCTGCATATTATTCTCATAAAGGGATTTAGATAAAACTACTCGAGAAAGATGCATCACTATATTGATCAGTACAATGCTTATCTGTGTCTACTTTATAAACTGGTAGGTTGGTGCGGGGGACTGGAATCTTTAACTGTGTTGCCATGGATACACATGCATAGTTTTATTTTAATTTGTTTCGAAAACATTCTTTTTCCCCTTTTATTCTTTCTTTCTTTCTTTCTTTTTTTTCCTTTCTTTCTTTCCTTTCTTTCTTCCTTCCTTCCTTTCTTTCTTTCTTCAGCTGTGTTGATCGGAAGATTTCTTTTCACAAAAGAGTCAAACCAGAAACCGAGGAAAGAGCCTTTTCTTTTCTTTCATTCCTTCGTTATTTTTCCTCTTTTTATTTCCATTTTATCATGCATCGATCTTTGTCCCGCGTGTGCTTTTGGAGCGGATTTCACTCTTTCCCGTTCCTTCAGCTGTTTTCGTCAGTTATCATTAAATATTTCTCAGACATGATGTTGTCTATGAACAGGCAACTGCACTCAGGGTAATCGTCGGCACACATCTCTTTTATTATATCAGGCAAGGTAATTCTCATAGAATGAGCGCTGTGAACCGTACAGTTCTTTGTTGTTATGTTGATGTCTTGAATGGGAAGCGGCAAAAATGGCAAGAGATGCCGCTAGTGATGTCTATTTATATCTGTCTTTCAAACTGTGTACTTTCATATTCTAGGCTGCTAATTATTTCGTAGCATGGCCTATTATCCCAATGTGTTTTGGTTAGTTCAATTTGAGCCGCTCTTGCATACATACCAATAGCTACCTCCGACTCTTCGTAGTGTTCAATGAGGGGCGCGCGTACTTGTTCAACCTAATCGGAGTTAGCAAGTTTAACAGCCATCCATTATTAATTAAATGGAATAAATTGGTATAGGTGTTTGTTTAGAAGATAATAATTGTTTTAATTAACGTTTGGATCCTGCAGGCATCGGCAAAGGTATCTTTTCTTTTTAGAGTGAATGCAAATATCTACATCTTGATTAGTTAACGTAAAATGACAACATCAAAGAGAGTTACAATTGCATACTTTTGGCTTCAAAAAGTAAGTTATTTTTGACCATTATCTACTCGGCTACGACCTCTAGTCAAAAAGATAGCACCATTTCTTTTTCCATTACCAAATATCATGTAAAACGAGCATAAACAATCAATTGACATGAAACATGTTTCCTGCCATTTTACTGTAGTCAGTATCATGAGTGAAATCTTAAAATTCATATAGTTCACCCGCTTGCCGAATATGTTGGAATAGAATGAAGACCACAACTGCTAGAACGGCCATCCTTGTCATGCGGCTCAGTATTTTTTAATTCCCCAGGTACCATAGGTATTTCTATAGGTATCCGCCCGGCTATTTTATGACATGCGATTTGAATTAAAAGTTATTTTTTATTTGTATATTTTGCTCATGAAATTCCTTAGTGCCAAAGATAATAGTTCTTGTATAGATATAGACATGGATACACGTCGGATACAGTTGATTTAGATATCCCATTAATTAGTTTAAGGTTGCGAGGCGGACCACCATAATAATTACATCCACAATTTTTTTCTTTCCTTTTTTCTATTTTCTTTTCCTTTCTTTTCTTTTCCTTTTCTTTTTTTGCTTCAAGCAAACACAAATATCTACTTGCGACAACCTCAAAGGAGCGTACAATATGAATATGATAAACGATGTGTCGTGTTTTAGGCATACGAAACCGAAGCTGCATATCGATTGTTTTTTTGTGGGAAGAAAACGGCGGTTAATTATAAAGTGCATGATTTTCGTTTTAGGATTTAACGATGAAAATAAAGCTCAATAACGAAGCTGAAACCACACCAATTGACGAGCATATATATGTGAATCGATAAAACGTTAGAAAGCATTGACAGGCCAAGATGAATCTCTAGAGTAGAGGTCAAGCAACGCGTACATACAGCTTTATTTAAATTCTTTTTAAACAATTTTTTATGTCATTGTTTGTAAGCAATCGGTAGGAGACCTACGACATCAGATAACGTTTAGACTATAAGCCATTCATTACCGCATTCGATGTGTAATTACAGTGTACACCGTCCACTGAGAGCAGAGGAAATCTTCAACAAAATTGAAAGCAGATTTTTGTTTCAATGTTTCAGCCAATCAGCGATGATTGCCATATAATTGAAGAAGGTCTATCTACCACTTTTGTCTGGAGCGCGTTGCGCGTCAAAACTCCTGGGGAATTGACTACACTAGAAGACATTCAAAGTAGATGAATAAAAAAGGGTGGAAATCAACCAGAGTTCTGGTAAGTAAACTTTTGTATTTACGAACGATTTTGAGGAACTGATTGGTGTACAAGCTCAGTTAAGTTATTTGGAAATAGAACAGCTCTTTTTTGCGTTTCCACACTCGAGCATTTCACTGTAGAGCAGAACAGTCTTAAAGTTCGAAAGTTCGAGAAAATGGGAAACCTATATTTTTCTCGAGGTACTTAAGTAATCTGTGTTTGGTCAAAATATATGTCAAAACGAAATACTGTACACGTGTGACGTTTTAGTATAGAGCAAAAATAAAAACAGAAAACAAAAACTAGTCCGTGGCCTTTACAGTGTACGTCCTTATGACACTTGTAGGGACAGGTGTAGCGATCTAGCTTCAGTTTAGTTCAAATAAATCATTTTAAGCCCGTATAAGAACTTTAAAGTTTAAAAAACGCCCCAAATAAAAGATTTATGATCCATTTATTCGAATCCCTGGATTAAGTTTAAGTACAACCATTTTAGGCGCTTTACATATTAATTTTAAATCTTTTTTTAATAAAACTTAGGAAAACAAAGTATTTTTCACGGCAGACGCGAGCGATTTGAATAATCAATTCACAATGAGTTTGTTTTCTCAAAAGACGGAATATCCACGAAATTAGCTGCGTCGAAAATAATTATGAAAAATCCTTCTGCTGTCATATAGCCCGAAGGCAGAATATTATCCAATCTGTTTCGTAGTTACACAGTCTTTTGATATGGTGTTTTGGTTAGTGCATTATTTAACTATAACTATCTTAATAGAGATGCAACTCAAAAGATAACTGTTGCTATAAAGCTAAATAAAATATCGAAAACAATCTTCCATAAGTGCTATTTATGTGTTTTGTTATATAAAATCAAAGTGGAATGGAAAGCGAGCTAGTTTTTTTCATGTAGTTTCGGAGTCGTCATGACGTCACCGTTTTCCAATTCAAGATGGCGACCAGGAGCTAAAGTCGTTCGCAGCCTCGGGGTTTACTTTAGCACAGGAAGAATTTTAAATTAAATAAAAAGGTACTTGTTAATTGTTGTTTTCATTTAGCTTTTTTTTCAGTTAATTTTGGCTTATTTCAAATTACTATTTTTTAGGTAAACATTGAAGTAAATTCCTAGTCATTCATGCACTCCTGGACAATTTTTCATTATAGGCTCGTTCATTAAAATTGATTTACAAAATATAATAATAAAATAAAATAAGCGCAGTTGAGTTTTGAGCATTTTTTTATTCTAAACTTTTCTCATTTACTTATACCCCAAAATACATGCAACGGTATTTAATTAAACTGTTCTTTAAGTATACCGCTATTGTCATTATCGAAAGGAGATTTTGAGTGGATGAACGGCTCTCAAATGAACCAATCAAAACAAATCTAAAAGGGAAATATTCCATCCAATTGAATCTGATCCGAAGTCTACTGCTGCACCATTGCTTTAGAGATGCGAGACACCAAAACTGAAAACGCATGCCCCTTGAAAGCGGTACATGATGATATTCACTGAAATGAATAAAGAATTATAAGTTTGTGTATATATGTGCAGGAAACTAAGGCAAGGATTAAACAAGTGAGTGGTAGACTTAGGCATATGTCGCGCCATCATGATTAGTTTCCTAAACCCATTTCGCTTCTAAATTAGTCACCTAGAAAGGCTCTTTTTTCCATGCTAGCTCGCCGTACTGTGTTTTACCTGATCGTCCAATAAAATGACCTTTAATCCTATTTAATTCTTTTCAAGGCACTTTTTATTCGATTGTAATAACTATAGTCGGCCTTTGATCCAATAACTTAGCCTTATAATATGCTCCTCAACTTACGCATAAAAAATTAACGAGTGCTGCAGCTCTTAACCCCCTGGTAACTGTGATGAGAAATTCTCGGTAGTAAGGCTAGGAGATATGGTGTTCATTCTCTTTCCATTCATGTTCACATTTTCCTCGTATATCTATTGGTGTAACGTACGGATACATTGGTATTAGCGATAGAAAGTTTGATTTCACTTTCTACCTTTTTTTGGAAAATGAAATGTTCATCGTTGAGAAAATGTAGTTTTAAACTGAAAAGGTGGTTCTAGAACATCATATTAACTTGGTTGCCGCTGTGATTACATGTACAGTACCTTCAGACAGGACCACCTAACCCAGCAGACCTGTCAATATAGCCCGGAAGCAACCATGCTACATCATCTCATGAACCCAGTCATATAGCACCTTAGTTCTTCTACCCCTTCTCGCACACGGAAGGAAGAATAATAATTTATCATATTGAACACGTTGAAGGAACAAATCCAGGCAGTTTGAGCTTTGACCTTATGAGAGGAGTCTTAGACTAGACTGATATAAGTTCCAGCCCCCAGTTTTCGAGTAGGTGTCTGAGAGGAAGAGGTTTAGTGGACTCGTCAACTTTGCGATGTCTCATTAGTTTGGCCATCTCGATACGCTGCCAGTCTTATCATGACGTACTGATAATGAAGCCATCACGAACTCATTAGGAGGTTTGCTTGTGTCTGATACAACCAACAAGCATGACGTGAGCTAGACTCCCGTTTACTGTTGTCTGTACTCATCGCAAAGCCATATCATTTGTCATCTGATATAACGTTAAATAGCCTCAGCAAATCCATGTATCGCACGCAATGTTTGACAAGAGATTTACATACACTTTTTACATCTGTTTTAACCTTCTAAGTAACTAAGACAGAAGTTCCTAAAAGCTTTCTTCTATAGCACCGCTAAGACCACATAAGCATTTTTGACGTATTATTAAAACAAAAGTGTATTTTGAGTTGTCAAAACTGACTCAAAGTCGGCAGAGTCAATCATGGAGCTCCATTCGACCAATCTCAAGTAAATAACTTAAGTACTATGCAATGAAATAGGCACATTAAGATAATTCAGATTACATTCAAGGACTACATTCAAATGTCCCCACAAGGGGAATATAAGATACACGGTGTAATCTGCCCGCGTCAGGGATCGGGGACTCGAAAATGGCCGGTGTAGATCAAAGCTAAAGAGCAACGCGACATGGGTCTCACAGTAATATTGAGGTAACTTCGAAAATATGAAATAAATAGAAGAAGTAGAAAAGGAATAATAATTATGTAGATGCAGGAACGTTTTCTCTCCAAAGGTCTAAAAGCTTACCACCGAACTTACCAATCGTTGATATCCCATAATGCTTTCGTGGCGATTAGGGCATGCAAAAACTTCAGGTATGTTTGATAACGTACTGAGACCGTTGTCCTGACTATAGTGAAGACTATTTTCGAAATATAATACTTCAATTTTTTCTGCAAATATGTGTCTTTATATTTGAAGTCTTATGTCGGAGTAAAGTGAAATATCTGCAAGCACTTTTTATATTAGTGAAACATGTTGATGCTATTATCGCAAAAATCAGTGCTTTTCTTATTGTGGTAATATATTCACCCTGAATGGAATTGACTTAAATCTTTGGTAATTAGGCCGAAGGTCGTGAGAAGGCAACGAGGTTAAGCTAAACGGCTACATTAGGACCTTACAACCAACACCAACCATAGTTAATACTTAACTATGCACCAACCCAGCAATTAAAAATAACACTGACAACTTATATATAGGAACCGCTGTAAAGTTTTTATTTACTGAGCTTTGATCAGCGCTTCTTTTATTCTGACAACTACACTGTTTGTAGTTGCTTTCGTCGTAAGTTCCGCTAAAAGGACCGCTAACCCTTGTGTAAATATTCTAAGTACCGAAAAACACGACCCCTTTTAACCAATCCCGCTAGAAAACCAACAAAATAATCCTAATCAGATGACGTGAAAGCTAATAATCTCATAATATTATATAATGTAAAATTTCTTTGACATGCAAGGCAGCTATTCTTAGGTTTATGATAGTTCGGTTAACTTATCTGAGCTCGATCTAGAATCAATCAGAATTATCTCACTATGAGATCAAATCATTGGGCCTAGATCGAGGGCTGATACAAAGTGATAATTCTCTAGAAGGTTTATGAGGACTTTGCCCAGACATATATGTATTTTAAATTCTTTTCAGTAGTTTAGGGTTTTCTTTGCATGTCTGACCTTCGTATCGTCTGGGACAGCCATCTTGCCATGGGGTCCCATCTAATCCTGATGTCCATCCAATGTGGTCAATATAAGGTGTTAATTGTCCCAGTTAGCAAGATGTTGTTGAGCAAATCTGAAACCGCCGGTCTTAAGGTGAAAACAGGTTGATTATTGTTCGAGAGCTCATATTTCTCCTTTATTATTCATGAGGATTTCAAGTATTTTGTAAGGCGGCAAAAACCAAACTACGCATGTAGACGATAGGGCTAATTTTGTCTTGTACGCATGCGCGCGAAGATGAAGTCAGATCAGATTGAGGTCTTCCTGTACTTGTGATATTCTGTTAACTACTGAGATTGATAACGATTAGAATTGAGAAAAAGTCATCAGAAACGTCATTCACTGGCAAAAAAGATAGAAGATATCGGTGATGCACATTTAAATGTTAACTATCAGAGACAAAAATAATTAACTAAATTGGTTATTCATGGTAGCTTTTAGAGTTCGTTTCAGAAATCTGGTCACTGTTAGACAAACTGACGCATTCCAAATAAATGCTACTTTTGAACTGAAACCGTCGCATAAGATTATTGTCTATCTTCATAATGAATTTGGTGATAGGGTTTGCGAGGTTTCATTATAGTTTGTAACGACAACTCAGGATACAAATTAGACGCAAGAATATATACCAAGCAAACTAGAAAACGGGCAATTCTCGCCTCGTGTCTGAACATGTTTTTTAATCCCCTTTTCTGTTTTTATCTTGGCTGGCTAACGCCTGTAAAAGTGTGATCGTGGTACAAACAAGGACTGTCGGCTTACTTTGTCCAACCGCAAGCACAATGCTTCCATGGAGAATATTATGCTAACAAAGGTAACAAAACGAAGTATAAGTCCTTAAAGCTTAAAAGCCTTCTCCCATTTCTCAGTTGAATCGGAAAAGAAGAGCGAACAAGAAAAGACAAACGCAGCCCCAGAACGCCCAAACTGTTAATGTTAATTCAGTTGAGGATTCTGAGATAAGGTTAGAGAATGGTAATGATGATGAAAAAAAAAAACTCAAAACCTATTACAAGCTTTATCTTTCGAGATCTCGTGAGCCTCTAATTTTGATATGATGTCAGTTTAACAAATTCATCTTCGATATTGAATTATGGCAGCGAGTAGCTTTAAAACCAATAGAAGATGCTCACTCCATCCCATTTACATTGAGGGATTTTGTGAGATAAAGATATATACTGTTTATTTAACTTAGTACTCTTTTGTTTCTCATTATGCACTGAAACTAAGTCGGAATATGATTGCATAAGCCATATTAGTAAATGTTTTACGCATTAATCCCGGTAAAATTTTGAGAGACGCTTATTTTTACTTGGAAAAACCTAAGCCTTTTGATTGAATTCAGTGTTATTTGACTGCGCAGGGACTAGCTTTGAAAGCGGTCAAGTATGAATGAGTAAATAACTAAGCGAAAATGTCTGTCCAAGATACGATCTTTTCATTAGGCCAGTGTTTGGACGAGTTCCGCACTGAAGTGAATAAATATTAAGATTCAACATGTTTTTATCGTTTAAGACTCTTTTGTCCAATTACCTCCGGTCCATAATTGTGTGCAACGTTCATAATTCATTTCCCTATCTTAGAAATTGAATTTTTTATTTATAATGCGTTTGAATGAAATACGACAAAATTAGTTCAGTCTCTGCTTGAATTTCATGTGCCTTTTGAAACTGAATGAATGTTCATGAATGGAACTGCGCCGCTCAAGAATCACTAGGCGAAATAGCATCTACCACCAAATGTCTTGTTAACGTGGGCATATTCCGCACAAGTGAGGCTAGTTCTAGACCAACTTGGACTGCCCTGTACGTTTGATAAGTTCAAGCTATTGGCTCTACCACGATTCATCGTTTGAATATGTGCATGTAAGTAATATTGCCGTTTGTCTACTCTAGGAAGTAGGAAGGTTGGCCTGCGTGGATGTCATGACGGAAGCTTCCTTCAACTCGCAAACATTTCAATCATGAACTTAGCTCCAATGTTCAATTTATTTTTATTCAGTTGTTAAGATTTTTCCGAAATAGCTTTAATCTTGCGGGTTTTTAGATTCTTTACCTTGAAACGACGTTAAAAATTTAATTTGTCCTCGTTAATTGAAAATATAAACGAAAAAATTAAATAAATAAATAAAAGATTCGCTATTAATATTGCCCTCCAGATCGCCCCAGGGCCGAGAACGAAAACTAGGTTTATCTAAGCGATTTCTTTTAATTTCTCATCCAAATAATAAAAGTGACACTTAAGCTCAATACAGCTTTTTCTTCTCTCTATTGACCTGCTAAGTTGAGGTTACCATTTGAGATTTCAGTTTGACCCAAAGTTCAATCAAATCGAGATTCCAGTCTCAATATATTTTAAGAGGTCGGTGATACTTTCAAGCTTCTGGCCCATTCACTTGCCGGCATTTTTCATTTCAGCACTTTTTGTTTTGAGCTTTTGTTTGGGCGATATTGGCTTGACCGGCAAGCGCCAATTTTCCTATCATGAATCTGCAAGGCGCCGGAATACCGAATATTGCTTAAGAAAAGGTTCGGTCTAAAAGCTTGAACATTGAAACCATTCTCCAAATCTTGGTTTGTTGAATCTATTAAACCATAAGTGAGGACCTCGCCTGAATTATGGCCCAAACACTTGAAGTACCTTTGATAACATCGTCAACGATAAAAGCATTTTCAATCTCGAAAGGAGGAACCTTGAATTTCTCAAGGGCGGAGTAATATGTCTTAGCGCTGCCTAAAAACCCTTGCTCAACACGATCTGGTACGTGTGTTTACTGCTCTAATATTCGACGTAAATAAGAACAAGTGATTGCTTTCCTCAACTTGCAGTGCTATTAATGCCAGAACTGATTAAAATCGACCCATTTGACTTAACCAGCAAAAATTTCCCTCCGCTTCTGTTATGAAGGCCATCTAATAAAATAACTTTATTTCTTGAGTGTCGAAGAAAGGTTTGGAAGTCATTAAAAAGCTCCATCGTCATTAAACCCATATCTAGACAATTTCAGATAAAAAAATTGCCGATTGATAGAAAGTCTCTTTTAGTATTTTCAAGTCTATTATCTTTGGTTTTGCGGCCAATACTGACGCTAATGGCTAAATCCTCAGCCAACCACGAAAGATTTTGTTTAGTCCCTAGCTGGATTAGAAACGTTAAGACCAAGCATAAACAAGAGATCTGTGGGAGTTATCATCTTAGCTGCGGCATTCGTAGTCTATCCTTTTCTTACAACTAGAAAACCTCCAAAGAATACCAAAATCCAGTTACCATTTTTTTGTCTCCATCAAATATGCTAAACTTTATGCAAACACTTTAACAAGGAAAATTGTCTTCAGCAAACAGTAATAAAATATGTTTGTGTACCGTCGCCTTTATTGTATATATTAAAATCCACACCGAAGACCGGATGAAAAGTAACCCACTGACCAAACCATAATCAACTGTAACGGAGAACAGATATATTTATTTAAAATCAAGCTGCATTCTAGTTCAGTTTATTCCAAACGTGAAGGAAAAACCTATCGTTCTTGGTGAGAAAAAAAATCACAGCAGGGAGGAGTCGTTTTTGTTATATATGTATGTTTTTCTGATATCTTGGTATCAGTGATTTGAACCAAAATATCATAATTTTCAAACTCTTTTGCAAGAGTTAATTGATGCCATTATATGGTTGTGCATAGGAAGAACAAATGTTAAGGATTAAGCAATCGTCATCTATTGTTCTTGCTTTAAGAAATTATTGTTCTAATACTGACATCAAAGGGAATCTTTAACATACCGTCCGAGAAAAAAAAACACATAGAAAATAACAAAATAGAAAATATTTTTAATGTTTATTTACGTGTGATTTGAAGTTTGACGTGATACAGAATGCGTAAGTGAAGTTGGAACGAAACGACCATCATATAGGAATAGCCGCTGCACTGTTCATATCGCGAACTAATGCCTTGCGCGCCTTACCAAATGATTTAGAGTTGATTATAAAGAAAATAAGAATGGAGGCGGTTCGAATACTAATGTTGTCGGCTGGCTTTGTGAATTCGAAATCAGACGAAGAGGTGATTATTAGGCAAAATTAACTAAACAGAGAATAAATTAATCTTTTTACCAATATTTCGCATCAAATAAGTCCTTTGTGTAGGTAATATGTTGTGTTTTCTTTCCGTCCACTTTAATCTCTTCCCAAGACTGCACCGTTTAAGGTATAACTAGAGTAAATGAGTTTTAATGCTCGCAAATAGGACCAACAACGAAACGTTCTTCAAAATGCGGAACGTGAACAAATAGCTGTCTCTCGCCGTGCTTGGCGTTTTCCCCCAATTATTGCCTAGGCTTAATTTCCAATGTAACAGTGTCATGACTAATAAACTTTTTGGACAGACGGCAGGGCACTATAAAGAATTTAAAGCTAACAGGTATATCTTTTGGACCAATGAATATGACATGTCAGCAAAACAGCTGCATCGTGATCTAATGTGATATTCTTTGAAAGAATACACGTTTTTAAAACTTTCAGCAGCTGATGACACTATCGCCATTTAAGCCACTTCATTGGTTTTCAGCGTATTCTCGTAAAATATACATTTAACCGTTTGCTTAGTCTGCCGCAAACATGTCACGTTCCCGTTCAACAAAAAAAATTCACTGCAACTTGGCAAATTAAGGTGTTCAATGTTTGCGCAAATTATATATTCGAACTTTCTCTAGAATTTAACTTTCATGTGGGTTTCATCTTAACGATTCTCCATAATCAATTATTTAACGGGCATGAAGATATAGTTCTTCCATTGCCATGTCGACCAAATTCACGTCCACTCGTAGCATTTTATATTTTGATTTCGCGCCATATTCAGGAAGCGGTGAATTTACCGGAAAGAGGCACGTTGAAAGAACCGTAGACCAATCAGTGTTTAGTTAGTTGTGACAGGTATTGTCAAAGACATGATCTTGTTACAAACTCCGCCCATCCAATGATGTCGCTAAGTTCAAAAGAAGTGGACGTATCAGTTAACAGGCAGTTTCGTTGTTTCTTTTTTTTACGCTCGTGCGTTTGACTAGTATGGGCTTTGACATAGGACGTTTCTTAGAGCCTGTTGAAGATGAACTAAAATGTGGCATATGTTTTGGTGTTTTAGATGATCCACTAGTAACAACCTGTGGCCATGTTTACTGCTCTCAATGCCTGGTCCAGTGGATTGCTGAAAATGGGACATGTCCTCTGACTTGCGAACAACTAGCTATAGACGATTTAAAGAAGATAGGACCACTTACTCATCTTGTCTCAAAATTGAATATTCGTTGTGGATATTATCAACGTGGCTGCCAGGCTATTTTGAAGATAGAAAGTCTTCAAGCGCATCAGCATAAATGCCAATACGTAAAGGACTTAACTTCCGGACGTAAAATTATGGAACATTGTGATTCATCTGATCAATCAAATCAAGTCGCCGTTTGCAAGAAAGGTTGTGGGCTGCCTCTGTTGTATGATCAAGAACCTTCAGGGCACGATTGTACTCAGGCATTACAAACAAATATATCTTCATTACAAGTTAAAATTACCAAACTAGAAAATGAAAAGGAACAGATATCAGAACGACTCGCCGTAAGAGAGGAAAGCCTACATGAACGGATTCTAAATCTGGAAAACGAACTCCATAGCTACCAAATTCAGGCATTGAATTTTGAAAGACAATTAAAAGAGTACCGGTCACAGGTCGGGTACTACCAAAAGCATTTGGAAATCCGTGGTGAACAGGTAAGTTTAATGGTTGTACTTTTATTGTGTTGATCCGATTTTCAATGTAACTTAAACCTGGCTGTTTTACTTGTAACTTGAATGTTTTGGATCACAACGTCTCGACTCATTCACCGGCGATGCTTTGTGATTATTAACTCGTTGTACAATGAAGAAGCCCCGCTGATGCTACAGCAGAATGACTCCATACTACTTCTAAGATAATCAATAATACGTGATATCAACAAGAGTGTAATTGTCTTTCTCAGTACGGCTAAGAATTAAAATGTTCGGGATCGACGCTTACGCGCAAGCATTTATTCGGTATGTCAACAATGGTTAGGCTCTGGAGTGTGAAATACACTCTTCTAATTTTACCCTTACTTCAGAATCTATGTGACATTGTATGTTATTTTAGTGACTTGGAACGACACTTTATTAAGTTGTAAGTAAATAGACAGTGGCGAAGGCATACCGTCTATGTGCTTTTGATTATAAATATTTCTTGTTTGTCTTCTTTTTTATGTGATTCCAGCCAGTAGAATCAATGCAAGTGGAAGTCTTATTAGAGCGTATCGATGGATCTCTTGGGTTCAACATTATGGGTGGAAATGAGGTAGTAACTCTTGAAACAATGAAATTTATGCACTCGACTGTTTTGGACAGGGCGTTCAGAGTGGTCCGTAAGACAGTAACTGAGAATTCCTTTCGTGTCGAACGACTAAACCCCCTCTTCACCTTGTAATCTACAAACCAAGATAAACGTATAAATAGAGGGACAAGTGATACTAAAACAATACACAGATCGTCTTAACGCAAAAATGCTCCTTGCTTGGGCATGTTGTGAGAGGCTCTTCAAGTAAAAAATCATTAATACGAAACTGTTAAAAGAATTATTAAGCAGTATATAATTTAGTTATCACTAAAAGTGTTAGAAAACCTGTGAAGCGCGAATCGGCTGTTAAGAACTCGGTGTGGAGTATTGCTCTGTGTTTAACAGATTAGCGATTCGTGAGCTATTGAACTTACTCATAAGCCTGTTTGTTTGCGCGTGTTTTGGCTTAAAAAAATCCCAAGAAAAAAGGTATGTATGTCTAGCCCCCGAATATGAAGCCCCCGATCCCCGCGCTGTTGCCATTTCTGTCTAGATAAGAGAGTACAGACTGAAGAACGAAACGACATTTTGCATCTATGGTTCTTTGTTTGTAAAATTGACTGTCCTATCTGTTTTCATCTGTGTCAGGTCGGAAGCAAGTCAGTTGGGGGTAGTGGTATTGTGGTTTCTAAGGTTGCTGAAGGAGGGCCTGCTGCAAAAGCTGGGGGCCTGAGAGTACACGATCGAATAATGAAGGTAAATGTGAAATCTACCCTAAACAAAAGCTTAACGTTGACAGTTATATCTATAGTACTAGGATATTTAGTTGATATTGGGCGCATGTCATAAGGTCATAAGAGAAATGCCTCCGCGTTACAATATTTGGATGGTGTAGGGTTTCAATAAATGGAGTATGTGTGTTTTTCTCGTTCCGTGGTTCCCTGTTGTAGTGTAGTGTTACCCTCCTTTGTTGTACTTGAGACCCTAATAAACCCACAAGAAGTTAGTTTATCAGAATATTTTAATGAAAATTTTAATGATTCATCTGAGGTTATATGAAGATTTCCGACTGTCAAACTACGGATTCAAATGAAGTAACCAAAAAGCCATATGCTCAACTCTCTACGAACACGATAGCAAGCTTTATAATTATCGTATGTAAACAAATCTCATTGGAACGCTCTGATTTTGTACTTTGAATTCAGAAAAAGCCATTTACGGATTGGGAAAGGATTACACATATTTTTTCTCTTAGAACAAGCATATTGTTCATTCAGTCCCACGTCTTTTCTTATTACGACCGGAAAAAGCGGTAAATTTGGTAGTAATTTTTTGTTTACAATACATCATTTGTTTTCATTTTTTTCTTCAAAAAGTCATTATCCTCTTGGATCATGTTAATGCAAGAAAACGAATTCACACATTTAAATTAGTCGCCCCAAGCCTGGAAAATCCTTTGATTTTCCGAAGAAAAAGCTTTTTGAATGAGCTTTTAAGATTGTTGGCTAAATTTTTTCCAATAGTTAGAAGGAGGGTTACGACATTTAACTATTAATGTCACGCGACTTCACGAATAAACTCAAGAAGCAAATCTCATTCACCTGACTCCACAATAGAAAAGAAAATTCTTTGTATAGGCGAAATCCCTTCTCGTTGATTTTTTCTTTTTCCTTTACTGGATAAAAGGCGTTTATCGGAAATTAGGCTTCCAGCGAATCAATTTATCATGTATGTTTTCTTTTGGCTGGGAATATAAGTTAATTAACAACAAAAGCATATATTGTGAACGCCTCGATATGATCCAGTTCTTGGGGATATTTACCCAAACTCTAAGGAAGAGTTCTTGTGTCATGCTGTTACCTGATATAGTTTTTTCCGTAAAATTTTTAAAACACAAGAATGTTTTGGTATGACATCGATAAATTAGGCCTAAAGGGTCGGAACTACAACCTACAGAGAACCTCTCAGTACAATACATATCACAGCGTCTTGCGAAAATTTCTAAGATCTCATTATGTTTTTTTTTTTTTCATTATACGTTTTCATTTCTTGTTTTTCACAGTTATCATTCACAAATTCGGACTGTTTATACAAAGACGGGATTAATAAGACATTTAGTCTGAAACTCATTATTAAAGTCTTTTTGCCACAAATGTCAAACATAATCTTATAGGGGAGGGGTATTTGCATCTGATCTTTTCTGACATGTCGCAAAATACTATATCTTGTGTTAATATTTTCATTTTGCAAATGAAATCTAATTGTTTTTATGAAATGGCAAACCCTTTTGAGCATCTTTTCTAAGGTCTTATAGATTTAAAATTTCTAGCTCCATAATTCAAGAAACGTTATTCCTTGGAATTTTTTCTTTTCTCTTTCAGAAATGAGTTTGTTTTGATAAAACATTCATTGTTTATTTGTTGTCTAGTAAACTAATATGAATAATGTTTTGTTAGAAAATAAAACCAAGAGTTATATGCACATATTTGTTGACCCCCTCCCTAGTCAGGATAAAAACATCAATGACCTATTCAAACCATCCACAAGAAGTAGGACTATGAACAGCTTTTGAATACATCAAGTATGCAATATTCATTCTTTCAAGATATCTACTTTGTAGCTCCTGTCATCAGTGGATACCACAATTGTTTACATTTCCTTGGGTTTGTAGGGATCAAGTCTAAGATATGGCTGGTATTGCCACAAAAATCCATTACTTATTGTTTTAGTAATACCTCAAAGAATATACAGCTTATTCTAAAATGAGTTCATTGTGCTATCTTAAGGTCATGGCATTTGTCCAGATTTTCTTAGACGTTTTTGTATAATTTTTAAGTTCAGCTTAAATGAAACTTTATATATCGATATTGTTGCTGTTGTCCATCGTAAATAATGCTTAACCTCTGAAGAGAAAGAAAATATTATAGCAGGAAAAGTGTATTTTATTATCTTTTTACTATTTATTTTAATTGATTGTAATAATATATATAGGTTCATGAAATTTGAGAATATCGTCTTTATTTTCAATGAAAGAATATTACAAATTGTTTATGAAAATTAACCATGAGTTCCTAAATAAACTATTTCTTTTTAAAAATGATATCAATAATTTCAAAAGTGAATAATTTTTTTTTTGTCTTTACTATTTAAAGTTTTTGAAAACTGTTATTTCAGGAAATACTGCAGATGGCTTCATTATTTTAGTCATATATGAGCTATAGCTTTAACTTTGCTCATTAAAAATAGTTGTCAATGACAATCTAAACTAAGAGAGACATTTTATGATAGGTCATGATAAGTGTGAAAGACATTTGAGGGTATTAAAAGTTTTCTCTAAAAATCATCTTTCACAACTTTTTCATTAATCTTGCCTTTGTTTTGTTTTGTTATTTTCTTTTTTTAAATTTGAAACTAGCCTTTGGAAACTACATTATTGGCAATGTGAGAATAACTTTGAGGAAAAGAGCTAATAAATTCAAAGAAAATGTAAATGAAAGTTTTGAAATAGATATTTTGAAAAAAATAATGGGGTTTCTTGAGAGGTGTAAAGAATAACATTTTTCGGTCTTTTAAATGTAAGATGGTAAAAATGTCTTTTAAATTTTAAATATTTTTTGAGAATGATTTCTTTAGCATTTGCATCACATATTTTAATTATTATGAAATAACCTTGAAAATAATTTTAATGGCCATTATGATATTATCATCTAGCTTTTTTAGTACATAGAGCCATTTTTTAAAAGTGTTTGTGGAGAGGAGTCATAATGTTACTAATTTTAAATTGCCCTTTATTTCCAGTACCTACAAATAACCCATTCTAAAATTGTATCATTTATTTTGATATTTTTTATGTTGTTATAGGTATATATTGTTTTCATGATGCTTTCCCCCATTTCTCACTAAATTGCCTCAAACCTTTATTTTGGCTATTTTGGCTGTAGGGTAATAAGGAAACCTAATGACCTTTTTACTTGAGTAAATGGATTGTATGTTTTAGAATATCTATGATTTGAGAAAAGGGAAGGGCATGAGAATAGTGGTATTTAGATAACTAATTTTTACAAAAAGTAATCGTTTTGGTTGAAGCTTTGGAGCAAACTTAAAAATATATTGTAAAATTTTATGATAGGCAGAAAGGAGCCTTGAAGGCTTGGCATTTTTAATTTATTTATCTTTATAAGGATTTGTCTTTTTTGAGGATACTTTTAAACTAAATTGTAGATTTATTATTCTTATTCCAAAACCTGTCTTCATTAAATATAATCAATCAGTATTGATTTTTTGCGCCTGTACTAAGTTTGATAGGTGAATTTGTATATTGCCTGTATGAAATAATAAAAGTATGATTTTTTGCATAATGTATTAGTGAAAATATTAATTATTAAAACTTCAGCAGAATTTCCTAGAGGTCTGTTATTTATACCTACAGATATCCTAGAGATGAAGTTGTTCTGTCTTGTTTATGCATAAATGTAGTCTGCTATATACCTATTAGTTTTTAGTATATCTTTTACCTAAGAGATATACCTTTAATTGCTTTTTCATCTTTGCTAAAGGTGTGGCTAAGGACTATAAAACTCTCGTAAAACAGAAAAGAAATCAACATTTAAGGAAACGTTTGATAAGACACACAGACCAAAAAATAATAATTAAGTTTCTTTTTAAAAAATTCAACAAAGCAAATAGAAGCTTTCAGAAATTATAAATCCTTTTTGGTCACAAAATTTGTTGTAATAGATTCATTATTTCAAAAAAAAAGCAGCATCATTTACTTTCAGAAATGTTTGTTTTGAACCATTTCATCTTCTTAGCTTTTCCTAAGCTTAATTTGCCTGAGTAAATTTAGTTTTATCTCGCTAGCTATCTTAATATGTTTGTTTGATTGCATATACTACGAAAATCCATTAACTTATGGGTGTGATATCTAGCAAGAAGTGTTAATAAAATTTTGGAAGATCATAACCATTTGTTCTTGATCTATTTTTAAAAGATTGTTTTCATAAGTCTTGGGGCAATATTTTCTTTACCTTCTTTTGTCCATTGCCTCACGTTATTTTTAGGCGCAAAATTCAAACTTAATTCTTATAATGGTTTTGAAGTTTTAATGAAATGATAAACTTTGAAATAAGATATATCACCTCCTTGATCCTACCCAAAAATGTATTTAATGGTATTAGTTGTACTTATTATTAGATAACGATTTTTTTTTCTAGCATTAATTCTGGCAGATTTCATTTATATTTCGTTTGATATCTTGTTCTAGAGACTAGACTACAAATTTCAATCTTCTCAATGTTTCTAATGGTTGTATTAATTTTTCTTTAAGTTTTTCCTTGATGGATCTCCGTGATGTCTTTTCACTTTTTGTTATTACGAAGTTATTGGTTATTATTCTTGGTTTGGAATATAAAACTAATAACTATATAATCAAATTTCATTGATCAATACATTTCGCTACTCAACCAGAAAATTATAGCCTTCTCAATTTCAAATCACACCGATATCAAAGTGAGCCAATATATTTTTAGAGTAATTACGTTTTCTTCACCTGAAGATTATGGCTGATAATGAATAATGTTTGAACAAAAGAATTCATTTATGAATCATTTCTTATTCACAGAAATATGTGACTGTAATCGAATTTTAAGATTTTATGGAATTTCTAAAACTTGTATGATATGGTAGACGGACAAGAAATTCATAACCTTATACTTTGCAGTGGTCAACTATTTTTAGTTTAGCTATTATCTGGTTCCTTAGGTGCGGTTTCAAAAATTTTTTATGTTACTCTGATTGTAATTATCACAGTAAGAAAGCTTATAGATAACGGGAAATTGAAATACCTGTAAGTGTGGTAGTTGGAATTCCGCACTTCTAAAATATTTGGCTAATTTCTAAATTGGGATTTCGTATTTTTTCCCTTCTATAGCGATGTGATCCCAAAATAAAATAAAATCTTGCCGTTATTCAAAATATTAATAACTTAGTTTAAAGTACTTCTAAATAGAATTCTTTTACGCACGACGGTACTATTTTACTTAAGTGTTTTCAAGAACTTTGCATCTTTTACGCCGAACTAGTTTATCTTGCACTACATTCTTACTTGTAGTTATATATATGGTATGTAGAAAAACTAGGGGGAAAATATTCATTTTAGAAACGCCTTTTCCAAACCCTGTATGGAATCATAACCATTGACTTACAAAACTGAATGTTATTCTTCTTGGATACTATCCTTCAGACTTATTTTGGTTAAAAGATGGTCAAGTACTTCAAGAATGCAAAACTTCTGTTGCCTGAGAACTTACTTTAATGATCTGAATGATTGATATTGCCTTTGCAAAATAGAACAGTTCAAAGTTATACCGTCCTTTAGTGAGATATGGCAAAGAATTTTAGGCATTTAACCTCTTGTTTTAATTTCAATTTTACGATCGGTTTTTCAGATGGGTTCTTTTATTTTGAGATACTGGTGCGATTATTTCCACATATCTGTTTTTCGGTTGTCAAGTAGTCGCGTGATCATGTTTTAACGAAGTGTATTGGCCTGCAGCTATAATCACCTATTGACAATCACGGCAAATGCAATGTGTACTGACGACCAGACGCAATTCTTGTCCACTAAAGTTTACTAAAAAGTAGACAATATTTTTCGACATTCAGAACGACGTTAAAAGCAGCTATAATTTTTATTTTTTTTCGAGAAATGTAATAGATTAATTCCGAATGTGGAAAAGGTTAAGCAAAGTCAAACTATGTTGCATACAACATGACTTTGTTTTCTGGTCTTGTTATATTTCAAAAGAGATTAGGATTTTAATTAACGGATAAGGCAATAATATTAGTAATAATAATCAAGATTTTTATCTCGAAGCACCCTTCAGGAATAAATTGGCTTAAGTCCTCGTTATCAGTTTGTGCAGAACACATTATTAACACATTTGGGTACTTAATTGTTCATGATCCCCCATGTTGCTCCCCTAGGCAAGAGCTTGAAGTGGGGGGTAACATGAGGTGGTAACGTTTATAACGTATCTAAATTATCTTGTGTCAGAAAGCATCTTTCCAAATGAAAGGAATTTCGAATATTATAAATATTTTAACATTCGTATTTTAAACTTTTTTCAACAATCTCTCAACTTTGCTTAATGGAGTCCTACGTTATTTATAGATTTCATGAAGTTTATGCTTTTGTTATAGGTTAATGATATTGATTTATCTGAGGCAACTCATGGACAAGCCGTGCAGGCATTTAAGGAAGCTACCGAACCAATTGTTATTGCTATTCAAAGAAAAGTTGACAAAAACCTTGAATGTTTGAATAAAGTAGTTTCAAGTGGGACTCAAACTGAGACTTTAGCACATGACGTTGATACAGATAGTGGAATCCATGACCGGTACAGCCCAAGACAAGATTTGCTTCAGCTTCAAAGGTCTAAATCACTTGATGACGGGACAAGCAGTTCAGAGTACTCCCACAGAATAATCGACTCGAGCCGTGATGACCTCGAGCTAACAAACTTCAGGGGAGGTGCTTTTCCTTTTACAAATGATCTTAGTCCTAAGAGCGCAATCAGGTCTCAAGATGATTCGGTTCACCAGGTCTCTGACATGAAGGACATCAACAATGTGACAGATGACAACCCCAATTACATGTATAATTCTTATGCCATGTCAGATCAAGTTTTCTTCGATGAAGAGTTGGATTATGAGTATGAGGTGAGAAAAAAGAGCTTTAAATAGAGTTTCCCACGATATATTTATCCTGTGGTCAGCATCGTTTCCTCAGAATTACTGATTGTACATTTCACATTCGCGTCCCAGCATGGTGCACTTCCCATAATACAAAGGTTTGATTGGGCATCTATTAACGAAGCACTTATTCTGTTGTAGATAAAACATTTACCCCGCCTTTAAACAACTTTACTGTCAAGCACTTGAGTTTAATCCTGCAAACACAATATTAGTAGATAAAAGAAATTGCAGTGTATCGAAAACAGAAGAGCTTCGTGTGTGGTGTCATGCAACGGTCTTGTTTATGAAAGTTTTCAAATTTGATAGTGATTTATTGTTTTTCTCCCTGTTATGCAATTATTGATTAAAATCACTATTTATTTATATTGTTTCTTTTTGCTAGTCTTTTATGTTAGGTACTAAAAAAATTTCTTTTCGCAACGATGTGTTAGGTCTCACGTGTTATGAAATCTTGAGCCCTCACTTTTCAAACAATACTGAGACCTGCAAGTTTCACTATACCTGAAAGTATTTGCTTCAACTTAAAAAAATATTAAAAAACTAATTATATTTCTTATTATTTGATATTTTTAGGAAGTGACTTTATGGCTTGGTGCTGGAGATATAGACTTGGGACTGACTTTTTGTTGTGGAGAAGAAGACGAATCGGCTGTCTATATTTGTGTGGTAAGTGGCTATTTTGACCGTCCTTTTTTTAAAAATAAAATAAAATACACTAACCTGAAATGTGTGCCTTGCAAAAGAAATGAAACGTTGCCAAATGAGAAAAGGAAGTGCCTAAAATCGTTTTACTCCATAGTCCGCCACATTTTTTGTATTTCATTCACGAGCAAACTTACTGAAGTTTTCCCGCCAAAATGATGCAAACGCGCGCGCGTAGTGCCTTTAGTTTTGGCGCGAATTTTTTCTTTACTAATTTATAAGTTCGTTAACTATTTCGTTTATTACTTTTCCTTCCTTTTCATTTATTATTATTATTAGTAGTAGTTATTAATTATAATCGTTTTTTTAAAGATCGAACAAGATTCAGTTGCATATCTTGATGGAAGGCTCATGCTATGGGACCAAGTCTTAAAGGTTTGCGAGATTTACGAATTTGCGATGGTTTTGCGTTGTATAACCTCTTAGGTACCACGATATGACGTCAACAGTTGGCCGCTCAAAATGTTATGTACTCACAAGGCGTAGCCGAGGAAATTGATTACTCTACAAATTCTTTTTCAGATTGATGACCAACCTGTTACTCATATAAATGACATTGAACCTTTAGTATGTGAATCTTCGGAGACTATAAAGTTTTTAGTTGCAAGACCTGCTCAGGAGGTAAGTAACTGTTTGTAAGGAAGTTGTGGAATGCCCCGTGTCTAGACCGGTGAACAGCGAAAGCGTTTTTGGAGCAGACACCACCTTGCGGTGTAGGGGACCCCTTTAAGGGATTATTGCGCTCCAACTGCTGCTGCTTTCTCGAATTTTGTTAGATAAGCAGGCAAAACAAGCTGTGATGTCCGGACTATGCAGGATTCAGTCTGTTAAATCAATAAATACCCCCATTTTTTTTCGGCGATTAAATGATAATTATCGTTTTATACAAAACGTAGCGTAGTGCTATAATACAACTTATTGATTGATTCTATTCTGTTTTGCTCTGATCTCCTCTCTTCAGCCGTGAGTAATTGGCTCTCGTGCATAAAACACTCTCTTATAAAGCATTATACTTATACTTATTCTTTCTCAGTCGAACAGTTGCCTCGTGATTCGTGGATAAAACTGACTAGCTTGTTTTGACGTTAGAGTTCAGTTCAGTTACTTTAATGACCATTAAAATTAGATTTCCAGCAGTAAGAGCTAAGGTCTCCTTAATGATTTAGAAATATGAGCTAACTTCCCATTAAGCTAAAAAAGGCGTTGGTGCATAAAATTCGTGTTCCCTTGTTTGCTTTAAGTATTTAACCTAAAAGTAATGTTTATTTTGTCTTAGGTTAGATGGCATTTTGACATTGATTAGGCGCCGTCAATTATATTCAGTCTCTTCTTTTCAATAGCCGGCCGGTATCATAGATAAATGTTGCCTAGAGTACGAGCCATATCTCTTTTGGCGGTTTTGCAGTGAAATATGTATTATCAATTTTCGTATCATTAATGCTTTGCGTGCAGGTTAACAATAGTAAAAGTAGTAGACTTGTTAAAATATACTTTTTTCATCTTTATAACGTAATTCTTTCTTTCTTTCTTTCTTTATTTGTCAGTTCTTTTTCTAGCAAAATATTCTTATCGATCGTATAAACTATTTTTAGTTTTCCGCTTTTTCGATGAATCACATCCGAGTCAATGACCTTGCCTTCTGAGTTGAGTACGGTAGGTCATTTCTTCGGTAACTAGGTATCGAAATCCTATTAAAAAGTTACCAAGAATGATACGTTGTCTTTCCTATAAGTGACCCCAATATCAATCGTAAGTTGATAGGTTTGTTTAACCTTATTTACTCCGATCACGATTAAATATGAAGACAAAAGGCCGATAAAGAAGTTAAAATAACAGTTCTGAAATACCAAAGATTGTTGCATGTTAAACATGCGGTACTACCAGATTACAAAGTCTATTGGAGATTCATACACTCCAGGTCAGTACAGTTTGAACACTTGTAGCGAAGAACCATAGTGAGAAACAGTGAAATAATCTCAGAAAGATTCTTTCTTTTCTTGGCAACTCCCCAGTTAATTAGGATGCCCTTTTGATGATACGTCAACGGTAGATTATAGTCTAGAAATATTTCCGTGGACGGTTTCATTGATCATGGGCAAGCCTATTTTTGGATTTACTTTGCGGTTTCTCTGATAGCTCCGATCTTTCCTTGATTTAAAAGGAACTGTTGTATTGGTTTCCTGGAAGCCTTTCTTTCACGATGAATTGTCAATGCACGACCTTTTTAGCCCAAATAAATATGACGCTACTCTGGACGCTACCGAAACGTGCATGTCATTTTTGATAATCTCGGGCACGTGCTGTGGCAACCCACGTAGTTAATTCTGGATATAAGTCAGTAACGATATTTCTGATGATGATGCTTTGGTCTTAGATACTTTAGATACCTTTTTTAATGCTTTTTCCATTCACTTCCAAGACTTGTTCCTAGTCTTTCGAGCATTTGGTGCAGCCGCACTAATTAAAAGGGCGCGAAATTTAAAATATGAAAAAAAGTCGCAGTTTTCAATACAATTGATTAATGACGATGATGGCTTTTAATCAATTACTGACTCGATTGTAAAATCTATTAAGAATTATAAAATGACTGTTATAGATCTCGCGCAATAATTGGTTGGCAGCGCGTGCTTTATATTAGCCTGTGTGCACTTTCGATTGCGTCAATCCTATTCGAAATAATGGTTATCGCGATTCGTATTTTATAGAAAAAATAAAAAACTTCCTTGCTAGCTGTGCTGTGCTGTGTGTAGTTGTTAAAAAGCACCTGGGTTTGCAAAACACTCGAGCCAATCTCCTGCTTTTCTTTATAACTACACACCGCACACACGCGCGCATTTTCAGTTCCTTTAAATGAGAAATAAGAATTGCCTTGTACATGTAAATGATACACCAATTAATAAAATCCAATTTCCAGCGCATTTTACGAAAACCGAGAACGGGTTTGGGTAACATCCGTTGAAGCATTCCGTCATTTTTCACGTCTCTTACATATTCAAACTTCTATTTTTGGGTTGTCTGCATGCTTTGTGTTAGTGAGCCATAGCGCGCGCTTCATAGATTCCAGCACACATGCAGCAGTATCTTTAAATATAGACATTCATTACTCCTCTCCCAGCTGTAACATGTTACGGGCATACCAAGTTACATGTGCATTTCATATATATTTCCTTCTTTGTTCAAATATGGTATGTCACACATTCTCGTTTGTTAAATCTTACTCCTCTCGGCCAAGCTGTATCATGTTAAGGCATACCAAGTTACAACTGCAATTCATATTATCCGACCATTTGTTCAAATTTGGTATGTCACAAATTAAGTTCCATTTTTGTTGTTTTACTAATCAGGTCCAGGCGACGTTTATTGGAGCAGAAGGTAGTGCAACGTGGGAATGCGCAGACAATTACGGGGGATTCAGAATTGCCGCCATTAAGGAAGAGGAAGAAGATGGAACTGAAACTGTTAACAGCGAAAAAACAAGTGGAGATAAATGTGAAAAGGACAGTGGGTTTGGTAGAACCGATGAAAGTACAAAGAACGATGAGAGTTCGGAACAAGATACTCTTGACAAAATAAAACGATCTAAAGACAAGAACAATCGTAAAACACGTGATCAAAATGTTGATGTTAATACACCACCTACGACTCCAAAGAAGGAGAGTAAGTCCTCGCGTAGTAAGTCGTCAGAAAATGGTTCTAGTAAAGAGAGCAGCTCTAGTAAAACTCTCGACAAAGAAACTAGTAAACGCTCACCAGAGCGAAGTGATAAAAAGCGATCGAATGGATCACCTACGCACAAAGATAAAAGATCAGATCGTAAGAAAGATAAGGATAAGGAAAAAGGATCTAACGAACGTGAACGTGAAAGGGACAGAGACCGTGATAAGGACCGCGATCGTGAAAAAGGACGTGATCGCGATCGTGATAGGGGTAAACATTCTGATCATCGTCGATCGCGGCGCCTTGGTTGTGTGGACAGAAGTATACGCGCGTCATATATGCGCGCTTGCAAGGATTCTATTCAAACTATTAATTTGTTTGGAATCGATGATTCCAACATCATTAAAGGGGATCAAAGGCGACGGAAATCATCAAAAGAAGAATCAAGTAATGAAGCGCAACAAAATGAATGGAAAGTCAGAATGACAAAGGACGGTAAACATATTTTTGTTCGTAAACAATCTAGTACATCTGCTCGACAGGCAAGGAATAAGTTACTTCGCGACAGAGCACAGAAAATTACGGAGGAACGTAGAGGATTGACAACTGAAGACGACACGCATTCTGTTTATCAGGGTCGCTATTGTCCACGTGATATGAGAAGAAGACAGCTTGAAAAAGTAAGAGAAGCGCGGATTCATAGAAGCCAAAAACTGAAGGCTGCATCTGATAGTCCACACACTGGAAGTGGTTCAGAAAGCGGAGTTGGGAAAAGAGACCTTATTGTTGAACTTAGCAAGAGAAAAATGCTTAAAAGCAATGACCGAAGCTTTGATGACTTTGTTACTGTACAGGAACTGTTAGTTCAAAGAAATATAGATGGATGCCAAAGTGGACCAATTCATGTTACAACCGTATAAAAATATTAGGCCCAATATGCCGGACTATAACCTTAACTATCTATATAGAGTAATATCAATATATCAGTATTCGCTATGCTTTGGCTTTGGTCGTGCAACATCCAAGGAAAGAAAGAATTTGACATGATTGATACTAAAATTTAAGTTACTGAGCATTGACTCAAGCGACTTGAGGCAATAAAGTCTCCCAGCATTTCCTTTTATCTTGAGTTTCTACAAGCAGTGATATGGCAAGAACAAATTTACTTATTCCGATCTACTGTTCGTCTGCGCAAATGCGCAGATAATGACCGAGTTTTGTTTAGATGCCTTTAAATGCATGGCTTTTTGTAATGAAATTGTTGGACTCTGTTAAGCGCAGTGTTGTTTACAATACCAACAACAAAGTCTTGCTCTTGATTTTCTGCGAGGTGTGGCACTAAATCTCCTCCTCGGATGGATAGCGCATATCAATTATAAATAAGTTCACAAACTGAAGGAAACGTAAAAATTAGTTATTACACTGTGAGTTTGTGTTATTATGAAGCTGTAAATTTGTTTAATCCTTCTTTCATAAGGCTGGCCATGCTTTGATGCGTTGCGCAAAATTGTTAGGACAGTTGTGTTGGGAAGATAATTTACTACCCAAAGATCTCTAAATTTCTAATGCTCCTGTAAAAGGCCTAGCCTGTGTGCAGCCCGATTTTAACGCAGACTCAAAATCGGGCTCAACGAAGACTAGAGGTGGCCAAGTTGTCGGAATTTCTAAAATGTTACTTCAAATAGAAAATATTTATTACTGTATCAGTTTCCTAAATACTTTTGCCACGTAGACTCAAACTATTACAGCTTAGAATTGGCAAAATAGAGTGTACAGCTGCTGCGCAGCTGCTACACAATGAAAGTTTTAGCTGAAACTTTAGTGCAACGGCCGTTTTAGATAAATTTTCACCGCGTTTCACATAACAGCTTTGTGAAACTTTCTTGGCGAGAAAGGTTCATGGAAAAAGATAACTATAGAACTAGTGCACCTGAAGCTTGTCTCCGCAGGCGTAATGTAAGTTTCACGAGGAAAAAATGACGCCGTATGGTGCTACCCCTCGTGGCACTCGTCTTGCGCCACCGTTGCGCACAAGAATCAGCTAACATTTTGACCCTGGAACTGCGCTTTAACCATTGATGAAATTTGAACTTCGGGTGACTATCAGGCTTCAAACGATGGGCGTTTCCCAGAATTGATGAATTGTTACAATGAATCGAGAGCTTATTTAACCCTCCAATTGTTTGGGTTTGGAACCAACATAATCGAAAAGACACGACACTAAAATGGCGGAATGTTTAACAACTGAATAGGTCGGATGTGCTCTTTCATCTAATTTCTTATTTTTATCAAGCCAAAGAGTCCGCATGTTTTTTTTTAATTCACGGCAATGCGCTTCTCATATTCTGGGGAAAAAATCTGAATAAAAGTATTGTATGTGCTGCAGTTTAGTATTAGCACGCATAGTTAAGAATGTAAATAATCCAAAAAGAATTGTTTATTCGGTTTCTAAATTTCTTCGAGAGAGAAAATTTAACTTCAACAATTTTTTTCGGGTTCCGAATTTCAAACTTTGGTGATCAAAACTAGTAGTTTGTTACACGCGCTTCTACTTGTATTTCAATTCAGTTATTCAAAGAGACAAAGTAAATTTATTTTTATGTACATTTAAAATTATTTATTGCTATAGTAGTATATTCTATATTTTGTATCATATTGTATATTATATAAGTATTTCATTGGTTTTATGTGTGCCCTTTTGATTTTGTGAAGCTAATACTTTAAACTGAATGAGACAGGAAGAGAAAGATGCGATTTCCCATTAAAGACTTATCTTTAAATCTTACAGTTTCCAAATTGATTTGGTATAATATCTTGGAGATAATTATGTTAAATAATATAACTGAATATATGAAAATAAAAATTTGTATTGGAGTATCGATCTCGAATGCATAAAGGTTTTCATTGTTGTTTTAGAACAGGATTTTCCGCGCAATGGTTGCGCATTTGAAATTGGCCAGATGGACATGCTATACCGCAAAGCAATAAAGGTTTTATTGAATTCCAGTACAATTTAGATTTTCACTTTGTGGCCCAGCAAGGTTTTCGATTTCAGATTAAAAGGCGCCGGGCGACCACTGAAGTATAATTTTTGAAATAAGGTCTAGATTCCCGGGATACCGAGTGCGGAAACCTTGCATGGTAGCACGAAGCATTCACGGCTTTGCTGGATATTCCGGCCCTAACACTAGCATCCGAGAATTACAGAGTGATCAGGAAGCTAATCGGCTAAAGCCTAAGGGAGAGGTTAGGCGCGTCGACCCCTGGACCGTATACGATTTTTGCTAAGAACCGTAAACTCGGTAAATCACCTGTGTTACTGATATCTTAAGACCCATGGTCATTCCTTTCAATGTTGGAGGCATGCTGCTTTAAAAATTAACAACAAACGGATTTGAAGTCTTATAAATTTAAGGGAGGCACCTTACCTGATAAGAGGCGTTTTCTCATCATTGAAGGGACAGCCATTTTTTTATAAACCCCCCTTTTTTCTTGACTGCAAAGAAGTTACGTCAAAATTTTCAAGCCTTTCGGGGATCTTGAATGCGATTCTTTTGATATTCTTCTTGTTATCAACTTGTCAAGGTTTTTCTACTTAGATGTTATTGCATTCTGTTGGCTAGACAAAATTCTTGAAACTTCGCACGGTTTACCCAAAATGCATTCCAAGCTCATTGTGTTACCGCGAGGGCCTGGTCATTATAAATAAAGGCGACATTTTGAATTACTGAATTGATGAAAACAGTTTTGTTTTGCTAACTTTTTTAACGAGTCAGTGACTCGCCATACATCTTCAAAGTGGGCCCTGCATTCCGTAGTGTCCATCATAGAACTCTTTCACAATGTAGGATAAAACAAATGAGGTTTCTCAGAAAGGTAGGAAGTGATGTTGCATCGCTTTACCGACAGCAAACGCATGGAAACGTCAGCTCTCTTAGCATGTTTGTCAGACATATTTTTCGACGAAGTAATTGCCTTTATGGAAGAAAAATATATAGTTATTGGATCACTGGTCATCATTCACGACATATGTGCAGTGAAGGGCTATCTGGAAACCCGTTAAAAACTGTTGCTAGCATCCAAAATCGTACTCGTAGTCTACTGAAAGCTGTATGCGAGGCACAAAATGAGCAATCCAAGCTGATCAGGCTGGAAGTATTCAACCAGCACATTCTGAAGTATTTGAATGTTGGTCGCAGCGAAGCTATCAGAGCAGGAGCCTTGGAAATCATGTTGAATATAAAGAATTCAAAGAATAACGAGGTGAAGAAGGAGGCAAGGAAAGCACTGTCACTGTTAGGATGGGTTGAGCCTGTAAAGAGTTGGGGCGTGAGAGTGCTTTGCATTGATGGAGGAGGATCAAGGTAAACTATAGTATGCTGAGCCCAGTTGTTTAAAGCTTGGTTAGTGCTAATACTAGGTTAGCTTTAGCACTAAGGGAATACCTAGGATTAGATTAGAAAAAGCATAGAAAGTGTGCTTTTTAATGGGGGGAGGGTTGGGGGATTACAAACTTTTAAAATGTCTGTAGCCCTCCCTCTTCCATGCAGTACAACACAAGAAAAGTGCTCTATAAAATAAGCATTCATTTGGATAGCTGTTTTTTTTGGATTTATTTATTTATTTGAGACTTGGCAGGCTGGCACTGCACAATAGAATGTCCACAGAGACCCCTTTGAGGTACTTTGCAGCAATTTTGAACCCCATAAAATTCCCATACTCATTTATCAATCAACCCATTAAAATGTTTTAGATAAGGCCAGACACTGAAGGTGGTCACTGCCAGGGTTTCTTTACATCCTCAGTGGTTCTTTTACCTCCCTACGTACTGGCTGCAGGGTGAGGTAGTGTTGGTCCAGCCGAGGCTTTTCCTCAGTTATTCAGACCTTGAATGTTGGTCCGGCGAGACTTGAATTATGACCTCCGGCCCACACTAAAGTCTGATGCTCAACCCATTGCAACCTGAGCCAACCAGTAAAGGATAATTAAAAGGGGAATGTGTACCTAAGTGCTGCAAAAAGCACATGCAAGTGCTCTGCTAATCAATTGTTACAACAAGATTTATAACATGCATAATTGGTAAATTATGAGCCTTACATTGGCACTCTTCTTCAGTTGATTCATACGAGGCCCATAATTGACCTATCATGCATGTCCTTATATGATTTCCAAGCCCATCCCACATGGCTTACCACCTCTTCTATCATGTACTACTTTTCGTGGGATTCTACGATCTCACTAGATACACTTTGCTGATGAAACAGCTGCATGGTTTCTAGTTGAGCTGGCTCATTTTTACGTGACTTGAAGTCGTGAAAGGCCCATTGGCACTCTTCTTCAGTCGTTTCATACAAGGCTCGTAATGTACCTATGACGCATGTTCTTATTTGATTTTCTGGCCCATCCCCCATGGCTTACCGCCTTATCTATCAAGATTTATAACAGTTACCTGTAGTTTTCATAATGCTAATTTTTAATTGTGAGCCTTTCTTTAGGGGTATTGTTCCAATTGAAACCCTCAAAAGAATTGAAGACTTGTGCAATAAAGAAATCCATGAACTATTTGATCTTATTTGTGGTGTATCAACTGGTGCTATACTAGCTGTGCTTCTTGCAATAAAGAAGATGCCACTGGATGAGTGTGAATATGTGTATAAGAACATGAGCTCGAATCTGTTTGAACAAAACTCTCTTATTGGAACAGGAAAGTTGTTCTGGACTCATTCTTTCTATGATACTGAACGACTGGAAAATATCTTAAAGTAAGTAAATTGTGACCAGGATATAATTACTTAACAATTATTCACCAAAGGCAAAGTGGTTATCGCGCCGATGGAATATTTACCGAGTCATGAGTCTTCAAGCTGCAAAGTAAATATCACCATAATCATTGGGCCTGAGGGGAATAATTGTTTTAGTATACTTTTAGTGGAATATCAGAGAAAAGATGAATTTCAGGATTAAAAAAGTTTTAGTATTACTACTTCCAATCTGGAAAACTTTGGAAAACCTTACAATCACCGCTCCAGCAGTGATTATCATCTCAGAATCACTGGTCACTCGACCAATCACAAACCATCAAAAAATTTTCTAGATATAGGTACCACTGAAGTGGTATGAGGGCAAAAAAGAGGAAAATTATTATTCCATAGAATAACACATGCATGGTACCCTCAATCACATTGGACTCTCTCACATCAAATTTACTTTAAGTCCATGTTCGAAAGTAAAATGTCATTTCAAGAGTAAAATGTTCCAGAAATGTCAGCCTAGCTATACTACTCAATTTCTTTGCAGATCCTATAGTGGAGAGTTGAAGCTCATTGAAACAGCTTGTGACGAATCTACACCAAAGGTGAAAAAAATCAAAAATTTCTTATCATTTAGGCTAGTTACATATACCAAGACCTTTCTCAAAATTATTTGCCCATGGCAAGTGCTCTTGAATGGCTTTGGTTAGAGGTACGTTGAAATATAAACCTTTTCAAGTACTGTGTTTACTTTATTTTGTCCATCATCCAAATTCAACCTAGCTAAGCCATTCTGGTAATCAATGATGCAGCAAATACCCATGATGTGCGAACTAACATAACTAATTTCAGGAAGAATTTACCAAATTAATGAATATGACATGTAGCTGAAAATAAACACCTAGCATTAATGAGCCACAAATTGGCTCAATCTTAATTTAATGGGATGCCTTTATAATGGGGATTTTATATAACTGGAATGATTCATGACTTTGGGAATAACGGGTGGTGTAGCAGTGAGAGTGCTCGCATCTTATCAGTGCAACACAGGTTTGAGTCCTGCAGGTCTCGGTGTTGTATGTAAGAAGAGTTGTTTGTTGGTTCTCCTGTGCTTTGAGGGTTTTTATGGTTTTCCGGTTTTCCTCCCTCCACAAAAATCAACTACTACATTCCAATTCGATCATGGAACAAAGGCCACAGGTTTGTTAGCCCATGGGCTATTTAGTGCTATTCTCACAAAACAAGTTCTTCCCTCTAACAAAGAACCTGGCACTTTTCGCTGTTCTCGTAAACGTTGTTATACTTGTCCTCACATATCTTCACACATTTCTGTTGTCGGTCCTAAATCCACTGTTAATATCACTGACCATTTTGTTTGTACCACTTCTAATGTTGTATATTGTATTAAATGTACCCGCTGCAATCTTTTGTATGTGGGCGAGACTGGCTGCGCGCCATCTTGGTGATCGCATTTGCAATCATCTTTATGATATTCGCAATAACGATCCCACCAAACCAGTTTCTTGCCATTTTAACCTAGCTTATCACTCTCTTTCTGACTTCATTGTTTTCAGTCTTTCTTTGATTAATGGCAACAATGATTGTCGCAAGACCAAAGAAATGCGGCTTATTCACCTATTGGGCACTCTTATTCCCAATGGGATTAATGAACACTTTACTTTCAACTAACCCTTTCTTTTGTTATTTAATTGTTTGTTTTTGTTTCCTTGCCCACCTTGTTCTCATTGGTTTCTTTTGTTTTATTCCATCTTATATACACTCCTTTCTACCACCTCTTTCTCTTTTACTCCGATGAAGGACTAGCGTCCGAAACGTCAGTAAGTTTTTTCATCTTTTTCACGGTGTATAATTTACCTTTTCATCATTACTGTTTTTACACTAGTTTTTAGCTAGTTATATCTTCTTAAAACAAGGACCGTTTTGTAATATAATAATCATAATAATCATATCCTCACAGAAATTTCTTTTTTTCATTTTTCGTTTTCAGGTTGTGCTTGTATCAACAATTGTCAATCAGCCAGTGCTCAGGCCACATGTGTTCTGCAACTACACTCATCCCTTTGGTTCTTCACCAAGATTCTCTAGTGGATGTCAACATAAACTGTGGGAAGCACTTAAAGCATCTTCTGCTGCTCCTGGGTTCTTTGAAGAATGCAAACTTGGCACAGATATTCATCAGGCATGTCAATATCCCATTAGCATTTAATTAAACAAACTAAAACCTCTTTGCTATCCCTAAATTTGGTGTTTCTAAAGATTATCAGTCAGAGGATAGTTATGGGAGGGACCAAGATAAATAGACTTACTGACATTATAATCATAATATTGTTCTTAGGATGGAGGTCTTCTTACCAACAACCCCTGTTCAATAGCAATACACGAGTCAAGGTTATTATGGCCAACCACTCCTTTTCAGTGTGTTTTGTCACTTGGGACCGGATTGTATAAGGGTAGACTAGGGTCAAGTACTCCTCAGTTCAGCAGTCTCAGGGAAAAGCTGCTCAAGGTTGTAGCCAGCGCTACAGACACAGAAGGTAGATAGATCAAATTAAACCTATTCAATGATTTTCTATTGAAGAATTGTTACTTTTGTTCCAGGTTTTGTCTGTTCAATTTGATTTGTCACCAAATCTCCAGCATTGCATGAAACTGTCTGCATGAAGTGAAGGCCTGTCACATACCCCATAACGTGAAAAGGGGCTTTTATTTTCATCATCATGATGGTATTCACACTCCTTTCTAGCAAAATATTTGTATCTGAACACTTCCAAATTTTCTGCTTTTCTGGACTTCTGTCTATATCTTATATTCAATGCAAAATACCTGGCTGGAAACTAAACCAGAACATAAAAAAATATGTCTGTTGCATATGCTCTGTAAAACTAAATTTAACATGGAAAATGCTCTAAGGTTTTGAAGTCACTCACTGAATTTGATCTCATTCCATTAATATAGCTGTTGACACTGTGTTACGAGATCTCCTCCCCAAATCAACTTACTACCGCTGCAACCCAAGTTTATCAGAAGATGTCCCAATGGATGAGTGTCGCCCCGAGATGATAGAACAAGTACAGATTGATACCAAGACTTATCTGGAAAAGAACAGGTTGTTACTTGAAAAAGCAGCACAAGCACTGATGAAACCAAAGACTTTTACACAAAGGTTACAAGATAAGTGGTCCAAATATAACAGATGGTCAAGTTGATACAACTCCAACATAATTGCCCACTTCTGAGATGTGCTTCACTTGTCATGCACAGGTTTCAATATAAGGCTTTGTGGAGCCTGCGTAGCCCCAACCTCCCTCCCCAAGAGCCGCTATGCAGACTAGGCATTGGGCATAATGATCTGTGATTCATAACAGCCTGAAAAAAGAATTTGATTTATTTTAGTACAGCCTCATACTGAAAACCTTCATGTGTTACAGGCAAGCATATCTCAGAAGTGGACTATATGATGGGTGATTTATTTGGGGAAAGCATCATGAAACTTGGGAATTTTAATATCATTTTGGAAGAAAAATTTAACATATTCAGTTTGGAAGAAAAATTTGACTTAAGTTTAAAATAATCTTCTATCATAATTATTCTCTAACAGTAGCATTTCTCACCACAGGCTCTCATTCAACACTTATACAAGCAGTTTTTAGGTTACTGGTAATATTTGTAGGTTTGTAGAGATTGCAATCAGTGAAAACACATTTTAAACTTTTGAAGATAAACATTGTACTTTATTGCAATATTGGTCTACATTTTAGTAATTAAATTCGTTTTGTCAAACATAAATTTAACCCAGGCATGCATTCAACAAATAAACGATTTGAAAGGCTATTTTTTGTATGACTGTGGCACTTTATGTCCATTCACAGTGTACAGGATCAGCAATCATCTCTATCCTGCACGTTTTTCACAGTCACATCAAAAAAGTCTATAATATCAAAAAAATGAAAGCGGATTTTATTGAATGTCTGATGACAGCTCAGTCTATGATTTGTATTGATATTCTGGGAGTAGATGCAAGGTGGGCAAAGTTTTCAGGATGTAATCGTGATGGTTGAATAATTTTTAGCAGCTTACCTACAGTTTTAGTAACCTCTACTACTCCCATTTTCATAATAATATTATTACTGACACAAACAACTAGCTATAATTCAAGACATCTGGGTTTTTGGATTTCCACCAGTCTGAGTTAGTTATGAAACCAAAAACCCAGATGTCTTGGACTGCGTTGGTCATGAAATTATGAAAATAGGTATATAAGCAGTCCCCTCATTAAGCAGAAACTTCCCACAATTTTCTTCGCATAAATTGACAGGTACCAGGCAAGAAGAAGGTCCTGAATTGTTTTGCTTAACACAGGTTCCACTGTTACTTTTAGTTGATTATGGGTTTATTGTCTATACTCTGGTCTCTTCTAAACATCTAGGTGCATCAGCTACTGCTTGGGTAAAGACACAGTAAGTAGTGTAGGTTGTTACACATGCATACTTACTACAGCCTTGCTATAAGAATCTTTTTAACTTTACAATCCAGTAGGTTTATTAACGCTGTTTGCATTGATACGCGGCAACCCCAGACAAAAATGGCAATGTGCACTTTGCAACAGACTGTCGTCAATCAATCATGTGTGTGTGATTCAAAATGCGCTAAAGCTTGTCGATTGTTTACTAGTAATATGAGCCACACACACCAGGCCTATCTGGGCCGGTCCAAATGCATGTAAACGATGTCAATGTGTTTGATTGACGGGTTTGATTGACAGCAGTCTATTGCAAAGTGCATGTTGTGATTTTTGTCTGGGGAGGCATTGTAGCAATGCATTTGGCAGTAAAATTTATGCTTAGTAATTTATTTCAAATGACAGATCCCATTGAAGTTAGTGCCTTTTCATTGAATCCAGGATCCTGAGTATGTGAATAAATAGGTTAATGATGTCCAGGTAGAGGTTGATTGATGCCATGATGTATTCTTCTGGTGATGTCTTGTGCATTAACATGTGAGTATCAAAAACAATGAATGCCGAAAACAGCACAGCACCTGTCACAGCATATGCCATCTCCAGTACCTCACTTTGGAAGAAAAACTGTTGAATATGAAAAACACCAGAAAAGATCAAAATTCTCTTACAAATCAGGAACGCTTCCTCAACCATAACATTTTAATAGAGATACAGGTAGGTAGGTAGGAAACACTGGTGGTTAAAGATTTTATTCACAAACAATCTATGAAAAAGTTTGGGTCTCTATTAAAGTTCTAGGTTAAGGAAGTGTTCTTGCATTTGTAAAAGAAATGATTCAGACTTTCAAAAGCATGTTAGATTTAAGATCAAAATTGTTTGAATGGCATATTCTGCAGTTATGTGTTAACTGCAGTGCAGATTTATTTGTATTCAAGCAATTTAATTGGATGAGGATTCTTTTACCACAACAAATGGCACTGTGTGCTTTTTACACTTCTTAAAATCCTGCTCTAGTTGGAGAGGAAATGTTTTCTTATTGCTAAAAACATACCTGCATAAACCCTGCGCAAATTAAGATCCATAGAACTGTGAACAATCTGAAATTGAAACAAAAAAGTCAAATAATAGACTGCAGTCTGTCAAACTCTTCAATATTATAATAATCTTTGAGTGAACTACTACAGCTAACTTTCAAACTGAAGACTGAATCCTAATGAAGGGAGTGAGTGAAAATGAAAATGAAACAATGATCAATTCCAGAAATTTATATAATTAAGTGTAACAAATTCGTAGACCAGCAACAGAGGTGTGGCACTATCACTTGATGGCAGCCATGACAGGGGTCACAAGAGGAGTCTTTCCCCAGAAATATAATCTTTGTTATGTAAAACAGATACGATTGTTTGTGCCTCTATCACAGCTGTCATTATGAGTTGGTGCCTTCTTCAGCTGTGATGCACACATAAACATGTGTAAGGTATATAATTATATAGAGGGACACCAATATGTACAACTTACCCTGCCCCCCATGAGCTGTAATCCCTCTTGCTTTGGAATGTGTACATAGTTAATGCAATGGTTGTGGCAGCTGTCATTCCAAATGCCTCCAAGACAATCATTTTGTCAAAGAAGGTAACTGTCAAACATAAATAACATTGATCTTTATGAATAATGGTCTTGGCAAACAGATGATACACACAAATATTTCTTTAACATAAGACCATTCTATAGTTACACTACATACCAAGCAATATGCTGAAAAACATAATGCAATTCGTAATGTTCTATAAACTCATATATTTGGCAGGGATTTGTTGTGAATTGTTTTTATAGTCATCAGTCAATGATACTAAAGGTAGCGACTGATTATCTTCAATTGACGGCAGCAAAAACAAGGACACATTTCTACATGCAGCTTGCGACTACTTCCCACTGTTAGTACTCAAAAAACATTCCAAGAACATGTTCTCTTGGAAACAATACTCACCCAGTGTTCCAAGGGTGTATGCTTCAACAAGGGTCTAGAGGGAAAGAGGGACATATTTTTAAGTCTAGAAATATATTGCAGTAACTTGAAATACAATTTTGTTGTTTATTCAGTTGTTGGCAAATTAAGACCATTATCAATATGATGCACATATATAACATTATAATTTAAAAAAATATATGCTCAATATCCACTTACAAAGCCAAAGAGAAGGTACATATTCATTGGACTTTCTCGTCTTTTGAACATTAGGGCAATAAGGAATCCCATTGACAGTAGGAATGCAACAATCAAAATCTCTGGTCTTAAAGAAAAAAATGAACAACCAAGCAGTTAATTAGTGAAAGAACCTTTTCTCTTAAAGACTGTTTTTTTTTTTTTTTAAATGGCTTTGCTGCATATGCAGCATTACGAGTTTAAAATGAAGCTGAACTTGGTCCAATAACTCCCCTCCCATCAGCCCAAAGAGGAAGGGGGGTCATAGCTCTTCAATTGACTTAATTCTTGAACAGTGTCCCCTCGACCTCTACTGGCAACGAAGTCTTGTAACACTGACATCAAAGTGATTGCATTCACCTTTGCTGGACAAAACTCTTGATCCCTGGTGTGTTCATAAACAAAGCAGATACCAATATGGTAAGACCAAGCTGGGTACTCAATATTCCATAGACTTTTCTTAGAAACCCTGATAAAAAATATTATTGTTAAAATTTTCTACAAATAAAACTTTTTACTGACAGTACATACAGTTTTGGAGTTCCTTGTCCTTTTTACTTAGTACTTCATCAAAATAATAACTTAAATGTCCACTATTTCTTAATCACAATACAATGAAATCTTCAAACATGAGATGTAGATATCAAATGAGAAGAGATCACTAGCTAAAAACTAGTGTGAGCTGCGTAGGTGTTTCTAATAAAACAGTAATGATAAAAGGGTAAGTTATACACTGTGAAAAGATGAAAAAACTGACTGACGTTTTGGACGCAAGACCTTTGTCAGAGTAAAAGAACATCAAATGGATATCAAATATCAAATGGTTTATTTAACAATAATTATACGTTGAAGGTGAAGTGAATATTGTTTAAGCTGTTGTACTTTCTCATTGTACTTTCAGCATATAACAGTAACAGTGTCTTGTATAATATTGCAATTAGCACTAGCGTTTGCTTGCTTTTGTCATTGCCATCCTGCAGCTTACAGTAGGTCTCTACATACATGCAGCTAGCTCATGAAAGACACACTGATTTACTTATTAAGCTTTAGGTAACATAAAACGAATAATTCTCATTGCAATTATTCATGAATATGCAAACACCATAAATTATGTAGACTCGAAATAATAAAAAAACTGAATTTAATATATTCTTACTCTTCTCCCAAAAATAACATCATTGGACTAAACAAATTCATAAAAATTACTGTCACTATTATTTTGAAAATTCAATAATAACTTAAATCAAATAAAGAAAAAATCTACAAAATATTTAAGCCTATTTTTTAGCTGTGATAACCTCGTGAATTTTATTTTATTACACCAACACTATCATCAAGTCAACAACAAGCGAGATAAAACAAGCATATTTTCAAAATATAACAAAATTTATTCATTTATTCTACTCCTTTTAAACTTTTCCAACGAGTAACAGTAGTACGTGTAAATTTACTTGTTATGAAAATAAGGAAGGGAAACTAGTGAATTTCAAGTTCAGAACTTCCGGTTTGTTACAAGAAAAATAGGCAAACTAAACTCACCAAGTCGGACACTGATGTTCGTTTGTGCGACTGTGACCGAATGGGTAAAATCATCCTCGTTAGAGGACATTTTTGAGCCGCCAAAACTCACAGGTTCCATCAAAATACTGACAGACGCCATTTTCGATTTTGTTGGTAAAAGTGAAATGCATACGAACCTGGTTACGCAATAGTTATCCAAAAATAAAACAACCAATTCTATTGGTTAATATTTGGAAATCCTAATCCAATCATGTTTATTGATAAAAACATTACACCGACCTGTTTACCAAATATGGAGAGCGTAAATGCCATCAACACCATCATGACGTCAAACTCAATGGCGCCATTTTTGTTGTCTGCATTTTGAATCAATTCGTAGAATAATTCTGCCACATTTAAAAAACATATTTGCCTCGTATTTTCAATAATTAGTAATGGCTAATAACGAAGGAGTCATTCAAGCTTTACACGGTGAGTTTATGAGAGACGTATCCGGGTTTAAGAGGGTTTTACCGGAGTGATTTTAAGATGGTCTTCGCTTTCTTTTCCTGGCAGAGTTCGAGAACATGACAGATGCGGATAAAGTCCTTACGCAAGAATTAGAAGATTTATTTGTTCAGATTGCTCATACAGGGAGAACCCAGTAAGTTACTGATCCCCCTAAATTATTATTGTTTAATTTATTTCATCACTTTATATTAGCTTTTTTCGCTCAATCATAGGTAGATAGATTCAAATTCAGAGTCACAGTCAAAAAGGTTACGGCCATTTTCGTGACAATGATCAAACGTCTGTATCGCGTTTTTTATTAATGCATATATATATTACCGCTTTTGTTATTTGAAAACGCGTAACTTAAGTCGAAATAAAGTGCCTGTAGGAGAAAATTTCAACACTTTCTAAGATAATATTTTTGGTCAGCGGCTAAAGTGATCTTATCCTCGTGTGGTCGTGGTGTAGTCATTGATAATCTTTTTGATACGGTAAAAAGATTATCACAGGTAATGTAATATTTTCTAAGTCTAATTTCATTATCTAGAAATTATTACATAACATGCATAAACATTGTGTTTTTCTTTGAAGATTAACATCAAATACTAATTAATAATTAATTTGAATATAAGCTTGAATGACTGACTATCTACTAAAAAGATAACTTTTGTAGTAAAATAAGCCTTTTCCACAAGTTTCTCTCTTGGTATCCTTTTTTTTTTTCCTATGACAAATGAAAGGAAGGAAAGAGAGGGATGGGGAGAGTGACCCATTAGACAGCCCCTCTTAGACTATACTGGTCAATATCATTGTTTGCACAGGTAGCCCACTAGTAGGGAAATATCATAGAAAGACGAAAAGAGATCCCATTAAAAATCTATGGTGTGCTGCTGTATACCATTAGATTGCCATTAGAATATATTTTTTGAAACTTTCAAATTTTTTGCTTGATCTCATTTCCACCTTTGCAAATATACCTCAGATAAGTAAATATATATTTTACTATAAATAAACTTTTAAATTGTGTTCATTAAGTGTTGAAAAGTAAAAAAGAAAAATAGGGTAGACACCAATACTAATACTTATGCTAATTTTCATTTTACTTATCGAATCAGAATCCCTTGGGTATACCTGAAACCTGTATTTATGTTTAAGATGGATAAGGTAAGCCAGCCAGTCTCATGACTAACACTGATGAATTTCTTTAAGAATGAGCAAGTGCAGTACCAGTAGTGCTTACAACTAACAGCCCATTGTAAGACAATGTCAGGGCAGAACTGGGACTTGTCAAGTAAAATCTTTGCCTTGCCTTGCTGTGATCATGCCCAGCAACTGATGGGCCATTATCTTAAGCAGTGATGAAGAGTTAGTTGTTAGTTGGTTAGTTGTCGGTCATGATCCAAATTATTAGTTTTATCTTTGCCATACCTTGTTTCTGGTAGGAAGTTACTGCTAAAAAAGATTGGCAAAGCAAAGGTTTGAGTGCAAAAGCTTTAATTCGGGCCAGATATTTTCTAGTGATGTTATGATGATATCCTGCTTTGTCTACTAATTTAGTTGCTACACCAAATTGCAGACTAATGAATGTTAAAATAATATTCCAGGTAATGAGAGATTTCTTTGAGAGTAGCCCTTCAAGAAACAGTAATTCAACAGAGCCCACGAACAATGCAGAATTTGATGTTATGAGACAGAGACTTTTGGACTGTATTGAATCATTTACAAGGTATGTACTTTAACTTAATTTTAATGTTTTAAAGCTATTCTAAACTAAAAGATATATTTTGACAACAAGAAGTGCATTTGGTGAATTTTTTATTCAATTTTCTTGCAGTGCACCATTCACCATGCAACGGTTATGTGAGTTAATAGTTGAACCAAAGAGACATTACAGATGTAGTGAGAAATTTATGAGAGGAATAGAAAAGGTAAGAAAGTCTAATCTAACTTCTTTTTACTCGTTATAAAGGCCATCCAGCTGATCAGAGAAAAATGTTAGCCAATTAGAATTGAAAATTTTTGCAAAACTGAGGTGTCACAAATTTCTATTTAACTTATGAATTTCCAGGCCACTGACTACAGTGAGGACACTTTAACCATGAGCACTTTGAGTTTTTCGTTGACTGTGTAGTTTTTCTAATATGCGTCCTATAAATCATTCCTTGAGCCAATTGATTGGAGATAAACTTGATTTATTTTGATCGTTTTATGTAATTGAATTCAGTCCTTCATGCTGTTTGAAAAAATAAAAGGCTAAGGAAATAAAAAGTTAAAAAAATTTAAATTGTTCAGCGTTTAGTTGTCCTAAATGTAAAAAAATGTAAAAAGATGTTGCTAATAAGTGTTTGCAAACAGTGACACATAAAGTTTTATATATTTATTGCAATAGCCAGTATGTTTTTCTTTTTCAACAATGTCTCAATGAACAGCTGGATATTTATTTGGATGCAGCATATTCCTCTGCAAATATAAATTTGATCTAAAACTTTGAGTTTTTATATTTTTAACCTTTTCAAACATTACTAGTGATCAAGGGAATCACACACAAGAAAATGACATGATACTGAAATAGGAATTTAAGTGGAAAAGGTTTACAATGTCCTGAATGTTCTTGATAATTAATTTGTAAATCTTTGTGATGTTTCCATTAGAATGTTCTGGTTGTGAGCACAATGACAGAAAATGGAGAAGAAGAGTAAGTATTTCTTAATAAAAGACCAGACCAGTGTAATAGTCTCCCTCAATTAATGTTCTCTCTCATACTGAATAAATTATGATTATAATGAGCATCAAAATGAGACAAACAGTGAGCCACATACAGTATTTAAAAACTAAATAAAACTGAACAGAAAAGTGAAAAAAGGAAAACATCTGCCGAGACAATAGAAAATTAATTTAATTTACAGCTTTTATGATGCATTTCGCTATGCCTCAATGCGTTTACAATTTGTATCACAAATAAACTATGATAAAGAAATAAGAATTATAATATATATATATAGATAACAAGACTAAAATGTTATAATAATGATAATCTAATACAAATTAACTATGATAAAGAAATAAGAATTATAATATATATATAGATAACTAGACTAAAATGTTATAATAATGTTAATCTAAAACAAATTAATTGATATATAGCTAATATAAACAATATGGTTAAAACAAGCATAGGGTTAAAAATAATATAGCATAATAAGATAGTATAATCTGTAGAAATCTGTAGAAGACACTGCATTGTCTTATAATCAACAGAAGAAGAAACAACTCAAGCAATGATTTCCCTTCTTGGACTAACATTCATACTAGATTTTATACTTCAAACTGTTGTATGGCTCTGTGTTTTTTTTAAGAAACAAATTGCGGTTGGTCTGGTTTTGATGTTCGTTGTCATAATATATTCAATATAGCAGAGGAACTGTGAAGACGATGATATGATGCAACCATGTTTTTTTTAAATAATAATAATAATAATAATAATAATAATAATAAAGACATAATTTTGTTAATTAAACATTACTATGAGCAGTGTAGTTTAATGAATTGGTAATTCTCTTTTTTAGGCTTTCAAATAACATAGAGGGTAACCATGACAATACCAGTATACCAAATGGTCCTGTCACTAATGGCATTATAACTACAGCTTGTCCAACTGAAATGCAGTCTGTAGATAACAGAGACAGTGATGATGGGCATTTGCAGCATTTCCCAGAAACACACTACCCAACGGAAGAAGAATTGCAGAAATGCAACGAATCTCACTCCATAGAAAACAAACACTTAGGAGAAGAAGAAATAGAAGAAGCTAAAACCGAAGCCAAAGAAGAAGATTGCACATCAAATGAGGAAGAGTCAACACAAAATTCTAATGATAAAACGAATGACAGTTCTGGGAGTAAAGAATTAGAAACAGAGATACAGGAGCATAATGCAAAGGATAATAAAGCTGAAGAGAAAACCTTAGAAGAGAAAACAGAATTAAAAGATGTTTGTGAAGAAAAAGAAAAATGTGATGCAGAGAAAGAAGAAACTAATGGAAATATTGTTGAAGAGGAAAAGAGTATTAATAATTATTGTGATGAATCAAAAAAGAGACAGCTGCAGTTGGTAAGTACATGTAGAGTGCATGCCATATATCCACATAGTAAAGTAGTGATAAATTATGCGTTCGGTGTGTATACAATGAAGTAGAGAGAATAAGAGAAAAATATCAATGCCCTTGGCAGGATTCGAACCCACGTCTTCAGTATTCCAGTCCGATGTGTTAACCACTACACTACAAGGACCAACCACGCTGGTAACGCAGCCAGAATATGAAATGTAGGGCACTCGTGAGGATCCCAGAGCGATATATTTTCTCTATAGATAAGTCATATATCCACATATCACATTTTGAAACGATTGCTTGTCACACCAAAACTAGTTTATTCTGTGAAACTTATGGTTCATGACATTAAAACCTATAGAAGTTTGATAGTTTTCACTCAAACTCTAGATGCACACCCAAAACCACATCTAATTGGAAGACAACCAAACATTTCAAAACCAAACTCTCCATGCTTGCAAATAGTAAAATTGTGTACAAAATGGTAGATATTAATGTGCATACCATAAATCTGTGAAAAAGTTAATAACAAATTGTATAAATCCAAATGATAGGATGTTTGCATGATGGCCTCATTAACCTCTGCTACCAGACTCCCTAAGCACCAATTGTCTTACTATTCTCATGATGGTATACAAATCTAAATAAGAAAGAAAATGTGCATTATGGTAGTTAGCCTCCTTTGCAGCCGCTGTGAGGCGCTTCCGGTTCCTGTCATTCCCCCACTAGCATCTGCTCAAAGTTGAACAATTTTCCTTTTTTCATTGTTTTCTATTAGCCAATCAAATTGCTAGGTGATATGCAAATTTTTTATTTTCCAGTGCAAAATGGCATAAGAAAGTTTGCAATTTATATTTGCACATGTATCACATAAATGCAGAAAATACGACCAAAAAGTTTAGAATTTTAACGATACATGTTTTATATGAAGAAAGAAAGAGGAATCTAAGAAAAGCTGTACAAGAATATTTGGTAGAAGTCAGTTGGATATTCCATGTATATTAGAAAGACTTGGTGGTTTGAAAGACCTTCAAGACTACGAGGAATACAGTACCAAGATTTTGTGGGGCTCTCTCTGATTGGTCAATTCTGAAGAAAGGAATGTTGTTCAAGTTTGAGCAGACCCTAGTGGGGGAATGACGGGAACCGGAAGCGCCTCACAGTGGCTGCAAAGGAAGCTATGTCACTTGCGACCAACCAATTTTTAGGAAGAAATAAATAACTATCTATCTATCTATAAGATAAGATTATAACCTTTATAAATCTCAATTTATATCTTCTCAAAAGTCAAAGTTTTAGCACAGTGAGGAGTTTTGCCTATCATATGAATATATGAAGGATATCTCACTGCCATCTACTAGAAAATTGAAGGTTATACCTTTTTTAGTTTCATGTAATACTTTCTTGATTCAAGTAATATGTGACTAATTTTGGTTGTTTCTTTGGTCAGCTGACAACAAAGAAACTGAAAGTGAGAAGAAAACCTCTACAGCACCATCAGCAGATCAAGATGAACCTATGGAAGAGTAATTCAATATGAAGTTTTTTGTTTTCTAATTAATCTCATCTTGTACAAAGTGTATTATTGGTCCATCTATTATCTATCAGCATATCACTAAAGCTAACATTAGAGCTGTATTTAATAGCCATGACCAAAATGATTATTTCATTTTCTACTTTCACAACTCCACACTTCCATTTTTGTTCTGAGAATTTTTGATAATTAAAAGCCATTTTATGATTTCATTTCATTGTGTAATAAGGACCTTAAACCTGATCAATAAGGGACTTGACATTGTCGAGAAGGGGAAGGGTAATGACAGACTTTTTGGGTCAGACTGCAAATGAAATGGATTTTTTGATAGATTGCAAAAACACTGGATTTAAAAAAAATTAAAACAGCTTATGGAAATATCACCCTCCTGTTACAAATGAACTCGCTGACATATAAAAGACTTTAAAGTTTTTATTATGGCTTGGAATCTGATTTATTGCAGCAAGAATAGGCAGCTTGTTTTCTAGTTGTAATACTCATGCAAAATCATACTCTGTCTTCTAATAATGATAAGCTAGGATCAGGTCCCTAATATTAAGTTTCATGTACCAAATCAGAATAAAGATATTCTTCTAATACTAATACTGCTACTCATAATTTAAAGTTTTATAACTGGTCCACTGTTCGATTATGAAATAACAATTCATTTGGGTGTAATTTTGTTTGACTTCAGACCATGTGATTCTAAGGGATGAGATTCTTTGAGTTGTGTCCATAAAGAAATTCAGGGGCTGATCCAGGTTTTCCTAGGGGGTTGCATCATCCAGGATTTTCATTTTAGGTTTGGGTGCACCCTTTGCTTACACCAATAAAGCTGTAGATATCGGTTTATCTGCAGGTGCCTGGGGAGGGGGTGCACACCCTCTGCACCCCTCCTAGATCCGCCCCAGAAATTATTCCAGAGAAAATGACAGCTGGTCTTAATGTCTGTTATTAGTGTTTTCATTAAATTTTGAAATAGTATTCTTCACAGCATTCTTCAACATCCCACCCTTACAATGAAAAACCTGTGTTATCAAACTAGAGGGCATTACCAATTCTGTCAGAAATAAAACTAAATTCCCTGGTAAAACCTACTAATGAAGGGAATCCCCAACCCTTCAATGGGAAGTGAATATGACCATCATATTATGGCCGTTAATCTTGTGTAGAACTTCAAGACTATGTATATATTTTTAATGATTTAGCATATAAATTATTTTGATGTAAATCATGGTGTAATCTCAAATATTCAGTTTATGTTTTTCTTGTGCTTTTCCAGTACTATTTTCATTCTCATGTCGAGCATAAAAAATTGGAAAATGTTATTGGCTTTATCTTGGTTTTTGGTTTTTGGAATACAATCCAAAACAGAGAGGAAAAAATAAGGAAACAAGTAAATAAAATCGTTTTTTGGAATAGAATTAAAAAAATAGAAAAAAATAAGGAAATAAAATTGTTTTGAAAACAATTCCCTCTACTCTTGCAATGCCAAAGTCCAGAAGAAGCAAAACTTACTGGGAATCTAAAAGGATGAATGAGATAAAAAGGAGGTCAAGTTGATCAATCATACAGTCTGGATTGCATTTTTGAATGAGGATACTCCACACAGGAACCTTAACGAAATTAGAAAGCTTACATTAGCGGAAGGATTAAGAAGGTAAAAAAATGTTTGGAGGGAGGGGTAGGTTGGGGAGATGGTGTCCGTGCAGTCTCAAGTAAAGATTTCAAAGTCAGCGGTATTGACCCAACCAATCACATGACCACAGGAAGTAGTGCCTTTCACTAAACATATTTTTATAAGGAAGAATATCGAAAGGAAAGGCTGGATTACACGATCTTTACGCAGCAAACAATGCAAAATCACACTAAACGCTTTAGTTGCTATTGAGCTACGTCTATCCTAGGTCACTATGAATGTCAGAGAAAAGGCAAAAAATTATGAAGGTGAGATGTAAGAACGAATGATATTTTACTGAATCTGTGTCAAGTGAAATGCCGTCACTCTTAGGCATTCAAGGGGGTGTTGCAGTAAACTCGATTCAATCCTGACCTGAATGTTTATTAAATGCTTTCCTTATAATTAAAGAATCTTGACATAAATATGGCGTGATTTCGATAGTTATTGTCATGTCGTCAAAGACAATTCATTCATTTTGAATATATTTATAAGTTCCATTTCCGCTAAAATGCGCCGTGATTGGAAGCGCTCCAAACATATCTGTCGTACTTGTTCTCGACGCGTGCTTGGGCTTTGATCTTAATCCTCGGTCTTTTTCTTCTGTTTTTATGTAGCTTTTATGTCCAAGTCATCCTCTATGGAAAGAGAAAAGAAGAGGGTTCGTGAAGAAGGGATTTTAACATCGATATCAGGTATAAATACAGAACTATATGCTTCATATCATACAAATGGTAGTCGTCGATATGGTACGGTATTGTTGTTTTATTTCATATTTGCAAGCTAAAACTGGTTTTAAAGGCTGCCTTTATGTGGCCTGTTTGCTTCAGATTTGTTATTTCAATAATTTTTGAATTGAGACTGAATCCGGTGTATATCGAAAAATCGAAAGCTTTTGATAATAATATAGAGTTAAAGCTTATTCATTGTTTTTTTATCACATTTTGACAGCCATGAAATGTTAGGTCATGCAAATAATATGGACTATGCACTCTTACATATATATTCAACGTTGTCTTTATAAGAAAGATCTGCTCACTTCAATGTTAAGAGATTTTTGTATTATAAAACATATTTCAATTTCGAAATAAAGCCCTCATGTATAATTATTAATTATTAGCATTTTTTTATACTTTAGAGAATTGTTTTTGTTTTTTTATTGGGTTAGTTATTGCTGTAGATCTTTCAAGTGTTTGTAATATTTTTGCTTACTACATTGTTTACACTGTAAAGATGTGCATAAAGGACCAAAAATAATGATTTGTCAGTGGCCAGAGATGATAAACTTGATTGAGTTTTTTAGCTCAAACATATATACCCTGTTTCTGGTTTAACATGACTGGCTAAACATAAAGAACAGGGCAAAGATTTGATCAGACAAGTTACGATTCTGGCCAGACATAGTCTGATGACTGGCCATTAATTTAAAACACTGTGTATATAGAGTGCATATCATTATATACACCAGCTGTATCTGTTAAAAATCTAACTAACAAAATTGTTCAAATTAGTACAAATTTTTGTTGGTCTACAGTCTACCTAGGTCTACTGGACTTATAATTTGTGCAAATTTGTGCAATATCAGGGAGGGAATTACGAAGTTTTTCAAGGATATGGTGTACACTCTACTATATATTTCATATTTTTGTAGATTTTTCGACATTCCAATTGAATTTGCAGATTCTATCAATGTTATAAATTGATGAATGCTAAATTAAAGGAATTCTCAGACAAGCTACACTGTAGCTGTGCCTTGGAAATCCTCTTTTAATATGCTTAATGAATGACACAATTCAACTAGTAATAGGGTTAAATCTTACTTGACTTGACATTTTTTTTGAAAATTTAACTGATCCTACACGACATTTGATGAAATAAATTATGTTGGAGGGGGCCTTGGTGAGAAAATAGGGGGCACTGAAATTTTAGTGATTTTTCCTGAAAAGGGGGTTTAAAGTAAACATAATTGATACAGTTATATATTACAAAGGAAAGGTTAACGGAAAGAGAAAATAAATTGGCATACATCGTTAATAATATGGGTTATTGGAGAAAAAAAAGCACTTTGCTATTATCTCAACCACAGATTTAGTCTGTTGTTGTTGTAGATGTAAAACAATCATCGTTTTTTTTGTATGTAGGTTTAATGTAGAGTTTAAAAAATAGACTTAAACAGTTTTTGCAGTTTTTAAAGTGTTTAAAAAACATGATGTTTGTGAAGAAGACTGCCACAGCTGCAGTCAAAACATCATCTTTTATAAACATTATAAACATGTGAAATCCATAAAGTTACTTTTTTTATCATGAATTTACCTCAAAATGAATATACCTCAAAAGCCTAAAATCTACTATTAATTTGTAAATACTTGCAGACCCTATAATAATTATAATAATCAATTATTAGAACCAAGATATTTTAAATGTCAAGGCCTTGCGCACGATGTTGGTGTACAACAAAAACGCTATGAATTTTAAAGCGTTATGTTGTTTTGAAAACGCTGTACTTTTCATTTCCTAATTGAATGAATCAAAATATTTATAGAACTTGGAAGCAAATTTATTGGTTTATCACCACTGAGAAGTTTATTTTTCTAGATAAAGAACAACTATAAGAAACAAGGAAAGATAAGTAGGTACCTAAGAAGAAAACTCCGAAAAACCCCGTAACAATAATGCTTTGTTTTGATCGAATTTTTCCACTGCAAAATCGCGCATTGGGCAAAAATCTGCATCGCGCACTTTTTGCCTAACGCGCGATTTTGCCCATCGCGCTTCTTTGGCCCATCGCGCATTTTTTTGCCTGTCGCGCTATTTTTTTGCCCATCGCGCTATTTTTTGCCTATCGCGCTATTTTTTTCCTATCGCGCTTTTTTGCCCAGTGCCTTTTTTGCTTGTGCTTTTTCGTCTGCCCTGCACTTTTTTGCATATAAGATACTGTTATTATAAACATATAAAAATATACTATATATTAAAAATCGAACAATTGGCTAGTACAACCTAAATACCAAGCAACACCGAGGTCGGCAATCCGCTGGCAACAAGTATATAAGTTTTTATTTATTGAGAAGACGTCAGGCTGGAGAAAGGAGACACCTACGAGTGTCACACGTAAACTAAACTTAAGATTTTCCTATCTGAAATTTGTCCAATAAGCTTAACTCAAAAAAATAAAAAAAATAATTCGACGTTTTTTTTGTGTGCCAGTTTGAGGTGTTGTCTGAACGGATTTCACAGGTCTAGACAGACACAATTGACCGGTGACGGTTAGTCTGGGAAGAAACAAATCTTAGCAGCAATAGGAAAAAGTCAAAATCATGGAAAAAATAGCGCGATAGGCAAAAAATAGCGCGACAGGCAAAAAATAGCGCGATGGGCAAAATCACGCATCAGGCAAAAAGTGCGCGATGTAGATTTTTGCCCAATGCGCGATTTTCGCATAGGATCGTGCAAATTTTAATGACTTTGAAAAATTCTAACGCTGTTAATTGTCAAATATTTCGATAATACAAGAGGTAGAGAAATCAACTAAAGCTCGAAACGATTAAGAATCCCAAGTGCATTCCTCCTGCCAAATTAGTTTTTACAGTAAGTATAAAATAATTTTATGACAAGCAAAACACTCTCGAATATTCAAATGAAAAAAATGCGAAAAACGTTAATATTTTTCAAGTCCGTAGCAAACAAATCGATTTTTCTTTTCTGCAACTGAGTTGGCAAGAAATATTTACCTCACTTACTTATGCACTTTGTTTTTACCATTAAACGGCAAATTCCTGTGGTAATTGGATAAATAGTTTTTAAGAAAAAAAGGAAAAGGTAGCGTTAGAATTTTTTGTTACGCTCCTGTACACCAACAGCGTGCGCAAGGCCTCAAGTTACATTATGCCCATCCTAAGCTTTGTTGAACAGACAAAGATTTTTTCTTCTCGTTGCTAGGGAAACAGGGCTTTAAAAAATGGGCAGACATCAGACAATCTTTCGCTAGAATTCGATTTTGTCTGGTCAAATACCAGTAACCTTGGAAGGCCAGAAACAAGAACTGGTATGACCAAGCTAAAACTAATTTGGGCAATCATCATGACCAGTGACTAACCACTCATTATGTTATGCCCTTGGAAGCCTATGGACATTCAATAAACAAAATCCACAGCCATTGATATTATATAATTGATCTTTTTTAGGGTCAGAAATTGTTGATGAGAAAAAGTAAGTAAAACTTGATGTCTTTCTTAATATTATTCATATTTTTCCTTGTGAAGCTACTTGCTAAAGCAACATATAATGTTTTTTTTTATATTTTAATTTCAAATATACTTTGTGGATCATTCTATAGATCTATCAACACCTAATTGAAAAAATGCTGCCAGGTTTGAGAAGGTCATATCATTGAAGCTAAGACTGAAAAGGATTTTGGGTACTCTGAAGTGTGTATTATATTTGCATATAGACATGTAAAAATGCACAGTAGAGCAATGTCAGTCGACCTAGATTAACATGCCAAATCCATTCTATGAAGATTTATACTGGAGAGCTGTTTGGCTGTGGTATTTTGTCTTCCCATCCTCCCCTTCAGTCTTAGCATTGATGATATAACCTTTTTTGAACCCAACAATGTTTTTTTAATCAGGTATATACATGTATTAGGAAATCCATGCCATATGATGCAGGGCAGAAAAATATTGCTTTGTCATAGGACAATATCTGGCCAGAAATGGTTGCCTTGCTTGTCATTTTGACCAGTAATGTTGAGCCAGATATGAGGTGCAACCATGCTAAAACTAATTTGACCAAACATCATCATCAGTAACTGACCAGCTATTATTCTTAGTCTTGTTATGTATGTTTTTAAAAATGATTTCTAATTTTTATCCCAAAATTAGTACATGGTACATACATTATTTTGTCAAATTTGGATAAACGTGATAAGAAAACATGGGCTGGATCAAAGTAATACCTTTTCTTATTTCCTTTCCACTCCCCTTCTCTGTTGTAGCTCTTCCCTCCCTTTTCTAGCATAGGGATCCCAACAGCAGAATGAGAGTAAAAAGCTAAGACTTTTTTAGCAGATGTAGCAGTAGCCTTTCACATTTTGCTTTTTTCTCCCTCTCTCTTCCCAAGGTCTTTCCTCACTTTGCTAACAAGTTTAGGAGTCCCAACAGCAGAGTGAGAGAAAAAAATACAAAGTTTTAGAACTCTATGGAGAACAATTTCTTTGAAAATATTGAATTTTTAACAATATTTAATTTGCCCTAAAAAATGTCACAGATGCCCTACACCCCTGGTAGTACATTCACGTTTCAGAAACAATAGAAGGACAATAGAAGATAAGACAATATAAAACAATACACTACTATACAATATATGCATTGTATTGGTCTAGGACATAAACTGATTACCCTCCCCCTCAAATTGTTTTACTTTTTCTTGTTTTACGATAGTTTAAACTTTTTAATTGTTTTATAAACTGAGCACATGATCAATCTTGAATAATGAGAGCAAAGGTCAGTTTGTTGTTAGATCATGACTTTCCAATAATACACTGTAAGCTCCTTACATCATTAGAAGCTTTTTTTATTTGGCTACAGAGGGAAAGGGAGGTGATGAATTGTGTTTTCGGGGGAGGAGTAGGTCACAAATATTTCAAAATAGGTTGGTCCCTTTCTCTGGAAACATACTGTATTGTATCAATATATCAATTCTAGAACTCAAATGGTTTGCAACTTCTGGATAGAGCTGGATGATAAAAGTTTTGGCTGGAGGGTGGAGGGGAGAGTCTTAGTTTTAAAGGCAAATGCCAGAAATCTGTAGACCCCCAGGTGCTGTACCAATATAAGCATACTAATTATCTTTTTGTAAATTAATTACTTAAAGTATTTTACTTCTACTTGTGTTAGGATGGCTGGAGAAGGTAAAACCAAACCAGTTCCACCACCAAGAAGAAAGAAGCCTCTAGAAAAAACCCAGATAAGTCCTCAACTTCAACACAGGTCAATATTTTCAATGCATGTTAATAGCCCAGCAGTAGTCCAATTCTAAACCTTCAAAACCACTTCCCTCTGAAAAGCCAACACCTACCAGAAAACCACCACCTAGACCTACATCATATCACCCATCATCACCTTCTCTTGAAACTAAAGTGCCTCAGACAAGAATTGTACCTAAAAGACCTTCTCCAGTCACTAGACCTACACCTGCTGCATCATCTCCTGGAAGCCCAACAACACCACCTCGGAGACCACCTCCTCCTAGTAAATCGTCATCATTACCTAGGAAACCAAAACCCCCTGTACCTCCAAAACCAATCAGGCCTATGAAACCCGCAATAGTAACAAAAAAGGAAAAATCAGCAACTTTACCGAAAACAGGTTCATGGAAGCCTGAAAATAAGACTGAGGATAATGTTGAGAATGTAGAGACAAAAGGTGAAAGGTCATTAACTGGGCCATTTAGGATTAGGCTGGAGAAAAAAGATGAAGTGGAAAAGATAAAGAAAACAGTTGATAAGGCTACAAAAGACATAACCATGGAAGGAAAAGGAACTTTACAACTTGATACCAAAAATATTGGAGAAAATGTTATGAAACAAACTGTGGGAAATTCAGAATTGGAAGAAGAAAATGAAACACATGAACTACAGTCTCTGAGTTCATCATTAGCTGAGGATTTTTCTGAAAAGAGTGAAATTTCAAATGGTTTTTCTCAAGATGACAAAGATAACAGAACACTAAAGGAAGAAATTTTAAAAGATAATAAAGAATCAGAAACTATTTTTAAACAAGAAATTTTAGATAATACTGATGAAAAAAAGGACACAGAGAAAGATAATAGTGTTAGAAGTGAAGAAAGTTTAACTGAAAACCGTACTGATAATGATGTCACAATGGATGAGCACATTGAAAGAGTTGTAGATGTTCAAAATGAAGACAAAGGTAAGGAAGTAGTAGAGGAAGCCAATGAAACTTCTCATACTGTTTCGTTAGAAAATATGAATAATTTGAGTGGTGCTGAATTGTGCAAGGAATCACCATTTGTTGGTGAATTGAGCTTAGAGGTTGAAGAAAAGAGTCTAGAGTTTCCAGAAGAAAAAACTACGGATACAGCTGAAGGTGGAGAAATTATGCCAAATGGGCGCCTTGAAGGTGATGACTTTGAGAATAGACAATCATTATCCAACAGGGATACAATAAGCCTTACTCAAACAACAGAACATCTTGAGGAGATCATGCCAATAGATATGGCAGTAGAAGACTCCAATGAGAAAAAAATTGAAGCTTATAATAAATCAGTTGTTCATTTTTGGTTGACCACAGCAACAGGACTGTGGGTGAAGATGAAAAAGTAGTTGGTGTTGATGAGTCTCTAGAGAAGGAGGAAGTACAGCAAGTAGAAGAATCTGCAGTTTATGATGAAAACAACTCTCTTTTGAGTGAAGAAACTGCAGTAGACGAAGAAAATCTAGCGAGCAGGATAAGTCAGAAGTCATTAGTGGTGTTGGACAAAGTGATGTGCGACAATTAGAGGACTGATGAAATTCTTGAGATAATCCCTAAAGAGGTTGAGCTAGCTGCAGATGAAGAGAAGCATAACCAGAATGATTCAGTACCAGGAGTAGAGAACTTAAAAGAAGGAGAAATGGAGGAAACTGTAGATATGGATAAAGTTGCGATGACAGAAGACAAACAGTGTGAGAATGAAATAAGCGAGAAGGAAGAAGTGAAAGTAGAAACACTTGCAGATGATCTGCAACAAAATGAATCAAAGCCTGATTCAGTACAAGGGGTAGAGAACTTAGGAGAAGGAAAAATGGAGGAAACTGTAGATGTGGATAAAGATGCGATGACGGAAGATAAACAGTGTGAGGACCAATTAAACGAGAAGGAAGAAGCAAAAGAAGAAACACTTGCAGATGCTCTGCAACAAAATGAATCAAAACTTGAGCAGCCAAGTAGCTTGATAACAGAAGACAATTTGTTACTTCAGGAAGGAATGATTGAAACAGCAGCAGAACAGGAACTTTCAAGGCAAATAAATAAAACCCAGACTAGCATGGAAGAGGTGCAGGGAATAGCAGCTGACACAGATCAATGTGGTGTGTTATCTTCCAAGCAAGATGTTCCTACAGAAACAGATTCTGAAAAACTTGTCTTTACGGTAGACAGTTCAAGAGATAAGGACATTCAAATGGATATTGAGGATCAGGCAAAACCAGAGAAAACTGGGGAAACCATTGAAGAAGAAATGCTTAAAGCGTTTCTCAAAAGGAAACCATATCTTCAAAAACAGAACTAGTTAATCAGGAGAACAACCTTTTTTCTCTAGATGAGCCCATTAGACCAACAAGGCCAAGTCGTCTCAAGAAACAAGCAAAGAACAATATTACAGAAACTGAAACTAAAACAGTCAGTAAACATTTGGTTGAATCACAAAAAGAAGAGAGCTGCAAAGAAGGAGAATCACAGTCAAAGCCTGTTGCACCATATGAAAGTGTTGTACTTAATCCATCAATTAAAGAAGTGCTGCCTGAACCTTTACAAAACTCACAAAAGGTGTGTGTCCTACAAAAGCCATTTCAGGATATGAAAATGTCATTTTACGCACTGAAGTAGATAAAAGCCAAGAAAATGGAAGCCCCAGTATCTATGAGGTTCCGCGACGTAGTTCGTTTCATTCAAATACATCAGAAGAAAAGATAGTTCGTAAAACGCGGTCATCGTCAATAGGTTCCCTTGAACGAAAGTCTGAATCAGAGTATCAAGTACCTAAACCTAAGCCTAGATCAAGGACTGCAGAAGAGCAGACCTATGTTGTACCTAGATCAAGAAATTCAACTGAATCTTCTGAAAATGATGATACCTACGTCGTACCCAAGGCTCTCAGAACAACAACTACTACTCAGGCTTCTCCCACTCAGGCTTCTCCAGTTTTTGAGTCTGAATATCATGTTCCTCAGTCATTAGTGAGAGAAGAATCTACAGAAGCTGTGTACCAGGTGCCGCCAAGAGTAAGGTCTACAACTGGTTCAGAAGAGGAAGAAGGCGTGTATTCTGTCCCTACATCTCCGACTGTCCAGAGAGGATCAAGGACAGAGCACTCTTCTGGATCAGAAGATGAGGAAGGGATGTACTCAGTTCCTACTCCTGCCGTTTCTGTTTCAGGCGAGATGCACGTCGCAGCAGAAAGAGTGAGCCAGCCTTCTGAATATGAAGAGGAATCTGTGTACTCCGTTCCTAATAATCCTGTAGCAAAAGAATCTGAGCCGTCTTCAGATGTGACCTCATCGGAGGAAGGAGGACTTAGTCGTTCTAGTAGATCTTCGGTTTTAACATCCAGAAATCAACTTCCATTGTCCTTCAAACATGCTCCTCCTAAACCACCACGGAAAAGTATCACAGAGGGGTCCATGAGTGGAGAAGAAGATAAAGATTCCAAACCTGTACCTGTACCGATACCAAGGACAATAGCTGGAAATACACAGCAGAACTCTGAGGCTATACCAAGGGTGATACCACAGCCAAAACCAAGGCACGGGCAAGCAGATGCATCGTCTGAAACAATAGAAGAAGTGCTTCCACCTCCTTCAACACTCAAGGATCAGTCAAAATCATCTCCAAAACCAAAGCGGCCTGCACCACCTAGACCAAAAGCTCCTGGTGTTTCTCCCCTTATAGACAAAGAACATGAAGCAACTGCTTCCCCAGAAGCAAAAACTCATTCAGCTCCTCCTAGACCTCCACCGCCTTCTGTGAACAGGACTAGCTTTGCCCCATCAGAACCAGGTAAGCATAATAAACATTGCCGGTGAATCAATTAAGGGTATATGATTTAGTGGTAGTGCAAGCTCAAAGCACACCTCACTGTGGTCTTGGGTTTGATTTCCAGACTTGGCATCAAATCAGTGAATAACTTTTATTAAATGACAATGACAACGACAATGACAACAAAGCCTTTATATATTGAGGGTAATACTAAATAGTACAAAAGGTACTAATAAACTTGTAGCCCTCTGATAAACTAAACTATTAGGTCTCTGTTGATTCAAGGGTGTTTCTCTGACCTACCACCCCTCACAAAACCTCAAACACTCATTTCAATCTGTGAGTAATTCATGCCCTGACTTTGATCAATCCAGAAGCTGTTTCAGGGTATTGATAACATTTGAAGGTTTGAAGGCTCTAGTAGTCAGTAATCTCTGAGCTTTGTCCCATTCATAAAATATTTGGGTGGGAGTGCATACTGTATTTGGAAGAATTCTCACTTTCTTCATTGAAGTATCAATCAGACGCCTATCACATTTAAGTATTTTAACTTCTTTACTTTTAATATGACTTTTTTTTTACCAAGAGCATTCTCATAAGTGGACTTGTTAAATTCCTCAGAATCGGTTTATTCAACAACTTTCTTACAATCTGAAAGTTCTGAGTCTGAATCTGAAGAAGAAAAGCCACCAGAGGTAAGAGGTATCCAGTCATCATTCTTGTGTTTTGTTTGTAGCTAGATATTTAAATAGAGTAGTGATGATGATGATCATGGAGGTGGTGATGGTGATGGTGATCCTGATAATAAAACAGTTTTTGTATTTGACTGAAAAGCTCTGTGATGCAGTGTGAGTGCCTTGCAACAATCATTCTAGCTCAATGCGAATGGCCTTGCATTTGCTTTGCAGTTTCATGTCTGTGTTTGTGCTGTGAGATTTTCAAAGTCAAAGAAAAACTGCTGTAGTAATAGCAGTAGGGATGATGTTGATGATGATGATGATGGTGGTGATGGTGATGGTGATGGTGATGGTGATGGTGATGGTGATGGTGATGGTGATGGTGATGGTGATGGTGATGGTGATGGTGATGGTGATGGTGATGGTGATGGTGATGGTGATGGTGATGGTGATGGTGATGGTGATGGATATGGTGATGGATATGGTGATGGATATGGTGATGGTGATGGTGATGGTGATGGTGATGGTGATGGTGATGGTGATGGTGATGGTGATGGTGATGGTGATGGTGATGGTGATGGTGATGGTGATGGTGATGGTGATGGTGATGGTGATGGTGATGGTGATGGTGGTGATGATGATGATGTTGATGACGATGACCATGATGATGACCATGATGTCCAATGATGATGTTTGTAGTGGTAAGACATTCTCCTGACCTGGAGGCCTTTCATTCAGCTAGTAAGGACACATAATGTTGAAGTTAGTAAAGTATGTTGATAGTACTTTTTATTTTGAAGATGATGATGGTGTTAGTCATGCTGATGCTAAGAGTAATGCATGGTGACATGGTTGATAATACTGACCAGTGAAAGATCTTGCAGACAATTATTTGAACATGCCTTCTTTTTGCAGCCCACTGGACCTACAAAGAAGAAAACATATTTTATTGCTCATGAAATTCTTTCAACTGAGAAGACCTTTGTTAATGCACTTACTCTGTGTTACGAGGTAAAGATACATTATAGTCATGTGACTTATGCTTGGAACCATCCAATCACAATAATCTAATCCAGAAGCTGTTTATGAGTCAAAGTGCCTATGTTTCCCCACTTGTATGGGAAATCTCTGTGACAAGCAGGACTGTGGCATCTAAAATGCTATTTTTGTATGTCAAACAATCATGCCAATAATAGTGTCATCCTCATAAGACAATAGGTGTTGCACCTTACACATTAATATAAAATTCCTCTAAGTTTACTTTCAGATTAATAAATTCTTTTGTGAGGTGCAATAACCTATTTTAATGCATCCAAGATTGCATTGTTTTGGAGATTGGGGAGTAGGTGCAATAGAGTAACAACAATTAATATAAAATTAATACAACCTATTTCTTTGATGCCAGGACTGCTATGGTCTCATTAGAAGTGCAGACGTTGTCCCAGAATCAGTTCTAAATGACATATTCAAGGATCTGGGAAATATTTACCAATTAGACTCTAAATTTCTACAAGAATTAGAAGAAAGAATGACAACATGGTATGGCTTTGAGAAATGTTACTTTCTAAATTTACCTATTTCACAGGAAGAGTTCCGTTTTAACATTATGTTTGTTGGAAAAGGGTGTTATCTATTTTCCTTCAAATTTTATGAAACCCTGGCCTGGAACAACCTCTGGGCTGATTAAAGTCAGGGCACAGCTAAGACAGCCTTGATTATTCCATTGCCTTGTTGGTGTGAAGAAAGTACATGTAAATAGTGTTATTAATGACAACTACAGTGTATTTTACCTGAAACTCATCATGGATTAAGAGGTCTAGCATTAGAGTAGAGTTTTGATTGATGTTTATCTTGATCATCAGGGATGAACATGAACGAATAGGAGACATTGTCAAAAAGTATGGACATTTTCTCAAGGTAAATATTGTTAGAAGTATCTCTAGATCTTGCACTAAAGAATCTAGTCGAAGTTCATGTGTTGTTGCCCTTGCTTGCACTCTCCTTCTATGCTAGAATGACAGCAAACATCCAGGGATTTGCAAATTGCTGTCGAAGCATGTCCCTTGGTTCCCCCCATCCCAGAAACTTTCAGCTTTTGAGTCAAAGCTACCCTAGCTCCCTTAATCAAAAACTTTGAATCTTTCATACTTTGTGGGCATCAGTACCATAAATCACTATAGCCAAACAGTTATTGAGTATCAAATAGTTAGACCTTTTTAGAAATATTTGAGGAGATCATGATGTATTTAATTTTTTTTGCAGATGTACACAACATACATCAATAACTATGATAAAGCTATGAATGTACTACAAGAGACTACCAAAGAGAATCCACAATTTGCTGAGCTTGTTCATCAGTTTCAGGTGTGCAACATGTTTAAGCAATCAATATGTAATAATGCCTTACAAAGGGTCAATCTCTCCCACTGTGTACCCCTACCCAATGTCAGCTGATTGGTTCCACCTCTGGGAAATCATGCTCGTTTCCTGGAGTCAACATCTTATTAAGCAGAGTATCTAGTTCTCTCTGGTTTAAATAAAGGTGCTATCTCTTGTTTTCCTCCTTCCTTTTTTTTATACCTTTTGTGGTCCAAAATATTCCCAGAAGGCAGGAAATAGCACTAGAAAACAAATATATAGGGATTTCATTGGTAGCATTTCGTGGACCACCTCTTTGCATAATCAATGGTGAAGCTCATAGTCTCCGGACCCACCTGAGGAGGCAGCGCATTTACATTGTATTAGCAGTGCAATCTCCCATTTTTCTCAAAGCTAGTGTTTCTTAAGTTTTTATGCTTTAATTTTTTTTCAGGCTAGTGAGAAATGCAAAGGCCTGTTCCTCATATCATTTATGCTGAAGCCAGTGCAGAGAATACCAAGCTATAGATTATTATTAAAAGGTTAGAACATGAATTAATTTCAAAAGTAGAACCAGTATTAAACCCTGAGGTCCATTACCTTTTGTCCCTTTACCTTTTAGATTATTTGAAGCATCTTCCACCTGAGTCAGATGAATGCAAAGACATTAAAGGTAAAAATACTGTACACTCATTAAAAATATTATCCCCCCTCCCCCCTCCCCCCTCCCCCACTCCAAAAGCTCTACCAAAATAAGCCCCTAAGCCTCCTAATTTTGAAGTGTAAAACCCTACTTAAAAAATCCCTCCAAAATATGAGCCTACAGGAATGAAGCACAACTGGCTTAGCCATGAGAGTGCTTGGCTCTCACCAATGGAATTTAATTTTTTTTAATGTTGAAAATTGTAATATGGCATATTTTGGTTCTTGTTTATTTGAATGAAAAGTAAATATTTATTTGACAGCAATTCTCTCTATATATATTTAGCTAGTACCTATATATGATATGTTATAAAGTTTCATATGGACTGCACTAAAAACAAAATAAACAATTGTTATTTATTTAATTGTGAGACCCAAAATCCATTTCTGATCAGTTTTGGAATACACTCACTAGACAGTATGTAGTATCCAGTATTCGATTTTTTTGACAATAGCTGTGTGTTGATGTTATTAATAGTAATAACCATATACTATATAATATTTTTTACATAGTTGCTCTAGAGATTGTATCAGAGGTTGCTACCCATATCAACGAATCCATGAAAAGAGCAGTAAGAAAAATTAAAACTTATATTGAACTTATGGTTTTAATAATTTAATGTGTGATAATAATACATGACCATGAGGCATTAGGGTGTCTATGTTGATTGTGATGATGCTGGTGATGATGATGGTTGATGGTGAAGATGATGGCAACCATTATGATAATTAATTAGTGATCATCTGTATTGATCACATTAATGAAGATAAAGATGATCACATGAAGATGGTTGTTTTATGAGTTCTGTCATTCTTACTCATATTCATTTTTATCAAATATCATTGCAATTGTTATCTTGCAATATGCAAGGCCTCTTCTTTGCTAGTGGAATTTTTCAATCAATATAGGCAAGAAATATTTCATCATGCACTGTAAGAATGACAGGGCTCTGGAATAGAAAGTTATGCTTTTCATGTTGATAATAATAGCTGTTCTTTGATTATTCCAGGATAACTTTGAGCGAGTGCTTAGAATTCAAGAAATGCTTGTTGGTAATGCAGAGATTGTAAAACCTGGTCGTGTAAGTATTTTTTACAAAAACTCCTTCATACCCTACAAGTTTTCTTATATTCTGCAAAAGGCCACTAACTCCTCAATTCTCTTTCTCCTTTAATCCTCACCTTGTTGGCCAACGTGCTCTAAAGATTATCCAAACTGCTTTCTTTCAAACAAATAATCAACAGAAATTCAAAAGTCAAATCAAATGAGAAGGAACGAGAGGATCCGGAAATCCCCCTCCCCTTAATTTTCCTCTCGTTCCTTGTAAATTGTAAACCTTTGTAATAGTCGCCCTATAACCCCCACCCACTCCCCCTTCCTTGTTCTAAAATTCTTGGATCTGCCCCTGGAAAGTACGGTTGTTTGATAACAAAAGAAGTATGTAACAAAGCTTTAAATTTTCATGTTTACTGTGTTGTATTTTTGTATGTTTAGGATCTAATCAAAGAAGGAGTTCTGAAAAAGTTATGCAGAAAAGACATGCAAGAAAGAGTTTTCTTTTTGGTAGGTGTTGTTATTAGAGAGTTTTAGATTTATTGACGTTTTTTCTCTCAGTGAACGGCAAATGTGACCACATTTTCATAGTTTTCCTGAGTTTACTTTGCTTATTGCAGACTTTCTCACTATGCAAATATTCCTTATTTGTTTTTCTACTACTTGGTTTTTTTCTTAATTCCTTTTCAGTAATTTCAATACAATTTTCACTTGTCACTGACGCATATTTTTAAATAAATCCTTCGATTCTCTGGAAACGTTTTCATACATATTTCACTTCAGGAATCCCACATGAATTAATTAAAGATTGGTGCTGAAGGCAATTTTTCAAGGGCATGGGCCCCCTCTCCCTGCACTAGTAATCTGCATCATAAATTATTATATTTTTATTATTATTGCAGCTGACATGATGTTCTCCTCTACACCGCACCTGTGGGTAGTACGCAGTACAAACTAAAAGAAAAACTACCTCTTCTGGGAATGAAGGTAAGCTGTGCTGTACTAACAGGGAAAGGGCTTCGCCTCTAATCCAGGAGCTGCTTGTTTTGTTCATACCAATTTCTGCTTTGGTTAACCACCTCTAGAGTGAGGTTAAGCCCGCATACTAGAGTTTTAAGAGTTGTGAAATGATGACGCAAGGGAGTGAATGTAGGTAGGCACTACACCAATTAGTATCATCCCTAATAATAAGATCTTTTATCCTGAGGGGAGTTGGCTAAGAGTATTTCTACCACCATTGCTGACCGAAGAAAGTGAATGTAGGTAGGCACTGCACTAAATAGAACCATCCCTAAAACAACAAGCAGAGGTAATCTTCTTTTATCCTCATTTCTACCACAGTTCATGACGTAAGGGTTTTTGATTGACAGGTCACACTTCCTGAGTCTCCGGATTTCGAGAATGAGTTCAGCATTATAAGCAAAATGAGGTCATTTACTCTGTCAGCAAGGTACCATAATAAGTAGCTCTTAATATCGCTCTCACCTTTTAATAACACAGCTCATGGAAATCTTTTTTTTTTTTGCCCTCAGCACGCCCGCGGAAAGAGATGAATGGATTGAGGTAAGACAATGACAAAGGTCATCATAAGTTCATCATTATTATTATCTTTCAAAACCCAGTTGTTGTAAAATCGAATTTGTTACCCATTTTCGTAGGAACTAAGAAATGCAATAAATGCTTTGGCAGACAAGAAGAAGACGTTCCTGAAGCCCAAAGAGGGTGCAGTTGCAGATGTAAGTCAATCAGCTACTTACTTAACTTGACTTATTGTAAGGGTCTTTGCACCAGGAGGCGCTGAAGACTATCAGTAGACCTCTATACCTTGGGCGTAATGTGTTGGCGTTTCAGACCATGTGTAAAAAACGCCATGGAAGCTGAAGAGCTCTGTCAGCTACTCCATAATATTGAAACCATAGGTATAAAACAGGAGGAAACACTAGTTCCTGGTAAGGGAGAGAACAAGACATATTAAAACAACCTCGAACTCTTATATGCTGTTCTTTCAAGAATTCAAGCAACGACCCCTAGCCTTGAGAGAGTGTGTGGAGAAAGATAGCATCGTAGCTTTGCAAGCTACCCATACTATTTGCCTCCTTACTCCCCTCATTTACTTCACTCTCAGTAAATTGAACTCAATTATTGAACTTAATTTTTTTCTCAGGATGAAGTAGAGGATGAAAGTAAGATTGGAGAGAAAGCTCCAGTATGGATACCAGACGCGCGTGTAACCATGTGTATGTTATGTACGGATAACTTTACCGTGACTAATAGAAGACATCACTGCAGAGGATGTGGAAAGGTAAGTAGAGTAATCTTGACAGCTGTTGCATGTTGGAAAATGTAACGTCCTTAAAAAAGTCCTTGTATTCAGAAAGACTATGGTTGAAGTTGGCTGCCTTTGACAACATTAAAACCACAGGAATTATTTTAATCCTAGGGGTCATTTTTTCATCTTTTCAAAAAAGTCATTCCCTTTGGAGTCATTTTGACCTCAAAAATGAGGCAAACAGTACCGCACCTTACCTGGATAGTGATGTTCTGTTGACTCATTGCATTAGCCAAGAAACAGTCAGAGTTACTGGTTTTTAGATCCGGAAAATGTTTTTAGAAGATCACTGAAAGAGTCATGCACTTTGACTCCTTTTAAACCCTTTAGTACTGCTCCTTTGTCAGATCCGAATGATCCTAGCAAGGTTCGATAGGATGAAGAGTCAAAATGACTTCCTTGAAGGATTGAAATGAATTGACCTTTAGCACTGGAATGCCATAATAAAATTGACAGGACTTCCTCAACTGTTTTTAAGCATCTATGCAGTTTTTCCAGTATCATAAACTTTCAAACCCTGCGAACCCTTGTACAGTCTGATAATTCTAATGTGTATTGTTTGCTTCTCTCTAAGGTGGTCTGTGGCTCTTGTTCTGACAATCTTGCACCGTTAGCATACCTTGACTATGTACAGGCTCGTGTTTGTGAAGTCTGCTATGATTTCTTGTTGAAAGGTAAATAGTCTTGAGCAGAATTAAGTAATTCTAGTGAATGAACTACGAATGTTTCGTATCAGCCCAAAATGAAGGCTATTTTTTCGGATCCTTCGATTCCTTCCCGACATACCGACATTGTGGGTGCTGCGCAGTTCCGAACTCAGTGTCATCATCTTAAGGTGGTGCTTATATATATAAGCCCTTTTCAGCATCTTTGGGTAATCATAGCATCAAAAGAAGCTTCAGATTATTAGCCTTTATAGGGTTGCGTAAAATTTTTAAACTGATAACAGTTGGGATGTGCGCTGAATCATAGGACGGTTTTAGGGACGCCACTTTATCAATATGGCTGAAAGTTTAGCAACCTGTCTTCAAAAATAGACCTAAAACCAATTTGAATATGAATTAAAAACTAAAACTTGTAAAACAATAAAGACAAATAATGGCGTTTCCAAACAGCCCACGATTTATTTCGTGCAAGCTACCACTTTTTGCGCAACCTCGGAAAGGTCAATTAGTATTTACGTGGAAGTCTACCCTGCGTCTCTTTTTAACTCCTCTACGGGCGAGAGGAGTTAAAAAGAGACACTGCTCGCAGGGTAGTGGAAGTCATATTGGGGCTTTGTCTGCTTTACCTATATCTTAATATGAACTTGTATTACGCATGGCTGTTTTCCCTTGTTCTGTGATTGGCTTAGTCTATTCTGTAACATGGTCGTACCGTGACCGTGCTGTTGGCGATTTTCCACAAAAGTGTAATTTATCCCCTTATTTTCTCTTATCTTGATTTTTTTAGAACAAAATAAAAGTGAAAGTAATAGCGATTTTGAGCGTCTTCAAGCCTCACCGATTGGCATGACTAACGAAGACCTGGATAGAATTCACCGGAAACCACCGAAATTCGAAATCCTTCATCGATTCAAGCCAGGCAATAAAAGTCATGCCAGGAGGAAATCCAAAGCTTTTGGTAGACCTTCAGTTTGTACGGAGGTAGGAAGTGTGTTTGTGTTACAATATCATGAATAAGGCCATAGTTTGCCAGGGATAATTCTTATATTGCAGAACTCAGGAGCGCCAAAAAAAAAAGTCAGCCCTTCAGCAATATGGTTATCCTAGAACCTAATTGGGACATTATACTGATATGCTATCTATATTCAAAATTAATGATCATCAAAGAATCCAATTTTTAAGCTAAAAAGTAGTGACGGGAAATCCGAGGGGAGGGGTAGTGTGGGGGAGGGACAGTGTGGGGGTGTGGCAGTGTGGGGATGTGGTGGTATGGGGGAACAATGAAAAGAGGTTACATAAAACTAAACCCCAAAACATTCAAAGTGTGGGAATCTCTACAACATTGACTATTTCCCATGATCGTTATTGATCCCTCCATAAATGGAACCTTCATTAACGGGTAGGCATGCAGCTAATAGCTGGTTTCCAAGGGGGCTCTGTAATCTAGGATTCTAGTAACTACCTTCTATGAAATAAGTATATATATTTTTTGGTAATCGCACAGGTTGTTGGGCACGATAGCGGCAGTCAGATGAGTGGCTATCTAAAATTCAAGCGCACTAATAGACATGGATGGAAGCGACTTTGGTTTGTCCTCAAAGACAACGTGCTTTACACATATAAAGCTAGCGAGGCAAGAAAAATAAATATTTTTAAATTTTTTTGTTCTTTTCCATGTAAAAGCATTGCCACGTTGAAAGTAAACTGTTCAAATTTTGTCAAGCGTCTGGCTCGGAAAATTGGGAAACCACTTCCGATGCATTCGACTTGAACTAAATTATTATTATTATTATAACGATAATAATAATAATAATGATCATCCAGAACAATATAGTTATTTAAATGTCGCCATATTTCGATTCATTGTAAAGAATGGATTAAAATGTGTGGTTATGTTGTTAGCTGTGACTAACAGATGATCGATTGGTTTACTAACTCCACCATATGTACCGATGTTTTCTAAATAGGATGTGGTTGCTATAGAAACTATACCTATTCTTGGATACAACGTTCAAGAGGCAACAAGGACGGTATGTCATCAAATTAAATTATGTTAATCTAACCTGTATGCTCACCAGCTCGATTAGCTTTTTAGCTACTCTGGGAATCGATTTACCCACTACCTTATTACATCACATTTTCGCGACACCTTAATTTCGCGATTTCAAAAACTAAGTGTCGCGAACATAACATGACGCGAAAATTAAGTGCCCCACAATATGTCAATAATCAAGAAAGAATACGTTTATTACCACTGAAACATTTGCAAAATCATATTTTTAACTATTCTAGAACAATGTCTCGGTCCTACTTATCACTACTGCTTTCTGTGTTCATGTCTTGAAAGGATGGGAGATAACGAGAATAAAGGGTGTAGTAACTTGGATATCTTAGTCAATCAGTGACTCAATAATTCATGTACAAGCGAGAATTTCTTATGGACAATGTGAGAACTTCTTTGTTGTTAATGTTGTCATATAGACTCGCCGCTGCGTCTTTTTTTTTAATTTTGACGATATTGTAGATGAAGTCGTTCTATTTGATTCAAGGATAAGTAAAATAAAATAGTGCCTTACTTAAAAACGCGAAATTAAAGTGATTCAAAATTTCCCAAAATCGCGAAATTTAAGTGTCGCGAAAAACGCGCACCGTAAAATCGCGAAATAAACGTGTCGCGAAAGTTTCAAGTTATAAGGTATTAAGTACTCTAACCTTGTAAATACTTATTTTATTTACCTGATGGTAATAAAGATTCTGATTCTGAAAGGTCATCAGCTATTGACATAATATACCCCCCCCCCCCCAAATATGCAGTTGCCATATAAATACAGATAACAAGCATCGCAATGATTCAATAGAACTATACTGAGCATTTATGTATCAAAGGAGGCTGAGTATGTATCTGCATATTGCACCAGCATCCCTGCATATTGCAACAGCAACCCTGTAAAACATTGGTATGCCTGTTTAGCACATAAGATGTTTTTCTTATTTCTAGAATAAACGTTGACTGCGAATGCAACTCGACGCTTTTTTGTCTTACCAATAATTTGTCTTGGTACAATGTTTTTTTCTGTTTCAAACTATGTGTCATTATTTTGAGAATAAAAGTCTGTTGGACTTTTACCCATATTCAAGTGTCTTCCCATGTGCAACCATTAAACAAAGAAATGGTACTATCTGAAATTGCACATGGTCTGTGATAAGAAGACGTTATATCACTATTATACACTCTATTTATGACTTATTGAAGATTTATTGTGATAAATTGTAGGAGGATGAAATTCAGTTTCAACTCAAGCACGCAGGACTTCCACCAATCACATTCAAGACAGAGAGCGAGTCCTCAGTGTCAAGGTTTGTTTCATCCACCAGTTTTTTTCATTTCAGACCACGTCTCATTCTCTTGAAAACAAGATGCTTTGTTTGAGTTTTGTCTTTATTCATGTATCTTCTCATGCGCAACCTGTAATCAAAGGAATGATGCTATAGAGAATCGCACATGGTCTGAAAAGGAAAGTCAGGGAATTAGGTCTATTCCCCTTCACTGCCTTTGAGTTCGACTCCTGGACACAACTTCATGTACTAAGTAGAGTTTGTAAGTAGAGTTTGTCAGGTCTCTACCTTTATTCCAAAGTTTTTCTCCGGTTTTTGTCTCTCCTTTTAGCCTAACAAGCTAAATTCCAATTCAATCCGAGATCCGAGAGTTAGCCATGCCCTGAAGTCCTATGATCAGCCCAGAGATTGTTTCAGGTTTTTGAAGGGTTTTTTTATTGTAAGTTCCTATCATGGTCCTTAGAGAAACTAACTAGACTCTTTATTTTTTTACATATTCAGGTGGATTCAAGAATTAAAGAAAGCCACTACGTTATGAAAGATATTATTCTTCAATGCGTTCGTATTATATACTAGTTAAGATATATGCTTGTAATTCAAATCACCATGCTCAAATAATATTCCTATGTTGACAGTTATGGGGAGGAGGATGTCAAGACATGGAGGATGGGTAGGACAATGGAGCCCCCCATTTCTCTCCTCTCTAGTCTTGATTATCTTTCCCTTCAATCCCTCCCTCACGGCCAATTCCTCTCTCTCAGTTTTCATGTTCACATGCAACCTTCTCGGCACGGATGACATCACACATTAATAACAGTCATTCTCTCATTAAAATACTGCTATATTGATTGTGTCAGCAATTGTAAATATGGTATTTAGTCTAGTATTGTCCATGCCTTATTTGATGTTGCTGGATTGTGTCAAAATTAGAGCGTCACTTCAGGGTAAGGACCTATTAATGATGTAACAATAGCCAAGATACTGGCACAATAAATTAATGTGTACCGCCTCACAACAGAACAGACAATAGTTGTAGCCATAAAACCAAATGTGATGAACTGGGAAAATGTGCCATTAGAATGATTGATATTTCATAGACCTTTTTAGTTCAGTGTTTCCCCATTTCAGGCCATGTGACATTCCCCTGAGTATTGTGCCTTTATTTACAAGCCTTGTTTGAAACAATAATTCAATTTGATAGATGAAACTGGGAAAAAATCGTTTTTGTTAAGAGAATACAAGAAAATAAAAACTAATTTGGTTTATAAAACAAAATATTGAAATATTGAAATAGATTAAGAGTTTTCAAGGGACTAAAATTACTGCTAATATCATATAGCAGAGAATAAAAAACATATTAGATGATTTTAACATAAAATAAAGATTCTTTTGGATTGAAAATTTTTAAAGAAAGAAATGTTATTGTAAATATGTGAAGAATTTGTTGTAACCATGTACTAAAAATATATTTTGTTACACAAGTTACACAAGGAAAAACTAGTCAATATTTTGAGATATCTGAATAAATATATATATATAAGGTGAGAACGTTAGGTGTTCACAGGTTGAGGTAAAAATTGGGGTCAAGTTGGCTTTGCAGTGCATTGTGGGACTGTTGTAGGGGACCAGGTAAATGTCTTGGCACTATGTCCCCTTAATAGTTTTACAATGACAACTTGACCCAGGTTTTCCCTCGACCTTGAAATGCACCTGTGCATGAAGTGAGAAAGGTGATGACTTTGCAATGATAGAGATATTTTTTAGCACCTTGGACAGTTATTCACTTGTGTCTACTATCAATGCAAGGTCATCACGGACCTCACTTCAATGCAAAAACATACCGGTAGCTACCTTTCAAGATAGCACAGGGAACTATGAAGGGGATTATTAGGTTGTGCTCAACAAAATTACAGTTTGAAGATGGTGTATTAATATAAATTTTACTCACTATCTCGCTGCTCATTGGTCAAGAGCCCTCAGCCAATGCATTGTATTGTGTAAACTTGCCATGATAAATGTATTATCTGTAGGTTTTCTTGCAGATAAACATTTATCATGTCAATTTCACTCGAAAAGGTCTTTTTGGAGATTAATATGTTTGCTATTATCAAATTACAAAATGTACATAAAACAATTATTGAATTTTGCCCATGACATCATAAATTATCAAGGCCTTGGCTGTTTTATCCATCTCAGCCTATGGCTTTGCCAGATAACATGGTCTTGGTCTTGACAATTTACAATATCATCCCCCATCTCAAAGATTTTTCCAGAAATGGGAAGATCTTCATGAACAAGTATGTTTGTGATGTTCAAAGTTTAAGATCAGTGACACAAAGGCACAAGGGATTTCTACAAAAGTCATCGTTAATAAATATGGGGAGGGGAGGGGTGGGACTATGGGGATTTTGAGTTTTCAAGTAGCATATTATTTCGAAGACTTCCTTTACAAAAGTTATATTTATTCACTGCGCACACCAGGTGTGTTATATAGACTGGGGTATATTGTTAGTATATGATGAACAGTGTATTTGATCTGTTAGATGCGCAGGGTACTGTGAGTATTGAACACCTTGTGCACTCTACATGTATTAGATACACTGCACACACCAGGTGTGTTAGATGCACAGGGTATATTGTTAGTATATGATGCACAGTGTATTTGATATGTTAGATGTGCAGGGTACAGTGAGTATTGAATACCCTGTGCACTCTACGTGTATTAGATACACTGCGCACACCAGGTGTGTTAGATGCACAGGGTATATTGTTAGTATATGATGCATAGTGTATTTGATATGTTAGATGCACAGGGTATATTGTTAGTATATGATGCATAGTGTATTTGATATGTTAGATGCACAGGGTATATTGTTAGTATATGATGCACAGTGTATTTGATATGTTAGATTCACAGGGTATATTGTTAGTATATGATGCACAGTGTATTTGATATGTTAGATGCACAGGGTATATTGTTAGTATATGATGCATAGTGTATTTGATATGTTAGATGAGCAGGGTACAGTGAGTATTGAATACCCTGTGCATTCTACGTGTATTAGATACACTGCGCACACCAGATGTGTTAGATGCACAGGGTATATTGTTAGTATATGATGAACAGTGTATTCGAAGATGCACAGGGTACAGTGAGTATTGAATACCCTGTGCACCACTCTACGTGTATTAGATTCACTGCACACACCAGGTGTGTTAGATACACAGGGTATATTGTTAGTATATGATGCACAGTGTATTTGATATGTTAGATGCACAGGGTATATTGTTAGTATATGATGCACAGTGTATTTGATCTGTTAGATGAGCAGGGTACAGTGAGTATTGAATACCCTGTGCACTCTACGTGTATTAGATACACTGCACACACCAGGTGTGTTAGATACACAGGGTATATTGTTAGTATATGATGCACAGTGTATTTGATATGTTAGATGAGCAGGGTACAGTGAGTATTGAATACCCTCTGCATACCAACACCTCGTGTACAGTAAGTATTAAATAACATGCATTTATAAATTCACAGTATGTTCATTTTTGATGGCTGAACAGCACTCGTCGCTCGAGTATGATGTATTTACTCAATGCGCTGAATGTTTTCGATATGATAATTTGGTGTGCTTTTACTTGTACGAGATTGCGCACATATAAAGCAGTTCGAGATTGACAAAAATGACCCCTAAAAAGGACCTATATTTTGGGTTGATGGGCGTGGCAGTGATGAAATTTCTCCCCTAAGATAGACCAATCAATAACGCATTTTTTGTTTGTTTTCTCGATTTTAATTGCATCAAACGCCGTCTGCTCTAACAGGTTTACCAAAACCCTGATTTCAAACCCTAAAAGGGACGACATATGGGAGTCCCCCCCTCCCTTCCCACCCGGGGGGACTGATAGTCAAAGTAACACCAAAGAAAACAATGGAATTAGTGTATATTCTGTATGCTAACTATTTTTTTCACGGGCCAAGTAAAAACACTCCATTGTATTAGTGCCAACATTTACAGAAATTTTGAACAAAGGGATTTATTGAGCACGAAATAACAATGCTCAAAAGGCATTCCTTTAATCTCGGGTCACAAATTAAGGCGTTTCGCAGGATAACTTTTTTATTGTCCAATAGTCCAATAAGAAAAAAGCTATTGGTAAGCAAATTTAGATTCTAAAGGTGTCGTGGTAGTAAATTTAGATTCGTTGAGCACTGAACTATATCTTGAGAAAGATTAAATTGTGTTGCCTTCAATGTTGAGCAAACAAACGACGAAGGAACACAAAGTAAGTCAAGGAAGAATCTGGCTGGATTCAACACCTAGATGCCTGGTACGTTATGTTTACAAAACAACTTCAGGTTTGTCACTTTTCAATCAAGTTTATTGGGTGTATTAATTTCGGTACTTGTTGATTGTGTATATCATACGCAAGGTACTTATTCCTAGAGAGGGGGGAATTCGGAAGGTCTTTTGTTGCCACATCAAAAGATGAACTGTGGATGTCTAAAAACCATTTGATCCCTCAAGCGCCTTACTTCATTCCCGGGGTCATTACGGGATACCTGTGGTTATATTGAATTATTGACTTTGGACTCCTTGTGGTAACTAATAATTTTTTTAACGTTTTTAAAGAAAATTAAAATGTTATCGAACTTCATAGATATATTTACTTCTAATGTTTGGGATAAAATGCGATAATTTTTTTTCCCAATATGTTTCGCCCTTCATTTTCGAACTTCTCAAAGGTTTAATTCCCAAACTTTTGTCAACGCAGATTTAGAAGAGCCTGACAAGATACGTATCCAAAAACGGTTACAAATGTATGATTAAGAAGTAGAAATCCTCTGAAAAACAAATAATCCATATTATTTTTTTCCGGTCCGGTATCCTAAAAAATCGTGCGTTCTGATTGGCTGTTTGAGCGGGCGGTATTTTGTAAATATCTGCCCGCTCGCGCGGTCCTGTATCCTTTGCCGCTAAACGAAAACACAAACCGATTACAAAAACAAGTAAAAACAATACGGGGGAAAAATAAATAAGTTATTTAGCGTATATTCAAGACCTCGGGCACAGGTTTTCCCTATCCGGACCTCCTGGCCGGTAAATAACATATACATATTCAATCGCATATATATCCGTTTAACTCAGTTGTTTATTTTCGCGTAAGACAATTCCAGTATAAGAGGTTATATGCATACTCTCAAGAAAATACTTTTTAAAAAGCCTCTGAAAAACAAATAATCCATAATAATCAATCCCATATACTATTTAACTTGTTTTGATGTATTTTTTTGTAGGAGAATTCCAGTACAACAGGTTTTTGCACTCCCGGTGTATGAAAAAGTATTGAAATCGCTGTTTTATAAGGCAAGTCAGTCTGACGTTTCTTTTGCTATATAATCTTTTTTTTCTTTTTTTTTTTTTTTTTTTCTTTTTTGCTTCATACAAAATACTATTCTTGTTTTACGCTAGCAAACCTTGGCCTTCATTTTTGCCGAGGGAGGAGTACTATAGGACAAAGAAAAAAAACCCTCGAAGCACAGGAGAGAACCAACAAACACCTGTACGAGCAATAATGTGTGATTTAAGTGGAAAATAAATTCTAATAATGCATTAATATAGATTTAGTTATCATTTTGGAAAACGATTCACTTTTTTCCCCACTGAAAATTCAGATTTCTGTTCTTATAAACCTGTATTATTTTACCACAGGGATCCCAAAATCCAATGATCGCGAAAAAACGTTTAACAGAAGAGAAACTAAAGACTTATCTCAAAATGCACTAGGTGCTTTAGAAACTACCTTCTTAGCTTTAAATATTAGCACAAAAAAAATTGACTTTTTGCATTATTTCATAGAGAACAAGGCTCTAGAAGTTGAGACCCCTAAAATCGCGTTTTTTCGAAGGTCCCAAATTTTCGTCAATTTAAAAATTTGCTTTTTCAGAGCAAAATATACACTAAACGAAAGCTGAGGATGAGGGCGTTATGTTTCTGAAACTATTTTTTTCGATTATATAAAAGCGATGGTGTTATTAGTAAAGGAATTTTCTGGTCTGCAGTCACCTAGTCAGCGGTATGCTGTTTTTACACTTTTGCATATTTTTGTATGTTTTTGCCCTTCGTGTTCGACAAAAATTACGTAAAATACACCTTCAATTATGCTCTAAATAACAGCATTCATAAAAGTTTAAAAAAGTTTTAAGAACGTTGAAAATGAGAAGGTGAAAATACTTAAGTCTGGGTAACCTGTGTGTTCATTATTTTACCACAGGGATCCCAAACTTCATTGTTCGTCAGAAAACACTTTATACGAAAATAAAGACAAAAAGCGCAAAATTATTCTGATCATATGAAAGCAATGGTGTTATGAGTGAAGGAAACTTTTGCATACTTTGTTTTTTTTTCTTCAATAAATATTACATTAATTATAGTACACTCAACGAAATTACTCGACTCTGATAGGTGGAGAGGAGTACAATTATAGCGTTTGTACTCCGTAGGAGTACCGAATTAAGTCGCTATGGCAACACGGCCAAAACAATGTCTAGCCATCTTATTTTATTTTATTTTATTTTTCATTTTTCATTTTGTACTAAAAAACATATTTTAAAAGTTTAAAAGCCGTAAGAACTAATACTTTTTATGCATTTCAGTTGCGCAATGGACTGAAAATCGGCCGCCAAATAGACAAAGATGAACGGCGCCGCTTCTATTTTTTAACTGAAATTTTGTTGAGTGAACTATAAACAAAAAATTTTGAAAGTTCTTGTAATTGCACGAGCATTTCAAAACATTACTCGTGTCTATTAATTTCTAAATTGTACTCGAGATCGTGCGATTTCCTATACTAGGCATCTCACTATGCGCTAAACTGAACCGCATTATTATGTGATTTAAAAGTCGTCTTGAAATTTCAACTCTAAATTTCAAATTTCAACTTGAAATTTCTCTCTAAAGTCGTAGAAAAGGTAGAAAAACGTCGTTGAACCATGGGGATATTAAAGCTATATAAATCATAATTCATTATTATTATTATTGAAAATTAAATGTAGGGAAAATAATGTCTTTCGCAAAATATAATGAATTTGTTTTAAGAAGTATTCTGTTACTTTCAAGCTGAAGTGCTTTTTACACATATTTTTAAACAAACATATTTTTTAACGATTTATTAATTGCCATCTACATCCCATTGTCTATAGAGACAAAGACATGACACTCAAAGGAGGGGTCATTCTAAATTCTTTAAAACGAAAGGTGTTTTTGTATAGAGCACGCTTTTTAAGAGTAAAATGTTCTTTTTCATGCAGATTTTTCATTCTCGGGGGATTCGTAGACATCCGACAAGCTTGTTCTGTTCCGCCATTTTGAAAAACAACAAGAAGAAGCCATCAAAGTGTTCCAAAAATGTCAAGAAACCAGCCGTAATAAAGATCCTAAATGTCTAAAACAAAAGGTAATGTGAAATATAAACTTTTTCTAACCTTTAGGATCACAAAAGCAAATAAAAATCGTCGAAATTAGTTGATTTTTGAGTTTGTTTTTGCTTGTCAATGCCGAGGTAAGACTTCAGTTTAAACTGCGTTATGACTTCTTTGGGCCATAATACTGATTTTTTTTTACCGGCGGCCAATTCTTCAGGTTTAAAACTATCTAGAATGTTGTACCTAGAAGTAGGCAAATTAAGATTTCAGTTTTCCTCCCCTCAAACGGCAAACGTGGCCACGTTATCATCGTTTCCCTACATTTTACTTTACCTTTCGCCAACCCTCTCGACAAAAAAAATATTTCTAAGAATTATCAATGGTTAACTGACGTTTCACGTTTGCCGTAGGAGAGAATTTTAAACTCTCTATAACCCTCGTCAATAACCCGTAAAAAAACACTTTTTTGCGATCAATTTCGTCCAATTTCCCACCCCCATCCTTATCTCTAGTTTCTGGACTCACGTAAGAAACCTTTATTATTTTCGAGTATCAAATTTGAAGTGGTGTCCTAAACTACGTACATTTATACCCATTCTCGTAATCAAATCTTCAAAGTTTTCTATTAAACAAAAAATTCGGAGCGAAGGGTCTGGTTTTCCTTTTTCCCCCATTCTTTCGAAATTGAATTGTTGATGTAATTCTTTATTCATTTATTTTATTAATGTAGCTTTTTTTTAAACTAGATTACCGAATCATTGGAAGCCAGCAAAGAAAAGAATCAAATATGGAACAAGAGCCCCGATATTCAATTGACGTGCTTCAGGTTTTGCAAAATATTACTTTAAAAATTGTCCACTTTTAGCCTCAAGATATATATTCTGGATTGTTTAGGTATTTCACATGTATTTGTTTTAACGTTGGATAATAAATGAGTTTTAAAATATTTTGGTGTTTGTTTATTTAATGGTTAACCCCTTTTCAAATTTTCGTTTTTTTCCCGCCAAAAAACTTAGAAAATTTTCAGGCTCCTTGTCACGTGATCTGCTCCATGGGTCAAAACTTTTTCCGTCCAAAACTTAGCTCTTTTTCCAGCATTTTTAGCACCTTTACCCTTTGGCTAGCTTAGCACCTTTACCCCACCCATCTAATCCCCTAAGCACCCTTTTGCCTCTTTAGCACCTTTACCCCACCCATCTAATCCTCGTCCTTTATTCTGCTAATTACCCCTTTGTTTCGTTCAGACAATAAAACAAGACCATTAATTATGCATAAGAATTTTTATTTGGTAATTTATTCAAGCCATTACAAACCCTATAATTTAAGGTACATCAATACGATTACTTTCAACAAATAAACTGACAGTATACAGCACAAGTGCACCGGCTAGTGGACAAGAGGCAAGTGAAGGTAAGGGTTCAAATCCAGGTAAGGTCTAGGTTCTCTCAGATGAAAAATTTGCAAGCAAAAAGACAGCCACCCACAAGCAAAGGAACAAGGCAAGTTTGGTATGGATAGACAAGGTAAGAAAGAATGGCTCAAAAAACAACAAGAACAGAAATTGGCTTTAAAGATTAAAAAAAATATCAAAATTGGCTTTAAAAAATAAAAAAAATTCAAATTGGCAAGAAAAAAAATTAAAAAATAAGAAAAAAAAATTAAAAATGTGAAAAAAAAGTAAAAAATCCCCATAAATTTTGAAAAAATGTATACTAAGTCTTTTCGTGATTTTTTTTGCCCCTAGGGTAATTAGACGAAGGTCCCTGAGATTAAAAGTTCAAACCTACCCTCCCCTTAAGAAAAAATGGCCCTCAACAAAGTGTTAAGGGCCACCCTTAAGGGTTTGGCATAGGATGAACTGATAACCTCAGAGACAAAGCTTTTGATTAGGATTCAAAGACAAGGGTTTTGCTTGATTAAAAGACTGGTACTGGTGCTAAAAAAAGGCATAAAACTGGTGTTGTACTTTGTAAAAAAGAATTCAAAATCCAATTGTAGTACCAATAGTAGTACAAAATATATTCCCCATACTAAATGAAATTTTTAGTGAGATCATTGGATTTTTTAATGAAAAATTTAACTATGAGAACACCAGTTTTATGCCTAGTATATAGCAATTCATTTGGCCCAGCTAAGACATGGATTTTTTGAAAAAAGCTGCCTTTAACCCATTAGAGGGTAGCTTTCATGGAGCTTTATGAAATTCTGGAAGTCTCAATTTTTCGATGACCAATTTTAGGTACCCCACCACAACACCTAATATTTGATCAAGAAAAAGTTCCATGTCTACACTGAGCCTTACCAGTACTTGTAATAGAATAGTCTTTGTAGAATGGCAGCCAACCATGGTGTATAGCAAGGTAGAGCATGGTGTGTTATAGTATGCTTTTAGGATGACATCAGAGTCAGCTGAACCCGGTACCCCAAGACTGTACACCATGGTTTACTTAATTCTACAGTCTATTCTGCATTACAACAAGAGTAACAAATGGTATTTCTTGCAAACTAATCCTTCTTACTATGATAAAACTTAAGCTGGTTTGAAAAGGTTCCTTTTCAATAAATTGTTTGCAACGGAGTATGCACAATTTGAATTTCTTTTAATAAATTGTTTCCAACTGGGTATTTGCAATAATTTGTTAAAGACAGCTAAGAATTTTTTCAAGTATTTCAGTTAATCATTCCAGTGCCTGAAACATGGCAACATAATTTGATTTGTAAAATAACATTTTCAATTTGAAATCATTTTAATTGATAAATCTCTTTTCAGAGTCAGACAGGAATCAACTTAGTTTTAGTATACCATTTGTTATCTCTTGTTGTACTTTTAACTCAAGCAACACCTTTGTCAGACTATGAGATGAACACACCAAGTCCTGTGAAATACTGATGCCAAATAATTCTTTGTTTGATTTTATTTTTCCCGATCAGGTTTTTTGGTATGGAGTAATTTTTCCAAATCACTTATAAGAGACTTTCCACATTGATGATTAAGTAAATGGAACCAAAAATAAATACTGAATCTTGAAGGAAACATCAGATTGATGATATTTTGCTGATAAAAAAAGATGAAATTGGAACTGCGAGATAATTGGTGATCCCTTAGAAAAAGGGCACTAAGTTTTTTCTAATTTTAGGTCCTTGCCAAACGGCATAAAAGGTGGTCCAAAATAGAATTTCGTACAGTACTTCTATCTAACCATTGTGTCCACTCATAGTCCTAAGTTCATATATTTTCACCACTTTAAGAATAAATGGAACCATTTCTAGATAAACAATTCCACTGATGAGTACAAACACTTCAAATACATGCATCGTCTATTGCACTGCACTTTAGTTGACTAAAAAATGTCAAAAATGTTCCAATGATCCTATAATTTTGAATTAAGATTTTTTGTCACTGACAACTTGTATGAGAAAAGTATCTTAGAAATTGCACCTTCCAACCAACATCCTCTGAGTAATTTAAAATGAATGTAATACCAAAATACATGGTCTACCATATTTTTAAATAGCAATGTAAGAGAATCAGAAAACAATTGGATGATAAAAGAGGACATTGGTGGAAAAATACAAGACTTAATGCTGGTAAATTATGCACTTGACTTACCGTGTTGAAGGGAGTGAACCAGGAAAGCAGAATATAGCAGACAAATCTTTATTCAAGCATCATAATATATGGTAATCAAAGAAAGTAGAACCACACTATCTCATCAAATATGAGCTCAAAGGAGAATAAGATAAAAACCACACAAAAAATCAAAAACCCTAAAATGCAGCAGATTGATCATGATTTTGGTTAGTTGTTGATTGAGAAAACAGTCACGACATGAAAATTTGACAATACACTCCAGACAATTAGAGTATGAGAATGTACCGGAAAGTTCATTCGATTGTCCAATGACAAGGACAAGATAGTGGGGTTCTACTGTATCTCGTAATGCATCAATGAAAATAACGATCATCATGATGTATACAGTATCCTCTCACTAACTATATAAGCAGAACAACTTACTAGAAAATTCAATGAACCAAATGAAAAACTAAAAAGAGATTGCCTTATTTTTCCCTACATTTTCTTAAGAGACTAACTTAGAATCACAGAATTTTTTAGTAAAGTGAGAGCATACTGTACATACTGTAAACATGTCAAACACAGAAATCATTTTTTTAGGAAAAAGCTTTTTTCAAAATTTTGGATTCTGGGAATTTGTCAAATCTTAATTTCAAAACCCAAAGGAATGACGGAAAAATATTAAAGCAAAGGACTTAGAGTAATGAAAATTCTCTAACTAGAATTCAAAATACTTAACAATAAATTTATCTTAATCATAATTTGCCTCTGAGGGGAAATAAGAAGTAGTCCGAATAGAATATATAAAATTTTGAAAGAAACTTTTTCATGTACATCAATAATCAATCAAATGTAGAATGAATCATTCAATGTGAGACAAATAAAGATCAATAAATATTAGTCAAAGAAAATCAAAATCATACATCAATCAAATATATATCATAATATGTAGAGTTGATCCAAGCCAGCCAGTCATCAGGTCCAAAGGAGACATTATATGTGCATAAGTTACCAGCATTTAGTAAATAATTGTATGAAAAGTTGTGGTCACTTTTCATTTGTAACAAAAAGGTCACACAACCATTGATATAATAAGGTCTAATTCTTAAAGTGGTGAAAACAAATCTACATACAACAAAGCATCATATGTAGATATATTTAATTATTAAAGATTATTCACCAAAGACAAAGTGAAGATCAGCAAATATTTGAGGCAAATATCAACCAGAATCCACTCAATCTGTGGTGAATAAGTATTTAGTAGAATTACACTGGTGCTAAATCAATTCAGAGGAAATTGTTTTTGCTGGTGTAATTTTACTAAATAACATCTAAAACTAACACTTATAGATTCAGCTACTCTTTCTTTCCTTGATGATCCAACTAAAAAAACAATAAAGTGTCAGTATGATGGTTCTACAGGGTGAGCAAAGCCTAAGAATTCTTTATTTGTTACCTAGTCCAAGAGGGGAATGCACACAACAATTCAAGTTGCACAACATTTTTACAATTAAAGCAATTCACCTTTTCGGCGCTAACCCTTACAGTGTATAAATTGTTTTAGATTGTGTTACGTTCACCAAAGAGTTCGGACATTGTTCTCAAATATCCGTATGAATGTACTGATACTAAATGAACTATTTACTTGGTTAATGTTTAGTTAGTTCTCTAAATACGAGTAAATAATCAATTTTCTAGCTTGATTGAAGATTTTCTTACTGCTTTTAAGATAGTTAGCCAAAGAAATCTACCTAAATTTTCTCTTTAAAGTCAGTGTATTTGTAATCAAATCTGAGAACGATGTCTGAACTTTTTGGTGGCCGTAACACAATCCAAGCTAGTGCCAAAAAGGTGAATTGAACGTTTTCTCAAGGTGGCATGCGCATCAAAATTTAAGGAAGTTGATGGGCCATGATACTGGAACATGAGTATTTTCATGCATTACTATAAATTTTTTTGCACTAAGAATTTATAAAATCAACTATTCTCCTTTTTAAGGTATTAGGATATGAAAAATGATGATTTGCTCAACAAATTTTTTTTTGAAATTTCGTAATTTTAAACTTTTGTCTTTTACATGATTGTGAAACTTCTTGCAATAAATTGTTGATCGGTAAAGCAAATTTTTTAAGACAAATCAAAATCGTGACTTTATCAAGACCGGAAATGACCCGTTGCTTGCAATAACCTTGAGTCCAAAGTCTCCTTTGTCCTTGTAAAAAGTTCCTACATTTTGATTGTCCAGAACAACATAATATGAAAAGTGATGACAAAATGGAAGGCTGAAGGTTTTTTGACCAAACAAAGAAATGCATTTTTCTCAAATTTTTTTTTGCCGCTAAAACCTCAACTTCAAAAAGCTAAAAGTCCCTTGGATTTCATTCGATTTTTCTGAAATTTGAAGAGTTTAAAAAGTAACTCATGATCCAAAAAAAAGGTGTCTCCAATTTTTGAAATTTAATTTCTTTCCAAAGTTATGGCGCTTTTTACTCTAAACAACACTCCAAAAGCAATAGCCAAACTTTGATCAAAAATAGCAAGAGATAAAACAGATATCAAAAATCTGGGACACCCTTTTTGAGCTTATTATCTCCTGAGTATGTTAAGACATTTTTCGCAAGCATAGCTTAAAATGTAAGTGTCTGTTAACGTTTTCACTGAGGCATGGTCAAATTTCGCTTCCAGGACAATGAAGTGAACAACAATTTTAAAAATCGTATTTTGAAGATGTCTTCATAAAATATGTTTACTCAGTTTCAGAAAATGTATACTTTGTTTGTGTTATACTATAAATCCATAGTAGTAAACATATCCTAATACCTTAAATATAAAAACTGGCATCTCAATTTTACTGAATTTGCATTTTTCAGTTTTGTGGCATGTCAAGTTGGATGTGCATGCAACCTTGAGAAAACAGACTATTGAGAATAAGATTTCTTGTGTGGCTTACAATGGAGTTGGACTGCCCACCTCCCTTATAAAACTTAAAACTTAAAAAGAACAGTCAAAGAGGCCTCCTACCAAGGAGAAATTGTCAATCACTCCCTTCTGGAAAAAAATTTTTTTTTGACTGTAGTTTTTATTGTAAATAAAAGCAAATCCTTAAAATTAGACTGAATGCTTAAGGTGACTGCCTACTTTTGAAAATTGATTTAAACTTTTTTTAAAACTTCGATTTTCCGAATTGAAATTTAATGCTGATTCCAAATCTGGAAAGAAAAATAGGGTGTCCCGAGCTCATTTTCGAGATAATCAGCATTTAATGGAAGCCTACGCACGAGCTTTTGGAGTAAAAATTGCACCACCCGAAGTGATTAGAAAAAAATTAAGAATCATAAGATAATAGTTATTTGCAGACTATATAATTGCACAAATGAAGGCTAGTCAATCATTCTACATTAATACATGGATATTTTCGACAAAAAGACAAAGAGATAAATTGATTTCTCATATTTTGTAGTTTTAATGCTCTTAAAAATTTCAGAAAGTCGAGACAAAAATCCCTACAAAAATCTATCTTTGAATGTGTTGCTGATTTAAACTTTTTCTAAAATGTTGATATAACATAGATTTTTGGAAGTTTTTTCGAATGAGCTATTAAAAAATAGAGTCATGTGCAAAATTTGAGGGTTTTGCCCTGTTGAAGCTCAAAACGCGTATGGTTCTTCAATAAAATCTTGTAGATTTTTTAGCAGTTTTTGAGCGCGCGCTCATCGTGGGCTCAATTCGAACGTTCAAAAGTAGGCAGCCACCTTAAACTATCTTTTTTATGAAATTCCTCGTTTGAAAATATGTGTATTTTGATGGTGCTAGTGCAGTTTTCGTATGACTGTGAAAAGTTCAGTTGTGTGCCATGATCGTGATGTTTTCTAGAATTTTAATTGGCTGATTTTTTTTCTCAAGCAATGGGATTGGTCACGGTTTGCGCCATGTTTACGCTGTGTTTTGGGTAATTGATTGGATGGAGAGTGAATTCTCGAGCAATGTGATTGGTCCGGCGTAACCCTAAACGTGTCAAGAACGTGTTCATGCCATGAGCTTTTCACAGTCATACGAAAACTGCACTATAGTATTTTTGGTGCCAATCACAAAACAATCCTTATGACCATGTATAACTGCTTATAATACAACTCTGAGCAAAATGTTGGAGCATTTGAGAATTTCTAAAATGAGCTATGAGCGAACGAAGTTACCTATTTTTAAACTCGCTGGATGATATCTAGTATCATCCAACATGGCGGACAAAATTTCAAAAAATATTTAATTACAAAAATTCATTTGTAAATTTGTACAACACTAAAATCGTTTGATTTGGCAAAAAATATCTTTATTCCTTTGACTTTTCAGACACGTAATTAAGTATGGAAGTATGGTTATAAACTTTTGCAGAACAAAAAAAAAAAAAAGAAAATCGTGTCTAAATTAACTTTGAATTATTTTTGCATTACGTGGAGAAGCAAATGAGTGGTTTTTGAGTTTAGAACAAGAAAGTTAGCAAAACTTTTAGCCTTGAAAGTCTGCCACGTGCAACAACCTAACAAGATGTCAGAATTAAATGCTTTTTTAAGCGGCGAAAAATTCTAGAAAACCTCAAATAAATTCATGCAGGGGTAGAACTAAATCTTATCTTATGGTTTGTCTAATCTAGCATAGTTTTCATGAGGCATTTCTTACCGTGTAATCGTTGAAGTCTTTGTTCACACCTCGACGCTTCACTCCAACCGCCATCTTGTTTCTTCTTTTCAGAGACCCTGAAGCATGATGCAAATGATTATTTAACGGCGAAATTTTTTTTAGAAAGCCTCAAATGAATTCATACAGATAAAGAACTCAATCTTATCTTAGGTTTTGTCTAGTCTAGTCTAGTTTTGAAGCATTTCTTACCGTGTAATGGTCGAAGTTTTTTCCACGCCTCCAACCTTCATTTCAAACACCATCTTGTTTCTTCGTGTCAACGAGACCCTGAAGCATGATGGGTACACGTACTTCACTACCACAGGAAGCCCATGGTATGTTTTAGTTTGAAGATGATGACGATGCTTAGATGATGCTAAATTACCTGTATAGACAAGGAGGAATTCTTTAGGACTATTTATTGGGCCGTTCTACTACTTTATAGTTTAAAGTGAATTACAAATAGCTATAAGATAATTGCATAAATTATGAGGGGCCATAATGCAATTCACATTTCGGCCCCTAGCATGATGTCCTACCGATATCTACATCGTGTCTAAAAGTGTTCCACAGACATTGGGGCAAACATTCATTTGTCAGAACAAGTATGAAGTACATGTGCAACGTCAAGACTTTTTCAGGGTTCCTCCAACCAGTCTAGTATCAGAAGCGTATCCCCACAATTTTAGAAGAGACATTAATATGGTCAATCAAGCTCACATGCAGAGATCAATCTATCTTATCCGTCGCATCCATCTCTTTTATTCCCTAGATTACTGTTTCTTTGTTTACCGGTTGTGTATAAGAAGACACATGAATATGGATACAACTCGATGTTTTCCCATTCCAGACCAACTGTCAATTCCTGGAGTATCATTTCTTTGTTTAATGCTGGGCCATGAGAAGCCGGACACATGACCGCGGATACAATTGGAAAATAGGTTTTATCCTCAACGAATCGAATGACAGAGTGAATATAGATGCGGTTCCACATTTCGAGATTATATAAATATTTCTTTTCTTTTCCCTTTCCTCCTTCATTTTTTCTTCCTCTTTGCCTTCTTCTCTTTAATTTTTTTCATTTTTAGCTGAAATCGTGCTCATTTTGTTTATTCGTTTCCTTGTTTTCCAGTTTACTTTGTTTCGTTTTCTTACACCGCACTCTTCCCTTCCATTCTCTTCACCATTCCTTTTCTCTTTAATTTCCTTATTTCTTCTCCTTTCTTTCTACTCGTTCAGTTCAGTTCAGCTCACTACATCTTATTTCTTTTGATGTTCATCTCCATTATCAATTTTTTTCTGTTACTTGTTAGGAGTGTTCGTCTGGTTCTGAATGTGGTAAAGATCGTTGTTGTCTTTTCAACAAAGTCTGTTTTCCTAAGCTGCCGAAATACGCACCTTGTAACACGCAGGTATGAATGGGAATGACATTAACCCAACTGCAGTACTTTACCTCTTAATTATCAATCAGAGAAATAAGAGGAACAACCCAAGCAACGGAAGGTTCTCGTTCACAACCAACCGTGGGAAAGGTCGTAGGTATGCAACATGATACTGAAAGATAGAATAAATAAATGAGAAATATTAAAATGTAAAATATTGTGCCAACCCCTTCCCTTCCTCCCTTAGTGACTTCCACTACCAGGATGCTTCCAGAACTTTTCTTTTTTTTTTTCAACGATGGGTAGTTTTCCCAATGGAATACAGAATGTCCCAACAACAAACTCAAGTTCCTAATATACTTTTTAGTAATCTTTTTTTTCTTAATGTAACTTTAGAATTTATTGCGATTCTCAGACAGACATTTACAATTTTCAGAAATCGGTGTCTGTTCCATACTGTATATCAAAACACATTTATGCTTGTCCGACGTAGCAATAGTAACTAGGGAGGTGAGAAAACTTTACTGAAAGTGTGCAAGGGATTCAGGTAGTGACTGAGTAAAATGTCCTATTAGGCTCTGGGTTTGAAATCAAAGGTGTTTTTAAAAATAAACATTCTTATCCCTTCCCCTGTTCTATAAAACACTTACAGGAACGATTACATTACCTATCTTCTATAAAACATCTTATGATCGATCAACAGAGTGCTCAGGAATGTGGCTGCAAGGATGGTCCTTCTTGTAAAGTCACTCGTGGTCTGACCATCGCTGGAAATCTCATCCAAGCAATCAATGCATGCCTGCAAATGAAGACATCAAAGTGGAGAAACTGACCAATCAGGATGTGCAGGGGACCCTGCACTAAATCCCGCAGGGAGATTTTCTACCCTGGCATGGTAAATGATAGGTAGAATATACTAAGTGGCAAGCCATTATTTATCGTCGGTATGGACGGCAGAGGTCAGAAGAGGAAGAGGGGAACAGCTATACATTGACAAAGGTAGAACACAAGCACCAGTAAGAGGCGATCATAACTGAAAGAAAGTAGTAGATGTAGGGTTCCTTTATGTATGGCACGTACCACATGTATATGGTTCTCTGCAAGAACCTCATGAGACAGATAAGCATGATACCGCTGATAGTCCAGTCATATAAGCAGACACCGCTCCAAAACTTGAAACTTTTGTTCATATCAAAGTGACTAAATAAATTGATTCTTGTCAACATTGATCAATAAAGAATAATATAATAAGACCAATAAATTATAATATGAGTGTATTATGAGTCTCATCAACTTTATGTTGTCGGTCACGATCGAGAAGCCTAAGATGGAGCTACAGTTAGTTTAAAGTATATGAACGAAATAGACATCTTGGATGAAGTACCGAAAGTACTTCTATACACGAAGATAAGGATACTTTAGCTTGCTTAGTAACTGTTTTCATAACTTTTGATACTTTCATAAACTAATAAAATCTTTTTTTTATAAAGTTATACATTTTCTTCAAGGAACAGACATTTATGACGGATACCATCAATTTTTAAATTGATTGCTCATTTAGATGAGCTTGATATTTTTAGCTTGCTAATGACTTTCAATGCGGAAATTTTCAAGAGTCCAAACCCGAGCTCTTTCCAGATTGCTAATCAGTATTCGTGAAAATATAACACCGGCTGAATTTGGCCACGAAAACAAAAGTCAGAATTATTCTTCTATTTAGACGTCAATTAACAGCCTAATAAGAGATAACCTGGGAGAATAGAGTTTTGTTGCTTTTGGTCCAACATCGTGGAATTACTTTGTGCATTTTTGGTTCGCAATCTTGCTAATTTTCTCAGTCATGAAGCTTCCTTATTTTGTTATACTTCAAATACTTGGATTATGCTGTAGTTTAACTTTTGGACAAAACTATAGTATCATCCGTCGGGTCACGAGTGCTAATGGCTATGATCAACCAGACCTTGTACAGATCCCATCATCTTCGTGTCATAAAAATAATGGCACCAAAGAATGTGCAATTATGGATGGGAGAAAGTATTCAGTGTGCCAATGTGCTTGCGACAAAACCGATAGTACTCATCGTTATTACAAAAGTACTTTTGGATTCTACGATGGTATATGGAGATGTGAGAAGAACAGTGAACTTCGTCGACGTTCAGGTAAAAATTCTTATGAGGATAACAAGCTATAAATATAGCATATAGAATACAACAGAAGAGAAATACCAGGATGGAACGGAATACATATAATGAAATACAATAATTTATTTCAGTGAAAAACAACATATGACAAAGGTTCATAGTACAATGTAGCAGTTGCTTACTTGCTTACCGAAGATTTATGATATTATTGTTTATCATTCACCGTTATTCGAATTCCTTTTTATTTTAAATTAGGATGCCAATTATCACTTGATCAGAAGGGACTTAACGAACCCATTCTACCTGTACCAACGACGATTACTGATGGTATTTACCACATATCGAATGTTACTACGAAGAAACACATATCGATCCCAGGAGAAGCAATGTGTTCTCTGAAAGACGAAAACTCGATGTACTTAACATGTTCTGGGATGTGGAAAAAGCTGAACACTACATTAGTAACCAAAAGATTCAATTTACATTTGATTAAAAATTGGCCGGATGTTAACGTCGGGGTTGAGGTAATCTCCCATCCATATCTTTCTTATGCTTAGTATTTAGTTTGTCGTATATGTTCAATGGCATCAGGTTATCGAAGAATTATAAGTTGAACACGGTAGTGAAAATAGAAACTGACGTTTCGGACGTTAGTCCTTCGTCGGAGTCAATAGAAAGTAAGAGTGAGAGAGATGTTTATATAGTAGAGGATAGAGAAAACAAACCAATAAGAAGAAAACAAGCCATAAAACAAAAAGAAAGAAAACAAAAGGATAGAAAGCAACAATAGGAAAAGGAGTTAAAAAGCTTACCATCTCCTTACGTAGTGGTTTGATTAGGTGAGACATGGTAGATAGACGAGAGAGAAAAATCGCAGCAATGTAACAATATGTAGATGATGGCTAGTGAACACTAGCGTGGACTGCGTTGGTGTTTCTAATGAAATAAGTTATCGAAGAATTATAAGTTGAACACCGTAGTGAAAATAGAAACTGACGTTTCGGACGTTAGTCCTTCGTCGGAGTCAATAGAAAGTAAGAGTGAGAGAGATGTTTATATAGTAGAGGATAGAGAAAACAAACCAATAAGAAGAAAACAAGCCATAAAACAAAAAGAAAGAAAACAAAAGGATAGAAAGCAACAATGTTCAATGGCAGCGTGATACATGGCCTAAAATCCAATAACTGGACATTTTATATACTACTCAAAGAATTGTTGATGTTATATAAAGCTGTATATCGTGACAAAGAAAATGATCCTTCCGTTTCAGGTTGATTACGCAGAAGGTTCTTCTTACCCTCTTCCTAGTGGTCGTATTATCAAACTAGCGGTCACCTGTTCAGATCGACCATGGGAACCATCTCAGTGTATCCTCTTGAAAATACAAGGACGACTCCAATGTAAGTCGTTTGCAATTTTGAAATCAGTATTTCGAAACAGCGATCATTATTTTTATTTCATATTTGGACAATACATGTCCCATGTCTTTAACATGATTTTATATTTTAATGTGGCTGGCTTTGTTAATGTTTTAGGTCCTGTTTCATCATTCCCTTTTCTCTATGTATCAAATACACCACGAAAATCTACCACTGAACGTCTGGATTACACACAGCCGTTGTCAGTCTCAGAGCCAATGGTAGGCACCACTGCGATAAGTAACCTTTTTGTTTCATGTCGTCCACGCTTTATAGAAGTCACTGAAAAAGGAAACAAAGGTTTCATTTGACTGTATTGTTTCAATGGTTTCGTTTCATTTATTATTTTTATTATTACTTTTATTTTTCGTTGCATCGGTCAGTTTGTTTTGTGCTAATTCGTTTGGGCTAGCTCGCTAGTTTTGTTATTGTTATCATTATTGTTATCATTATTGTTCCTTTTTTACCATTTTCCTTATTCCCATTCGTTTTTCTGGTTGATCTTTCCATTTCGTATCTTTAAACTTTATTTCACACCTTTTCACCTTTCACACCTTTCCTTTCACTTACATTTCGTTTTCAATCCCCAGACATGGAAACCGACTGCAGAAAGGTCTAATAAAGTGGTTGCAGGCTCTCTTTGTGGAGTAGGGCTTTTAGTGGCATTGATACTAATAATATTAATATATAAACGAATCAAGTTAAGGTACATAAGGAAATTGTACCGAACTCGCAGAGGATCTAAAACCCTTGAATAACTGTTACAATCCTGATATAATGTTGAAAGTTAAAATACAAATGTTTAATTTTGATTTCATAGGAAAGAGAACAGAAAAAGAAACAATGATTCAAGTAAGATTCTCTCTCAGTCTGTTATCTTGGTTTTATTTTCCCATAATTTCTTTGCAATCATTTTGCCGATAGAAAATTCGTTATCTGCATATCTTGTTTACAAAGCAGTTAAACTAACTTATTTCTCAGCTTAATGACAAATAGTTTTGCATTGCCAACTTTGATAGTACATATATTTTATATTTCAGGCGATACATGCAACTCGTCCACACCTGGTTCCAGCCTATCAGCGTCTACTACCAAATGTTCCTATGACGATACCAACCAGTCATCAGCCGTTATAGAAGACCAGCATAAACATGCAATTGCACTTCCTACCGACGTAGTTGTATGCGAGAAATGTGGAAATCAAGGTAACCAATAGAACTCGTATATGTACGTCGGTATGTTACGAAACATGCAAACCAAAAACTAGTAGTTATAGTCCCAAGTGGTGTTGGCTTGTATAGTTAGATAGGATCCTAGGCAGAAAAGCCAAGGAACTGGTTCGACGCCAAGGAACTAATTCGACTTAGAGGCTGGTGAATGAATTAAGATGACTAAAGTAAAATCAAAGCTTTTCATATTCAAATATTTCTGCCTAGAACCTGTCTGTCTCATTCCATGCACAAATGATTTGGTTAAAGCGATGCGGATTTTCTCCTTTCTCCCTTTGTAACAGTTCTTCCTTTAACCGTTTTCACAAATCTAAAAAGTACCATTAATAGAAAATATGTTGGATAGTAAAAGGTTTTTTTCCTTATAGCAGAAATTGGTCGTCATTTCAATTATGGCTATGAAAGTATGGATGAACTAAACAAATCGTTTCCTCAGAACTATCATGTCTGCAGAAGCCCTTCGTATGATTATGTAAAGCCAGAGCAAAACCAAAAGATAAAGCAAGACTTTAGAACAGCTGAAGGACCAGAAAATAGTTCTATGTACGGTTTATTATTGGGAAATATACCTCATATATATAGTTCCCTCCAAGTACCACACAAGACACAAGAAGGCAACGCAGATGGACGAAAGAAAACTTTTGATTCTTCGATGTATGGTTCCCTTAGTGTAGGGAATGTATCACATGTATATGGTTCTCTGCAAGAACCGCACGAGACATATAAGCATGATACCGCTGATAGTCCAGTCATATAAGCAAACAACTATCAACAGTCAATCCTATTGGTCATCGGTGCATTAACGAATACCAAGTGCTAAGTTAAAATAAAAATGAGGCAATATAAATCCTGAAGAAAGCTCTAAACAACTGCACCATATTTGCTAATTTTAATTCATTTTTATAAACGACATTAAGATCAGTTGCAGACTAAGGGTGTAATACTGTATGGGTGAATATTTCGGTCCACCTTTCAAAAGAGCTGGAGCAAAACATAATAATGAAGGAAGTCTTCCAGTTATTGACACTCTATGGTGATAGCCACCGCTCTAAAAACTGCTTCTGCAACAGACCGTCTAAAAAGTATCAAAATTGCAAATCAAGTTCACGTTGGTCATTCATATGCTTCAATGACCAATGTTGGTGATTGCAACTTTTTTCATTTAAAAGTGACTAAATAAGTTGATTCTTGTCAACATTGATCGATAAAGAATAATATAATAAGACCAATAAATTATAATATGAGTGTATTATGAGTCTCATCAACTTTATGTTGTCGGTCACGATTGAGAAGCCTAAGATGGAGCTACAGTTGGTTTAAAGTATATGAACGAAACAGACATATTGGATGAAGTATCGAAAGTACTTCTATAAGGACAAGGAAGATAAGGATCCTTCAGCTTGCTTAGTAAGTGTTTTTGTAACTTTTGATACTTTCATAAATTTTTATAAAGTTATACATTTTCTTCAAGAGGCAGGCATTTATAACGGATACAATCAATTTTAAAATTGATTGCGCTCATTTAGATGAGTTAGATATTTTTAGCTTGCTAATGACTTTCAATGCGGAAATTTTCAAGAGTCCAAACCCGAACCCTTTTCAAATTGCTAATCAGTATTCGTAAACATATCACATCGTCTGAATTTGGTCACAAAAATGGAAAGTCAGACTTGTTTTTTTATTTTGACGTCCATTGAGAGCCAAATCAGAGATAACTTGGGAGAATAGAGTTTGTTACATGTGGTCCAACATTTGGCCCAACAGATTTGTTCTCTTATTTGTACGTCCACTTAAGAGCTAAATCAGAGATAAACTGCAATAGAGTTTGTAGTACATTAGCAATCCTGCTAATATTCTCAGTCATGAAGCTTTCATCTTTTGTTATACTTGCACTGTGCTGTAGTTTAACTTTTGGACAAAACTATAGTATCATCCGTCGGCTCACGAGTGCTAATGGCTATGATCAACCAGACCTTGTTAAGATCCCATCATCTTCGTGTCATAATAATAATGGCACCAAAGATTGTGCAATTATGGATGGGAGAAAGTATTCAGTGTGCCAATGTGCTTGTGACAAAACCGATAGTACTCATCGTTATTACAAAAGTACTTTTGGATTCTACGATGGTAACTGGAGATGTGAGAAGAACAGTGCACTTCGTCGACGTTCAGGTAAAAATTCTTATGAGGATAACAAGCTACAAATATAGCATATAAAATAGAACAGGAGAGAAATACCAGGATGGAACGGAATACATATAATGAAATACAATAATTTATTTCAGTGAAAAACAACATATGATAGAGGTTCATAGTACAATGTAACATTTGCTTACTTGCTTACCGAAGATTTATGATATTATTGCTTATCATTCACCGTTATTCGAATTCCTTTTTATTCTAAATTAGGATGCCAATTATCACTTGATCAGAAGGGACTTAACGAACCCATTCTAACTATACCAACGACGATTACTGATGGTATTTACCACATATCGAATGTTACTACGAAGAAACACATATCGATCCCAGGAGAAGCAACGTGTTCTCTGAAAGACGAAAACTCGATGTACTTAACATGTTCTGGGATGTGGAAAAAGCTGAACACTGCATTAGTAACCAAAAGATTCAATTTACATTTGATTAAAAATTGGCCGGATGTGAACGTCGGGGTTGAGGTAATCTCCCATCCATATCTTTCTTGTGCTAAGTAATTAGTTTGTCGTATATGTTTAATGGCAGCGTGATACATGGCCTAAAATCCAATAACTGGACATTTTTTATACTACTCAAAGAATTGTTGATGTTATATAAAGCTGTATATCACAAAGAAAATGATCCTCAGTTTCAGGTTGATTACGCAGAAGGTTCTTTTTACCCTCTTCCTAGTGGTCGTATTATCAAACTAGCGGTCACCTGTTCAGATCGACCATGGGAACCATCTCAGTGTATCCTGTTGAAAATACAAGGACGACTTCAATGTAAGTCGTTTGCAATTTTAAAAGCTGAAGCATCGATTAGTTTTAATTTTTATTTTATTTTCTTCCATTGGACAATACAGGTTCTGTGTCTCCGCTTCTTTCTACCACCCCACCGGCTCAATCACCAGTGCCGACTCACCCTACTTCTGTACTAACAATGACATCTCAATCTCCAACAACTTCCTCTTCTCGGGTAATCTTTGTCATTTATTTGCAATTACTGAGTTACAATACTTCTTAACATATCATATCATCCGTAAAATGCTTAATACGTTTTTGAAATGCTCTGGTTTTTACATATGCTTTTTTAAAAACTTTTTAACTTTATTACTAGAAACCTAGAGGAAATATCAGTGCGCCTAAAAAGGACTCCAGTATCACCATTACTAAAGGATTAATAATAGGAATCTCACTGGGCGGAGTTGCATTATTAGCTGCATTAATAATACTCATATTCTTCATAATCAGGATCAGGAAAAGAAGGTAATAAAAAAAATACGTGGTTGACTTCAATTGTAAATTGTTTGACTTCAACTACTTCCATCGCGCTTGCTTGTGTGCACAAGAGTCTCTAGTATTTTAAATTTTCCGCTTTGGATTTTATAGCAGATTCATCGAAAATGACAGGAAAGCCAGTACATGTGAACGTAAGTAACATAACCATAAAACTCATCACAGTCACACCGAATAATCAATAAAGCATGCACAAGCCATCAATATGTTTTGCCATTTTGAACTTCATTCGCCTCTATGTCGTTTAGCTGCCTTAGGACAACACTGTATACTCTCTGTTATTATAAAGATTTTTTATAACTTATAATGATAATTAATATGATAATTGCTTACCATATCATGGAGCAATTACTGATATGACCATGTTGCGTGTAGAATGTTAGAGCTTTGCAAAGAATTTGACCATGCATCAGCTAAAATATGATAATTATGAAATAACACGTGTTACAAATTTCTCGATTGCTTTCCATTTCAGTGGTCTTAGAAAATAAAACGTACGAGGAAAAAGTTGGTGGTGCCCAAAAGCCAACTAATCAGATGGAAGAACAAGCAGATCTGGAAGGTAGTAATAACTTTTAATAAAGTTGACTGTACAGTCAAATAATCTTCTCTTTTATAAGGTGCATAGCATGCCAATGGGCCAATATAATATAAAGCGAAGCGCACATCAAACTGTCCATCAAAAACCGTTATGTATGTAATTTCTGCTCTCCGCTAGCTTGAGATTGAACCATAATCTCATTTTTAAACATTACAGCAGATTCAAAGACCGCGGAGTACAGTTTTGAGTCGAGAGCATTAATCTTGGGGTCCTCGTAAACGTCCCCTGCTGAACATGTTCAAATTGTGTGTTGGATTACTAAGAAACTTACTGGATTATTGTTAAAGGAAGCATTTACATGATAATCTTTTTTTTACATAGCAAATCTCTTCCCAGACTTCTGCAATAACTTTGAGCTTAAAATTTCTATATGGATAAGGAAATGTTCATTTCTTTAAAGGACAAAGGAGAACAACAGATGAATTGGTGATACAGGAAGAACCATTGTACAGTCTTCCAGGTTCCACCATCAACAAAAACGACAGCGAACAAGATGAACCTTTCTATTACGCACTTGAGGAACCACAACCGCACGGTACACAAAAGTATGACGTGCACGAGGAATTAAACCCAGATAAAGAGGCACCCCATGTATATGGGACCTTTAACGAACCACACCAGGAAGCCACATCTAATGACACTCGTGGATATAGTAATACACTGTATGAGTCGGTTGGGGAAAATTAGTAAGCAGTCCAAAAAAGAAGATCCATGAGGCATTTTAAAGGTCTATAATGTAGTTGATCATGGTGGGAAGTCTAAAATTACCGTACCTAAAATTCCATAGTCAGATTGAATAGATGATCTGGCTAAGTAAAGCCGTGGACTGACCAACACCAGCGGCTAACCATTTTACTCATAAATCAAAAGTTCCAGAATTTTTTTAAACAGATAAAAATTATCGATGTGCTCCGATATTCTAAACATGAGCATTTTTTGCTTATCGTCCTAATTTGATTTTATCAAGATTTTATTAAGTTTTGTACCATTTGAATTTTATCCAGGTGTATACTATATAAAATAAACAACAATTCTTATTAGTAAGATAAATTAATAAATGTGTGTGTATAACATCTATATGGATATTTGTATGAAAAACACCCATTAGTTCATAGTATTCTCTCCTAATCTGTAGTTTTGGCCTATCTTATTTCAATACTTATGTATTTCAAACACGGACTCTTTATCTGGCACAGGATGTAGATAAAATTCATATTATGTTACTTGCGCCATCAAATTGTGTAAAAAAAATATGTTTACATTAGTAGGTCTAATTATTAAGAGGATACTCAGGAAGTACTATAGATCCACGAATAACAGGCTGCTCATTTGAACTTTGCTTTGTCTTTTCTGCAGTGTGCTGTCGTATCGTGGCATCATCTAATCATAGAATTAGATAGTCTAGCAATTAAAGTTTACTTATCACAAATAATTTGAAAACTAATAGATAAATGCGCAAAAAGGACTTACGTCGTCGTTGTCGACTGCGGTCGTCACAGTATCGCTTTTGGGTCCTCCAATTAAAGCTTACTATATTACTAAAAATAGATAGTTCGTTAAAAATTTTAAACGTTGCAAAAGATATCTTTTTTTTTGCCGATTGCTGTCGTCAAAGTATCGGCTGATTACTTCGAAAGAACGTTTTTTCTCAAACTATTTAATGATAAACTGCGCAAAAGGTGTCTTTTATGTTGATCGCTTTCGTCACAGAATCGACTAACTATGGAATTAAAGAGTCTGCTAATTATAAAGTCTAATTGCTAAAAATAAATTGCTAAAAACTATAGATAAACTTTACAAAAAATATCATTTTTGTCGACTGCTGTCGTCACAGTATCGTCTAATTACTATGTAAGGATATGTCTAATACCTTCGGTCTAGTTATAAATATTTTGCTATATTTTGCTAAGTAGTAACTTGCAAATGGTTTAGTACGTCAATATCGTATGAGTATTAAAAGTATGCTGGATTCCCAACAGGACTCTCTTTAAACTAGTTCTGCTAAATGAGACAACCCTGGATAAATATTGTTGAAATAAATATTTAAAACACTTCCCTAAAAAATGCAGTATCAAAACCTAACAATATCGTTCATAATAGCAAGACAATTGGGAAGTTTAACAAAAATACACTGATATATTTATCAGTCATGTGCGTCAATCTCTGTCATAGGGTCTCAGTCATGAGTGCGTAGTCATCCATGCATTATAGTTTCGTTAAGAGCCCAAATTCTTTCCATTTTTTGTACCACATTTTTAGCCTATTTTGGCTGAAAAACTTTTCTACAACAGGACCTTGTTTTAACCGATCTGTTTGAATTTGTGAAGATAGCACTCTCCTTTAGAATTACCTCGGTTGAACTCCACTTCTAACGCGGAGCATTGGATGTCTAGGCTAAACAGGAAAATAGAGAGTGTATATGTATTCGTATTGAACTCGTAAAGCTATTAAGGGGTGAATTCTGACACTAAACAACACTGAACTCCTTTGATTGGAAGAACCTATGTTGGAACCTTAGTAAGAGAGAACTAGGCTAAAAGCTTTTACTTTTGACTGATCAGATACCGTGAAGCATCGCTATAATTTGGATCATAATCTTGCAATGATGAAGCAAATATCATTGCTGTTTATTGTGTTGTTATTTGATGTAGCTTTTGCGCAGAAATATATAATCACTCGTCGAGTCAAACTGACTGAGGCTAGCGGTGAGATTCAACCAGACGTGGTTCAGATCCCATCAGCTTTGTGTCATAACAATGGAACCACAGAATGTCCATTGATGAAAGGAGAATTCAGTGGTTCGGTGTGCCAGTGTACTTGTAGCAAGAAAGACAGCTATTCCCGTTTATACAAAACTACGTTTCTGTTTCATAACGAAACATGGAAATGTGCAAAGAATGCTGCTCTTCAAAAGTTCTCAGGTAAATGACTTCATTGTGTGTTATTGTCCTGTTTCACTAAAAAAAACGAACTATATTTTTCACTTTGATAATCAAGTTTACTTATTTTAATAAATTTTGCTAAATTTTGCTAAAACAAGGTTTAAATAATACTGTAAAATTGATAACTATTTAGTAATTACCAATTTTATTGATATGAAACGTTTTTTAACCCTAGGATGCTCATTCTCGCTTGATGGAGCAGACAAAAGCGATTCTGTGCCGACTTTAAAATCAAATGCTACTGTTCCACACAGTTTGTCAAACGTTACCACTGGCCGATATATACAACTAACTGTGGGGACGACATGTGCAGTAAGGCCTCAAAACTTCGCATACTTAAAATGTAACGGTCAATGGGAGCAACTGAATAGTACTTTAGTAACCAAAAGATTTCAAATCAGCTATGGACAACCATCTGACGGAAAATATTTCGTACGTGTCAGGGTAAGCTAAAATAATACGATCATGAATTACAACTTTGATAAAATTCCACAATGATTGAACTGGTGACTACGAATTAATATACTCTTAATACGCTTTGATTGGTCGAAAAGATAATTTGTATTGCATGTTGGTCCAAGCACTTGAATGTATTCGTACAATTGGTTTTTTCCTTTTTTTCAACCAAAATATTAAGTAATTTGCTGAATTTGAAGCTATTTTTCTTAGGTCAACTCCACAGAACATTCAGCTTACCCTCTTCCAAGTGGTCGGATTATTAGACTAGGAATTAGCTGTTCAGATCGATCATGGGAATCATCTCAGTGTATCGTGGCGAAAATACAGGGACAACTTGAGTGTAAGTCGAGAAGAAAGAAAGTATTTGTGATATTACATATAACACGAGGGATAATAATTGTTTTATTAAAAGCAATAGAAGAAATATATAATTCAGTATTTTCTAAGTGAGTTGGCAAATGAGTGAGGGAATAACGATGCAAAATCAATCTCTTGTGGAACAACTCAGTTTCCGCATTTTGAAGCGAGAAATTTGAAGAGCAGTTGTAATTGCTGATTCTTCCTTTTGTTATTCTCTCCTCTCAGGCCCCGCGCCATTGTTTCCTGTTCCTTCAACAACTACACCACAACCATCAACACCATCGCTTTTTACTGCTCCATCATCTACTGCTCCTTCGTCCATGCGGTCTGTTCCACTTACAACGTCACCATCGATAAGCCGAACGTCTTTTCCAGTTTCATCGTCTACAGTATTGTCAACTTCATCATTATCGCACAAACCAAACACGGTAACTTTCTCAGGCCCCGTGCCATCATTTCCTGTTCCTTCAACAACTGCACCACAACCATCCACCACATCATCAACTGTGCCCAGTTCTACAACACCATCACTTTTTACTGTTCAAACGTTTAATACTCCTCCGTCCATACTGTCTGTTTCACCTAAAACACCATCATCGATAAGCCAAACGTCTTCTGCAGTTCCGGTATCGTCTACAGTATTGCCAACTTCTCCTCCATCGCCAAAACCAAACACGGTAAATATTGCTTTATTTTTCTTACTCCTTTAAGAAAATTATTATTGAAAATAATCGGTAGTTTAACCAAAATTAAAGCAGATTTTTAAAAAAAATTGTTTTGATTTTGCTTGCTTATTCTATTAGACCACTGCACCCAAAGTAAATATGGATGGTGACAACTCCGGGAAGATATTCTCTGGTGCTTTAATTGGTGCTGTACTAGGAGGATTTGCAGCTTTGGTGGCATTAGTTATGATCATAGTGTTAATAGCCAGAGGAAGAAACAAAAGGTAAACAGTATGGCGCTGTTACACGAAACAATTTTAACTGAAACTACTGCGTTGCACTGAAAAATTGTTGCATGCAAGAAAGTAGAAGAGGGTGCCACTTTTCATAAAACCAACAAAGTTCCCATCAGCCTTTTATAATTACTGCAGTAATTTCATAATAATGTCAGCTTTCATTTAATTTCTATAGGTCTGACGATCTAAGAAAGAACAGCAGTGCTGCTAGTAAGTTGGTGAACAAAGTCCGGCCCCCCCTCTATTATAAATATGAATACATTTATACATAGAAATATACGCATGCTTAGTATAGTCCCATACATAAAAGACTAAGAAAATTGAAGTCTTTCATTTTGTTAATATGACAAATGTTCACTGTAATCTATTCTTCCTTCCCCTTGCAACGTTGCCTACCTTTTACTTTTACAGTAGCCACATTTATAAACGTGGGCATTAAAACGTGCCTCATCTACAGTTATATTCAGAAGACTGCTACCCTGGGTGCCTCTCTCTCTCTCGATCTCGCCCCCAAACCTCACACGGCCCCTGGCACCCAGGCAAGAAGACTGCTTTACTAACTTAGATTACACTGAAGCCAAACAAAAATTATTCCTTCTTATTTGCAGTAATTTTAATTGTTTGAAAGGTTTTACGTCATAGCGTAATCTTAGTTATAATTTTTGTTGAGTACGGTTTTTCATTTTTAGTGGTGATTGAGAATGAGAGCTATGAAGGAGAAAACCTTGGAGATAAACACCACCACCCTTACGAAAACGTCAATCCAAGTTTCGTACCTGCGGCAACCGCTTCCGCACTTAATAACAACGTGAAAAGAAAAGCAAATACTGGAGGTAAAGCATTATTTTATGGAGAGCAATTATTTTGTTCATATCCCATTTACTGACAAAAAATTCGCCAGAAGCCTTCATTGACAATCTCCCTTTTTCCAAAGCGCAAAGTTCGCATGGACAAAAAAAGGGACAAATTTCCAAACAATATTGTAGTTTCATTACCAGAATCAGCGTTAGAAAAACACGACTTTAAAAGGTTAAGTTAATTCAACCACTTGACATCCATTTTCTTTTTACCGTTTTTACTATTAGGACACCGCAACAGTGTAGCAAATAAAGTATACGAAGTCGTGGAGGAATTTGACAATCAACCATCCAAGCCCAACATCAAGAACATCAAAGAAGGGCAACAAGATCTAACGAATAGAACCAGAAAGGATCCCTTGTCTACTATTCCTGAGTCTGGCGCCGGTGCCACGCTGGTCACTTTCAGACAACCACATCATTATGATAGTATTATTGATAAAAATGACCTTCGATCACGATATGCGCCCGTGTACGATGTAATTCAGTGATGGAACACAGTCCAACGGTAGCTTCAACAAAAATTATCCTCGTGCACATGGTGCCTCCTCGAACATGCCAATAGAAAGTGACCACGATCTTAAAAACGGTCAAGAGGGCTCTTTTTATGAAACCGTTGGAAATTGTACTTTCATGAAACCTGAGAAAAAGCACCAAGACACTTTATTCTTACAAACCTAACTAATAACTATTAATTCAAGCCCTCCGCACTTGTAAAACGTGAACGTCAATTTGTGTATCAAGTATGTGAGTCATCCTACATGTTGAAGGATGACTTTCCTGGCATGAAATTCCACACAGCGCATAATGAATGTCTTAACGGGGCCTTGGCGTGGTAGTTCGTAACCAAAGAGTGTTTGTACACACACTACTGAATGATCTATGAAACTGCACTATAAAACTGATCTGTTTAAACGTCCCTTTTATAAAATATATCGGCCTAGGAAAGTGTCTCTGCAGACAACACCACTGGACGACCCATGAAAATGTGCTACAAAGCTGATATCTTTTAAAATGTCCCTCTTGAAAAATATTTGGGCCTCAAATATCTGGATACGACCTTACGAATCTAGGTAAATGAAGAATCTATAGATGATTATGGCAATCAAGTCCTTTTTAGTGCAACTAAATAATAAGGTACTGAATTTGCGGAAACAGACTTTTGGGACGAGATGAAAACAAACAGAAACGTCGACCGCAGAATCCATGAAAAAGCACTTAAAACGGACAGTATGTGACCTGATAATACAATACTCCATAGGCCACTGTTCACTCTATATATTCATTATCATTTTGATAGACATTGATTTCCTGTTGATCACGTTAACTGGGATAATTGATATTCTAATCTTACTTTGTTCAAAGCTTCAATCATATCAAGACATGGAAAATTGTGCTCCTTTTCCATATCGTACAGATGGCGTTTACGCCGGCAAATGGAAGTAAATTTAAGTAGGTTGAATAGATATTACATCTAGAAATAATATAGCTTTAACGCTCTTGTCTTGACTAGCCTACCTCGTCTATAACGTAAGTGCTATTAAAAATTTTCATTTTCATTTTGTCGTACGTGTTATAATTGGTATTTTCGGCAATCGCAATATCAGTGTATGCGTGTCTCAATGTCAACCCAATGGTATGATAGTGAAGTCTACATATGTGTGTATGCACGTACAACATTATTTAACTGGTATCCGTTTTATTTAAGCACAAACCACTGGACCGCCTCCGTTGACAATAGTATGCCGCGTTATAAATTATATTTAACTAACACTTGTAATTATTCTCTTGGCTGCTCACTCGAGTGAGAGCTAGTGAAGTTAAAATGTCGTCGTCTTGAGCGTCACGTTTTTTATGACTTCCTCTCGATGAGATGCGTAAGCTCGTGATTCAGCAGCTAATTGAATATATCCCCTGTATATATAGGAGTAAATGTGTTTTTGAGAATATCCTTAACATAAATGATGTAAAGCAAGTTTATCAGCCGAAGAACGGAAGGGCATATGAACAGTTATAGTATCATTCTGACGTCATTTGTTTTTCTTGATACTCTGTATCGTTATTCAACCATGCTATGTTCTATTATTAGTATTTTCAGTTTGCAAGTACTCTAAACAAAACTTCAATCACTTCACATTTTGAAAATGAAAACATATTATGTCTTTACCACATAAAAGTCTCAGAAGTACTATAAGTTATTCCGATTTGCTATTTTGTCGGACAGTTCAGTAATGTATTAGGAAATACATTACACTAATCATTTTCAATGGTTCGATACCATTCGTCAATTCTTTAAGACAGTCATTCATTCTATGCGGAAGTTAAGGTTAGTCGTAGTGTCAGTCGTATGACAACTCTTAAAATAAACCTCGACAGCCAATAAGGTGAACCCTAACTTGAAATTGTAAATTAAACACCGTTTATCAAGTAAGTATCTCTTTCTGTTTGTGATAGACAATTAATATTCTTTGACAATTTAGTCAGTGAGCAGTTTAGTCACATTTTCCGTTACAACCTTGTGCTATAGAAAGAAGCTATTTAAACAACATTAAACCTGTAGTTCTTGGGAAAAATACAAGATACACAAGAATTCCAGTGAGAGCAGAACGAGAAGTAAGGATGTACGTTACTGCTTGATAAAGCTGCACACTGAAGTATTGATCAAGGTGATCGAGAAATGAAACCTGCAATAATGAATAAAAACTTGGTCGTCTTTCTTTTATCGTTGTGGCAAGGACTTCTAGCAGAGGAATACTCTATTCAACGCAGAGTCACGGAATCAGTGAATGTTCTACCAGACCTGTTCGTATTACCTCTATCGAAGTGTTTTGCCGACAATGCCGCAGTACAGTGTACTACTATGGGTGGCAAACTTGTCGGCAGTAATAATGGATGCACATGTGAATGTAACAAAAAAAAAAGTACTTTTGCATTCTACAACAGTTGGAAGTGTATAGACAATACTAAATTTCATAATCTTAGTGGTGAGTTGCTTGATATTCCATTGGTTCATAATTTTATTAATGTTTCTGCGTGATTTATAATCGCACTGTAATATATTTTATAAAATTTAGTGGCTCATGAATGTTTATCCTCAATTCAATATTGAAAAATAATTATTGTCTTTGAATGTTCACTTGTCTCCTTGCATGATCTCCTTTCTTTGTGACGTCATGGGATTGAACAATCAACCTATTCGATAAACCCGCAAAAAGAAGAAAAAAAACCTTTTGCGAAACCTATTCGTGATAACAAAACCTATATCATGACCAGTCGTTCGGGAAGCATTGGGGCGAGAGAGCGTCTGTCGCCTAAGGTGCAGACAAGCTCAGTATTAAATTAAACCATCTATGATAGTAAACTATAATATATCTTAAAATTTTGAATGGTTCCAAAATACTGGTAGGATTTGTCTATGGAATTAAACAATGTTCCAGAATTTTTATAACCGTGATAAGTTAACCATAAGTTTGTTTTGATCTATAACCACGATTTTCCTCAGTACAGTGTAGGATTGAGTGCCATCATAGCTCCATAATTTATTTTTACAGTATACGAAATTCTTGTGAAATATTTGTGAAATTCCTCATTTCCAGTGGAAATAGATTAATTTAGCTCGTTCATGGGCATTTTTCTCGCGCATTTTATCTAAGCATGAATTTAGTTGAAGTCGCTGACCACCATTTTTTATTTAGTGTTTATTTTACTTCTAGTAGAATTTACTTTTATCATGCAAAATCTGGGGGAGGGGGGGGGGGGGTGGTTTGGGAGAGGATCTGACTATGGGAACTTTTCCTTACAAAAAACAAAACTGACTTGTATTTTTCTAGGTTGTTCATTGATACTAAATAATAGAAATGCTAGAAGTCCAATTATAACCATAACCAGAAAGGAGTATGCAGAATCATACTTGCTACCAACATTAAAGTCGTCTTCAAACTGTGGTGTAACCAACGAAAGTAGCAATCTTACATGCAGTGGAACCTGGAAACGACTCAGTAGTGGAATGGTTATGGAAACATTCGATATATTTAAGTGGAACAACAACAAGAACTGGTACCTTAACGTAAGTGTTAAAAAAGTAGCCATTCATTGATTGGCTACCGTCATTTTTCAAATTTACCAATGATTGATGTAGTCCAATGGGAATAAGAATTGTCAATGCTTGGTAAATTGGTGTTTTATTTTCATATGTAGACCAAAAGAAGTCTCGATGATATGGAAGGTCAGGTTATACGACTTAACATTGAATGTGAATCCCATCGGCAATATTGTGTGATATTGAAAATAAACGGAACACTTCGATGTAAGTATCTGGGGAAACTCAATTTATGGTTTTTCGCTATTTTAAATACAAAAAAAAGCAAACACAAAGAAGATAAAATGATAATAAAAAATACAGGACTGACTCAGATCTTTCCAATAAAATAACGTTAACACCAGCTAATTGAAACTTCAGGTCCATTACCACCTAGGCCATCACAGTCATCTACAGCAGTACCTTTAACAACACAGATACAACCACGGCCACCATCATTACCAATATCAATAACAAGAATTACTACTGCAAAACCCAAAACAGCTCTTAAAAGGACGTCACAAGGATCAGTTCAAACAATGACAATTCCAACAACCCGGTCTTCTATTTTAACTGAGCCTGTTTCATCGATACCTGATCATACGGTTGGACATATAAGTACTACCAGGACAAAGTACAGTAGATCATTTACTGCAGTAAGAGACGTTTTGTTTTTAAAAAACACTTGTCGTGTTCTGATGCATCTTGCCTTGATTGTTTTTAGACTGATAGAATCATTTTGTAATATAAATCTAGCTACTCTTAAATTCTGTAGACAACATCTATCTCTGTAAAAACTGACCGCAAGAAAAGTGCTAGTAAAGATAAGACTGGCCTAATCACCGGCGCACTTGCTGGTATTATTGGACTAGCAATCATAGTAATTGCCATTATGGTGCTGATAAAGATACGTAAAAAGAGGTAAGCAATCAGTAAATGGTGATATTCCATAACAAGGTCTTAACACGATCGCGTTGCTTACAACAATGCTGCCCCTTTTTAAACCCCTGTATATACATTTGATATATATGTATACGTATATGTTTTGTGGGCGCGGGGTTTTCGTGTCTCAGTGTATATATGTATAAATTATGCTTAATTTTCTTCGTATAATTTTAGATTCTTAATCGCAAATTTTAATATAGATCTTATAGTTTAGATTTTTATAGATTTTATATTGCTGATCACCGGTTCATATCAGCTGTTCTATCGTGTCCAGCTGATAGTTGTTTTTTTTCAAAATCAGGATAAATAAAGATATTATTATTATTATTATTATTATTATTATTATTATTATTAAACTGAATTTATCTTTAACTCAAGTAGCCGATTGCAAATTACCTAGTTACCAGCGAGATTTGCAATTGTAAAAAAAAAGCATCAAAATAAAGTTATTATTATTATTATTATTATTATTATCATCATCATCATTATTATTATTATTATTATTATTATTATTATTTTACTCAACTAAAATCGTACGCAGGAAATCCAGTGAGCAAAGAACAGACACTGTTGGTAAGTATAAATAAAAATGTTCAAAATGTTTGTAAAACTTTACAGTAAAATGTAATTGCATTCTCATAACAGATAATGCAGGTTACGGACGAGGTGAAGATAATTCCTTGAGGTTCAACCGTAAGTCGTCACCTGAAGAGGACGAATATTCGTACGCTTACACCACTGCTGCCCCTTATGTTAAAACTAACAGGCAAGACCTTGAAAGTCATACTAACCATGATCAAGGTAAAAATGAATAATAGTGTTGAACAAGTGGAAGGGCTTTTTACCCCTTATCTAGTTATTTTGATGTCGATAGCTCTGGTATTGATATCGATATTTCACTAATACAGATAAATTTAAATTATCGATATCGTTATCGATAAAAATCAAAATCATTGATATAAATTATGAGTTTATCTAGATTCCATAATTATACTGTTCATGGCAAGGAAACACTTCAGTAGATATTAGGGTTAGAGATTTATACTCACTGCAGGATTTTAAATTTTAATTATTAGAACCAGGAAGTTCTGTGGTAAATCACGTTTACGGTCAAACGGATAGCCTAAATCAAATTGCATCTGCACCCTACGCAGAGGCTCCTGTATACAATACCTTGGAAGAGGCAGTATACGCTAAAGTTGACAAGTCAAGAAAAAAATGCACATTCGATTCTGATGCTCCAATCTATAACACTATTGAAGAACCTGAGTATACAAAAGTTGATAAAAGTCCAAAGCCTAAACTAAAAGAGAACCACAACGAGCCTTTGTACAATGTCCTTGAGGGACCGCAAACCGATGATACTACCCTTGAAGGGCTTAGTGATGAGCCTCCTTGTTATCAAGTACTAGAGGGACCATTCTCGCAGGGTGTTCCAGTGTATGATGTACTTGAAGGACCTGACTCAGCTGAGGCTCAAGTGTATGGATCATTCGAAGGACAAAATCCTCGTGTATATGGAGCCCCTGATAAACGAGATGTCCAAGTATCTCCCGAGGAAAATATCGGGTATGATGACATTCTTTACGATTCTGTTGGTGACGTAATCAATGACCAAGGAGATATCTATCAGGAACTCAATCAAAGTGGTCAGCAGAATTCAGATGTGTACCAGGAGCTGGACTACCCAGACAAGACAATGAATTTGAACGAACTGAATCAAACCCATTCTAATGCATGACGAAACTTGTTCGTTGAAAAATGCTTCTAAAAGCGATGTAAATAACGATCTTAGCACTAGCATGCTCAGTATAGATTACAATGTTATTCTACGCATCCTCCATATTCTAATCATCAGTAAACTTCACAGGAAAATTATTGGCTGACGAGGGAATTCTATGTTTACTACGATATCGGATTTTGGGTGAAATTCTTTAGATTTCCAGGTATGACAATAAATTTTCCTTGAATCGCATTGCGGAAACATTGAAAATACGTTTACATACTTGAGGTTTCTGATTTATTTGCGGAAAAACATGACTAAAAACCATTACAACAAAAAACAATCTCAATTGTAATTTTTAAGTTTTTCGGATTACATAGCCTATATTTCTGAAAGATTTTTTCCCCTTCGTTTGATTGTTTTGATGTGAAAGAAAGGGGGGGAAAATCAATCTCACATGCACAATTTCATGCATTTTCACGAAAAGTACTACACGCTCGCATACTTCATCTCTAGCCAATATCTTGCAAATTAATAATAACGTACGTAATTCTATTAAAAGCTTTAAAGTATATTATTTCAGTTTAATATAACGGGACTGAGTATAGAGGCACGTTCACGTGACAAACGTCTCAGTAGAGCTCTAAGGTACTCAAACAACAAGCACAACTCAGCTAGAGCTACGTATCGTGTTCCTAAGCTGTGATGGCCGACAGCCTTTGTCATCGCCAAAGGTGAAAAGCGATAGGATATATGTCATTTCAAGATCCAAGAATAGCTGGAATGATTTGTGTTTCTTCTTCTTCTCATCAAGAGTATGGACCTTCGTGCTGAGAATGATTCGGTCTTCTTTGTAACGAAACCATTTCCATGACGGAATGACCTATCGCCTATCGCCTTTGGCGAAACTGCACTATAAAACTGGTCTGTTTAAACGTCCCTTTTACAAAATATATCGACCTAGGATAGTCTCTCTGCAGTCCCCACCACTGAATGACCTATAAAACTGTGCCACAAAACTGATATCTTTTTAAATGTCCCCAAAATATCTGGAAAAGACCATACGAATCTAGATAAATGAAGAACCTATAGATGATTATGGCATGCGCAATCCGCAGTACTGTTAGTCAGCGGTCTACTCACGATTTTCAGACGTAAAATTATAGCAAGAAGAAATGCGCACTGGTCATTACCGATGAACACAAGGTACTGACCATGCGGAAACAGACTTTTGGGACAATATGAAAACAAATCATGTAGAAACGTCGACCACAGAATCCATGAAAAATGACTTGATCATACAATACTCCATAGGCCACTGCTCACTCTATATGTATTTATTATCATTTTGATAGACATTGATTTCCTGTTGATCACGTTAACTGGGATAATTGATATTCTAATCTTACTTTGTTCAAAGCTTCAATCATATCAAGACATAAAAAATTGTGCTCCTTTTCCATATCGTTCAGATGGTGTTTATGCCGGCAAATGAAAGTAATTTTTCAACTAAGTAGGTTGAATAGATATTATATCGAGTAGTTATCGAGCTTTAAAGCTCTTGTATTGACTAGCCTACCTCGTCTGTAAAGTAAGTGCTATTAAAAATTTTCATTTTCATTTTATCTTACGTGTTATAATTAAGAACTGAATAACTTAATATAAGAACTGAAGGGCATATTAACAATTATGATATCATTCTGACGTCATTTGTTTTTCTTGATACTCTGTATCGTTATTCAACCATGCTATGTTCTATTACTAGCATTTCCAGTTTACAAGTACTCTAAACAAAACTTCAATCACTTCACATTTTGAAAATGAAAACAACACATAATGTCTTTACCACATAAAAGTCTCAGAAGTACTATAACTTATTCCGATTTGCTATTTTGTCGGACAGTTCAGTAATGTATTAGGAAATACGGTAACACGAATCGCTTTTAAATGGTTCGATACCATTCGTCAGTTCTTTAAGACAGTGAATTATTCTATGCGGAAGTCAAGGTTCAGGTCGTATTGTCAGTCGTATGAAAATTCTTTATAAGAAACCTCGACAGCCAATAAGCTGAACCCTAATTTGAAATTTGAAATTAAACACCTGTTATCAAGTAAGTATCTTTTTCTGTTTGTGAGGGACAATTGATATTCTTTGACAATTTAGTGAGCAGTTTAGTCACATTTTCTGTTACAACATTGTGTTATAGAACGAAGCTATTTAACCAAGACAATCAAACCTGCAAGACAATTCACAAGACCTCCAGTGACGTGCAGCAGGACAAGAAGTAAGGATGTATGTTACTACTTGGTGAAGCTGCACACTGAAAAAATTGCTCAAGGTGATCAAGAAATGAAACAATTGAAATAATGAATAAAAACTTGGTCGTCTTTCTTTTATCGTTGTTGCAAGGACTCCTAGCAGAGGAATACTCTATTCAACGCAGAGTCACGGAATCAGGGAATGTACTGCCAGACCGGTTCGTATTACCTCCATCAAAGTGTTTTGCCGACAATGCCGCAGTACAGTGTACTACTATGGGTGGCAAACTTGTCGGCAGTAATAATGGATGCACATGTGAATGTAACAAAGAAAAAAGTACTTTTGCATTCTACAACAGTTGGAAGTGTATAGACAATACTAAATTTCATAATCTTAGTGGTGAGTTGCTTGATATTCCATTGGTTCATAATTTTATTAATGTTTCTGCGTGATTTATAATCGCACTGTAATTTATTTTATAAAATTTAGAAGCTCATGGATGTTTATCGCCACTTCAATATAGAAATATAATTATTGTCTTTGAATGCTCACTTGTCTCCTCTCATAATGTCCTTCCTTTGCAACGTCATGGGATCCACCAATCAACCTATTCGATAAACTCGAAAAAAGGGGAAATTTTCTTTTGCGAAATCTATTCATAATAACAAAACCTATATCATGACCAGTCGTTCGGGAAGCACTGGGGCGAGAGAGCGTCTGTCGCCATAGGTACAGACAAACCTAATATTAAATCAACCATCTATGATTGTAATCTATAATATATCTTAAAGTTTTGAATGGTTCCAAAATACTGGTAGGATTTGTCTATGGAATTAAACAATGTTCCAGAATTTAAATAACCGTGATAAGTTAACCATACGTTTGTTTTGATTTATAACCACGATTTTCCTCAGTACAGAGTAGGATTGAGTGCCATCATAGCTCCATAATTTATTTTTACAGTATACGATAGCGCGCTTATTTGTGAAATTCCTCATTTCCAGTGTTCTCGCGCATTCTATCTAAGCATGAATTTAGTTGAAATGGCTGACCACCCTTGTTTATTTAGTGCTTATTTTACTTCTAGTAGGATTTACTTTTATCATGCAAAATCTGGGGAGGGGGGGTTGGAGGATCTGATTATGGGAACTTTTGCGTTAAATAAACAAAACTGACTTGCATTTTTTCTAGGTTGTTCATTGATGTTAAATAATAGAAATGCTAGAAGTCCTATTATGACCATAACCAGAGTGGCGTTTGCTGAAGTCTACAAGCTACCAACATTAAAGTCGTCTTCAAACTGTGGTGTAACCAACAAAGTTAGCAATCTTACATGCAATGGAACCTGGAGACAACTCAGTAGTGGACTGGAAACATTCGATATATTTAAGACAAACGAAGAATGGTACCTTCACGTAAGTGTAAAAAAGTAGTCATCATTGATCTGCTAACGTCATTTTCCAAATTAACCAATGATTGATATAGTCCAATAGGAATAGGAACTGAAAATTCTTGGTAAATTGGTGTTTTATATTCACATATAGACCAAAAGAAGTCTCGATGATATGGAAGGTCAGGTTATACGACTTAACATTGAATGTGAATCCCATCGGCAATATTGTGTGATATTGAAAATAAAAGGAACACTTCGATGTAAGTATCTGGGAAAACTCAATTTATGGTTTTTGCCTATTTTAAATACAAAAAAAAGCAAACACAAAGAAGATAAAATGATTTAAAAAAAACAAGACTGATTCAGATCTTTCCAATAAAATAACGTTAACACAAAATAATTGAAACTTCAGGTCCATTACCACCTACGCCGTCACAATCAGCTACAGTACCATCAACAACAACACCAACAATTACTACTACACACCCCAAAACAACTCATAAGAGGACGACACAAGAACCAGCTCAAACACTGATAAATCCAACAACCTGGTCATCAATTTTAACTGAGCCTGTTTCATCGACACCTGATCATAGGGCTGGACATGTAAGTACTACCAGGAAAAAGTACATTAGATGATTTACTGCAGTAAGAGGCTTTTTAGTCAAAAAAAAAGAAAAAAAGAAAAAAAGGGAACACTATTCGTTCTTAAATGACTTAGATAGACCTAGCCTAGAATAGAATCATTTTGTGATATTAAACTAGCTGATCTTAAATTCTGTAGACAACATCTATCTCTGTAAAAACTGACCGCAAGAAGAGGGCTAGTAAAGATAAGACTGGCCTAATCACCGGCGCACTTGCTGGTATTATTGGACTAGCAATCATAGTATTTGTTATTATGGTGATGATAATTATACGCAAAAAAAGGTGAGCATTCAGTAACTGGTGGCATTCCAAGTTCTTAACACGATCGCGTTTTTATTCGTTTTTATAAATATTTTGCTTAACTAGTAAAATCGTACGCAGGAATTCTGATGAGCAAAGAACAGACACTGTTGGTAAGTATAAACAGAGATTACAAAAATAAATCAAAGGCAACACATTATCACATAATATATTGTCATTGATTATGTCTTATTAATTTTACCAAATTAAAATCAATTACATTCCAAACATTAAAATGCTTGTAAAACATTACAGTAAAACGTAATTGCATTCTCTTAACAGATAATGCAGGTTACGGGCGAGGTGAAGATAATTCCTTTAGGTTCAACCGTAAGTTGTCACCTGTCATAGAGGGCAACAAATTTATTAGTTGTACACTATTAAGTGTTACCCCCCAAAATAGAGTCTTTACTTAATTACATACTACTTCGCTCATAATGGTTTATGTATGACGATTCAGGTCAAAACAATTGTAATTTGGACCTGAGTTTGGAGTGGAGGGGTTGGGTTGGGTTACCAGATATCAAATCACAGAAGTGATTTGAACTGTCTGTATTTCACAGTATTTTCAACACGCCTCTGAGGGAAAAGTAGGTATTTACCATTACCCATCAACTAATTCAGTAAAATTGTGTCTCGATTTTGAACAATTCTTCTGACCTCGCTCTTTAATGAAATGATCATTAGCATACATGTTTTGTTTGCTAGATGGAAGCCATGAGATGTGCACATATGAAAACGCAATACCAATTGGAAGTACTGAAGATCGACTTCAAAGCTCTTTCGGTAATTAATAAAAGGAAGATATTCAAGAAAAACAATGAAAGTGGATTCTAGTAGCTATTTTGGACTATTCTTCTGATTTATGAAGCTGGCAAATAACTAGTTTCTCCTTAGTTGAATCGACCAAATATTCATGCCAGTTCATCTAGGATCAAAGTTTGCAATAATCAGGGGCGGATCCAGGAAGGGGCAAACAGGGGTTGTAGTCCCCCTTCAGTCATATATTGTTTTATTTGATCAAAGTAATGGATTTATAGTAAAATGAGCCGTTGCTTACAAGTCAAGCTAAATTCGGTGAACCCCCCCTCCCCCCACCTTATACTTTGGCTGGATCCGCCCCTGATGTGCGTTTCTTCTGAATCGGTGTTACCAAAGTAATGAAAAAAGATATTCTTGGAATCTGTACTTCTAAAGGGCCTTTTAATTATTCATGTACTATTAAATCAAAATTATTTGCCTACTTAAAATAAGACGTGAATCATGCAAAACTTCATGTTGAAAATAGATTCTTACTCTTTAATATTGAATTGCATTCAGAAACGTTATTCAACAGCTCTTTCTCTCTCTCTCTCGACTCTCTCTCTATCTCGACGTCTCTCTCTATCTCTGTCTTCAGAATTTTCGATTGATTTTTCGATTGAAAATGTTTTTGTCTGATTCACATATCCCATTCCAGATGCTGATTACGTCAATCACAGGAACCCTGGCTTTAATGTCTCTGACGAACTGGTTGACGAAAAGTGCAAGACTATCAAACAAAAAGAAGGGATGACCGAAACTCTCGACTCGCCAATGTACTCTTCCCTTGTAGGGAATATTCCTCATGTATATGGTTCCCTCAAGGGGCTTCACAAGACACACGAAGACATGACAGATAGTGAGGTCACGTGCACATCACAAAATAAGGAAAACAGTCTTTATCAGAGCCTCAATACTTTTGGTCAGCAGAGTCATAGCGAATATCAGGCGCCAAAATACAAAAAAAGAGAAACCTGACAATAAAAACTAAAATATGGCAATGAAATTAGTTCTCACTAAATTCAATATTAATAATGTAAATTTTGTAATTACTATCGAATCCTACACGGCACGGCACACGAGTGGTCTTTGTCTGGATATGTTGTTGCTAAATCAGGTCTCTAATATTTTGATTGACGTCACAATTATTCACATCGGATACATGTACAAACTTGTACATATTTACATATGCATACGTTGGTTCCTGACACTACACCAATGCTTAAACACATGACAGAAGGAAATTCAAGCAGAGGTCCATCGAGTCTCGAGTCAAGGATGCGAGTACCGTGTCATCTCAACCTCAAGGGTCCTCACCATGGACGATCTCACCAACCTCAGAAACAGGCACCAGTAAAAACGATTTCAAAACACACAGTATTAGTACATCCCAAAATGCAGCCGAAGACAACGATGGTGGTAACACTGGGTGGATTATTGCGGTAGCAGCGGGAGTGATTGGATTAATGCTGATCATTGTTGCCATAGTGATTGTCATGAGACGGCGAAAAAAGAGGTAGTACATTTTATCCGGATATTAAATTCATATAAGGATTATTAATGTCAGCTACTGGCATGTTGTAAAGAATGTGAACTGGAATTCTCATCTAAAATGCACTAAATATCAGTATACTCAAAAGAGCAAACATGAAACTATAAATAACTTATGTTGGATTAATTTTATGGTAGGCAGTAATCCACAAGAAAATGAATTCAGGGCCACTTTGTAGAATGCGCAGTCCATACGCACTTTTTAGCACTCCATTGATAGGAAAACATTACACCAAAGCTATTCTTACAAGTTAGAATATAATTTTCTATGGATAATTTGCGACATTGAAAATCTGCAATGCAGGAAAAACAAAGAAAGAGAAAGAGGAAGAAATCCACAAACTAATGAAGGTAATACGTCTATTTCTTTGAGCAATTCACACATACATCAAAAAGAATACAAACTTTAAAAAAACACCTCCACAAATAATTTATTTCTAGGATCGTGAGTATCTTTTTCATGAAGGGCAACAAGTTTATTCAGTTGTACACTATTAAGTATTACCCCAACAAATAGAGTCTTTACTTACTTACATACTGCTTCACTCATAATGGTTTATGTATGACGATTCAGGTCAAAACAGTTGAATTGTAATTTGGACCTGAGTGGAGGGGTTGGGTTGGGTTACCAGATATGCAACAACTTTATTTTCAAAATTGAATCGAATCACAGAAGAGATTTGAACTGTCTGTATTTTCACAGTATTTTCAACACGCCTCTGAGGGAAAAGTGGGTATTTACCATTACCCACCAAGGCTAATTCAGTAAAATCGTGTCTCGGTTTTAAACAATTCTTTTGACCTCGCTATTTAATAAAATGATGATTAGCATACATGTTTTGTTTGCTAGATGGAAGCCATGAGATGTATACATATGAAAATGCAATACCAATTGGAAGTATTGAAGATCGACTTCAAAGCTCTTTCGGTAATTAAAAAAAGGAAGATATTCAAGAAATAAACAATGAAAGTGGATTCTAGTAGCTATTTTTGACTAGTCTTCTGATTTATGAAGCTGGCAAATAACTAGTTTCTCCTTCGTTGAATCGACCAAATATTCATGGCAGTTTTTCATCTAGGATCAAAGTTTGCAATGATCAGGGACGGATCTAGGGAGGGGCAAACAGGGGTCGTAGCCCCCTTCAGTTATTTATTGTTTTATTTGATCAAAGTAATGGATTTATAGTAAAATGAGCTGTTACTTACAAGTCAAGCTAAATTCGGTGACCCCCCCCCCCCCCACCTTATATTTTGGCTGGATCCGCCCCTGTGCGTTTCTTCTGAAACGGTGTTACCAAAGTAATGAAAAAAGATATTTTTGGAATCTGTACTTCTAAAGGGCCTTTTAATTATTCATGTACTATTAAATCAAAGTTAATTTCCTACTTAAAATAAGACGTGAATCATGCAAAACTTCATGTTGAAAATAGGTTCTTACTCTTTAATATTGAATTGCATTCAGAAACGTTATTCGAACAGCTCTTTCTCTCTCTCTCTCGACTCTCTCTCTATCTCGACGTCTCTCTCTACCTCTGTCTTCAGAATTTTCGATTGATTTTTCGATTGAAAATATTTTTTTCTGATTCACAGATCCCATTCCAGATGCTGATTACGTCAATCACAGGAACCCTGGCTTTAATGTCTCTGACGAACTGGTTGACGAAAAGTCTAAGGCTATCAAACAAAAAGAAGGGATGACCGAAACTCTCGACTCGCCAATGTACTCTTCCCTTGTAGGGAATATTCCTCATGTATATGGTTCCCTCAAGGGGCTTCACAAGACACACGAAGACATGACAGATAGTGAGGTCACGTGCACATCACAAAATAAGGAAAACAGTCTTTATCAGAGCCTCAATACTTTTGGTCAGCAGAGTCATGGCGAATATCAGGCGCCAAAGTACAAAAAAGAGAAACCTGACAATAAAAACTAAAATATGGCAATGAAATTAGTTCTCACTAAATTCAATATTAATAATGTAAATTTTGTAATTACTATCGAATCCTATAATTTGATTCTTTAAAATCATGTTGCAATTTAAGCAATAATTGCAATTTAAACAATAGCCTTATTTTGAAACATTTATTGTACCATTTTGCTCCACTTCATTTATTTGAACCAATTACAAGAGAAATATGTCATTTTCTAATCAAGATTGTTTCTAGCTTTCTTTATCACTTCTCGTCATTTCATTTATTCAACAAAAGCTTAACACTATAATGTTTGTGATATGACAAGACTGCACATCAAATTGGTGGCTGTCTATTCTGTTCTTATCTAATCATAGAGACACGTTCACGTGACAGAAGTCTCTGTAGAGCTGTAGGGTACTCAAGCAACAAGCAAAATTCAGCTAGAGTTTCAAGAGTATTGTATCCCTAACCTGTGATGGCAGACAGTCTTAGTACTGAAACACATGGAGCTGCGCGTATATACTGCTTATGTATAACAACGTATATATTGCAATCACATTACGTGAAGTAGGATGAATCCTAAATAAAATTAGACGAGTTTAAAGTATTAGCTGTCTATTTGGATGATAAATATGGGTAATAAAATTTCAACTCTTGTTGTGTCCGCAAAATCCACAATAAATAGAGACTTGATGTTGTTCGTCCTCGTGCTTTATTCCTCACACAACTAACTACACACACGATTAAATTACATGTACGTGTCATGTGACACATGGCGTGATAGCCGGAAGTAATCTGGATATTACAACTCTCATCATTAATCAATAAAAATCACTAAAAATCAGTCATTAATTTTGCATTGTCGAAAAGAAACTTTCAGCAAGTTCACACTTCCAACTTCATTGAAAGAGAACACCCGTTTTTATAAGCCCGAACTCAGAATACACTTCTGTGACTTCCACATGGCAAACGAGTGGTCTTTGTTTGGATATGATGATGCTAAATCAGGTCTCTAATATTTTGATTGACGTCACAATTATTCACATCGGATACATGTACAAACTTGTACACATGCATGCGTTGGTTCCTGACACTACACCAATGCTTAAACACACAGAAGGACATTCAAGCAGAGGTCCATCGAGTCTCGAGTCAAGGATGCGAGTACCGTGTCATCTCAACCCCAAGGGTCCTCGTAAATAAAAAACCAAATGTACGTGTGCTTATAAAATTTCTGATTGTCCTTTTCCCTAAGACTTTACCCCATATGATTACAGATAGATATATTAGGAGCTAGAGGTTGGGGAAAACGTCTAGTGTCTGATTTGCCGTTTGTTTTTCGAAACAGAAGTCCATATTTTGTAGAGGTTCGTGAAACAAAGAAAGCTAGCGAGATGTTACACGGAAAAACGAAAGCTATAAAGGAAACATAAACAGCTGAAGCAGAAGCGGATTAACATGCGATATAAATCTGTCGGTTATCAGTTCACAAGAAAAAGAGAATTAAGCAAAATGGGTTACGCTTCAAGTACTTTCGTTTTCTTGAATCGCATAAGTAATTTTTATTCAAATATTCTAAAACTAAAGCGGAAAAATCAGTGAATCACAGAAGACACGAGGAAATAGCTTCCCTAAAAATAATGTACCAGTGATGGGAGTATATTGGTAAATGTCAGAAAGTTGTTCACATTTTTGTGCATTGTATTGTTGTACATAGAGAGGAGCCATACGTCTTAAAGATGAATAAAAGACTGTGAAGTTGTCTCTGAAGGTATTACAGAGGTAATCAAATGAGAGGATTAGATCTTGAACAGCGAAATCTATTGATTACTTGGTGATGATGTGTGCTGTATTCCAACGAATATTATTCTTTACATCGTTGTGGAAACTGCTCTTTGCATTGAATGGAATGATTGAAATTGAACGCCATAACATAAATTACACACATGAAAAATGGGTATACCAACCAGACACTTTCAAGATTCCATTAACAAAGTGCTCAAGTGATATTTCAGTATATTGTGGAGCAATGAGTGGTTATAGTGTCGGTGGGTGTAAATGTGAGTGCAACAGCGAAAGAACAACGTTTGGATTCTTCGATGATCAGTGGAACTGCACAGAAAACTCAAAAGTTCGCCAGTATGGAGGTATTAAATTTCAGTAAAACATAAAATTTAAGTGCTGAGAGTTTTTATAGTAGTGTTTCTGAAATCGCTGAAATAGAAATACCTTTGTTGAGAACTAAACGTTTAGTAAAGAAATGTTTTGATATATTACGAAAGTGCTGAATAAAAGACACGGCTTGATAGGAGACGTGCATGTTTCAGCAAGGGTGGCTGGTGGTTGTAGACTGTTATTGGAGACGAGGGTTGGGAAGGACAACCTTAGAGGCCTCTCGAGAGATTACAAAAGGAATAAAGAGGAAACTAAAGAAGAATGGTACATCTATCAGAACCGTCTAAGAAAAGCTGCTTATTTAGGGCCAGTGTACAAATTTCAAAGGAGATCCTCTATTCCTGGATTTTCCAGCATGTTCACTGAGATGACTCTAAAATGCATTTGTAATTTCTTTCTTTTATTCAACCGTCCAGGATGTTCACTAACACTCTTGCGTAACAGAACAGTAGACAGTACACTTATAACAGTACCCTTGAGAATGGAAGCTAATATTTCTTTCGTGATACCAACTGATCTTCAAAGATGCTATATTATTGCATTCCACTCAACGTATTTGCTGTGTAATGGATCGTGGAACATTCTATATAACGAATTCTTGAACAGCAGGTTCTTAATCGTGGAAAGTGAAAATACGCAATTTTTTACAGTAAGTTTTTAAAAGAGGTTGTCGCAAAAATACTTGACATTTTACAAAACTTAAATCGCAAAAAGTATATAACTAACTAGTCATTCTTACTAATGAAAAATTTAGTTTAAGAAAGCAACATCGCATTTGGAGTATAATGACGCCATGAAGGGAAGAATCCTGAGAATGATAATAGGGTGCTACGATAAGTGGAATACAATTATACGTGACTGTCTATTGTTGAAGATGCAGGGAACATTGAAATGTAAGTATCATACGCCTTGTACGAGCAAGGTATTGGATCTCCAATTAAGATTGCTTTATGCGATTCAAAACGTAGTTCTTCTTAACCCTTCACATATTGTGCATTCATGCTTCTGAATATAAAGCATCTTGATTTTAATATACGTTTTTCCTTTCCAAAACAATATTATCATCCAGGTCCTGAGTTTTCTCTGCCGTCATTACCTAAGCCAACAACGTCACCATGGACGATCTCACCAACCTCAGAAACAGGCACCAGTAAAAACGATTTCAAAACACACAGTATTAGTACATCCCAGTCAACTACTATGGTAAGTAAAACTATCCCTATTCAAATTCTTGTTATTAGTTCATTATAAAAAGATGAATAGTTGGGAGAGTTGAGTAGGCTTACAAAGAAAGCTCTTTTTCAATCTCTTATCTATAGGCATTCACGAAAATTGTTAATAAACGCAAGGAAAATGCAGCCGAAGAAAACGATGGTGGTAACACTGGATGGATTATTGGGATAGCAGCGGGAGTGATTGGATTAATGCTGATCATTATTGCCATAGTGATTGTCATGAGACGCCGAAAAAAGAGGTAGCAAATTTCGCCCAAACGAATACGATATATAATGTTATCTTCTAGGATGGTGTCATAATATTAACAAATAGATGATTCTTAAATCATTTAAAAATGGAAAATAAAACAACAAATGGCTGAAGAATGCTACATCTATAAGTAAAGAATATAACATTCTTATCAAAGATAAAGACTGTATTTGGCCCTGATGTTGTATAATGTGAATGCAAGGGACTTCACGATCAGAATCATCTGAAATCTTGAATATCAGCAAAGTCACAAAGAGCGTAGTTCAACTTGGATAACACAAACACTGAAATTCATTTTAAACTGTATATAAATACGAACAGTCAATTTTATATATATTTTCACACAGGAAAGATGCAGCTGCGAAAAGTAAAACAACTGTTGGTAAGTCAAAATTGGTTATGACTATTATAACATAGTGTTAATATGTCATGTTCGTATGACCAAAAATACCGGCTTTTTTGGAGCACAATATTGATGAACGAAGACGTACTAGTATTCAACTATACCACCAGGCCACGACCTATTTGTGGTTCACATTATTCAAGCAATGAGATATATTGGTACTTCCAGCGTTACTTCCAAAAGTCTTTTGGCTTTATTTTTTCAGAAAATGTTAGTTACGAAATAGGGGTTGATAACTCTTTGAAGATGACTGACTGCGACGGTCACAAGTCACTTGACCAGGATGAGTACTCATATGCCTATACGAATGCAATAACACTTGGCAGAAGAAACATGTCGAATGGTCATCCTAATAAAGGTAAGTCCTCGTAAAAGAGAAAGAAAAACGTTTTACTTGCATTTTGGTAGCACTCAGAATCCGTCACCTGAGGCTGATAATGGCTACTTGGTTCGGTTACGAATAGGCTTACTAGTCAAACTATTCCTATATTAGCCATTCTATTGTGGTCATTCAATGATCGTAAATTTCTAGTCAATTGAATTAGCTAAATTAACAGAAATTATTTCGTTTTATTTCATAAGATCCACAAAATACCGTGTCCAATGATGGTAAGGTTGAGGGTTTGGACAAGCATGGTTCTGCATTTCATCCCAGTGCAGGGCCTGTTTTCAAAGTACTTGAAGCTCCAGAATATGCTGAGGTTCATAATCCCAAAAAGAAGTTAAAGATCGACCATATTTTGATAGTGCAATGTACAACAAAAGGTAGTAAAAGCGCAAAAATCAAACACCCAGAAAGAGCCTTTGTACAATGTCCTAGAAGATCCAGGATCTTTGAATGACCTTCTCGAGGGACGAGAGGCTCCTTGTTATCAGGTTCTGGAGGGACCATTTCCAGAGGGTGCTCCATCGTATGACGTCATTGTGCAGCCACCATCAAGTGATAACCCAGAATACGAATCACTGGAAGGCCAAAATCCTCGTGTATACAGTACCTTGAATCGAGGTGATGATACCAAAAGAAATGTTATACAAGCTTGCAATTACAGTGTCACCTTATATGATTCCGTTGGCGAAGTAATTATCTGATATATAAGCTTATCAATCAGGAACTCTATCAAAATGATGAAATGAATAAGGATGTGTACCAGGCCTTGAACAATACAGATAATACAAGCATTAACTTTGAATCAGCTCGAGTTGAGATACCATTCAAATGCTTGAGCATTATTACTTGTTCCTTTTGTAGGCATGCATTCCAGAAAGTAACGATGAGCTTTCCCTGGTATCGGCAACAAACGCTTTAGATAACCATACTCTAAATGTCCATAACTTAGGTGAACCTTGCAACAACAAAAATTAGACTTAAGTTCCAGTTTCCAAGGTTAGATCTGTTTTCAGCATGATTTTACTCATAACGCCTGAATGTGACTCTGGTTTTGAGTGTTAACGAACGGTATTCAAACAGGGATATTGTCACCGACTACATCATAAAAGAAGTGACCACCTCGGGGCCAGGAGAAAGTGGTCGTTTACGGGAGATGGTCGCTTACTAGAGAGTTAACACAGGAAGCCCAAACAATGGGAATCCCAAAACAGGAAGCCTAAACCATTTATAATTTGTAACTCACGTTCTAAAACTACTGTATTAACGATTAAACTGTTTTAGTAAACTCTGCTATATGTTTACAGTACTATAATTGTCAATATGTCGTTGGGCTTTTAATACCCGATGACTCTATGTTCTTAATTTTGTTTTATTGTTAAAGGATCTGTCATTGACTGGCTCTTGGGTGTCGCTTATAGGAGACGGAAAACGATGAAAAATTCCATAATTTTAACCCCAAAGGTGGTCGCGGTCGCTTACGAGAGTAGATTTTTTTTACAGAGTTAATATGGGGGACAAAACGGGAATTTCAAAAAATGGTCGCTTATGGGAGATGATCGCTTACGAGAGTGGTCGTTCAAAGAGAGTCGACTGTAGTAGATTACGGTACGGATGGTTTCACTTTTTCTTGGTCGCCGTTTGTCCCGGCAAAAACGTCGATTATATAAAGCCTTTAAAACTAGCAAGCAATTGTACGGTTGATACACATTTGATAAACTAGCATAAACCAGGTAAAAAATATATATGAAATGATATTGATGGAGGTTCACATTATGATAATTTATCCTCTAGTTCTATTATGAAAGCCATTAAAAATATTAACTAACGCACTTCTGTTAATATCGTTCTTAAGGAGACCTCATACGGCTAAAAATGTTGCATAGAGCACAACTAAAGACAACTTGTCAGGTCATCTCTATATCTTAAAATTTGAAGTATTCATATGATTTTTGTATATAACGTAACAAGAAGCACGTCACGGTTTTAACTAATGAAGTGTCTCGTCATTTCAACTACTTGATTGATTCTCGTGAAGTCGCTTACATCATTTCTGGTTGATGTCTCAGTTCTGACTGACTGACTTGCATCTCTATTATGCGGAAAAAGATGCAAAACCCGAAATAATACTATAAAAAAACTAATGTCGAGTCAAACACACCACCTCACGCGAAAAACAACAATATACCAATTTAATTGGTCATGTAAAAAAAGTATTTTTATGATTTCTTTCTTACATGTTTACTGGTTGGATGAGCAGGTTTTATGTAAATTTCATACTTCTTCCTGAGCACCTTTACACTGACAATATAAGGAAAAGAATCCCCAAACCCAGGCTGGAACGGAACTGCGATTACTGATTAAGTGATGTTTAGGAGCTATTTATTTTCCGTGCTCCACTCTTTCTCATCTCATTATTTGATCCTTGGAATTTCAAAACTAAATGAAAAAGACAGTGAATTCCGTAATATTTGAGCTTTTAGTAATAGTCTTTATCTTGTTATGGGCAGAAGTAATTCGAGCTGGAGAATATGTCATCATACAACGAAAGACTAGTGAAATTACAGGAACTACAACCTTGGAAGCACAGCCCGATCGGTTTATAATATCTTCATCTTTGTGCTTGGGTAATGGTTCGACACAGTGTGAAGAAATGCGTGGTTCAAGAATTAGTAACTGCACATGTGAATGTAATCATATAGAAAGTAATAGCAAAAATTTTATTTCTTCTACATTTGGATTCGACGGTAGGAGATGGAAGTGCTTAGAAAACGCTAAAGTTCATGAACGTTGGGGTAAGTCGGTCCATGTCCTTCCTATCACATTAGTCTCTTGGTCTTTAAATTACCTATTAACAACATTTTTGTTTCAAAGCATTATAACAGGATGCCCTCAGCAATCTCTGTGCCAAATTTAATGCTTTAATCGCACTTGTCACGATTATTCCACAATACAACCTGACTATATTAATTTCATATCATTTAAGGTCATCACTTACAGAGCTATCAGATCTAGAAGTTTTAAAAACCTTTTTGACATAATTCACCAGAATCCATGGCTTATATAAACGCTCTTGAGAATGATACCCGAAGATATCGAAACTTTGAGGACTCAATACAGTGGTTGTATATTTCATTTTCAAATGCTTTTTACTATTCAACCGATATAATATATCACGTCAACTTTTAAATTTACTTTATTTGACATTTTTCCACTTTTATTTAATTTTATTTTTTATGTTTGTTTGTTTAGGATGCTCAGTTATACTTAACAACTGGGCAAATGACAGTGCTCTTATAACCGTTCCAAAAGTCGGTATTGCTAATTACGAAATCCCGGCGCAATTTCAAAACATTTATATCTATAAGGCCACTTCGAAATATCAGAAATGTGATGGCAGCTGGGGGGATCTGGATTATGACACATATATAAAGAAGAGATTTTTCGTACATAAAGAAGACAACAGACTTATGGTAAGAATATTCCTGGGCTTCATATTCACAATGGACTTTTACTTTAAAAAATTTGAATTTTCAGGAACGTTTTATCTATTTTTGAATTTAAAATTCTTCTTTTTTTATTTTTAATTTTGGTCTTTTATCTGTAATTATTTAATTTACTAGCTTTTATCGTCATTCCTTTTCAATTGTAACTGTCATTGTTAGATTTAAGTCGATGCTGTGGTTGGTTACGGTTATCCGTTTAAACTGTCATATATAGTTATAATAATAATAATAATGATAATAATAATAATAATAATAGTAATAATAATAATAATAATAATAATAACAACGAAGTCTACCATCAGCAGTACTTCAAAATGAAAAGGCAAAAATATACTGGAATGTACCCTTTCAACTTGAGAAAGCTCCAGAAAACAGTGCCAATAAACCCGACATAGTTGTAGAAGATAAAGAAACTAATGCTTGAACACTGACACTTGAAGGCACAGATTGTCAAGTTGGTAAGATTGCGGAGAGAACTGTTGAAAAACAAGAAAAATACACGGAACTACGTGCAGGCATCAAAAAAGAGTGCATAAGCTCAAGTGTTAATCAGATTAACATAGTGTTTGACTTTCTCGCAGGACATCACGAACAGCTAAGAAAAGACTTAAGAACAATTACAAATACAGACAGGGAAGTGAACTTTCTTATAGAACGATGCCAGAAATGGATTTTAAGCCAGAACGTTAATATAGTCAAGAAGTTCTATGAATATACATAAGCTGAAACAAGGATTGAAAAAAAATGATGAACTTAACCAGCCTAAACATGATATATACAGACAAATAAAACTTGCCATAATAATAATAATAATAATAATAATAATAATGATGATGATAATAATAATAATAATAATAATAATAATAATAATGATGATGATGATAAGCTGAACTTTTCACATGTATAAGATAAATGATAACGTTGGAAGAAAGATTGAAAAGAAGGGGGAAAACGTCATAGAAAAGCTCTTATAACGCGAAAGAAATACTTTAGTTGTCGTTTGGACTGAAAAGTGATTTGTCGCATAGAAAAGGGACATTCTATAGTTAAGATTAAATTCGTTTTACAACTCACTTTCAATGAATTGCTCACTGCTTACAGACACATTCAACATCGAGATACAGTCATCAGATCGATGTAATGACCATCACAAATAACGATATAAACTTTCCATTTCAGTTTAATTATAGTGACAATTCTTCTCAGCAAATTATAAGTGGAAGAATTATCACTCTTGGAGTGGGTTATTATAACGCGTCGAATATGATAATACACACTTGTGTTTTATTAAAGATGCAGGGAAAAATAAAATGTAAGTATTAATTTACAAACGAATCTAACTTGTATGTTGCACATACATAGCACTGAGCAATTTTTTAAGTCTGTTTTAGAGAGCTATCAAAAAAAATAATTTGTGTCTTCATGGGCGATAAAATTCTAACATTTTCTTATAACTAAAAACTGTAGGTCCGTTCTCGCTGTCACTACCAATTTCAGCACTCTCCACAACTGCAGAACCATCCTTTTCGTCAGCTAAAGTTGAAAGTAGTTTATCAACCTCTACAAGAAGCCCCAACAATCCAAATATACATACAACCAGCGGCGGGCCTTCCACAATTGCCATGTCAACCGCGAAGGTTAGTTTCTGGATTCCAGTGCTCACTACGAGAGGCCCTCTGATGATATCATGTTTTATTCACCTCGTTTGAAATCGATCAATAACAGCGCCTTTTAATCAACAGACATCAGCACCGATGGTAATCAAAACCAGTGCTAAACATTCAAGCTCCAATGGCCGCAGTGGTTTGATTGCAGGCGCATTTGCTGGAGCCATTGGCTTACTTGTGTTAGTCATTGCCATTATACTCGTGAGAAGACGAATGAAAAGGTAAGGTCACATCAAATTGGTTTTGAAACTCTTGCAACTTTATATGAACTTTGCTAACATTTCTTATTAATAAAATCTAGGGAAACGGTCGCAAAGAAGTCAGGTGTAGTTGCAGGTAAGTTCAGATACACTTAATGGTTATAACATTTCATTTCCATTTGCATCTTATATTATGATTAAATCCAAGAAACTTATACATTATTCATCATCATAAATTACTTTAAGTGAAACAAAATGGTACTAACCGTGTTCAGCGATCCTTGGAAGAACAAGACGAGTATTCGTATGCTGATATCAGTGTTGTCTCCATCAATGAACAAGATGTGGTTCGCCATCCTAAAAATAAAGGTAGAAAATCGGATAAATCCAATATTCAGGTATAGTTTTTTTTTCAAAGTTCCAACACGAACATATTTGTTTGACTGTGATGTAGATTGTGTCAAGGCTAGACCACAATGCTCTCTGTTTATCAAACTCAGCAAAAGCTAGAGATTTCTTGGTGACTCATTTCCTCCTCCCACCCACCAACCCACACAAAAGCACAACCCTGTTTCTTCTTTTGTTCTAACTGAACACATTTATTGGACCTTTTTCCACAAATAAAGCTTTGCAGCCCTTCCCTTATCTGCACTAATGAACGATCCCTGAATATAGTAAGAAAAAATATAGACATCTCTTCTATTCCTTATTGCACTTCCTTGAATTTTTTTATCAAAGTTATTTAATGTTTTTTTTTACAACTACAAATTGACTCTTCTTCTTACCAGGACCTAAAAATGATGTGACAAATTCTAAGCACGGATTATCCGCGAGTTCTCAACCTCATATATCTAATATTTCCGAAAACCCCGTTAACGCACAACCTAAAAAGGCCCAAATTCAAGTAGGTGCCAACCACAACATTTTGGAACCCGTGTATGCAAAAGTTAAAAAGAGATCAAGTGAACCACCATCAGATGAACGAGTTGAACCCTTCTATAATGTCCTTGAGGGCCCAGAAACTGATGGACCAAATGAAGAAGAGCCTCCATGTTATCATCTTCTAGAGGGACCATATCCTGATGGTGGTCCATTTTACGATGTTCTTGAAGAACCTGGATCAATGGCCCTTCCAATTCAACACAATGCGTCGATAACTATAATCGATGGAAAAACGGACGGCAAAGGAAATCGAGACTACAAAGATACTGTTTATGATTCTGTTGAAGAAGTAATTCCTGATACAGGAGACATTTATCAACAGCTCAATCAAGATGGTCAACGGGAAACTAGTGTTTACCAGGCCCTGACCTATGCAAACCAGGCAATGCCTCTGACCAAATCAAACGCGATTGTTCCAGAAGCATAGTCAGAAAAGGAGTTAAAAAAAGATTAAATTTGACAAGCAAATGTTTAGCCAATGTCCAGATTGCGCGAATTCGCAAACCCGAAAAAAGCCATATCAAACGCCTCTCATTCAGAAGCATAGATTAAGCAGATGAGTTAAAGGTTATATAAACGACGAGGTGCATCGAAAGAAACAATGTAATAAATCAATGAGACAAAATCTTTATTTAGTCGATGTTCAGATTGCGCAATTTTTCGCATCCGTAGGAGAACAAGACCCGCATTTATTTATCGTCACATTAATTACTGTGTATCAGCTGCATGTTAAAGTTTTGATAAGTGAATCACGTCAGTACAATTAGTTTTTGAAAAGTAATAAAGTAAATGAGTCGCAGAGAGTTCATCAGAGAATTATTCTAATAGTCCTTTAATGGAATCGTCATTAATAATGATTAATGCGAACATATTAGTAAAGAGGTCAATATGATTAAAACTAATCTGTTTCAAGGGATGTCGATATTTGTATCCGCAGTAGGCGGAAGTTAGGAATGACAATCACTGTATTAATCATGGACTGCAGGCGCTGGTGGAAGATGGGGTGGATGAAAAACGACCTACGGATAATTGAACTGATCCCCCATGTTGGACCATCATTTACACTCCCTCACATCCTTTACTCAACCCAACCAAAACTTTGTTTTGAAGTGGACTAAGACTTTGATATACTTGTACATTGCCTTTTGCAACAAATCTTAATAGAGGTGAGTCATTAGTTGTATAGCTAGTGTTCATCACTTACCCTATGAGTGAATAAGAGACAATGTTGTTTGATATACACCAAATTGTAATAGTTTTGAATAGTTTTGAAATAGTTCAATTGGACTCATGAAGCCTATACCGTGTGGTCAGTCAGTGTAGTCAATATCCTGAACCTCCTAAATACATGGACATAAAGAATGACGAAAGATTTAGTTCAGTAACTTGAATCAAAATTTTACAGCTACAAACTCTGAATTAAGTATAATATCAGCCTGTTGTCAACTGTTTATCAACTGTTTACCCAGAACACCCTACGGTCTTCGGTATGATGAATTAACCTTTTTGACCCGATAACGTTCTTTCTTATCAACTTGGTGTATACCAAGACCGAATCTTTTGTCAGTCGGCCAACATGGCGTCACAAGAACCATAATATTAGTACGAATGTAGTTATATTTGTAATGCTATTTATGCTTGATGCTTTAGAAATTCAACGTGTTGTGTCCCAGCGTCTTTACAACATCGAAGACAGAGAGTATGCAGTACCTTATAAGACAGGAACCAAATCGCAAGCAAGTTCAGATGTTCCTATCTGTGACGCCCTTAATAGACCAAAGTATCGGTTAAGGAACGACAAGTTGAAGATAATGAGGTTCAAGAACTTCCTGAATATCGAGTTCTTGAGGGAACATTTTCTGAAGGTGCTTCGGTGCACGCTTTTCCTGAGGGACGCGTATGAATAGGGTTTCGCCACGAGCATTTGGTCTGCACACTCCAGTTTATGAAGGCGTTTCTTATGAAATATTTGATAAAACTATTTTTTATTCTGTGTGAAAGCAAATCCGTAATCACCTGTAATTATAAATAATATTAGGTGTTCTAGCCGCTAATCCCTAGTCTTTAGTTAACGTTGAGCAGTACTCGTGCATTCAGACCGTAATTACGTATTTCCGGAAATGGATTAGAAACATATTTTATAAATAAGTGAAATCAGGAAATCTTTTCATTCTGAGTCCAACATCTTCTGGCGTCATTTTAACCACTTTCGTTCATTAGCCAAAAGCTCAGGTCCAACGTCGAACTTCACATGAATAAAATCTAATTAAAACAATGGATAACAAGATGGTCTTCTTTGATGTAATTAGGTTCGGCTCATATGACGTTCGACGTTTGACATGAGCCTAAGATATGAATTCCGATCAGTGACTGATGCAAAATAACTGTAACTATATTAACAAGTAAATATTAAATTATTAAACGATTCATAAATTAAAGAGAAGAAAGTCATGGATTAAATTGCAAAGGGTATTCTTTAGTGTGACATTAGTGATGCTGAAGCACCGATAGTTGCATGTCATTAATTCTAAATAATTAATTTCCTATCCTAGAAGTTTATATCTATAATTATTTTTTAGTATTAACTATTCTTTCAGTTCTCTTATATTGCAATAAAATATCATTGGTGTTGTTTATCTTATTCAAAATAAAGTTCAGTATCTACTGCTGTTGGTTTGTGACATTAGGTTATAGCTCAGAGGATAACAAGCAAACTAATTAACATAATTGAAAATAGTAATAATTGAAAATAATTAACCAACAACGAAGTTTCAGATTTGTGGTTGACTCATGTAGACCAAATCCAACTTAGTTTCAGCCTATTTTCTACTTCAAAAAACATTTGGTGAATCTTTCCATGGATGACTTTAATATTCTTTATGTGAAGTATAATCAAAGCGTTTTACATGCATTGGATTGAGAACTTGGATTTGCTATCTAAATATAGAAAAAAAATTTCTCTTTTATTTTCGAGTAAAAGCTTTGAACAAACTGTTCGCTTATTTACTAATTCGTTCTGGCTGAGCGGAGAGAAGCTAAATCACTTGATTAGAATTGTGACCAGCAGTGAACATTTTATGAAAATTTTATTGAGAACCCCTTGCAGATGTCGTTAATTTATATTCGTTTCTCAGAAATTACAAATGGCTGACAAATTGCATTTCTCGATTGCGGGAGGAACGTGTATGCAACGTCAAATTTATACCTTTTCGATGCGGAAATATTTCGATATGGTTTTGCCTGAGAACATGGAAACTGAAAGTCATGTATGTATCGAAACTACGTCAGAGCGTTATTCGCTACACAAGCAAAATCAGATATTGACAGAATTTATCATACATGTAATAAGATACTGAAGAAAATTATTGACAAAAATGTGTAGGTCGATGATATTGCTTGTATTTGTCTTTAGCAGTAACGCGCAAGAATATTTTAATATCACTCGTCAACCTTCTACGAAAAGCAATGATTTTTCAGATGTCTTTCAAATTCCTCCATCTCTGTGTGGTAAAGGAAAAGGTGCTACAGAATGTTCTCCGATGGGTGGAAGAAAGATAGGAGATTGCCAGTGCACTTGTGACATGAAAGCTCCCGATGAAGGAAATAATAAATCAAACGTCATATACAAAAGTACTTTTCTGTTTAATGAAGTAGAATGGCAATGTGTGAACAACTCTTTGCTTCGAAATCAAGCAGGTAGGTCATTCTGTGTTACACTACAAAGTTGTGGTTTAATAAGTTTAGTCCAGACGCTGGCCCCTAGTTTGACTGCTGCGCTTTTGCTGTAATGTAACTGTAAGAGTTTATAAACTCCTTGAAGTTGACTTGAAGTTGTGAAAGGTTGGTTGGCCCTCTTCTTCAGTCTTTTCATATAAGGCTCGTAATTTACCTATTACGCATGTTCTTATATTGTTACCGGTGTTTTCGTTTCATAATTTGATTTTTAGGGTGTCTCCGATTAACACAAGAGCTTTACGACCCAATAAGTACATTGTCGAGAATATCTTCCAATTCTACCGGGAAACTAGTTTTTCCGAGAAATTCTACACGTGTTTTAGAGAAAATTCTTGCTGATAATACGAGTTACCTTGACTGCGACGGTAAATGGAAGTCTATTAAAGGCAACCGTTTCAACCTTACACAGGATGGTGTCAAACTTATACCTAAGGTAAGCAATAAAGATTAGCATCCTAATTCCAGTCTTGTTTCCAGAATAACTAAAATTAAAACTAATCGGATGATTTTTGTTATCTAGGGAACAATTTATTTGGATCATTTAATCCCATAGAACTGTTTGTGTGCTGTTTCTTTCTTTTCTTTCTTCCTCTTTTAACCATTTTTTACTGTATGTCGCGAAGAGGGAGTTGAGATCGGGTTCTCCTACTCTGATATATCCCTCGTTACGAATCGGCCTGGTATGTGTTGCATAACTTAATCAAAGCATGTCCTTTTGCCGCAATCACAACTATATATCTATCTTATAGCCCTCTCATAGATCGGAACCTCGCATTGATGGCCTGATTATAAGACTTGGGGTAAAATGCATTAATCGTTCATCAGTGAGCTGTCTTCTACTGAAGCTGGATGGTCATCAAATCTGTAAGTCTATGAGAAAGTCTATAGCAGGTAAAATTTATGTTCATTTTTAAGCTTCCTTAAACCCTAATTATGTTTTTATAAGAGTAAATGCCAAAGACTTGTTACCTGTCAGCCAAGTGTAGACTAAGCAAGAGATGAATAGGCCTACGGAATGAAAAAGTCAGTAATTCCGCGACAATTAATAACATTAATATTCAAACTTATTTACTAATGAAAATTTCACGAGTCCCGGTAACTGTAGCACCAAATAAATTGAACTTCGTTGATACAGCTATTTCAAAATAGGTGGTAAAGGTTTTATAGCATGTTGCATGTTGCACACCAGGCTCGAAACACGCTATGGGTGGTGTGAATCACATCAGCGAAAGGTCACCACGATATAGGATGTTACCAATTTTTTCTGCTCATTTTTGCGATTGATTTTCTCATGCTGACGATATCTAGATTTAAACTTAGCAAACGACATGCGATATGCAGCATGCAATATGCAGCTATATGCAACATGCAACAAAACCTTCACCACTCTTTTTGAATATATATAATCATCCTCTCACAAACTTATTAGTTTTTCAGAAATAGTACAGGTTTGTAATCAATTCTGAATTTATAATAGTTGCTTTTTTTTTTGCAGGAATGCAGTGTTTATTGCCATTCCGGTATGACTGTGACGATGGTTTTTCTTACTGTACATGCTAATCTCATGTATTTTTGTTTTTTGTTTTTCAGGCCCTAAGCCAACTATTGCGAAACCTACATCAATAACAGTGTTTACGAGTAATTTATCTTCATGCGGCAACAAATGTAAAGTAAGAAAGAATGAATAAAATGGTTCATTAAAGATCTTCTTTAGTTCTACATACTTTGTTCGGTTAGAACACTATGGCATGCTCTTTGCAACATGGACCACAAGATTGTGCTGCGTTTCTGTGACTGACAAAAATGCAAACGATCATTAAAAGCATACATCGTAACACCCCATACAAATCGCAGGCATATACGGGAGAATCTTGATCTCTGTCGTTGTACCGATCTCACCTAAGATTCACCCCTACGACCATGAGTTCCGTCATGGCAAGAATTTCAAATTACTGATAAGGTATTTATATATTATTTTAGACATTACCAACTCCACCCTCCAAACTACACTTTGCGATAATCATGGTCTTACTTGTCGTGGTAATACTGGTGTTGATTGTAATTGCTTCAGTTTTAATAGTGAATAAAGCAAGACTAAATACAAGAAGGTATTCTAATAAGGTATTTTAAGACGTTTAAAAAGTGCAGTTCCTTGGCCAGGGCTGCTAAATGTGAATATATAAACTTGTTATTTTACCTTCAAAAGTTCTTAGCTCCTACACATTCTTTTCACTTATATATACCATATATTAACGCCATTATGATCACTATTATTATGAGAAAATTCGTCATTTGCATGAGCAATGCAACATCATCAACATGGTCAGTCACCCTCTTTGAATAAATCCCAATGTATTTTGTTGTATCACCTTCATGAACGTTACCATTATTATTATCGCCATTACTATGTATACTTCAGATTACCAAATCTGTCCTCATTCGTGTTAACTTTTATCTTAGAAAACGCTCGATGAGACAGGTTTTTGTCACAAACATGTCAGATTTAGCAGGTTTGAGAATAACTGATATTATTTGATATCTTTTCATAATTTAAAATTTAGAATTCATAGCCTAACTTATTTCGGGGCATGTTGTTGTTATAGGGTACAGACACCTAATAACTATAATAACATATTCATAAAGCTGAATGAATAACAAAACACTCTATAGGTTTCTTCATCGGTGCTTAACAATATATTTTTCATAATTCTAAGAAAATAAGGAGCATGGCCAAAACCGTGATGACGCTGTGCAAATCGACCAATCATGTCATGAAGATGGATACCTCTGCCCAATAGATAATAATGCACCACGTGACAAACGATATGAACCAAAGGAACTAAAAGGTGAACAAAACCAGTACTCCTCCTTCTACACTGTCATCAATTCTCCTCTTCTTCTTCTTCTTCTTCTTCTTCTTCTTCTTCAGTGCTTAACATTATATTTTTCATAATTCTAAGAAAATAATGAGCATGGCCAAAACCGTGATGACGCTGTGCAAATCGACCAATCATGTCATGAAGATGGATACCTCTGCCCAATAGATAATAATGCACCACGTGACAAACGATATGAGCCAAAGGAACTAATTATCACATAATATATTGTCATTGATTATGTATTATTATAAAATAAATTAAAATCAATTACATTCCAAACATTAAAATGCTTGTAAAACATTACAATAAAACGTAATTGCATTCTCTTAACAGATAATGCAGGTTACGGGCGAGGTGAAGATAATTCCTTGAGGTTCAACAGTAAGTCGTCACCTGTCATAGAGGGCAACAAATTTATTAGTTGTACACTATTAAGTGTTACCCCAACAAATAGAGTCTTTACTTAATTACTTATTACTTTGCTCATAATGGTTTATGTATGACGATTCAGGTCAAAACAATTGCAATTTGGACCTGAGTTTGGAGTGGAGGGGTTGGGTTGGGTTGGGTTACCAGATATCAAATCACAGAAGTGATTTGAACTGTCTGTATTTCACAGTATTTTCAACACGCCTCTGAGGGAAAAGTAGGTATTTACCATTACACATCAACTAATTCAGTAAAATTGTCTCGATTTTGAACAATTCTTTTGACCTCGCTCTTTAATGAAATGATCATTAGCATACATGTTTTGTTTGCTAGATGGAAGCCATGAGATGTGTACATATGAAAACGCAATACCAATTGGAAGTACTGAAGATCAACTTCAAAGCCCTTTCGGTAATTAAAAAAAGGAAGATATTCAAGAAAAACAATGAAAGTGGATTCTAGTAGCTATTTTCTTCTGATTTATGAAGCTGGCAAATAACTAGTTTCTCCTTAGTTGGATCGACCAAATATTCATGCAAGTTCATCTAGGATCAAAGTTTGCAATGATCAGGGGCGGATCCAAGGAGGGGCAAACAGGGGTTGTAGCCCCCCTTCAGTCATATATTGTTTTATTTGATCAAAGTAATGGATTTACAGTAAAATTAGCCGTTAATTACAAGTCAAGCAAAATTCGGTGACACCCACCCCCCTCCCCTTATATTTTGGCTGAATCCGCCCCTGATGTGCGTTTCTTCTGAATCGGTGTTACCGATATTCTTGGAATCTGTACTTCTAAAGGGCCTTTTAATTATTTATGTACTATTAAATCAAAGTTATTTGCGTACTTAAAATAAGACGTTAATCAAAACTTCATGTTGAAAATAGATTCTTACTCTTTAATATTGAATTGCATTCAGAAACGTTATTCGAACAGCTCTCTCTCTCGACTCAGTCTCTCTCTGTCTTCAGAATTTTCGATTGAAAATGTTTTTGTCTGATTCACAGATCCCATTCCAGATACTGATTACGTCAATGACGGGAACCCTGGCTTTAATGTCTCTGACGAACTGGTTTACGAAAAGTGCAAGACTATCAAACAAAAAGAAGGGATGACCGAAACTCTCGACTCGCCAATGTACTCTTCCCTCGTAGGGAATATTCCTCATGTATATGGTTCCCTCAAGGGGCTTCACAAGACACACGAAGACATGATAGATAGTGAGGTCACGTGCACATCACAAAATAAGAAAAACAGTTTTTATCAGAGCCTCAATACTTTTGGTCAGCAGAGTCATGGCGAATATCAGGCGCCAAAATACAAAAAAGAGAAACCTGACAATAAAAACTAAAATATGGCAATGAAATTAGTTCTCACTAAATTCAATATTAATAATGTAAATTTTGTAATTACTATCGAATCCTATAATTTGATTCTTCAAAATCGTGGTGCAATGTAAGCAATAATTGCAATTTAAACAATAGTCTTATTGCACCATTTTGCTCCGCTTCATTTATTTGAACCATGCAATTTCAAGATAGATATGTCATTTTCTAATCAAGATTTTTTCTAGGTTTCTTTATCACTTCTCGTCATTTCATTTATTCAATAACAGCTTAACACTATAATGTTTGTGATATGACAAGACTGCACATCAAATTGGTGGCTGTCTATTCTGTTCTTATCTAAGTATAGAGCCACGTTCGCGCGACAGAAGTCTCTGTAGAGCCGTAGCGTACTCAAGCAACAAGCAAAATTCAGCTAGAGTTTCAAGAATATTGTATCCCTAACCTGTGATGGCCGACAGTCTTAGTACTGAAACACATGGACGTGCGCGTTATACTGCTCATGTATAACAACGTTTATATTGCAATCACATTACGTGAAGTAGGATGAATCCTAAATACAATTAGACGAGTTTAAAGTATTAGCTGTCTATTTGGATGATAAATATGAGTAATAAAATTTCAACTCTCATCATAAATCACTAAAAATCACTAAAAATCAGACATTAATTTTGCATTGTCGAAAAGAAACTTTCAGCAAGTTCGCACTTCCACCTTCATTGAAAGAGAACACCCGTTTTCATAAGCCCAAACTTCAATAGAATGCACTTCTGTAACTTCCATACGACACACGAGTGCTCTTTGTCTGGATATGTTGTTGCTAAATCAGGTCTCTAATATTTTGATTGACGTCACAACTATTCACATCGGATACATGTACAAACTTGTACATATGTATTTTTTTTCGAAGTAACAATATTTCTCGAAGAGATAATTTTTTATGTTATGATCATCCGGGTGGATGTAATCCTTAGAAGGACTGTTTGATGTGACTGACGTTTCGACAACCTGTGCGGAAGTCATCCTCAGAGTCAAGTGAAGAAAAAGTCAGATATGGGTCTTATTTATACTGCCACAACAAAAATAGAACAATAGGTGAAGTTAAGAAATGATTCGCGTCGCTAACTTAATTGGCGTCATTTCGGCTTTGTTTAATAGCCTATTATATGGCGTGGGTAGTTTAATTGAGCGGTTGAGTGGATTCAGCTCAAACTTAGTAAACCAGCTCTCAAGGACGAGGCGTTGCTTTCTATTGTTGCAAAAACAAAGACATTCACTAGATTCCCAATCAATTGCATGGCCAGTCTTGGTATGATGCATGGCAATGTTGTTACGATTATCATGTTTCACAACTGCACTTTGATGTTCCTCATGTCTGGTATTAAACGATCTACCAGTCTCTAACATAAATATTATCTCTTCGAGAAATATTGTTACTTCGAAAAATATCCATTCACCTGGGTTCAGACCATTCATTGTAATATTGTACATATGTACATATGCATACGTTGGTTCCTGACACTACACCAATGCTTAAACACATGACAGAAGGAAATTCAAGCAGAGGTCCATCGAGTACCGTGTCATCTCAACCTCAAGGGTCCTCGTAAATAAAAAGCCAAATGAACGTGTGCTTATAAAATTTCTGATTGTCCTTTTCCCTAAGACTTTACCCCATATGATTACAGATAGATATATTAGGAGCTAGAGGTTGAAGTCCATATTTTGTATAGGTTCGTGAAACAAGAAAATTTTGAGAGATGTTATACGAAAATTTTTTTGAGAGAGATGGTAAGAAGGAAAAAAGGAAACTATAAAGGAAGCATAAACAGCTGAAACAGAAGCGGATTAACATGCGATATAAATCTGTCGGTTATCAGTTCACAAGAGAAAGAGAATTGAGCAAAATGGGTTGTGCTTCAAGTACTTTCGTTTTCTTGAATCGCATAATTAATTTTTATTCAAATATTCTAAAACTAAAGCCATTTTAAAGATTAATAAAAGACTGTGAAGTAGTCTCTGAAGGTATTACAGAGGTAATCAAATGAGAGGATTAGATCTAGAACAGCGACATCTATTGATTACTTGGTGATGATGTGTTCTGTATTCCAACGAATATCATTCTTTACATCGTTGTGGAATCTGCTCTTTGCGTTGAATGGAACGATTGAAATTGAACGCCATAACATAAACTACACACATGAAAAATGGGTATACAAACCAGACACTTTCAAGATTCCATTAACAAAGTGCTCAAGTGATATTTCAGTATATTGTGGAGCAATGAGTGGTCATAGTGTCGGTGGGTGTAAGTGTGAGTGCAACAGCGAAAGAACAACGTTTGGATTCTTCGAGAATAAGTGGAACTGCACAGAAAACTCAAAAGTTCGCCAGTATGGAGGTATTAAATTTCAGTAAAACATAAAATTTAAGTGCTAAGTGTTTTTATAGTAGTGTTTCTGAAATCGCTGAAATAGAAATACATTAATTGAGAACTAAACGTTTAGTAAAGAAATGTTTTGATATATTACGAAAGTGCTGAATAAAAGACACGGCTTGATATAGGAGCTGTGCATGTTTCAGCAAGGGTGGCTGGTGGTTGTAAACTGTTATTGGAGACGAGGGTTGGGAAGGACAACCTTAGAGGCCTTTCAAAAGAGTAGAAAAGGAATAAGGGCGGAACTAAAGAAGCATGCTGCTTATTATTTAGGGCCAGTCCATAATTTTCAAAGGAAATCCTGTATCACTGGATGTACCAACATGTTCAGTTGTCACTAAAATGCATTTGTAATTTCTTTCTTTTATTCAACCGTCCAGGATGTTCACTAACACTCTTGCGTAACAGAACAGTAGACAGTGCACTTATAACAGTACCCTTGAGAATGGAAGCTAATATTTCTTTCGTGATACCAACTGATCTTCAAAGATGCTATATTATTCCATTCAAATCAACGTATTTGCTGTGTAATGGATCGTGGAACATTCTAGATAACAATTTCGTGTACAGCAGGTTCTTAATCGTGGAAAGTGAAAATACGCAATTTTTTACAGTAAGTTTTTAACAGAGGTTGTTAAAAAAATACTTGATATTTTACAAAACCTAAATCAAAAAAGGTATATAACTAACTAGTCATTCTTACTAATGAAAATTTCAGTTTAAGAAAACAACATCGCATTTGGATTATAATGACGCCATGAAGGGAAGAATCCTGAGAATGACAATAGGGTGCTACAATAAGTCGAATACAATTATACCTGACTGTCTATTGTTGAAGATGCAGGGAACATTGAAATGTAAGTATCATACGCCTTGTACGAGCAAGGTATTGGATCTCCAATTAAGATTGCTTTATGCGATTCAAACCATAGGTCTTCTTAACCCTTCACATATTGTGCATTCATGCTTCTGAATATAAAGCATCTTGATTTTAATAAACGTTTGTCTTTTCCAAAACAACATTATCATCCAGGTCCTGAGTTTTCTCTGCCGTCATTACCTAAGCCAACAACGTCACCATGGACGATCCAAACAACCTCAGAAATAGACACCAGTAAAAACGACTCTTTACAACACACAGTAGTCATACATCCCAGTCAACTACTATGGTAAGTAAAACTATCCCTATTTATTATAAATAAATGAATACTTGGAAGAGTTTATATGCCTTACAAAGAAAGCTCTTTTTCTAATTTCTTAGGAATCAACGACATTTATTGATAACCGCAAGAAAAACGCAACCGAAGAAAACGATGGTGGTGACACTTGGTGGATCATTGGGGTAGCAGCGGGAGTGATTGGATTAACGCTGATCATTGTTGCCATAGTGATTGTCATGAGACGGCGAAAAAAGAGGTAGCAAATTTCGCCCAAAAGAATACGATATATAATGTTATCTTCTCGGTTGGCGTCATAATATTAACAAATTGATGATTCTTAAATCATTAAAAAAATTGGAAAATAAAACAACAAATCGTTGAAGAACCCTATATCTATAAATAAAGAATATGACATTTTTATCAAAGATAAAGACTGTATTTGGCCCTGATGTTGTATAATATGAATTCAAGGGGACTTCACGAGAATCATCTGAAATCTTGAATATCAGCAAAGTCACAAAGAGCGCAGTTCAACTTGGATAACACAAACACTGAAATTCATTTTAAACTGTATATAAATACGAACAGTCAATTATATATTTTTTTCACACAGGAAAGCTGCAGCTGCGAAAAGTAAAACAACTGTTGGTAAGTCAAAATTAACATAGTGTTGATATGTCATGTTCGTATGACCAAAAATACCGGCTTTTTTGAAGCACAATATTGATGAAAGAAGACGTACTAGTATTCAACTATACCACCAGGCCACGACCTATTTGTGGTTCACATTATTCAAGCAATGAAAAATAATGGTACTTCCAGCGTTACTTCCAAAAGTCTTTTGGCTTTATTTTTTCAGAAAATGTTAGTTACGAAATAGGGGTTGATAACTCTTTGAAGATGACTGACTGCGACGGTCACAAGTCACTTGACCAGGATGAGTACTCATATGCCTATACGAATGCAATAACACTTGGCAGAAGAAACATGTCGAATGGTCATCCTAATAAAGGTAAGTCCTCGTAAAAGAGAAAGAAAAACGTTTTACTTGCATTTTGGTAGCACTCAGAATCCGTCACTTGAGGCTGATAATGGCTACTTGGTTCGGTTACGAATATTAGGCTTCCTAGTCAAACTATTCCTATTATAGCCATTCTATTGTGGTCATTCAATGATCGTAAATTTCTAGTCAATTGAATTAGCTAAATTAAAAGAAATAATTTCGTTTTATTTCATAAGATCCACAAAATACCGTGTCCAATGATGGTAAGGTTGAGGGTTTGGACAAGCATGTTTCTGCATTTCATCCCAGTGCAGGGCCTGTTTTCAAAGTACTTGAAGCTCCAGAATATGCTGAGATTAATAATCCCAAAAAAGAAGTTAAAGATCGACCATATTTTGATAGTGCAATGTACAACAAAAAGGTAGTAAAAGCGCAAAAATCAAACAGCCCGAAAGAGCCTTTGTACAATGTCCTTGAAGATCCAGGATCTTTGAATGACCTTCTCGAGGGACGAGAGGCTCCTTGTTATCAGGTTCTGGAGGGACCATTTCCAGAGGGTGCTCCATCGTATGATGTCATTGTGCAGCCACTATCAAGTGATAACCCAGAATACGAATCACTGGAAGGCCAAAATCCTCGTGTATACAGTACCTTGAATCGAGGTGATGATACCAAAAGAAATGTTACACACTGCAATTACAGTGTCACCTTATATGATTCCGTTGGGGAAGTAATCATCTGATATATAAGCTTATCAATCAGGAACTCTATCAAAATGATGAAATTAATAAGGATGTGTACCCGGCCTTGAACAATACAGATAATACAAGCATTAACTTTGAATCAGCTCGAGTTGAGATACCATTCAAATGCTTGAGCATTATTACTTGTTCCTTTTGTAGGCATGCATTCCAGAAAGTAACGATTAGCTTTCCCTGGTATCGGCAACAAACGCTTTAGTGATAACCATACTCTAAATGTCCATAACTTAGGCGAACCTTGCAACAACATAAATTAGACTTAAAGTTCCAGTTTCCAAGGTTAGATCTGTTTTCAGCATTATTTTACTCATAACGCCTGAATGTGACTCTGGTTTTGAGTGTTATAACGAACAGTATTCAAACAGGGATATTGACACCGACTACATCATAAAAGAAGTTATACAGTCGACTCTCCCGTAAGCGACCACCTCGGGGCCAGGAGAAAGTGGTCGTTTACGGGAGATGGTCGCTTACTAGAGAGTTAACACAGGAAGCCCAAACAATGGGAATCCCAAAACAGGAAGCCTAAACCATTTATAATTTGTAACTCACGTTCTAAAACTACTGTATTAACGATTAAACTGTTTTAATAAACTGTGCTATATGCTTACAGTACTATAATTGTCAATATTTCGTAGGGATTTTAATACCCGATGACTCTATGTTCTTAATTTTGTTTTATTGTTAAAGGATCTGTCATTGACTGGCTCTTGGGTGGTCGCTTACGGGAGAGGGAAAACGATGAAAAATTCCAAGCGGTCGCTTACGAGAGTGGTCGCTTACGAGAGATTTTTTTACAGAATTAATATGGGGGACATAACGGGAATTTCAAAAAATGGTCGCTTACTGGAGATGATCGCTTATACGGTGGTCGTTCAAAGAGAGTCGACTGTAGTAGATTACGGTACGGATGGTTTCACTTTTTCTTGGTCGCCGTTTGTCCCGGCAAAAACGTCGATTATATAGAGCCTTTCAAACTAGTAAGCAATTGTATAGTTGCTAGACATATGATAAACTAGCATAAACCAGGTAAAAATATATATGAAATGATATTGATGGAGGTTCACATTATGATAATTTCTCCTTTAGTTCTATTATGAAAGCCATTAAAAATATTAACTAACGCACTTCTGTTAATATCGTTCTTAAGAAGACCTCATACGGCTAAAATGTTGCATAGAGCACAACTGAAGACAACTTGTCAGGTCATCTCTATATCTTAAAATTTGAAGTATTCACATGATTTTTGTATATAACGTAACAAGAAGCACGTCACGGTTTTAACTAATGAAGTGTCTCGTCATTTCAACTACTGAGGGTACTTGATTGATTCTCGTGAAGTCGCTTACATCATTTTTGGTTGATGTCTCAGTTCTGACTGACTAACTTGCATCTCTATTATGCGGAAAAGGATGCAAAACCCGAAATAATACTACAAAAAACCTAATGTCGAGTCAAACACACCACCTCACGCGAAAAACAACAATTTACGAATTTAATTAGTCATGTAAAAAAATTATTTTTATGATTTCTTTCTTAAATGTTATCTGGTTGGATGAGCAGGTTTTATGTAAATTTCATACTTCTTCCTGAGCACCTTTACATTGACAATATAAGGAAAAGAATCCCCAAACCCAGGCTGGAACGGAACTGCGATTACTGATTAAGTGATGTTTACGAGCTATGTGACAGGAACTACAAAGTGTACAAATACATCATTATTGCCCATTTATTTTCCGTGCTCCACTTTCTCATCTCATTATTTGATCCTCGGAACTTCAAAACTAAATGAAAAAGACAGTGAATTCCGTAATATTTGAACTTTTAGTAATAGTCTTTATCTTGTTATGGGTAGAAGTAATTCGAGCTGAAGAATATGTCATCATACAACGAAAGACTAGTGAAATTACAGGAACTACAACCTTGGAAGCACAGCCCGATCGGTTTATAATACCTTCATCTTTGTGCTTGGGTAATGGTTCGACACAGTGTGAAGAAATGCGTGGTTCAAGAATTACTAACTGCACATGTGAATGTAATCATATAGGAAGTAATAGTAAATATTTTATTTCTTCTACATTTGGATTCGACGGTAGGAGATAGAAGTGCTTAGAAAACGATAAAGTTCATGAACGTTGGGGTAAGTCGGTCCATGTCCTTCCTATCACATTAGTTTCTTGGTCTCTAAATTACCTAGTATTAACAACATGCCAAATTTCTTGCTTTCATCGCACTTGTCACGATTATTCCACAATACAACCTGACTATATTAATTTCATATCATTTAAGGTCATCACTTACAGAGCTATCAGATCTAGAAGTTTTAAAAACCTTTTTGACATAATTCACCAGAATCCATGGCTTATATAAACGCTCTTGAGAATGATACCCGAAGATATCGAAACTTCGAGGACCCAATACAGTGGTTGTATATTTCATTTTCAAATGCTTTTTACTATTCAACCGATAAAATATATCACATCAACTTTTAAATTTACTTTATTTGACGTTTTTCCACTTTTATTTAATTTTATTTTATTTTTTATGTTTGTTTGTTTAGGATGCTCAGTTATACTTAACAACTGGGCAAATGACAGTGCTCTTATAACCGTTCCAAAAGTCGGTATTTCTAATTACGAAATCCCGGCGCAATTTCAAAACATTCATATATATAAGGCCACTACGAAATATCAGGATTGTGATGGCAGCTGGGGGGATCTGGATCATGACACATATGTAATGAAGAGATTTTCCGTAAATGAAACAGGCAACAAAACATTCCTTATGGTAAGAAAATTCCTGTTCTTAAGCAGTAACTATCACTCATTAATACATAAGGATCATGGGATATTCATTCTGTTAATTGTAATAATAAATATAATAATACTAATAATAAATAAATAGATAATATAATAGATACATAAATACATAGACTAGATCTATAAATTAATGATTTCATATATAGTCACATTTTATATTTCATATAAAATTTGATTTAGGATTGATCAATCCCATTTTATCGCTAATTTTAGTAAATATTCTAAATGTACTCAGAATTTAGGATAAAAGTTTTTAAGCTTCATAAGTTTTCTTTTTTTTGGAATATTAGTAACTATAAATTTAGACACAACATATTATATTGTCATTTATTAACAATTGTAATTAGAATTGGCCTTTAGGTTACGCTTAGCGCCCTATTGTGTCACAATAATAATAATGACAATGATAAGCTGAACTTTTCACATGTTAAGAACTGAATGATGACATTGGATATTCACTATGATTAATAATATTGATAAGCAGAGCTTTCGATATGTATAAGATAAATGACAACGTTGGAAGAAAGATAGAAAAGAACGTCATACAAAAGCTCTTATAACGCATAAGAAATACTTTAGTTGTCGTTTGGACTGAAAAGTGATTTGTCGCATAGAAAAGGGACATTCTATAATTAAGATTAAATTGCTTTACAACTCACTTTCAAATTTCTCACTGCTTAAAGACACATTCAACATCGAGATACAGTCATCAGATCAATGTAATGATCATCACAAATAACGATATAAACTTTCCATTTCAGTTTAATTATAGTGACAGTTCTCCTCAGCAAATTATGAGTGGACGAATTATCACTCTTGGAGTGGGTTATTATAACGCGTCGAATATGATAATACACACTTGTGTTTTATTAAAGATGCAGGGAAAAATAAAATGTAAGTATTAATTTACAAACGAATCTAACTTGTATGTTGCACCATACATAGCACTGAGCAATTTTTTAAGTCTGTTTTAGAGAGCTATCAAAAAAAATAATTTGTGTCTTCATGGGCGATAAAATTCTAACATTTTCTTATAACTAAAAACTGTAGGTCCGTTCTCGCTGTCACTACCAATTTCAGCACTCTCCACAACTGCAGAACCATCCTTTTCGTCAGCTAAAGTTGAAAGTAGTTTATCAACCTCTACAAGAAGCCCCAACAATCCAAATATACATACAACCAGCGGCGGACCTTCCACAATTACCATGTCAACCGCGAAGGTTAGTATCTGGATTCCAGTGATCACTACGAGAGGCCCTCTGATGATATCATGTTTTCAGTATTCACCTCGTTTGAAATCGATCAATAACAGCGCCTTTTAATCAACAGACATCAGCACCGATGGTAATCAAAACCAGTGCTAAACATTCAAGCTCCAGTGGCCGCAGTGGTTTGATTGCAGGCGCATTTGCTGGAGCCATTGGCTTACTTGTGTTAGTCATTGCCATTATACTCGTGAGAAAACGAAAGAAAAGGTAAGGTCACTTAAAATTGGTTTTGAAACTCTTGCAACTTTATATGAACATTGCTAACATTTCTTATTAACAAAATCTAGGGAAACGGTCGCAAAGAAGTCAGGTGTAGTTGCAGGTAAGTTCAGATACACTTAATGGTTATAACATTTCATTCCCATTTGCATCTTATATTATGATTAAATCCAAGATACTTATACATTATTCATCATAAATTACTTTAAGTGAAACAATATGGTACTAACCGTGTTCAGCGATCCTTGGAAGAACAAGACGAGTATTCGTATGCTGATATCAGTTTTGTCTCCATCAATAAACAAGATGTGGTTCACCATCCTAAAAATAAAGGTAGAAAATCGGATAAATCCAATATTCAAGTATAGTTTTTTTTTGTTGCAAAGTTCCAACACGAACATATTTGTTTGACTGTGATATAGATTGTGTCAAGGCTAGACTACATGCTCTGTTTATCAAACTCAGCAAAAGCTAGAGATTTCTTGGTGACTCATTTCCCCCTCCCACCCACCAACCCACACAAAAGCACAACCCTGTTTCTTCTTTTGTTCTAACTGAACATATTTATTGGACCTTTTTCCATAAATAAAGCTTTGCAGCCCTTCCCTTATCTGCACTAATGAAAGATCCCTGAATATAATAAGAAAAAATATAGACATCTCTTCTATTCCTTATTGCACTTCCTTGAATTTTTTATCAAAATTACAAAATTACAACTACAAATTGACTCTTCTTTTTAATTACCAGGACCTAAAAATGATGTGACAAATTCTAAGCACGGATTATCCGCGAGTTCTCAACCTCATATATCGAATATTTCCGAAAACCCCGTTAACGCACAACCTAAAAAGCCCCAAATTCAAGTAGGTGCCAACCACAACATTTTGGAACCCGTGTATGCAAAAGTTAAAAAGAGATCAAGTGAACCACCATCAGATGAACGAGTTGAACCCTTCTATAATGTCCTTGAGGGCCCAGAAACTGATGGACCAAATGAAGAAGAGCCTCCATGTTATCATCTTCTAGAGGGACCATATCCTGATGGTGGTCCATTTTACGATGTTCTTGAAGAACCTGGATCAATGGCCCTTCCAATTCAACACAATGCGTCGATAACTATAATCGATGGAAAAACGGACGGCAAAGGAAATCGAGACTACAAAGATACTGTTTATGATTCTGCTGAAGAAGTAATTCCTGATACAGGAGACATTTATCAACAGCTCAATCAAAATGGTCAACGGGAAACTAGTGTTTACCAGGCCCTGACCTATGCAAACCAGGCAATGCCTCTGACCAAATCAAACACGATTGTTTCAGAAGCATAATCAGAAAAGGAGTTTAAAAAAAGATTATATATGCACATGGAAAGATCAAATTTTATAAATTTGAGAAGCAAATGTTTAGGCAATGTCCAGATTGCGCGAATTCGCGAAAAAAGCCATATCAAACGCCACTCATTCAAAAGCATAGTAGCAATATTAAGCAGAGCAGTTAAAAGTTATATGAACGACGAGGTGCATGGAAAGAACCATTGTAATAAATCAATGAGACAAAATATTTATTTAGTCAATGTTCAGATTGCGCATCCGTAGTAGGAGAACCAGACCCGCATTTATTTCTCGTCACATTAATTACTGTGTATCAGCTGCATGTTAAGTGAATCACGTACAATTATTTTTTGAAAAGTAATAAAGTAAATGAGTCGCAGAGAGTTCATCAGAGAATTATTCTAATAGTCCTTTAATGGAATCGTCATTAATAATGATTAATGCGGACATATTAGTAAAGAGGTCAATATAATCAAAACTAATATGTTTCAAGGGATGTCGATATTTGTCTCCGCAGTAGGCGGAAGTTAGGAATGACAATCACTGTATAAATCATGGACTGCAGGCGCTGGTGGAGGAGGGGGTGGATGAAAAACGACCTACGGATAATTAAACTGATCCCCCATGTTGGACCATCATTTACACTCACTCGCATCCTTTTACTCAACCCAACCAAAACTTTGTTTTGAAGTGGACTAAGACTTTGATATACTTGTACATTGCCTTTTTGAGGATAAATTTCTCTATTCTGACTAGTATTCAAATCGAATGACTGATTGCGTGATTTAGAATAGCAAATATAATTTTAATATGAAGGTTGTCATAATAACTATATATATATATATATATACAATCAACTAAAATTATTTAAATGTACTTGCTACTATGGAAGACACACAATCACGACACCGTATATAATTCATTGATCTGATCGTTGTGTTATAAGACGAAAGGCCAAAAGAATGCATGTTACGATCACAAGAAAGCGAAAAACACGTAATTTAGCGGTTAGTTTTAATGCATACCTATGATGCTGAAGCGGAAAACAAAGAAGTGATATCACCATGAACAAAGTGAGCCGGATCGTATGCCAGAACAAATAACAGGATACGGATATCCCTATTCGTCGTGTGACGCCGATGAAGGTACCAAGTTGACGACGTAGGTGCCTCCAACTGCAAAACATAAGTCATTGAAAGCATTGGTGCCTCAGAATCTTCTTAATTATACGTCAAGTCTTTTGGTATTTCAGTTGTAATTATGAGGCATTTTATGTGGAATATTTTTGCGTTACTGACAAGTACACTTGCCGAGGAATACATCGTTGAGCGTCAAGTCCATTTTATTCAAGGCTCATGGGTAGATCAGCCAGACACCTTTATGTTACCATCATCGATGTGTTCAGGTGATATCTCAGCAAACTGTACAGCTATGGGTGGTACGAGGATAAATAACACATGTGGATGCTCGTGTAACGAGGAAAGCGAGTTTAAGGAGTTTTATAAAAGTACCTTTGGATACTATGAAAATCAGTGGAAATGTTTCGAGAACACCAAAGTACGGTCACATTCAGGTAATTAAAGATAGAAAAAATGAAACGTTAGATGAGCTTTTATCAGGTATTTTTCAATACAGAAAAATAATTACCATAGCTGGGGAGAACATGTTGGAATTAATAGAACGGGGTTTGAAGGAAACGAGTTCAAAACTCATGAAGATAGGACTTTTTGAAAAGTGTAAATTTGATATAAAAATCTTTACAGTTACAGGCTTGCTGAATAACGAAAGCTTTCGTACAAAACGTTTCGATATCTTTCCAAGTATAGCCTCTTTATGTATGCGATTGACACTTACAGTAAGGATTTGTAATGTTTGAAATTTACTTATACTGCGATCAACCCGGGCAAAAATAGGTGCATCTATAAACAAACAGCACCAAGGTATTTTAGAAATTCGAACGTGCTGTATTCTATTCAAAAGCTGGCAGCAAATTGTAATTTACGAATTTTACGAATATAGTAAAGAACAACGCTTGCCACGAAGGACTGCCAGACAGTTTTGCAATGCATCAGTGCCTGAAGTGAAACTTGGCGCATCACTAACGATGTAGCGACATTACAAAATAATTATGTCACAAAAACAATAGTAACAGGAAACGGGTGATGTATTTGTTATTAATGCCGTCATGTTATAGTTTTCGTTATGCTGATGCGAAATCTTACTGAGGGTACATCTATTGAATACGTTTTTCTAATTATAAAGTTAACGGTTTCTTTTGCACGTGAGTGCGAACTGCAAACTCTTTTTGCATACAGATAACAATCATTATCATATGACCCGTACGGCCTTGCTCCCGCGCTCTAATAAAACCATTGGAAAAAGTCACGTGATGGGGGCCGGACGGGTTGACGTAAGCGGGCCGGAAAAACCCGTCCGGCCCTGCTGGAATCCGCGCGCTCTCTTTTTTTTAATTATTTTATTTTCGTGAGGGTCATATGATAAAATGCTTATTGACTGAGTTTGGTCGGGCCGTACGGGAAAATATTTGGCTCTCGGTCATTTGTACGGACCTCGCTGCGTTCGGTCCGTACGGCATCACCTCGAGCCAAATATTTTCCCATTCGGCCCGACCAAACTCAGTCAATAAGTACATAGTATTTTAATCGGAAATTGTGGTATGAAATATTGCTTTAAGAATTCTTTTAACTTTGAGACTGCACCCATAAATAGCAATACCGGTAATATTATTAATCTGCGATCATGCACCCGCATACATCTATCGATTGAGTAATGCGGCAATGCGGGGCAAGTGGCCGAACATTTTTTTTGCGTGCACGCCACAAAAAATCTGCTTCAACTATGTAGTAAATGCTTTCAAAATATAAATGCTTAAATGGTCATATCATTAATTCTAGAATTAATAGATACTTACAGCTTTTAAGTCCACGTTTTTACCCATTTGAGACCATGAATCCATATTTATTTGTTTCAGTTGTTCAAAACTAAGTAGAACATCAAATGAAAAAAAAAGGATGATTATTTTAATGTTATATTAAACCCACTGGATGTTGGATCAGTTCTGTAGTGGCTATGGAAAGCATGCACGTGACTTGAAAGCAAACATCCTATTGGTCAATTATCTCATTATGACAAGGGTGTAGCATGGCCTCAATTATATGGGCAATTTACCCTTTCCCAGCAAATCCACAGGAATTCCCCATGGATCAATTGAGTTTTGGTGCCAAAAGCAAACTTTTTTGGGGGTTGGGTGCCTTAGTAAGGTAAGAAAATTATCTTCCCAACATTCGTTATTGGTAAAAATATACAGTACTCAAGGAAATGGTATGTAATCTGAAAGGGTAAAACAAAGCTTTGGCCTTTAAAATAAAATGTTAATTAGATGTGTATTAGAAATTTTCTAACCTCGTCAAATTCATGCGTAATTAATGAGGATTCAAGCCAGTCCAATTTCAGAAAATCAGGTCACAAGAATATCATGTAACCCCAAAACAAACTTTATGAAATTTCATGAATTCAAAATGTCCCAAAGGATTTATAAATTGTTCATGAATTTCACAAATTGTTTAAAAGATTTGTGTCCATGTAATATCGGCCATACGATTGCCTCTGGCTACTGATCATATAGTCCATACAACACAGCCACTCATGTCATAAAATTTATATAAAGGCCCAACTAAACTTGATTTTACTGCAGGTTGCCAAATCATTATGAATGAAAGACAAGCCACCATACCACTCATGACACTACCTATGGTTAAACCAACAGTTGGCCACAATATACCAGGCCTGACTTCCAAGTGTGGCATTATTGAAGGAAAATATTTGGAATGTGATGGAAAATGGCATCAGCTTAATACCACTCTTATCAAAAGCAGGTTCTACCTTGATGAGCACAAGTACTTTTATGTAAGTTTTAGACTCTTTGCTGTGTATATTTTAAATATTATAAAAGTTACAATATTTAAAGACACTTTGAGAAACTGTAGATTTTTTTGATTAAAGTGCTAGTCCTACGAAAATGACACCATCCCTGGAAATTGTACCATATAAAACTAGCTAAGTAATATAGCTTAATGTCCAAATTCTTTTTCGATACGAGACTGGGAAGATGTTGCAATTAGCCGGTAAAGTTTGGCCGTTTGAGTCCGTCATTAAGAGATTGCGTTCCTGGCAAATGTTAGTGATTCGAAGGAAGTGACGTCATATGCGCCACCCTTCAATATTCCCGGGTTTTCACAATGTGTAATTGCAAACAAATTTCGACTATTTTTGATTTAAAAACAAGCCTTAAACCAAGTCATGCCTTCTTACAGAGATTGCTGTAGAGTCAGTGTGGATAAAAAGGATGCCAGTTGCGCATATGACGTCACACATAAATTAAAAATCGCTGCTCATAGAAATGGCGGACGAGCTTTTAACAATTTTCGGAAGTGGAATTCAGACGGGAAAAGTTTCTTTTTCGAACCAATTATTGTTTATTGGTGAACATTATAACCTTTGTGAGGACATAGAAAATCAGGGATTTTTTTGCGTCATTTATATTTTCGTAAGACTAGCACTTTAAAAACAAAATTCCAGTTTTGGATTCTGAGAAATAAATTGTTTATAAAAAAGGAAAGATATGAAATGAAAATAGCTTCAATCATTGTATACAAAATAATTAGATTCGTAGGGATAAACTATAACTACTTGTTTACCCTGTGCAACAAGTCTGTTCAGATCATGTAGTTCGAAACTCAATATATTTTTAATGTGACATAAGAGTTTTACATCTCCCTATTTTATTTTTCTACAAAATTTTCCTTTTTTACTACACTATTAAAAAGTAATGCATGGAGTAACATTTCTTGAATAACAAGTCAATACTCATTATATATACTCAAATTTTTGTAATAAATTTTCAGAACTGTTATTCTTGGTTTGCAATCAATCCCAAGAGAGCACAATAAATAACAATAGGGATGTCCGCCATGTTGGAAGATATAACAAAAGATTCAACATGGCGGCTATGACGTCTATTGCAAACGAAGAATATCATGACAACAAAATCTCTGGTAAAAAATTAAGAATAGTAAACTCAGTAAAAATAAAGTAAAAATTCTGCTCCAAAAGCATAACTTTAAGTATAGATATTAAAGTTTTAGTAGCAGGTTTTTACCTTTTGAAATTTTCGTTTGGCATTCTACATACATGAGCAATCGGCGATAAACATTAAGTTTGTCAGGCATTATGAAAGATTGTGGCATCTTTTTGCTTGCCTTGAATATTAGTAAACAACGAAAGATGAATTTTCTGCCTCAAAATGACAAAGAGTTAACTACTTACGTTTGGGTATTTGTTTATCCCAACTTCCTGAGGTTCTTGATTCAGCCGCCATCTTCCTTCTTGTTCTGCTAGATGAGCTATGGAGTTTTTCTGAATGGTGGACAAAATTGAGGATGTAAAAAGGCTTGCTCATTGGGAAGCGCAATTTCCCATGTTTACAAAAGAATATCAAGTTTTTTTATATTAAAAATAAAATGATTTTTTAACTTTAGTATTCGACATCTGAACCGCCTACTCCAACAATCAACGGCAGAGTCATTAGACTTGAGATTGGGTGTACGCAGCCCAAGAAAATGCATTGTGTGGTATTCAAAGTGAAAGGACAGCTTAAATGTAGGTATAGATAAAAAAACGATGTTATCACATAAGGTGAAGCTTTTTTACTTGATTTATTTATATCTATCACATTATCTAAATTGGGCTTCCTGTGGATGAACGACGGTGATTATTGCAACACCTTTGAATGAAAGCACGAAATGTTCATAGTAAATTTGGTTTTCTATTCCCATTTATTTAAATGTTATAGGTCATGTTATAAAACCAACTTCTCCATCATCAAGTATTTGGACAACCACCAAACAGAGCATTCAAGTAACTACAACCTCTTCTACAGTAGCCTATCAGGGGCGGGCGGATCCAGAAATTTTACTGAATATAACAACAAAGTTTTTACCAGGATTTCGAGGAAAAGGGGGGGGGGGGGGTTAACTGTTGCTAACGATATACTGAGAAATTTGAGCAAAAGATTGTGAATAGTCACCCCCTTTTACCACCCCTGGATTCGCCCCTGCCTTTAAGAATATATTACGTTATATTCTCTAATTGATATCATGAGATAAGAATGGTGATAAAAATATATTAGTTTTTCTTAAATAATTCCTCAGATGACAGATCAGTTGAATAAAACTAGTGAGAGAACTGGTAGCCATGACGATAACAGTGGTATGATCGCAGGCGCAATTGCTGGTGTCATTGGATTCGTAATAATCGTGATTGCTGTCGTAGTCGTGATGAGGAGACGAAGCAAAAGGTGACATTTGAGGATTGAAATTCCTATTTCATTGTGTCCTTGTTTTGTAAAACGTTCATGAGAATTTCCGTTTACTGAAGTGGCGATACTATAGAACCGCCTAGGTCCTACAGCTCATTATACAACTGCAGTCTAACGTCTTGAAATAATTAAATTCCAGATACCATGTACCTAAGAGACCAAACTTTGTCGGTAAGCAATCCAATACGTATTTTTGGTTGCAAAACTTAATGAACAAAAAACAATGGATTTTAACCTTTTTTCCCATTAATTTGGTATAGAAAATGATTGCTACGGACTTGGCGTTGATGCGTCTTTGAGATTCGTTGTCGCTGGTGAGCGGTCACAAAATGAAAATGAGCATGATTCCTTTGCAACAAATCTTAATAGAGGTGAGTCCTTAGTTGTATAGCTAGTGTTCATCACTTACCCTATGAGTGAATAAGAGACAATGTTGTTTGATATACACCAAATTGTAATAGTTTTGAATAGTTTTGAAATAGTTCAATTGGACTCATGAAGCCTATACCGTGTGGTCAGTCAGTGTAGTCAATATCCTGAACCTCCTAAATACATGGACATAAAGAATGACGAAAGATTTAGTTCAGTAACTTGAATCAAAATTTTACAGCTACAAACTCTGAATTAAGTATAATATCAGCCTGTTGTCAACTGTTTATCAACTGTTTACCCAGAACACCCTACGGTCTTCGGTATGATGAATTAACCTTTTTGACCCGATAACGTTCTTTCTTATCAACTTGGTGTATACCAAGACCGAATCTTTTGTCAGTCGGCCAACATGGCGTCACAAGAACCATAATATTAGTACGAATGTAGTTATATTTGTAATGCTATTTATGCTTGATGCTTTAGAAATTCAACGTGTTGTGTCCCAGCGTCTTTACAACATCGAAGACAGAGAGTATGCAGTACCTTATAAGACAGGAACCAAATCGCAAGCAAGTTCAGATGTTCCTATCTGTGACGCCCTTAATAGACCAAAGTATCGGTTAAGGAACGACAAGTTGAAGATAATGAGGTTCAAGAACTTCCTGAATATCGAGTTCTTGAGGGAACATTTTCTGAAGGTGCTTCGGTGCACGCTTTTCCTGAGGGACGCGTATGAATAGGGTTTCGCCACGAGCATTTGGTCTGCACACTCCAGTTTATGAAGGCGTTTCTTATGAAATATTTGATAAAACTATTTTTTATTCTGTGTGAAAGCAAATCCGTAATCACCTGTAATTATAAATAATATTAGGTGTTCTAGCCGCTAATCCCTAGTCTTTAGTTAACGTTGAGCAGTACTCGTGCATTCAGACCGTAATTACGTATTTCCGGAAATGGATTAGAAACATATTTTATAAATAAGTGAAATCAGGAAATCTTTTCATTCTGAGTCCAACATCTTCTGGCGTCATTTTAACCACTTTCGTTCATTAGCCAAAAGCTCAGGTCCAACGTCGAACTTCACATGAATAAAATCTAATTAAAACAATGGATAACAAGATGGTCTTCTTTGATGTAATTAGGTTCGGCTCATATGACGTTCGACGTTTGACATGAGCCTAAGATATGAATTCCGATCAGTGACTGATGCAAAATAACTGTAACTATATTAACAAGTAAATATTAAATTATTAAACGATTCATAAATTAAAGAGAAGAAAGTCATGGATTAAATTGCAAAGGGTATTCTTTAGTGTGACATTAGTGATGCTGAAGCACCGATAGTTGCATGTCATTAATTCTAAATAATTAATTTCCTATCCTAGAAGTTTATATCTATAATTATTTTTTAGTATTAACTATTCTTTCAGTTCTCTTATATTGCAATAAAATATCATTGGTGTTGTTTATCTTATTCAAAATAAAGTTCAGTATCTACTGCTGTTGGTTTGTGACATTAGGTTATAGCTCAGAGGATAACAAGCAAACTAATTAACATAATTGAAAATAATTAACCAACAAAGAAGTTTCAGATTTGTGGTTGACTCATGTAGACCAAATCCAACTTAGTTTCAACCTATTTTCTATTTCAAAAAACATTTGGTGAATCTTTCCATGGATGACTTTAATATTCTTTATGTGAAGTATAATCAAAGCTTTTCACATGCATTGGATTGAGAACTTGGATTTGCTATCTAAATAAAGAAAAACAATTTTCTCCTTTATTTTCGAGTAAAAGCTTTGAACAAACTGTTCGCTTATTTACTAATTCGTTCTGGCTGAGCGGAGAGAAGCTAAATCACTTGATTAGAATTGCGACCAGCAGTGAACATTTTATAAAAATTTTATTGAGAACCCCTTGCAGATGTCGTTAATTTATATTCGTTTCTCAGAAATTACAAATGGCTGTCAAATTGTATTTCTCGATTGCGGGAGGAACGTGTATGCAACGTCAAATTCATACTTTTTCCATGCGGAAATATTTCAATATGGTTTTGCCTGAGAACATGGAAACTGAAAATCATGTATGTATCGAAACTACGTCAGAGCGTTATTCGCTACACAAGCAAAATCAGATATTGACAGGATTTATCATACATGTAATAAGATACTGAAGAAAATTATTGACAAAAATGTGTAGGTCGATGATATTGCTTGTATTTGTCTTTAGCAGTAACGCGCAAGAATATTTTAATGTCACTAGTCAACCTTCTACGCAAAGAAATGATTTTCCAGATGTCTTTCAAATTCCTCCATCTCTGTGTGGTAAAGGAAAAGGTGCTACAGAATGTTCTCAGATGGGAGGAAGAAAGATAGGAGATTGCCAGTGCACTTGTGACATGAAAGCTCCCGATGAAGGAAATAATAAATCAAATGTCACATACAAAAGTATTTGTCTGTTTAATGAAGTAGAATGGCAATGTGTGAACAACTCTTTGCTTCGAAATCAAGCAGGTAGGTCATTCTGTGTTACTACAAAGTTGTGGCTTAATAAGTTTAGTCCAGACGCTGGCCCCTCCTTTGACCGCTGCGCTTTTGCTAACTGTAATAGCTTAAGCTTATAAACTCCTTGAAGTTGACTTGAAGTTGTGAAAGGTTCGTTGGCCCTCTTCTTCAGTCTTTTCATATAAGGTTCGTAATTTACCTATTACGCATGTTCTTATATTGTTACCGGTGTTTTCGTTTCATAATTTGATTTTTTTAGGGTGTCTCCGATTAACACAAGAGCTTTACGACCCAATACGTACATTGTCGAGAACCGGGAAACTAGTTTTACTGTACGTGCCGAGAAATTCTACATGTGTTTTAGAGAAAATACTTGCTGATAATACGAGTTACTTAGACTGCGACGGTAAATGGAAGTCTATTAGAGGCAACCGTTTCAACCTTACACAGTATGGTGTCAAACTTATATCTAAGGTAAGCAATAAAGATTAGCATCCTAATTCCAGTCTTGTTTCCAGAATAACTAAAATTAAAACTAATCGGATGATTTTTGTTATCTAGGGAACAATTTATTTGGATCATTTAATCCCATAGAACTGTTTGTGTGCTGTTTCTTTCTTTTCTTTCTTCCTCTTTTAACCATTTTTTACTGTATGTCGCGAAGAGGGAGTTGATATCGGGTTCTCCTACTCTGATATATCCCTCGTTACGAATCGGCCTGGTATGTGTTGCAAAACTTAATCAAAGCATGTCCTTTTGCCGCAATCACACCTATATATCTATCTTATAGCCCTCTCACAGATCGGAACCTCGCATTGATGGCCTGATTATAAGACTTGGCGTAAAATGCATTAATCGTTCATCAGTTAGCTGTCTTCTACTGAAGCTGGATGGTCATCAAATCTGTAAGTATATGAGAAAGTCTTTAGCAGGTAAAATTTATGTTCATTTTTAAACTTCCTTAAACCCTACTTATGCTTTTATAAGAGCAAATGCCAAAGACTTGTTACCTGTCAGCCAAGTATAGACTAAGCAAGAGATGAATAGGCCTACGGAATGAAAAAGTCAGTAACTCCGCGACAATTAATAACATTAATATTCAAACTTATTTACTAATGAAAATATCAGAAGTCCCGGTAACTGTAGCACCAAATAAATTGAACTTCGTTGATACAGCTATTTCAAAATAGGTGGTAAAGGTTTTATAGCATGTTGCATGTTGCACACCAGGCTCGAAACACGCTATGGGTGGTGTGAATCACATCAGCGAAAGGTCACCACGATATGGGATGTTACCAATTTTTTTCTGCGCATTTTTGCGATTGATTTTCTCATGCTGACAATATCTAGATTTAAACTTAGCAAACGACATGCGATATGCAGCATGCAATATGCAGCTATATGCAACGTGCAACAAAACCTTCACCACTCTTTTTGAATATATATAATCATCCTCTCACAAACTTATTAGTTTTTCAGAAATAGTACAGGTTTGTAATCAATTCTGAATTTATAATAGTTGCTTTTTTGTTTGCAGGAATGCAGTGTTTATTGCCATTCCGGTATGACTGTGACGATGGTTTTTCTTACTGTACATGCTAATCTCATGTATTTTTGTTTTTTGTTTTTCAGGCCCTAAGCCAACTATTGCGAAACCTACATCAATAACAGTGTTTACGAGTAATTTATCTTCATGCGGCAACAAATGTAAAGTAAGAAAGAATGAATAAAATGGTTCATTAAAGATCTTCTTTAGTTCTACATACTTTGTTCGGTTAGAACTCTATGGCATGCTCTTTGCAACATGGACCACAAGATGGTGCTGCGTTTCTGTGACTAACAAAAATGCAAACGATCATTAAAAGCATACATCGTAACACCCCATACAAATCGCAGGCATATACGGGAGAATCTTGACCTCTGTCGTTGTACCGATCTCACCTAAGATTCACCCCTACGACCATGAGTTCCGTCATGGCAAGAATTCCTAATTACTGATAAGGTATTTATATATTATTTTAGACATTACCAACTCCACCCTCCAAACTACACTTCGCGATAATCATGGTCTTACTTGTCGTGGTAATACTGGTGATGATTGTAATTGCTTCAGTTTTAATGAATAAAGCAAGACTAAATACAAGAAGGTATTCTAATAAATATATGTTATTTACCGGCCAGGAAGTCCGGATAGGGAAAAACTGTGCCCGAGGTCTTGAATACACCTGTTCTAGACCGAGGGCACAGTTTTTCCCTATCCGGGCCGACTATAGCACGGTAAATAACTTATTTATTTTTTTCCCGTATTTTTTTTTTACTTGTTTTTGTAATCGTTTTGTGTTGTCATTTAGCGGCAAAGGATACCGGACCGCGCGCGCGGGCAGATACTTACAAAATACCGCCCGCTCAAACAGCCAATCAGAACGCACGATTTTTTAGGATACCGGACCGGAAAAAAATAAGGTATTTTAAGACGTTTAAAAAGTGCAGTTCCTTGGCCAGGGCTGCTAAATGTGAATATATAAACTTGTAATTTTACCTTCAAAAGTTCTTAGCTCCTACACATTCTTTTCACTTATATATACCATATATTAACGCCATTATGATAACTATTATTATGAGAAAATTCGTCATTTGCATGACCAATGCAACATCATCATCATGGTCAGTCACCCTCCTTGAATAAATCCCAATGTATTTTGTTGTATCACCTTCATATGAATGTTACCATTATTATTATCGCCATTACTATGTATACTTCAGATTACCAAATCTGTCCTCATTCGTGTTAACTTTTATCTTAGAAAACGCTCGATGAGACAGCTTTTTGTCACAAACATGTCAGTTTTAGCAGGTTTGAGAATAACTGATATTATTTGATATATTTTCATAATTTAAAATTTAGAATTCATAGCCTAACTTATTTCGGGGCATGTTGTTGTTATAGGGTACAGACACCTAATAACATATTCATAAAGCTGAATGAATAACAAAACACTCTATAGGTTTCTTCATCGGTGCTTAACAATATATTTTTTATAATTCTAAGAAAATAAGGAGCATGGCCAAAACCGTAATGTTGTTGTGCAAATCGACCAATCATGTCAGGAAGATGGATACCTCTGCCCAATAGATAATAATGCACCACGTGACAAACGATATGAGCCAAAGGAACTGTACATTAAAGGTGAATAAAAGAAGTACTCCTTTTTCTACACTGTCATCAATTCTTCTTCTTCTTCTTCTTCTTCTTCTTCGGTGCTTAACATTATATTTTTCATAATTCTAAGAAAATGATGAGCATGGCCAAAACCGTGATGACGCTGTGCAAATCGACCAATCATGTCAGGAAGATGGATACCTCTGCCCAATAGATAATAATGCACCACGTGACAAACGATATGAGCCAAAGGAACTGAAAGGTGAATAAAACCAGTACTCCTCCTTCTACACTGTCATCAATTCTCCTCTTCTTCTTCTGCTGCTGCTGCTCCTCCTCCCCCCGGCTTCTTCTTCTTCTTCTTCTTCTTCTTCTGCCTGAGCATATATTTCCTAATAATTTCATTGACAAGTTGTTTACGAAAATTTCTTTCAATCAATTAATAGAAATGGATGGCAATGCTGAGCAATTGTATATCGAGCAATCTGGTTCCTCAATGGCTGAGCCGTACGAAATCACTAACTTATACAGAAATCACGACTCACTAAGTGAAATAAAATCGAGTGTGGTAAAGTTGACCTGCAACTTGCAGAGTCCATTGTCTGGTGGAACGTCTGAGTGTAATAGGCACAAATCAAACATTATCAAGCCTGATCAAAACAACGCAGAGCACTTCAATTTAAGAAGTAACCATAGATCCAAAGTGGAACCTATTATCACGCCCTTGAAGACCCTAGGGCGTTTGGGACCTCTAATGAGGTCGGACAACTAATTATAGAAAACATTCCCCAACAAGACCAGAGTTACCAGGAACTTGCTTTTGATGATCAGCGGTTCCATGTCTACCAGTCGCTATGCATTGCAAATCAAAAGGGACATAGATTATAGGACATGTGTCTTTCCTTCCGTCAATCCAAAAATTACTAATGCAGATGGAAATTAAGTCACCAAAGAAAATTGTCAAAGTTCCTAGTTTGCTTACATACATTTCCCTATAAGGGCTTTTGTTGAATACGCGCACAGTCATCGGAGAACATCTTTATTTTCTGTACTGTATTTCTGTTTTGCTGCTAGCTCAAAATACAATATTTTCAATGACTTTAGACCTCTGGCTATCTGCAGGATAGAAGAGGATGACGGCAGATTTGCATGTGTTCTCTAGACCATCCACAGCCATGTTATGGAACAAACAAAGGCCTACCCCCTAGGGGTATGTGAAAAATACTTGATAGCACTATCACTGTATGCAGCTGGAAATATCTTAATGAATATTTTCCCCCTGTCGGATACGGTCAAGCAAATTCAGCTTTGCAGCTGAAGTCAAGTCGCTAAAGAAATTGTTAAACTTCCTGTTGTGCTTACAAACATTCCGGGCTCATAGGAGCCTTTCGCCGAATAAGCGCTTGTTTCTGCTATCGCGTGCAGGATGGAAGGACAACTGCAGATGTGGTCTGTAGATCATCCACAGCCATGTTGTTGAAAACAGGCCTATCCCTTAGGGGTATGTAAAAAAATACTAGTTAGCAGTATTGCAGCTGGAAATTTCTTGTTGAACGTTATTCCCCTATTCTTCGTTTGCAATAGACGTCATAGCCGCCATGTTGGAATAATTTGACAAAAGATTTTTCAATGAATTGTTTTGTTATATCTTCCAACATGGGAGACATCCTTTTGTTATTGTGCTCTCTTGGGATTGATTGCAAACCAAGAATCGGATACGGTTAACAAAATTCGGTTTTGCAGTGAAAAGCAAGTCCACAGGGAACCCGATTTAGATTAAAGTGAATGGTGTAAAAAAATCGGGAAAATTAAATAATAAATATTTTTTTAAATTCGATGTCAATATGATGTTTACCGTAATACGAAAGAGAAAAAATCATTTTTTTAGCGCGCGCTTTGTTTTTCTATATAATTTGGTATTTATAATGTCGCTCTATAGTGTTTAAATACTTATTCTCTCTACGAATTCTAAAATAGGCAATATATTTTGAAAAAAAGTAACCACTATGTATCTATATGACCAAATTGCTGAATTACTGGGGTTTTTTGTTTTTGTTTTTGTTTTTCTTTCTGCGTCGATTTTGAAGGACCGTACCGCATTCATTGTTAAGCAGAAGTTGTCAAGGTTCTGAGTTTTATCAAAAACCTGTTATAATCAGGTACTTATCAAGACAAGCATGGTGAAACAACATAAAGAATGTTTTGCTTTATCACATCTGTGTTTAGTTTAGATATAATGAAATTCTTCATCAATTGTAATAGTGACAGAAGCCCTTTCCATACGGTATGATTTGCACTTGCTATAGTGTTTCATGTATACATCAGATTCCTTGTTCTTGTTAGTTGATTCAAATCACATGTTGTTGGTCGTAAAAGTAATGTCAGCATTATATTTGCATTGTGTATTGCATCAGTCGGCAACTTTTATAACAATCTAGATAGTAGTTTTGCCCTATTTTACCCATGGTGCACAAGGAGGTTCTTTTATATTTAGTACACCGTGGCCTGTGTTGTTTGTTATAGATTCTAATAATTAGAATACATTTTCTCCTTTCTGAGAATTGAGAACGATGATATTTCAATAAAGTTAGGTCACCAAAAACCTAGAAAGCTGGGATCACTGAGCATCATTGGAAACTTTTCATATCACAAAAGCATATACTATACAAAGCTTTTTTAATACAAACTACAGCCCGATGATGCTTAGAAGAGATGAGACTGTAACCGGTAAAAGATTCGCAAGTCCATGAACAGTTATCAAGCGGTTGAACGTGTAAAAATGAATCTACCCATAATCCTTGTCGGCCTCAGCTTCATAGCTTTTCAGGTGACTAACTTAATTGAAATAAGTGTAATACCAAAGTTAAAAACCAAAGGAGATAGATTTTCCATCTACCAAGATAAAAAAATTTTAATAGAGCAAAGGAATATACCAAACCAGGGTTCGTGCCGAGGTAACGACTTAAAATTCAAGGACTACATACTATTCAAGGATTATACGAGAACCCAACAATGAATTTTCAAGGAGTATGTTCAGCTCACTATGCCAAGGTTTTACACAGTGGCTGCACATGGCCGACTTTCAGATTTTCCGATATTTCTGACTAGATCTATTTTAGAACCATGCAAGTAATGATCACAGCAAAAATTCAAGGAGTTTCGCTAACACCATAAAATTCAAGACCTTTTCAAGTGTCTTGAAAACGTGAAATAAATTCAAGGGTTTTTCAAGGAGTTTAAAGGATAGTACGAAAACTAGATTTTGACCCGTTTTATTTGATAATTTATTTTCATCCATTCCATTTTGACCCGTTTCATTCGATATTTTTATTAATTCGATTTTTACCTATTTTATTCGAATGTTGTAACACGTGGACAAGTTTCTTACACCACGTGATTAGAACTTGACTGAATTTTGATCACATGGTGTTAAAAACTTGTCCACGTGGTGCAACATCGGCATCACGTGGCCGATTTGGAATGTACTTCTGGATCACATAAAAGACGCTACGAACGCAATAAAAAAGGCACAACTGCCTCGGTCTACTGAGAAGAGTAGTAGCACGAATACTGCTCGCGTTTTTAAGCCTTGTCATCCGAACCGACTTTGGGATTGTAAATATCTTCTAAAATGTTTTTTCTTTTTTGTTCGAGCAAAAAGGTAGAACCCGACTCGACTGCTTAGGGAGAAAAGAGGGATCGGCAACATGTGTGATCAATAAGTAACACGATACCCTGCAAACTTTAAACGTGACACTGCACACAGTGAGATGTTCCGGCACAATTATAATCTTTATGTCTGCACAACGAATGGGTCTCTCCATTTACAAGCTGTATACGTATGCTGCGCCTTATAAAAAAAATCAAAGGATTCTGGAATATAGAGTAAAGTGATCTTTATCAATACCATTAAATCCGAGGTAAAAAATCAACGGGTTGAAATTCTAGACTATCTTAAGGTCAGTCTTTTAATTTAGCTACAGGCCCTATCGATCGTTCTTTAGAAAGAGCTTTGTGACTATTTCTTTATAGCTGATGGATCATTTACGAGACCTTGGTTATAAGATTGGACATAAAATGTTGATTATGTGTATAACGGAGGTGGATATGCTACCAGCATGATAAGATTGCGACATGGCCTATCATTTATTATTTGTTAGTGAACGCTATAGATTATTGGGTGTTTATGGATTCTGCTATTAATATGATTAACGTATTATGAACCTTTGTCTTAGTAATATTAGTTTTATGACAAAGATTACAGCGGATTTATCCTTTAAATACTGTAATGGTTTTGGTTTAATAACACGTATTCTTTAATGAATAACTTATGAGTTTTATCGTTCCACCGGAAATGGATATGCGAAAATTCGCACTTCCGGTTTACAACAAGTGGCTTTATAAACCAGATGTGAAATAACGTACATATTTACGGTGTTCAACTTACCTATAGAGAAAAAATATCGCTCTGGGATCCTCACGAATACCCTACATTTCATATTCTGGCTGCGTTACCAGCGTGGTTGGTCCTTGTAGTGTAGTGGTTAACACATCGGACTAGAATACCGAAGACGTGGGTTCAAATCCTGCCAAGGGCATATGATATTTTTCTCTTATTCTCTACTTCATTATATACACACCGAACGCATAATTTATTACTACTTTACAGATGTGAAATAAATGAGCTGTCGACATCAAAAATAAAGTAAAAAAAAATTTTAATGATTAAACCCCCACCTCAAACATCATAATGAACCTTAATTGGACAACTAATCGTGTCATGAAGAAAAATAAGAAAAATCCTTATGACTGCTTTTCCGTTTTGAACCCAAAAGTCCTTTTTCCGAAAGATTGGCGTCGCACTTAAAAACTCCAGTTTTTTTAAAATCAATTATTTCTTTTCATTTCAGTAAAACCTTAGATGCACCAAATTAAATCAATCCAAGGTGATAAAAAGCAAGTAAAAACAACTTAAGATTTTGGAATACAGATTACGCCATGCCATTGCGAAAACGACAAGAATGGATTTCCTTGCTTCTTTTTACTTTTTTGCTGTCCATTCATGTAGGATCCACCGCCGATTACTTCAAAATTTTCCGTCGCCGTTCTGTGCTGCCAGGCAGCCAGCAAGACTCGTTCCAGACTTCACATTCTTTGTGTGGGACAGCAAGCAATTACCATTGTCATGACTACGGAGCTCAGCAGACCACGTGTACCTCCTGTACTTGCCCAAGTTCTAGTGAAACATTGAGGTACACGCATGCTCAATGGAAATGCATTGGGAAAAGTGAACTTCGTAAGGAAACCGGTAAATAATTTTAGATAACTATTAAATCCCAGTGTGTTATAAATTATTGATATATTTTGTACTCAATTCAATATGTCATATTTGATTGGATGAAAACATTGGCAGCAAACCTTTCTCCCCGCAGCAGTGGTTCATAGGATCGTCACGACACGACAAAACACGGCAAGGCAAACGCCAGACCAATCAAATTGCACGAGAATTTACTCTCCATCCAATAAAATGCCCGGAACACGGCATAATCACGCTCGCGGTCACGGCACGGCATTAAGCAATAAAAAATCTGCCAATCAAAATTCTAGAAAACATCAGGGTCGCGGCACTGCCCAAGACGACAACGACTCTTTCAATGATACGAAAAGTGCTTTATAGTAGTTCATTCAAGGCCATAATTCATTTTCGAAAAGAAAAAAGAAAATCTTCATTTTCAGTCTGCAATCCCCCCTTCCCCTGACAACCTTTTCATGAAGAATTAATTGATGTGCTGAGTCATTGACTTGTAACTAGTGCACCCCATCCTAAAAGAAATCCAGGATCCGCCTCTGAATCTTTTCCAATAATTCTCTATTCATGTGGGCTATACTGCCTGATTGAGGCGGAGCTAACCACTATGTTATCATAGGAAGCCAAGCATTGACAATTCAACTCTCACGACAATTGCTATCGGTCTCAGATCACCTATTCCCCATTATCTCTGCTCATTGAATTTTTTATATGCTTCTATAATTATAATTGTCATAATTGTTATCATTAATTTTATAATAATTTTTTTCTTCTTTTATCACTTCATTTTTTAAAGCAGTAGCCATGTGTTTATTTGCTAGGGTGTATTTTTAAGTCAGTTTACGAAAGAAAACGTTTCAAAGAAAACACTTGAAGTTTTTAAATGCTTCAACTTCTTACAAAATCTAGAGGCCAGAAATATAAGCTTTAAAAACGATTGTCGGCGCTTTAAATGCCGTTAAAACAAGTACACAAAGCAAGATCATGATGACTAACGGTAACTCAATTGCTTAGCTTATTGCTATTATCCTACTAGCCTATTCAGAGGCAATACTTATATAGCTCACAAATTTTAATCTGAGAATCAATCGTTCAGGGCAGTAAATAGTAGGGAGTAAAGAGCAACTGTTTATCTTACCTGTTGACTTAGTAGTAGTGAACTTGCTCTTGCATGGTTTCTTCTTGTCGTTGTTGAGTTATAGCTGTCCTCCAAAAGCTTTCAAAAGATATAACTTTAAGAGTACAAATGCTTGAAAATACTCCCACGTAAAGTTTAAATAGTAGAGAAAACGCAACTTCCACCATTTATTATCCACAGTCATCTTTAAAGGCAACAATTATAGAGACGAATAGCTCGTATCAAAAGACTATCGAAAGCTTCTTTCATTGCCATACGTCGAGAGTTGTTGACGCGTGTGCAAGTCGAGTGCTGGCGGCAAAAGCATATGCTAATTAGATTAGTTTAAATGATAATTTACTTCCGGTAACCATCTTTCTGGTCGCCGTAGTGGGTTTTTTTAGAGATCCTTTTTTTATTACCCAGGGCGATATAATAGACGAAGTAAAAACTTTAATAACAGGTATTTATGATTGATATTGACAGGCTGTTCAGTAAAAGTGAAAGGTGAGCTGCAGCTCCAGCCTCTTCTTCTCGTTCAGACCGGAAGTAAATATTACATTGACTTACCGATGGATCAAAACTGTTCGTACATCTACTTGCAAGACACTTATTATCGAACATGCAATGGGAAATGGTCAATGGCTGGTGGTATTGGAAGTGGATCTAGATATGTCCTTCAAGTTATCAAGCGACCGAACAGATATCGATATTGGCTGAATGTATGTATCAGTATGGATACGACTTTTATTTTATATAAGAGGAATTTGTACGCATTTCCGTGTCCAAATATTCACAAAATTGGGGTTGACTTACTATAAAGGCCGCATAATACTGAGAATTTTAGCAATTCACCTTTAGAGCGCTAGAGCAAACGTGTTGGTTGTGTTGCGCAGTCACCAAAAAGTGACATCGTTCTCGGATTCCCACACAAATTCACTGAATTTAAAAAGAAAATTCAGATCGATTCCTTTAGTTACTTTTCTAAACAGCAGAGGCGGATCCAGAATTTTGTTCAGGAAGGGGTGCCTGCACAAAGTTAACCCATGGAGGGGTGCACCCCTTGCACCCCTCCTTTGGATCCGCGACTGAACTACATTAAGAAAAGCTTGGATCAATTTAGCAAAATTAAATTTTCCTTTTTCGTATAGCTTTTCGAGTAAATAATTTGTTTAGAAAGACATTGGTACGGAAATCTGAGAACAATGCCCGAACCTCTTGGTGACCGTAACACAATCCAACCTTCTTATTCCTCGTGATGGCTAGCGCTCAAAAGTTGAATTTAACCACTCTGGATCCGTCCCTGCGCTATAATAAGCCATCTGAACGTTATCCAATTTCATTGCTTTTAGATCCAGACTGACAACCAAACAGTCAATGTCTTACAAGGAAGAATGATAAAACTGAACATTACGTGCAGTAAAATCGGTAGTTCAGTTCCTTTGAGCACGTGTTTTTTGTTCAAAGAACCTTACTTCAGCAAACCCATTTCATGTAAGTAAGACTGTTATAACTGACGAGATCGATTCTCATTTTTCCGAATTTCTCATCGAGCTAAGGCGGCTGATCAAGTGAAGTAACGAATTTTCATCGCAAACTTCATTTATGTAATGCTCTTTTTTGTTTAGTTTGTAAATATAGATCGACTTTCTTTTATGCAAAATTTTAACTGAACTTCAATTTTTTTAAATTGCATGTACATTCGTTTAGGTCCCATTTACCAAACTACTGCCACATCCACGCCTTCGTTGATTCCAACCTCAATGCATGAGGTGATCCCAAACTCCACCCATGTTAATCAAACTGTTCAAAGGACGGAGAGTACTGCTACTAGTACATTATCCCCGACATCAACATTTCAAGTAGTAAGTCTTGAATCCGAAACAAATAACTTTAGTTCAAAAATATTAATTTGGGTCTAAACCAGATCAACCCTCTTCCTCCTCCTCCTCTTCCTCTTGCTGCTGCTGCTCCTCCTTCCCTCCTTCTCCTTCACCTCCTCCTCCTGTTAATCCTCCTTTTTCTCCTTTTATTTCGAATTCTTCTCCTTCTATTGTTTCTCCTTCTCGTTTTTCTTTTTAGCTTTCTTCTATCTCTATTTCTTCTTGTTCATCTTGTACTACAATGCTTTTCCCGCCAAAGATTCGTCAGTACTCTCTGCTGTTTCTCGTTAAGGTTCTTCCTTGTTTCTCTAAATAGTTTGTATACGTTTATAATGCACTAGAAACATTGAGCAGAACGCAATCTCACCTTCCTTATTTCTATCCAGCTACAGACGTCATCTGTTTCTAATTTCACTGATCATCAATCAGATAAAGAGGCTCAATCGCGGGTCGATAAGAAGATCATCATAAGTGTGTCAGCGGTAGCAGGTGCCTTACTGGTTGTTATAGTAACAGTCATTTGTATGTGCGGCAGACGACGTAAAAGGTAAACTAGATGGATATCTCGTTAATGGAATGATAATCGTGGCCGAAATAAAACTTCTTCTTTTAACGTTTTCCCATTTTAGAAAATGTGCCATTCCCTTGAGAATAATAGTATTTGTTCACTCGTGTATTATGACAATCTTCCGCAAGTGTTAACTACTGGTAAACAAAGGAATGATACTTAAGGGAATGGCCACGATCTGAAACGAAACAAACAATTGTTAAGGTGATTTATAAATAATATAATCAAAGGTACGACATATCTCAGCGAATTTTGCACTTTAATATGAAAAATAGACTGTGTATGTCCGCTCTCCCCTTCCCTGTAAAGAAGAACGAGAGCAAACGAGCGACACTCTTTCTCGAGCAGTTTCCCTCGAATGTGGAAGGGAAGAGCAGATGTACACAGGCTAAGTTATCAATCATAATATTTGCCGCACTATATTTGGGATTTTAACCATGTATTTTGAAGTATCATTGTGCTTTCGGCGTCTCATATATTCTAGTAAACTACTGACGATGATATATGGTTAGACCACTGATCAACTACTTTTTTTTGCAGAAAGAGTGCTGCCAAGTATACCGCTGCACTTTACAACACCTCTCAGGTCAGTTTGTCGCGTCAAAATCTTTCCTTAACATCAATTGTATTGTGATAATCATAAAGAACCCAATTGTGAAGAATCTTATTACTTTTCTATAGGATCAATGTTCTGCAGGAGTTTACGATGAAACTAACATCAATATTCCTTCCGCTCTGAAGTCTGCAAGCCTGATGAGTAGGTTACACTAATATGCCTCCCTAACATTCAGTGTTCAAAGCAAGTGAATTTCTGCAAAGCCTAAACTATATACTCTTCTTGTGAAATGATTTTTAGTGCTAATTTAACGAAGTGTGATGTTTTAGTTAGGTCACTCCATTACATATCGCGCATGCCTTACAACTGAGTTAACTAAGAGAATGATCCATTTTTTTAATTTGCGTTTATTCCCACAGGCCACAGTAATCCAGAATATGAAAGGGGACAAGACTTATCGATCTCGGTTAAGTCTTCCCGCCATGCCTCCAGTCCATCTAGACTCCAGTTCGATGATCCAGAATTGTTCGATGGACCAATGTTCATTGACAACGAAAGCAGGATTACCGAAGCGACGGCAGCTCAACCCATCAAAGGAAACATGATCGTTGCCTATGAAAATGTGATTATCTTACGTCAGGACACACCAAGGGGTAAGCACTCTACTTAGTGTTTCGTGCCTTGAGTTCGACATTCAAGGTTCAAACAGTTACAAACAACACCATGTGAGGCATAGCGGATGGGGCTTAGAGCCTTGCCTGATCTTCTAGTGCACATGCTGCGCGTGCTGCATTATTGCTGCGCATACTAGCACTCCTTTCGTTCAAATTTATTTAATGTCATTTCTGGTTATTTTTAGATAGTGTTGCAGACGCAGAGGCATTCTACGAAAATCCAGATACCCACACCCCTCATTATCACGTTCTTGAGAATCCTCGGGACGCTTCGTTTCGTTTGGGATCTTACATGGAACAAGGAACACACGAAGACTATCGTCATGATTCTTTACAGGAGGACGAAGCTCAAAACGCTTATGACGATACGCATGCAAACGACGACGAACCTATCTATGTAAATCCCGCGAGTCCCGTGAGCACCGCGGGTAGTAAGCGGGATATACCGGATCCAAATTATTACCAAGATGAGGAATATGATGTATCCTTTTTTGACGATGCTGAAGAACGCAGCGAGAATTGGGACATTTATGCTAATTCAGAAGCAATACGAAGTTCATATAAGGAAGACAACGCCATCAATAATCCTGGATATATGCCCGATGACGAAGACGAGCATAATAGTCCAAATGTATCAACTGACGAGCCCAGACAATACGTCAGGAGCTCCCCCGTATGCACTCTTAAGGGACCAGCCCAATGAAGGAGTGTATAAGGACCTAAGGGGGGATAGATCTGAGGTAACGATCCCTGAATATCAGTCACTCTCTACTGAAAGAACAAGAAAACAGCCCAAAACGAAGCTACCCAAAATTAAACCAAAACCAGCTCGAAAACAATGAAATTATTGTACTGTAAGGTGATTTTAAAATTATTGATTTTGAATTTGATAGGTGAGCATTATTTTGACTGAGCTTTAGTCATCCACATGCAGCCAGTTGCTATTGGAATTGGCTAATAACATACAGAAAATGTCTTGTTTCTTAACTTCTAAATAATACATTCCTATTGAATTTATTTGATGAATAAAAGTTACGTCATTCCCGTCGGTTTATCAGTTGAATTCTTTGAGTTTTTGATGTCATAAATTGCTTATTTAAAGTGTAAATGCGCACCGTACGTCCACTACGCTTGAATTCGACTTAAAAGAGCTTTAAAAGTTATCAGGAGTTCGGTATCTCATTTCATTTAGCGGTTCAGATGGGTGAAAAAGAGCGACCACCTAGTATAGAGAGCTAGGTTTGCTAGATAACTATGCTATTTTTTCTCTCTGACGTTAGACGTACATATATAGCTCAATGCTTTAACTTTCAGCTTTTTTAGCTTTTCACTTTACATTTTTCTCCTTTTTTTCTCTCTCTTTTTACATTCTCTTTCGATGCACTCGTCGAGGATCATGGGACATTCAACTACTCTCCCCAGTTTCACTCCTTAGCATTGAACGCCTGACTAATCTTATCAACTGTTGAGAAGTTTGTGTTGTCGATGCAGAAAGCAATGAAAAAATCCTTTATTTTCGAGCTAAACATGCAAAAAAAGGTTTTCGCTTAAAATAGGAGCGTTGATATGCTAACTTAAGTGGAATGGGCTATTTAAAAGTGAATTTTGGCCCTTTTCTTTGGTTATTCTTGCAGTTTTAGTTTCGATTCTCGTGTACTTGTTTTGCCATGGAAATCGTCAGTGAAGGAAGGTAAGTTCGACTGCTAGGAAACAGTTACTTCCTTAGAAATACACATACTGAACTAGTACATATGCTTGATGTTTGGTTATAATATTCATTTTGAATTAGAGTCCAAATCGAGATTGATACTGATTGATACTGTCACTGACAGTAGATTAAAAACAGTTTCCAAAGCCACCATACACGTACTGTACAAACTGGCATATTTGAATCTTTACACGTAGCTAATGTTAAGGCTATTTTTCATAGTTTGGAATCAATCAGTCGTCCATCGAGTACAGCAAGTGAAAAAGGAAGGCGATCAAGCCAAAAAGTATGGGATATTGATATTAAATCTACTTCCTAGTATGTAGTGTTTACATGTCTCATCATTTGAATTTTCTGTATACACCTAGGTGCCTTGTGCACAGAGGCTGCAGCCATCTAGTTCTCTAGAGATCCTGCCCCCTGAAGGTAAAGAGAACTTATAAGTTTGATTTTAAGTACAATTATGGTGGAATAAACATTTATTATAGGAATTATATCATATGAACATACTGTATGAACATACAGATGCATGCGCAGTATATTATATTAATTTATCCTAGGACATGCCATATACTGTATCATGTGTTGGAGACGGCTTTGAAGGAGAGCAATGTAGGAAGATTTCCTGTGACTTTTTGACAATGTTTTTTTCTAAAAATTATTTTCGTGCTTCAGGCTCTTACAATAAGCTGGCGGCTTTAACGTTTGCTATTTTTCTAAAAATAATTTAGTGCTCCGGGCTTTTACAATAACTAGCCAGTGGCTTAAAAGTTAACTGCCAGCTCCTTTTTCTTTTCTATCAAAGATCTTCTGTTCCTTGTTTCAGATCACAGCCAACTACTTTTGACCACACTAGTTTTTAGCTAGTTAACTTTTGACCACCTACTCTAAAACATTCTCCTTCATAGCAAATGAATGTTTTCAAGAGAAGCATCCACCAGTAATACTTAATCTGTTTATAAATGTCACTTTTTGTCCTGCCCCTCCCCTACTATGATTGGTTCACAAAATTGAGCCACTACCAATCTGGCTAATTACCATCGTTACAAAAAGCAAAGAACTGGGCCACTAATTATACAAAAGTTGACTTTTTTTCTATTTATTTTATTTAGAAATAAGTGGAATTCCAAGTGAGGTAAATCAAATTGATATTACTTTGTCTCATTCAATATATGTATTTCCAGAAAATGTGCAAACTCCCCTTGATATTTTACCAGTTCGATAAGTTCTGCTAGGGTGAAGGGGGTCAATATATCTTCTTGAATACTTCTGTACATGTACCTCCTACTGTAGAATATAACTATTTATTTTATAATTATATATCACTTTCTTAGCTCTTCTTTGCTCTGGAGAAAGATGTTGAAGTAGAGGAATTTGATGATGAAGAAGTTGAAAATTACAGTAATCATAACAGTGAATCTTCCACGGATGAGGAAGTTGAAGAGTGCTGTGATGGTTCAGGTATGAAGTCAACTTGACATTATTTTTGTTATTTCGTATAAATATTTATAATTATTTGCAAGTATAATGCAATATCATCTTTTAATAAGTTTAAATTTTGAGGTAGAAAATGCAAACTCAAATGCCTACTGCATAATGCTTTCATATATACTGCAATTGTACTGTGTACACAGGATCCGGCTCACCTCTCACTCCTAAGACCCTGGATGTATCTGGAAACTTGATCTTGATGCTTGTGGGTGCCTAACAATAAATTTTAAAATAAAAGGACAAGAAATATGCAGACCCCAATGCTTTATGCATAATGCTTCCATATACTTTATGCAAGAAGTATATGTATACAGCGGCTGGCTCACCTCTCACAAGTGAGAACCAGTATGCATTCCTCAGCTTGACATTTGTTCCATCCAATATTTGGAAGCACTTTTAGAGTCATGTGGGTCTTCTTAAGACACATTAATTCAATGTGAAGATTAATTTGAAATTTTGTTACATAAAACATGTTGCTTTTACGACAGGAATTCAAATTGAAGCATTAGAGAGGGATGAAGAATTGTCCCCAGATACAAGCAGAACAGAGAACACCAACCAAAAAGAAGAAATTTCTGCACTCACTGAAGGAGAGGATATTGATCCTCAAATCAAAGAGGGAATGGAAAAGATCAAGAAACTTGATAAAATACTTTCTGATAAAATGAAGGTAAACTCAGGAACTTGTTGGCATTGATCAGATATTTTATTTGAAGGGAAATACTAAAAAGATCTTTTAATTTTCTCGGGGCTTTAAACTACAGGACAGCAATGACAACAACAAAGGTAGCGAGCAGAAAAAAACACATCTAATAGATTTTTAATAGACTGTATGAAGCGCTTTGCATCATTGCTGTCCTACAGTACATGCAGAAAGTACAGAAATGTCCTTGTTTTATGTCATAAAGAGAATGGCAATGACAAAAAAGTCATCTTGGTTTATTTTCATTTGAAGTCAAGTGCTCCCAAAAATGCTTTACTTCAGTCTAAAAGTTCATTGCCTATTGAGTAAAATAATATACAAACAATTCACCTTTTCGGCGCTAGCCCTCACATGGTATAAATTGTGTTGGAATGTGTTACGGTCACCAAGGAGTTTGGACATCGTTCTCGGATTTCCATACAAATGTACTAACTTAAATGAACTATTTACTTGTTTTTTTTAGTAAGTTCTCTAAATACAAGTAAAATGTCATTTTCTGGCTTGATTGAAGCTTTTCTTATTGCTGTTAAGAGAGCTAAATGGGAATCCAAGAATGATGTCTGAACTTTTTGGTGACGGTAACACAATCCAACAAAGTAATTATGAAGTGACAGCTATTGCTGAAAAGGTGTATTGACTGATGTTTTCACCTGCAATGCTGTACTATAGCTTGAACTCATATGATGAAGATGAACCATATGAGATGATGATAGACATGGCAACCAAAGTCTAATGACTTTGTGACAAAGGGTTATTTCATGAAATGTGTAGTTCCAAAAATTATCCACACCTCCCTCACAGAGGAATATTCTTAAGACATCCTCCTATTCCCCAGAAATTCCAATTTTCTTCCATACAAACTCAGAAATTCCAAATTCCTCTGTGGGGTGGGTATGGATGATTTCTGGAACTACACAATCTGATTCAATGACAGTTTTTTATTTTTTAACAAAATGTGAAATGTCCATTTTTGTTGTTCTTGAAACGTGAAATGGCTGCTTTTATTATTCTTTAAGACATGATTTGGCTGTTTTCTTTTTGTGAAACATGATTCCTACTGCCCCTTTACCAACCTCATAATAATAATTAATAAAATAGACCTCATTTGTGTCATTCCCTGAAGATAACATTCTTTGTTTGAGTTGTATCTCTATATGCATGTGTCTTCTCATTCACAACCATTAAATAAAGAAATGTACTCTAGGGAATGACATGTGGTCAGTTAGTAATGGAAAAAAATTGCATCACCACACATAAGGCCTACTAACACATTGTTCATATTTATAAATTCTTGGCCACAAGATGTTTATCAATGTATTTTTTTGTTGGAATTTTTTGTTGGAATATATTTACACATCAGAAAGAAAAAGAGGTTAAAACCCAAAGGCATCAAATGGAAAAAATGTGGAAAGAACAACTACAACAAATGGCAAAAGGACAGAGTGATGGTAGTCATGGCATAGTTGGAGCTACCTTACTTGCTTTAGAGCTGGGGAATGAAGATGTTCTAGGTAAATAAAACTACATGTACTGCAAACTTCATAAAATCAATAGCTGTTTTGAATCTTGCATTCTGATTGGATGGGAGCACATGCTTCTCGAGAGCACACAGCACTTGTACATGCACTTACTTTCTATTTTGTCATTTGTATCCAGAAATAACTGTTGAACTCTAATTTGTATTTTATAAAAGAAATAACAAAGCTTCCTAGCTGTGTCATGTTGTGTTGTGTGTAGTTATGAAGCACTTGGGGATTAACAGAATGATACAGTAACTCAAGAAGTGTCGAGAAGAGTTGTGCTTCTCCTAACACTTCTCTGTGCTCTACAAATCCCTGTGCTTTATAACTAACTACTCACAGCACATGGGCACATTTTCTATTTCTTCGATAAAGCATTATGGGTGTCAATACAACTAGTCCATGCATGCTAGTCTAGCCAAAGATTTATTTACATAGGTACAAAAAAGCTAACAAATATATGAATAAATAGAAGATTACACTGTCTCCGATACTACCCCCAAGTAACACATGGTCTGTCTGGGTCAACATCTTTATCGGAGTTATAAAAGTCTTAAACATTTTGTAAAACAATGCTAGTGTGCAAATAATATGAATGGCACAAAAACTAAATAGCACTAAAAACACATTTATTCTTATTGTGTTTTCAATGTTTTATTGATGCTGCTATTTCGCGGAGGTTTGGTTTGCACTCATTTCAATTGAGAATATGAATTTGTATTGATTTTAGGGTCCAGTCGTGACGATCCTGTTACTCCTGTGTTTGCTACACAGCCACTTGGAACTGAGGAAAGCTATACTCGATGTCAAAGCTCTTCAGCTTCAGGTATGTGTATCTATATTGATGGACTTCAACCATTCCCAAGGGAATTAAATAACAAAAGATGCGGCGGCCATGTTGGAGGATATAACAAAACAATTCATTGACAAATCTTTTGTTAAGTTCCTCCAACATGGCCGCCGTGAAAACCATCAATTGGTACCAACTGAACGTCTTGATGTCCTAGAGAACTCTGCATGAACTAATGAGAGTATTCGACGGATAAGACAGAAAAAAACACCAGAAAAACGCTATTGGAAAATTATTTTTTAACTCTGCCTTTCACGAGCTTTTTCCTCTTGTTTGTCGCTTTGTCGTCTGCAAAAATTGACGTCGCCAGAATATCTGGGCGTTTTCTTTTTTATCATGTTTTTAACTTTTCTTTTTTTTATGGACTGTGGTAAAAAGTATGGAAATTTTGCCTTCATCATTCTTATCAGTTCTATTTACTGTGTTTCTGTTTTCGCTTCGTCTTTTAATTTTTCGGGCATCGGCGATGCGGTCTGCCATTACCGGCGATACATCAGCCCTGCTTCTTCGATGGTGGGCAATTTGATGTTATATTCGATGAGTATTTCGTGGTCTCTTAGTTCTCTTGGCCACTCCGCTTTCTTTCTTCTTCACCTTCTCAGTTTTATCCTTTTAAGAATAACAGTGAGTGTGTGTGATTTGCACTAGTTCTCCTGCCTCGTCTAAACCTGGAAGTCGCCGGCCAAGTCCCATGGAAAACTCAGTGTGAAACTCCACAGCCTTAGGACTTGGACACCAAAAGTTGTCAAATGGATATTCAAGATGTTCCTGTTGAGTTTTGCATGTGACTGACTTGAAAGACTGGAATAGTCTAGTTACACTCGAACCTCCCATGCAGTTCATTGTTGTTTGTTTCTTGTGCGTCTTGAGTCTTGTTTCAGCGTGGGAGTTTAGTCGGAAAGGAATAGAAATCCGGGATGTATATCGATGATATTTCAAAGTGAAAAATTGAAGCTATTCTAGAAATGTTTTGTTGACGTCGCCCCACGTAAAAGTGAACTTTTTTAACACCTTTTAACAGCATGACGTCATTTGACATTTATAAGCTATCTCGTATACGTGAACCTTTTGAAATAATGTAAACAATTGGAGAGTTGCTTAAAAAAAGGACGTTATTTGCCTTTGCATGTTTCGGGTGCTACTTAGCAACATGTCATCATTTGACATTTGTATGTTATATTGTACTTGTGAACCTTTGGAAGTTATGTCATATTCGAAGATTGCTTAGCAACGTGTTGTCATTTGTCTTTGTGTGTTTCGAAGGTTACTTGGCAATTGACGTTTATATACTTTCTCTAACAAGTGGACCTTTGGAATTTGTAATTTTCAAAGGTTGCTTAGCAACTATTAACGTCTTTGAAGGTTGCTTAGCAACTTAATGTCATAGTGAAATTCGCTTATTCAATAATTACACGTAGGGCTTAGAAATAGTGTTAAAACAACGAAGTTAAAATTAGCATTTATATTTGTTTCGGAACCAAATTCTACAATTATGCATTTGTCATGCAGTAGAGCAGCTTTCGTATGACCATGAAAAGCAATCTCGTACGCAGAGCCTGCGTTTCTTTCGTTCTGCGGCTTCCTCTTTCTTCGCCTCAGGCCAGAAGAAACAAAGGCTCTAGTTACAAGATTGCGTGAAAAGCTGGTGGCACCACATACCAGACCAATTATACCGCATGTACCCGAAACACGGCACGAACACGGTGCGGACCCGGTCATGCCAATGTCATGGAACTGCTAACCAATCATGTTGTGCGAGAAAAAAATCCACCAATCAAACTTCTAGAAAACATCATGATCACGATCGCGGCAAAGGGCGCATAAAGGCACCGACTTTTACAGTCATACGAAAGCTGCTCCACTGACTAGATTTATGTATAATGCAGGGAGTACTACTCGTGGTTCATCTCGGTCCTCTACACGTGATGATGGAGCGAAAAAGAAAAAGAAAGCCGGAAAGAAACATGGCGATGGAAGAAGAAACAACGCCCCGAATGACGAAGAGAAAACAGACTCAAACAAAAAAGCTCGGAGGACTAAAGATAGACACAAAGACTCGATACACGACTTCATTCAGCGAAACAAAAAGGTAATCAAAACGTAATAGAGCCTTTGCATGTGACACTCAATTTGAAGGACAAAAAAAGGAATTTCGATCTCTTGATAATTGAAAAAACCTATTGTTATGTCCTCCAAATTGAGTTGCACTTCCGACATGCTGCAAGGGGTTTATAAACAAAGAGTATCTTCCTGCTCCGAATTCTTGAACAAATTATCTGAATGTTTTTATAATTTAGCTCGCTGCTGATGCTGCAAACATAATCCCTATGACAGACGACGAAAAGAAAAGACTGGACGATCTTCTTTCCTCAGATATCAATGAAATGATGGAAGTAAGTACAGATGATGTAAAGCTTGTGATGATAATGATGATGGTGATAATAATGATAATGACGACGATGTTAATGAGATTGGCAATGATGATGATGAATATGGATACACAATACGGTCGTGATGACGGTACATGATGATGATGATAATTGATGGTGACAATTAATAATGACGGTGATAATGACGTTGGCGATGATCAGAATAGCAAGGCTGATCAGTGCTTATGACAATGTGATGATCATGATGTCAATGATGGTGATACAGCAATGATGATAATGATGTTGATGGGGATGAGGAGGAGGAAGAGGAGGAGGAAGATGGGGAGGAGGATGATGAGGAGGATGATGAGGTGAGGATGATGAGGATGATGAGGATGATGAGGATGATGAGGATGAGGTGAGGAGGAGAAGAAGGAGGAGGAGAATGAGAAAGAGGAGTAGGATGGCAAAGCTGATACTCATAGCAATGGTGATGACATAATCCTATAGTGACATTGCTGCTCCCGATGATGATTTTAATGATATTGGCCGCTTATGATACCGGCAACATGATGACTACCGCTACTGATGACGGTGTCAGGTTAGTGGGGATGTCTGATGATATCGCAGTTGCTTATAATTATGATGATGATGATGATATTGCTGTTGCTGATAATTATGATGATGATGATGATAATTATGATGATTAATTATGATGATGATGATGATGATGATGATAATTATGATGATGATGACGCGAGGGTAGATACTGGTGATAGCAAGGACTGCTGGTGATGATTATATCTCTGTTTCTGATAATGATGTCTACTGATAATAATTGTAATGATGTTGGTGACGGCGATGCCAAAAGGTCATTTGCAACAAACAGTTATGTGCTGATATATCACTTTGATAACGAATCAATTCCGCCAAACGTCCCTTGGGAAAGGCTCTGATATATTCCAAACAAACTTTAAAATGCTTGCGTATGTAGAAATCGAAAGTCTCTTATAAGGAAAAACAAGTATTTTGAAAAAGGTTTTGCATATTACAATAGTAATCCAGTAAAAGTTTTTTTCTAAATAAAGGAGGCCCGTATTTGTTTGCCATCCAGTAACAGTCTTGTGATTATTTCCTGCGAAAGGACTATTGGCATCGGTAAAGTTAATGACAGATAATAATACATCATCCTTACGCGAAAAAGATTCTTCCGTAATAATGAATATTTCCTGCTCGCTAGAATCCTTACGATGATGACAGCCTTCGGTTAACCAGTGGAATTGGTTTTAGGCCGGACGAGGAATCTGCACGAGTACTAGCTGACATTGACGAGTGAGTATATTTTTTTCAAGGTTAAAATGGTAACGTTGTTGCATAAAAGTGCAGCGTGAAAGTGTGACAGATTGAATAGACCCCTTGCATTTGACATTAAAGAAACTCAATTTGGAGAACAAAATAAGAGAATTTCAATCTCCTAAGAATTGGAAACCTGTTGTTTTGTCCTTCAAGTAGAGCAGCATACCATCGTGCTGCAAGGGGTCTATTAGAAATTGACTCTTTGACATCGTTCGCATGAAAATTGGAACATTGATGCAAGGAACAAGGGTCTATTATTTCTCGATTGACACGGTTTTCTTTGTTATTCACAAGGCTTTATTTTTGTTATAGCCCTCATTATAAATGTGAGGTCAATATATAGTTATTAAACCGGTTAATAACTTTATATAGACCTCGCATTTATAATGAGCAACATTTGATAGAAAACCTTTTCAATTGAGAAATAAAATACTTAATTACCGAGAACGTCGGCAATGAGCCTATACATGTATATGGCTTATTACCTCCGGTCTCGGTAATTAACTCTTACTTAGTAAGGAGCAATATATTTGGAAATAATTTATTTGATGTGCTCTATCGTTAACAAATTACTTGGTTCCTATTGTTGTGCTTACCAGGAAGCTAAAAGCCTTAGTACCGCCCAATGAGCTGGAAATGTTGTCGTCGCATGCACTCACAGATACGCCGCTGACCCAAAGATCCGAAGCACTCTCAGATTCAAGTTCTCAAGTAAGAACCTCTGAGATCACTTCACCCTTCAGTAATGTCATACTATCTCTCCTTGTCTGACTTGTGTCTAATTTTGAGCATTGCTTTCATTTTGAATTTTTTCGCCTTTTCAGGCCACTTCAAGACACGTGCTGGAGAACCTAGATGATATTGGTAAATTTATTTGATGTATTATCATTCCCCCCTCCACCCCCCCCCCCCCCCCCCCCGCCTACCCTTAGCTGAAAGTCAGCATTTTTACCTTTGCACGGTTCGACCTCACCAGATGAGCAACCAACACGGAGTAAAAGCTTATAAAATAATAACCCAAAATCTCAAGAATAAAGCTTGGATAGGAGATAGTACAGTAGGTTCTGATATTGACTAGTGTCAATATTTTGACAGATATTGGTGAAAGAGTCCTTCGCGAAGGAAAAGAGGCTCGAAACATGCACCAGAGGATAATGGACATCGAAATGGAACTCAAGAAACTGAAAGAAATATCTGAAAATGAAACTGAGGTAGGATATCCTTTAGCTGTAAAAAAAATTCGTTTGGCATCCTTGTCTGCGCAGAGGGAGGCAGCCGTCTTTAATGTCGGTACCGGGAGTGGGGAAGGGCTCGAGAGAATCTGGGACCCACAATAATGACTACTGCGAAGAAGACTACCCTTCCCTTTTAAAGGGTTCGAAATACGGGGATAAAGAAACTGCCTACCAATTTGAGGCGAGGCTATAATGGTACACCCGAATGTATCCCAAAACGTCGCTTGCGATGACACATCATAAGGAGCACCTTGATTTTGAATTCCCCCAAAACGACTTGCGCTTGTTTGGGTATTGATTCCATGTGAAAAAAATAATTCATATTTCATGTTGACAGTCTTGTTCTCCAAGTCAAACATTTATGTCACCTACACATGCATATGCTAATTGAAGTGATGAGACTAAGAAAGTTTTAAGAACCAATGGTTAGAATCAATGTACTGCTGAAAACTACACCTTTATGAGTTGTGCATGATAATGAGTTATTTTTTAGATGACTTTGAGGCTTCTTTCATTCATTATAGTGCATTCAACAAAACTACTCGTCTCTGATTGCTCGAGAGGAGTATAATAATTATAGCGTTAATTGTACTCCGTAGTAGTACCTAATCAAGTCGTGTCAAGTGAACTATAAACAAAAAATCGCAAGAACCTTCTAAACATTACTCGTGTCTATTAATTTCCAAATTGTACTCGAGATCTTACGATTTCCCATACTAATAAATACAAATAAATATTAATACCGCATTTCCTGAAATTTCAGAACACTATATCTCGAGCTTTGCTGGACAAACTCCTCGGAGAAAATTCGCGTACCACATCACGAAGCACCACAGTAGCCGAGTCAGTTCTGTCGTCTCTCGCAACGCCATGTTATTTAGCTATCTGTCAGGGCGACCAGACACCCAATGATGAGAGGGACGAAGAGGCCACACCCAGTACCCCCGGTACTATATCAGTCTTGAGTGACGTCACCCTTACGAGTGCAGATGTTGATACGCCGCGTACTTTAACAAGCGCAAGTTCTATAGGAACGTAATTTATCAGTTACAGTAGTAGGTTCTTAAGGTGCGATTAAACGGAGAAATATTCTCTGCAACTTGTTTCACAACGGCACTGCGACACAATTTGCATGGAGCATCGCAGCGTGTAACCTGCGCGATTTGAAAACATGCCGTAAGACGAATTGTAGTAATCGTTGCAAAAAGAAGAACTCATTTCTACTTTTGGCAACAATTGCGTCTCCTTTGTACCGTGTAGACACTCTTGCAGCTTCTGTCGCAACTGTTGCGAGACAAGTTGCAGGAGCTCTGTGTAATCGCACCTTGAGTACAGATTTCTTAGGACAGTGAATAACTCGGATACGAACAGCGTGCCATGCCGTGTCCTTGTTTAGCGTCATACTTTAGTGAACATTGGCCGGTTACATGGGCTGTAATTGGCTCATCGCATGACTCAATACTCCGTAGTGTGACCTGGTCATGTTTTTAACTTATTTTAAACCCATCTAAAATGTATATATTGTGTAAAATGACAGATGGGTTATTTAAAAAACAACGGAGTAGTATACTAGTGTGAATAAATGATTCATCAAATCTGGACATCATTATTTTAGTACGTACCTTCTTTTATCAAACTTTTTCAACTAATGTTCCTGCATTCCTTTGCAAGAGAGCCATGCGAAGGCAGTGCTCAGATGCACATAACATCATCAAGAATATTGATCAACCTTGCACCCACACACACTTACCAACTTATTCAGCCATACAGCATTACCTCAAAAGATACGTAATATTATGGACATCATTTAACGCGGTCTAGTGAGTATAGTTAATTCGTGCCAGTCGATTTGTACACCGTTCTCAAGATTAATCTGTACCAAAGTGAAGCTAGTGTCAGATATAACTTTAGTTAAGTCTAACTAGTCCGTGTCAGATATAAAACCGGGGAAGGTGAAGAGGTGGCATAGTGGTTGGCTTTTCGTTTGCCTAAATTTCAGTAGGAATATATGTTATATAAGTGATATGTGTTCTATACTCTATCTCTCGTGAGATTCATGCAAATGCACCCTTTCCACCTCCCCCCCCCCCCCCCCCTCCGAAAAATAGGGTAAGTGATCAAGAACAAACAATTACACTTTTTATCGGGTCCGTTTTCTCCTAAAAATGAATGCGAGAAATATCTTATTTGGAAGAGAAGTATAAGAGGGATGAAAGGGATTCAGTTATAAATGATATTATAAGCTGTTCTCCTTCGCTTTCGGTTTCAGTCAAGGGGTTTTCCCTACCGAATCGAAATGAACTATTTTCTTTTGAATTCTATAATCTCTGACGATTAATACCGAGTTATCAGTATCACGCGATTCATTCCTATATATTATTCTTTGTTATTTTATGCCAAAAAAGGGCGCCTACTACTTCAACGTGTCATTATATACGCGCTATTACATCGGGGGGAAAATATCGATAGATATGTTTAGGCTTGTTTGGAGGAACACCTTTCAAAAGCGCTAAAGTTACAGTGAGTGTAGCATATGACTTCCGCTACGGCCGAAAAAAAATCCTTCGAATTCCCGAAAAACGTTTAGAATGGATGTTAAAGATGGTTGAGGATGCTACTTCATGTCTCGTGACGAAAACGAATTTAATTATTCCTCGCTTCAGTGGTATTCATTGAGACGAAACTGAAATATGACGTACAGGAAGTTGGTACAGGAGGAAAGACTTCATATATCAATTCCTGCCTGTGCATTTATTAGACTTATTGAACGAAAATCGGCTACATAAACGAAGTATAGCGTGCATGGACTTGTCAAAATCAACTTCAAGTCTCTTTTATTTGACGTTGATTTAATTTTAAAAAGCCTAACGAATGGATATGGCAACCGCGTCGGGCGAATTTAAAAATGCAGCTCTTCAAACAAGACCACTGAAAATCGAAGATGAGAAAACTTTGCAAAGATTCCAAGACATAGCTCAATACTTCCTCAAGAATACAGGCGAAGGCAAAATCCTTTATAAATCAGGACTTAAGAACAACTACCAGTGGAGATCAATTTGTTACGCAAGCCAAAACTTTAGAGCTTACTATGCACTGGAGTTATTTGGTCTGAGATCAGAACTATCATGCCAGGCTTTCAAAACAGCAATCGAGAAAGGCATATTTAACAAGGAATTGTTCAGGGACATTACCAAAGTCACAAGCCTTGGTTGTGGACCTGGAGCAGAGATGTGGGGCTTCAAGATATTCTGTGATGAGATTTTGCCTTACAGCAGCAACTGTAGCAACGGTAGAAAAACATCTCCTAGATTCATGGGCTATGACTCGGAGCTTGGTTGGATGCCATTTGTCGAGTCCTTAGACTTTGAATTCATCAATAAAGAGCTTGATGCAACAGCCCTTAGGAATATGATGCCAACTGATGTTATTATATTGTCATATTTTGCCAAAGTAGCTAAAATCAATATTGAATCCCCTCAAGTAAATAGTTTTTGGGAAGAGTTGGAGAGAAAAGGAAATATCATTGTGGTGATTGAGATGGTTGATGAAAACCTTCATCGAATCCTTCAGCAACGAGGATACTCTTCATTTCCAATTTTCGACAAAATCGGGAACCAAGCTCAGGTACACTGCTTACATCAAACAGACTATGCTGTGCTGAGAAGAAGTTCAAGAGTATAAACTTATATCAACTATAGTTCAAAATTTTTGATATAAACTGTTGCTTTCACATGAGAATGAATGAAATAATGCAAAAATATATATACAGAATTCATAAAGTAAACTAGACAGGTAAAATAGCCTCACAGCCAGAGGTTCTGGTCTGCTTCAGAATGAATGTAGCAAGTACTGGATATGCTAGAAGGCTCAAGAGATATTTACAATAGTTTGCCACATGTACGATATATGATTTCTTAAAATAACTGTTAGAAATCTTGGGCTCTGATTGGTTGGGAGTTTGTGTTTTATGAGAGGACACAAGCATGTGCACGCACTTTCATCCAACATTTTCATCCAACATAACGGTTATTGTAATTTGTATTTAAAAAAGAAAAAAATCTTGCTTGCTGTGCTGTGTGGAGTCATAAAGCACTTGAAGTTTTGCAGAACACTTGAGAACACTCCACTACATGTCGTGCTTTTCCTAACACTTCTCTTGCATTCTGCCAATCCCCATGTGCATTTTAACTGCACAAAGCATGTGCACGTGTTCTATATTTCTTCAATAGAACCAAGGGAAAGACTACGGGAATCAGAACATAATTCAAAGTGCTTGTAAGCCTTTGCACAATATTTTCAGATTGATTTTAGATAGTGGATAGTTGATTGTGAAAATTTGAGATACAAAGGTTTATATTCCCAATATGTTAATGACTATGACGTAACATAAGGGATCATTTAATATACGACACTGCTCTTGTTCTGGAATACAGTCTTTTAAAAGCATCACCCTTTTACTCGTGACTCACGTAAAGGCTCTTACAAATATGTTTTCAAAAATGTCCAGCGTTCAATATTAAAAGTTGCCACAGAATAACTCAAATCCCTTATGTTAACGGGGAAAAAATGTATAATAGAGGTATAATGCTTCTTCAAAAAAGCATAAGTAATGTACAATCACAAGCTGGAGGTGAGGGATGGTATGGCCAGTGCAAGACAGACGTGAATGTCATAAATGAATTGTGTCTGGTGCACTGCAGCATACCCCCTGGATCCACCCCTGCTTTATACAAAATGTTTTTGGAAAAATAAAATATCTCCAAAACTTAGAGCTTCTAGAAACGAAGAGCAATGGATAAGCCATGGCATTAAGAAATGAAAATGAAAAAGATCAGTACCTAGATTTCAAGGCAGAAATTGAAATAGAAAAAAACTGACTTTTTTTCTCTTCTTTTGGCAGGACAAATAACTTTGGTGGAGTAAATGTTTCCCTGCAATTTTAGACTGTCAGTTGTAAAAATAGGCCCCTATATTTTGAGCCCTGCAAGGTAATAACTCTCAAAAAGGGATCCAAGTAGTATTTTTATTATGTACAACTTTTAAATATTAATAAACTTGGATGATACATTATTATTGTTTAGAAAGAAAAAGAGTGCATTCATTTAATCAAAATCATGATTATCCCTCATCAGGTCACCCTCATCATGTGAGGAGGTGCATAAGGCTTTCGCATTATTTGCTCAACCTGCCCTGTTCTAAACCACCACCATTCATTTAATGCATGAACAATGTTTGGACCAAGTTAAAAAAAATCAATGGAAAACAAAGAGACAGAAATAGAGGTGCCATTTAATATACACAAGCAATACTGTACTCAATCAAGTACAGCCGTATCTAGTGGTAAGGGGCATTAAAGATACAGCAAAGAAGATGTTACAGGATACCACGATTTTAATCTATTTTCAATTTCTACAATGATTTCATTGTTGTGCCACTGTATAAGAAAATGGTGACAAAACAAAGTTCTAATCAAAGTAAACACTTAATTTCCTTGATGAGCCACACCTTGTGACTGCATGAAAATTACCACTCTTGTTACTAGAAAAGAAGTCTTTATCAGTTCATATCTAGTTTGCCTCTTATGATTTTGAACCTTATTCCAGGGCAATCCTGAACACGACCTCCTTCAAACAGCACAACACCATGCTCTTGTAATTGTCCTTTCTCGTGGGGGATATAAGCAGATATTGTCTTGCCGTTACTAAGCTTCAACAGCGCACATTTCCTCTGTGCAGAATTTGGTTTCTTTGGTTTTCTAATGAAGACTTTAATACAAACTCCTTTTCTCTGTGGCCCAAGTAGGATTCTCTCTGATCGTGGTATAAAGGGTTTGGCTTGCATATTCTTAGTACGCGGTTTCTGACGGCGTACTTGATTTAGTGTAGGAAGATATCGAACTCCACTGGCAAAGGATCCAATCCGAGATGACGTCAAACTGTTTGGTTTGATTTGGTTTTGTAAAGTAGAGAACGTAGTTTGTTGGATGTTTAAAATTTTCTGTTTTGTTGGTATTACCTGGAGGTTGTTTTGAAATACTTTTACTCTTGTAATGCTTTGTAATCCATAAAAACCTAAAGAAAAACAGTAATAAACCGATGGAATTGTATTTTTACATTACAAGAGGCCCTCAGGGCTATCATTTACAGGTTGCTGACCAATAATTACCCATATCCTCCCATCAATAAGTAGTCTCAGTTTATTATAACAACTCCATCCAATCTATAATTTAGCCCATGAAAAGTTTCCTTTTATACCGAAAATTAACCAGTCTCTACCATGTGGCAGTAGCCCCCAGACCTCCCAGTCAAAGCCATTTTCCCGGAGGGGGCACTCCCTATATCCACTATACGGGTACTTGCTGCCAAACAGGGTATGGTTTTCAGTGATTCTACTCTAGAACAGGCTATATAAAATCTACCTCCTCTCTGGAACAGGGTATCTATTTTCGCACTACCGGAAAAGGTTATGGTTTTCAGTGATTTTTCTCTGGAACAGGGTATGAATTTCAGCGATTTTACTATGGAACAGGGTCAGGGTTCAGAGGGCTCAGCGGCACATGTATCCCTACCCTAAATGGGCAAGAGTACCCCCGAGACCATTTTATACCAAGCTACTGTACAGTCAGATAAGGCATTACTCTTTGTATAAGGTACATGTAGCTCATTTCGACAATCCAAGAACTATTTCTAAGAGCAAACTTACATTTATAGGTAATACGAAAGTGTTGTAGGCAAGTTAAATTGAGTTTAAATTTAGATTATAATGAGGTATTAACTTTTTAAGTATTCTTGGATTGCAATCAATCCCAAGAGAGCATAATAGCAAAAGGGATGTTCGCCATGTTGGAAGATATACAGTAACAAAAGAACTCATAATTTTGAAAAATCTTTTGTCAAATTCTTCCAGCATCGCGGAAAGCTAAAGGATGAGACCTTGAGCTGCTTTTTGCCTATACCTTTGGAAATGGTTCCAGAAATATCAGACGTTGAGAAGCTTCTTCTACAGAGGGATTTCACCTGTGTCAGCAAACAAGAGAGCATCGAAGTAAGACAATGATATTTAAACGCAGAACAAGTACCAACATGTGCATGTGTTAAAGAAGAATTCCTTGCATTGTAGCTTAGGATTGAAAGGAAATTCCCTAAGCCATACCGAATCGATAAACCCCTTTGCCCTCCTATAAAACACCGACCTGATTTGCACCAGTAGGATTCAAGGAAGACCTCAAAAATGGGCAATTTAAAGACAGAAGTCTTGTAGCCATCCTTGAAGCCGCCATGTTTGAATCGAAACACAGGGAACCCATGCAAAGAAATGTTTACTAGTTATGTAACTCCTTGATCTTAGTCGAACTAACTTCATATAGGGTGTTTTATTTTTATTTCTAGTCCAAGTACCATTTATTTTAAAGCAACATGTTTCATAATAATAAAATTTTATAGAGAAATTAGTTTTATAAATAACGGAATTTTTACGAAATTGATAACCATTTATGGGATTCCTGTGTAGTACCCATAATTTCTATTATGAAAATGCGCCAAAATGGCGGATTTGTCCGCAAAAGTGCACACACTGCCATTTACGATCCACAAATGGTCCAGTTTTTCAGCCAATTACTTCCCAGAGTAAGCCACTCTTGAAAGCTTCATTCCTTCCACTTCTCGTTACGATATAGAACCTAAAATTTTCACAACCGAATAATTTTTTTCAGGAACATTTTGATTGACAAACCAAACGATCAATCGTCACGATGGTCCTCTGACAGTAACTATCCTCCACAGGTATTATTTTATTCAAGTATTTCTCTTAACACAAAATCAGGGGCTTCCATTCTTTGATATTTGTTCAATAACGCTACCATATCTTTAATCGTTAGCTCTGATTCGAGAGAATTTGTATGAAATTATTCAATTTTTGTTCATGACTAATTGATTACTACGTATAACGTCATATTTTTGGCAAATGTGTTTATATTATACGTCTTTAAATTTCATGTTATGAATATAGATGCTCAAACGTCATTATAATATATATTTTTGCAATCGAATTATGTAACAAAAAGCCATTGAATCGGAAATTATGTTGTTATATATATGTGTGTATGGGATCGCTGTGGTATCATTAAATGTCTGCATATATTATAAACATACATGTACCTCATACTTGGGACATAGCTTCTTTAGTGCATGTACAGAGATAACATCTGTTGTGGTTACTTATCATAATTCTTGAACAATCATCTTCATGGGTACATCGCACTGCACATCTACTGTATATTGCATAATGTTTTAACAGTCAATTTGAAATCTGACCTAATTTCCTACTGTCTAATATTCATAGCCAGAGATTTTAAAACTTTGTAGCCAATTTCATAAAACATTGAAAGATGATAGTGATAGTGTATTTGTATACTGCTACTGTATGCACACGCTTTCATATGTTATGCATTTCAATTCAAAGCTTTCTGCTTTTACAAATAAAGCATGTACATGCTCATTTTTCAGCAAAGAGCCAGTATATAGAAGTATGCAAATGAATTAAAAGTGGTACATCACTCTGTAGGTCAGGTTACCATACTGCTAATTATTAAATCTCTTTGATCTGTTTAGTTTATAACTTTAAAGCTAACAAGACCAGGTATCACCACTGCCATTACCTTTGGCAAGTATGAGAAAACCCATGTGTGTAACCTTAGAAAGTTTAAGATTTATGGAGGATTACATGATGAACATATGATGGAGCTACTTCATAGGTATATGAATTGTTACAATATTATTGCATGTCATGTCAGTGGCATAGTGAGGGGGTGACTGTCCCAAAAAATAGTTTTACTAAATCCATAGTTATGGCAGGAAATTCTAATGGAATATGTACATGTTTGTATTGGTGGGAAAATAGTATATTACCCCCTATGACCAAGACTTCCCTTTTTTAGCTCTAAAAAATTGATTAGGGAGTTATGTAAACATCTACAGTACGAATATCAAGGCTTCAATAACAGTCATCAAATGCTAGTCCTAATGACTGGTGACATTAGTATTAGCTCATTCATACCTGTATGGATCTCAATATCAAGATCATTGGTCAAAATGGCTAGTAAGGCAAAGATTTGAGCAGACAAGTTACCAAATCTTGCTAGACATTTTCCAATGAGCAGCAGTTACATTTATTTTAGCTCTGAAGTATATATTATGAGAACTTTGCTGTATGAAAGGGTGATTGAGGACTTATTCAAATTTAAGCATGGCATAATCTTTTTTTGCACCAGTTCTCCTCTAATTAATGACTGCTCCCTTAGAAGAAGGTACTCGTATTATTACAAGAGGTAAACCAACTACTGTAACTAATACCATGCTATGCTTTTTCAGTGGCCTTAAGAATGATCACATCAAAGAGAGTTTTACCCTTAGACATGAACTGGAAGGGAAGGCTTTTCCATGTCGCTACATCAAAATTGGTGAGTATGCATTTTAGATATCTTTTATCCTAAAGCTCTAGTCCACTTGCAGCACATTGGAATGCAGTTCAATTTGGAGGAAATAACATTAGGTTTCCAATTCTCAGTAAATTTAATTGTTTGTTGTTTTGTTTTTTTGTCCTCCAAATTGAGCTGTGTTGACATCACATGCAAGGCATCTATTCAAAAGTTTATAGCCTTCACTATCAATACTACAGTATATGCCAAATATTAGTATTTTAAGTCAATATCATAATATTGTAGAACAGCTCATAGCCTTCTCTGGAAGCAATTTATTCTGTTTGCAAAGCATAGTCAGGCTCTGGGTCCTTTGTATTTAAATTGTTGATCGGTTCACTAGTTCAGCTGTACTTGTTCCTGACATCCATGTGTACCTTACTTTATGCAAATAGAGGGTATGCCATATATTTGTGGCAGGAATAAAACCAATTTAAGATGGACACTTGTCTAATTGCAGCTATTTTGTAAAAATACTGGTCAGCAGAACACAAACACCTTTACATGTTTTTGTTTGGCTCATACCTGAGGGAATTCTTTGATGTTTGATAACCAAATAGTTGATAACTAAATACATGGCTAGTAGTAATTGTTTCCCCAGATAGTATATCGTGTGCACTTTATTATTAAGAGAATAATTGATTTACTACCCATTTTCTATTTTGTCTCTTCTAGTTCCCATCCTGTCGTGGGGCCCAAGCTTTAACTTTAGTATTTGGTTTGTCAACCTTGCTGGAGTAGATAATCCCATTGTAGTGAATCCTTGTCTGGAATGGTTTAATACTGTAAGTAAACCAAGAAATAATCCTCAAGGGAATGATCCTTGGTTTGAAATAGGACGCATTTATTTTTATAGAATATAGTTTTTCCCCTCCTGAGTGCTTTTTCAGAGGGCCATAAGTTAGAATAAATTATAGGGCTTTAAAGTTGTGACATACTGTATTTCCGGGTCCAATAATACAAAAGATCACTAAAATCTTGCCACAATTTATTCTCAGTATTTATTCTCTAACTTTAACTATATATGAACATAAAATCCTGCTATGAAATAAATCAGAAAAATGTTTATAGAAGTACAGTAAATTATTTGTACCCGGAAGTCATTTTTCGTTTGAATTACATCACATATGGTCATAGAGATTATTATAGATTTATAAGCACATGTACTCCAAGAGTGAAAAATCTTGTTGCATCTTACTGTTACTTTCACTGATGGAAAATGATAATGGTGGTAACTATTTAGGTCTAGAACATAATTTTTTTTGTGATTTTCAGTATCGCGAGAGAGAAGCCATAAGACTGTGCCTAAAACACTTCAGACAGCACAACTACACAGAAGCATTTGAATCCTTACAGAAAAAGACCCGAATAACACTGGAACATCCCACGTTGACTGAACTACATGAAAGACTGGTATTTAGCCATCATGATGTCTTATACAGGGGAGGGGTGGGGGACTTTGTTACTAGCCTAGTCCCCAAAATTTTGCTTATACACTGTATCTGCTAAGTTTTCAAGTTGCAGTCCCTCCCCCTTTCATGACTGCAGTAGTTCTTTGCATACCAATCTACTAAATTCTCTAGCTTATTGCATGTATTGCTGCAAAATTGCTCAAGTTTTTTGTTGCGTTTGGTAGGTGACCATGGGTGATTTTGATGGCTGTGAAAGCCTGATTGGACAAGCTTCAGAAGGTTTGTATAATGCTTTTTAAAGAGCAGTAGTGAGAAAGAGCACAACAGCAGTGTGCATTGGACTAGTTTGAGGATATTGCAGCCATATTTCTAGGGGGCAAAACCAAACGAAGATGAAGGAAAATATAAATTATATAGTTTTGTGTGTTTGTCTTTCTTTTTTGGTTAAAGATGATCGATGTGCCATCTTGATTCATTTTTTGTTATATCAATCAACATCAAAATTGTAACAAAGCTTTTTTCTCCCAGGACACCCCATACTTATGCCTTGCGATCTAAGATGACCACCATATCGTCAAAGTGGTCCATTAACCCCCAATGATGCTTCTTTCCATGTCTAATATTTACTTTAATTTCCAACCTTTTACTTAATTGTTCCCAGTTTCTCTTTCAAAGTATATCTTTGTTGTTGTTGCCAACGTTGTTGTTGTTGTTTTAGATGGATTATTTAGTCACTACCTGAGCAAACAGGAATATAAACCACGATGGAAGGCAATCTTACCTCATGTTGATGGTGAGTGAATATTTAACATGACTTTGATTTTTTTACATTGTGTAGTTTTTTTTTCCATTCTGGGGTACTTGATAACATTTTTTTCATCTGGTCATAGTTAATAAATGAGTTAGACAGGATTTTCATTAAATTTTGAAATGATAGGAAAAGATATGCTCTTAATAAGGCAGAGAGTCCTGGTAGGGTTTTCATTAATTCTCTGTCCCTTAATGTGAATACCTCTCCATCTTTGACCTGATAAAGATTTGAGCTCATCAAGACCAGGAATGAGAGGTGGTCATCAAATGGTAATGGACTCAGATTCCCAGCAAATCTTCCTATTGGGTGGCTGGGATGGCATGTCTGATCTCTCTGACTTCTGGATGTATAGTGTCGAGACAGGCCATTGGACCTGTCTGTCAAGGAACACTGAGCTAGATGGTGGACCATGTGCAAGATCTTGCCATAAAATGTGCTTGGATAAAGAACGGAAATTGATCTATACTTTGGGAAGATATTTGGATTCTGAGAGTAGGAACACAACACCTCTCAAGGTAATCCACAAATTTGAAACCATTTTAAGGTTCTACAAATGTTACCTAGACTACTATAAAGTAATAATGCACTCTTAGTGAATGGTCTTGGTAATATGGTGAAGATGATGATGATCATTTTTGTGATGATGATGAGATCTGATGGCGGTGGTGGTGGCGGTGGAGGTGGTGGTGGTGGTGGTGGTGGCGGTGGTGAACGGTGATGGTGATGATGATCATGATGGTAAAAAAAAGGTTAATGATACCAGTGGGAGGGAAATATCTCAGGGTGGTAATGAGAGGTTATGAATTCTGTTTCACAGAAGATCCAAAATAATAAAAATGAAAATTTTTATCATTTTTCCTGAAATTATGAATATGGCCATTTTTTTGTTTTTAAAAATAATCAAGTTTCACAAAATAACCTGTTACCACCCTAATATATTATTTATTGCTGTTTAAATTGGATCTACTCTTTTCTTGCAGAGTGATTTTTATGTGTATGACATCACAGCCAATCAATGGACATTAATAAGTGATGATACCGGAGCTGTTGGAGGTCCATCCCTGATATTTGACCATCAAGTAAATAATCTATCTCATCTCCAAATTGACCAATCACAGCATGTGAAATTACCTTGCCATATAAATCATATAAACCCAGCTATTGTAAGTACTTAAATTGTATTCATTTTCCAGATATGTATGGATGAAGAAAAAAGCAGCATACTAGTGTTTGGTGGCCGTGTCTTAACCAGGTACACATAGTTTATCCTGCCTTATAACAGGCATTTTAAAATAACCATAACTTTTAATTCTTGCATTCTGATTGGTTGGGAGAGCATTTTTTATGAGAGTACACAGTGAGCACATTAACACATTAGCAAGTTCTACTTGGCAACCCAAATTGCACCATGTAAAACCCCAGTAAAACTTGTCTTTCAATGTTGTTGCACTCAAGTTTCAATTCAGAATTGTCAAAGTATATTAGGAGCTTCAGTCTATAGCTTCAGTCAATGACAACCTTGGTTTTGATAATTTACAATGTTCTGCTCAACCTCATCCAATAATTCTTTATTAAAAGTGTAGTTCTTTTTTAGTTCTTCTAGTGAAGAAAGAACACCAGAGCCAAGCTTCAGTGGTCTGTATTCTTATGACTGTCAGACAAGTACTTGGAAGAAACTAAAGTAAATATCAATTGCAAGCAAAACAAAACACTTATTTGAGATTCAAAGGGGTGCAGAAAGGTAGTGTAATGTTGAATGCAAGTGGTTACTACTTGGTACTGTACATACATGTACAATTGTGCATGCAACCTTGCATGCTACTTTGCATGCAAGACACCCCAAAAACAACCTTTTTCATCCAACATTGCAGGCAATGTCGCATATTGTGTTCACATCCCCATAATGATAGTAAAGAGTCATGACTACATGGGTCTTTCCTATCATTCATCCCTAACATTAGGTTTGTTTTCCTTTGTTATTATGTTATGACCAATCAATTCTTTGCATATAAATATGTCATCCTAAATTGAAAATCATCATTCATAGTCATCAGTTTGTAGGCAAATATTTTATTTTATTTACTGTCAATATTTGTTCTTAAAATCAGAGAGGATTGCCCAGAATTACGATCAAGAATTGGACATTCCATGCTCTTCCATCCGGTGAGTTTATTAAACCTTGTTCTGCTTTTAATTCTTAAGGTATTTTTATTAACTATTAATTATTTCATCATTTTTCTTCAAGGGAAAGAGAATGTTGTACATCTTTGCTGGACAAAGAGGGAAAGAGTTTCTTAGGTAACCTCGATTAGATCTTGTCTTTTCTAGATATGAGACCATGTGTATTCATGCAAAAATGTGTTGCTAAAGCTATCTGTTTAACAGAATATAATTAACAGCAAAAAATAACATACAGTGTTACAAACTAACTGTTGTTGTTTTCTTAATTGTATTTTTAGTGATTTTCTTCAATTCAACGTCGACACCTATGAAGTGAAAGTCATTTTCGATGGTCTCAAAAAGGATGCTGATCAAGGTAAATAACTTTGTCTTAGCTGCCCAAGTCGTTTATTTAGTCAATAGGCTGGTTGGTCGGTCAGTAGGGTAAACAGGCAGGCAGACAGTCTGAAGATTGGCTGCAAAACGCAAAACACTTTTTAAATGAAATTACCAAGGCACCCAGAATGCATAATTCATAGTAAACTCTAGAAACGTAAAGTATGTGCCTATCGTTATCATTTATTGTTTCACCTTTTCATAGACTCGGGGGTAGAGCACCCACTCACAAAATCGATTCTTATTCACGTTTTGAATATCTTTAGAGTTTACAAAGTATATTAATTTAAACTTGCAATTATTCAGTTCCAGCAGCTGGTTTTACCCAACGAGCCACGATAGACCCAGCGTTGAATGAAATCCATGTATTATCGGTAAGTTAAGGCACGAACACATGGTGCAAAATTGCGGGCAATGTTGCGAAAGTAGGATAGTTTTCTAATTCATTAACGTTGCGTGCAACAAATTGCGTCGTGTGTCATGGCTCGCAACATCAATTGCATGTAACATTGCGCGCAATGTTTTGTGTGTCCGTAGCTTCACTGACATTAGAAAAAAAATGAGAGAGAATTGCAGTTTCAAGTATAGCTCAAGATATTTGCTATGTGCAGCTGAAAGATATGCATGGCTGCCTGCAAGGATAACTGGAATGAAAAAAACTGGATAATGTTACGCGTTGTTGAAGATTGTTTGCTGCAGAAAACCATTTGGATGTTTTAAAAAAATGTCATGTATAACAGAAAGCCATTTGGATGTCTTAAAAACCGGCGTTCAAGTTGAGTGTCTCAGAAAGCCATTTGCAGGCTTCAAAAAACCATTTATTTATGTGTTTTAGAAAGTAAAATGGATGGATTTGGAAAGTTATTTTGGTATTGCAGGAAGTCCTTTAAATGTTTTGGAAAACCATTTGAGCGTTATAAAAACTAGCCGTGAATTTTTCATTGTGCATGTTCCGGTTCCTCACTACTATCTCTGACCTATCTCCATCTATTTTTTCCCTTACAGGGATTGAGCAAAGATAAAGAAAAACGAGAAGAAATAGTGAGGAACGCTTTCTGGGTGTATGATCTTGAAAGCAATAAATGGTAAATATGACGACGGATGCCCAAGATTTTGTTAATATTTTTTGTTTGAATTTTAACCCAAGATGACTACCCACTGGAGTACTCAACTGGAGGTGGGATAATGGAAGAGAAAGGATTGTGGAGTAAAAACTGAGAAATCAAGGACTTTGCATGGTTGTCTTATAGACAGACAGACACACATACATGTCAACAGACGGACATACAGACACACAGACATACAGGTCCCATACTTTAGATTGCCAGCCAATTCCCTAATGATTAATGCGGCATGTGGCGCTAAAGATATGATCAACACAAACATTTCAATACTGATTTCTTGTCTATGCTATTTTCTGCCAGAAAAAAAACTGATCTCTTTTCCATTTCTGACACACACAGGTCATGCGTATACAAGAATGAAAACATGGGTCCACAATACTGGACCAAGATGCAAAGCGTCGAACCCTGCCCTCGTTTTGCTCACCAGTTAGTCTACGATGATGTCCATAAAGTACATTATTTGTTTGGTGGGAATCCTGGCAAGGCTAGTCTACCGAAAATGAGACTCGATGACTTTTGGTCCCTAAAGGTACACTTTTGATATAATGCTCAAGTGCGCAGCAAAACTTAGGTCTGGGTAACTCAAATCAAACGTCGACATTATCGAACCCTGAAACCACCTTCGGCTGATTTAAATTTGGGCAGGGTTAACTTTCAGAAGAAATTGAAATTTAGAGTGCCACATTTTGCAGACGCGAGAAAACCAAGGACTCAAGAACTGTTATTGTAATTCGAATGTCATAGCGCATTGTCCACTTTCATAATTATGAGAAATAGACTTAATAACTTTAAAATATTCAATATCATCGAATGTCGTCTCATAATCGGACGTCTTCTTTTCTCAATAGCTTTCTCGTCCAAGTAAAGAACAACTGCTAAGAAAATGCCAATACTTAATAAGAAAGCAAAAGTAAGTATACCTTAAATTGGGAACTGAATTCATAGCTAAGCTGAAGAGAAACATTAGCCATTTGAGGTTAAAAGACCGCTGTGTAGAGTTGAATTTGCCGTGCTTTTTGGGATGATTTTGAAATTGTTTTCTTGAAAATATGTCCCCCCTAAAATAGTCCCACAACGTAGTGTCATCATGACATTTTTTAAATGAATTAAAAACGAATAAACTGCTCATAGTCATGGTAGCGAGGAATTTAAACGTTAAAAAACGTAATTATCCTTTTTTTTAGATTCTTCGAATTAGCAATCGTTGACTCTATTTCAGCTTTACAATATTTGCAGGTAAACCTAACGCAGTTTTTTTCGCACCTTGCATTTTTTATTAGACATTTGTTTTAATTATTTTATTTTTATTCTTGATATGATCTTAAAACACTTTTTTTGTTGTTGTTGTCATGGTTACAGAATGAGTTATCACAAACGGTAGCTCACGATGACCCAGAGGAGAGTAGAGAGGTAAGATGCTTTGCGCACTAGAATCTAGTTGGACACGCTTAGTCTTATGCTTGGCAAAACTGGACAGTTATGCATTCTATATAAAATCTGCAAAAGAAGATCCATGTGACCAAATAAGCGCAACATTTCCGTGTGATACAGCAGAATGAATTTATTCAAATTATTGCGATTCCGCCGTCACTGTTCCTATAGCTCAAACATTCGAATGTACTTTCCATATGGGCAAACCTTTTAAATTTATTTCACCTATTTAAACGCATTTTCTTTATTTTAATTTTTAGTTCCAGCTTCTTACTCGATTTTTATTCACGACTCCAAAGGCCATTGAGGAACCTATGCAGTGTGAAAACGGTAGGACTCGAAAGATGATATTATACTGTAAGACGGAGAGTACATGGTACTGTACCCCACCGTATGTGTGTGAGGGGGGGTTACCGTATAGGTACGGACTTGATGACATTGTATGAGATCACTGCTTATCTTACACAAACACTTCGCCGGGGTCACCTCACACAATCGTGCCTTATTTATCGAAACTCTTTTATAAATCCAGTAAAATGTTGGAGATCAACCAACTTCAAATAAAAAGATTTTTTTCTCATAGATATTCATAATAATCTCTGCTAACCTGTCGGAAATTGGTTTTAAAGTATCCAGTTCTAATTTCTTACGATGATTGCAGTGTGTTTCGTCAGGAAAAAGCGCCCTTTTTGAGGCTCTTTGCTTGAGCCATAAACTTGATAAAACTTCATGTGATATGAATAAATTATCTCTTTGATTGACGTTTCAATCCAGTAAAATGTTGGAAAGGTAACTTCTTATAAATAGATTTTTTTCTCATAGATATTCATAATAAATCCTGCAAACTTATCAAAAAATAGTTTTAAATTGACCAGTTCTAATTTCTTCCGATGATCGTAGTGTGTTTCTTGGCGAAAAAGCGCACTTTTTGAAGCTCTATCGGCTTGAAGCTCAAAAACGCGCTCAAACTTCATTCGAGATGAATAAATTATCTCTTTGATTGACGTTCAATCCAGTAAAATGTTGTAGAAGTAACTTCAGATAAATAGATTTTTTTCTCATAGATATTCATAATAAATCCTGCTAACTTATCGAAAATTAGTTCTAAATTGATCAGTTCTAATTTCTTCCGATGGTTGTAGTGTGTATCTTGGCGAAAAAGCGCACTTTTTGAAGCTCTATGCTTGAAGCTCATAAACGCGTTGAAACTTGAAATTCGAGATGAATAAATTATCTCTTTGATTGACGTTCAATCCAGGAAAATGTTGGAGAGGTAACTTCAGATAAATAGATTTTTTTCTCATAGATATTAATAATAAATCCTGCAAACTTATCAAAAAATAGTTTTAAATTGACCAGTTCTAATTTCTTCCGATGATTGTAGTGTGTTTCTTGGCGAAAAAGCGCACTTTTTGAAGCTCTATCGGCTTGAAGCTCAAAAACGCGTTTATGAGCTTCAAGCATAGAGCTTCAAAAAGTGCGCTTTTTCGTCAAGATACACACTACAACCATCGGAAGAAATTAGAACTGATCAATTTAGAACTAATTTTCGATAAGTTAGCAGGATTTATTATTAATATCTATGAGAAAAAAATCTATTTATAAGAAGTTACTTCTACAACATTTTACTGGATTGAACGTCAATCAAAGAGATAATTTATTCATCTAGAATTTCAAGTTTCAACGCGTTTATGAGCTTCAAGCATAAAGCTTCAAAAAGTGCGCTTTTTCGCCAAGATACACACTACAACCATCGTAAAAAATTAGAACTGGTCAATTTAAAACTATTTTTTGATAAGTTCGCAGGATTTATTATGAATATCTATGAGAAAAAAATCTATTTATCTGAAGTTACTTCTACAACATTTTCCTGGATTGAACGTCAATCAAAGAGATAATTTATTCATCACGAATGAAGTTTGAGCGCGTTGAAACTTGAAATTCGAGATGAATAAATTATCTCTTTGATTGACGTTCAATCCAGGAAAATGTTGGAGAGGTAACTTCAGATAAATAGATTTTTTTCTCATAGATATTCATAATAAATCCTGCAAACTTATCAAAAAATAGTTTTAAATTGACCAGTTCTAATTTCTTCCGATGATCGTAGTGTGTTTCTTGGCGAAAAAGCGCACTTTTTGAAGCTCTATCGGCTTGAAGCTCAAAAACGCGCTCAAACTTCATTCGAGATGAATAAATTATCTCTTTGATTGACGTTCAATCCAGTAAAATGTTGTAGAAGTAACTTCAGATAAATAGATTTTTTTCTCATAGATATTCATAATAAATCCTGCTAACTTATCGAAAATTAGTTCTAAATTGATCAGTTCTAATTTCTTCCGATGGTTGTAGTGTGTATCTTGGCGAAAAAGCGCACTTTTTGAAGCTCTATGCTTGAAGCTCATAAACGCGTTGAAACTTGAAATTCGAGATGAATAAATTATCTCTTTGATTGACGTTCAATCCAGGAAAATGTTGGAGAGGTAACTTCAGATAAATAGATTTTTTTCTCATAGATATTAATAATAAATCCTGCAAACTTATCAAAAAATAGTTTTAAATTGACCAGTTCTAATTTCTTCCGATGATTGTAGTGTGTTTCTTGGCGAAAAAGCGCACTTTTTGAAGCTCTATCGGCTTGAAGCTCAAAAACGTTTATGAGCTTCAAGCATAGAGCTTCAAAAAGTGCGCTTTTTCGTCAAGATACACACTACAACCATCGGAAGAAATTAGAACTGATCAATTTAGAACTAATTTTCGATAAGTTAGCAGGATTTATTATGAATATCTATGAGAAAAAAATCTATTTATAAGAAGTTACTTCTACAACATTTTACTGGATTGAACGTCAATCAAAGAGATAATTTATTCATCTAGAATTTCAAGTTTCAACGCGTTTATGAGCTTCAAGCATAAAGCTTCAAAAAGTGCGCTTTTTCGCCAAGATACACACTACAACCATCGTAAAAAATTAGAACTGGTCAATTTAAAACTATTTTTTGATAAGTTCGCAGGATTTATTATGAATATCTATGAGAAAAAAATCTATTTATCTGAAGTTACTTCTACAACATTTTCCTGGATTGAACGTCAATCAAAGAGATAATTTATTCATCACGAATGAAGTTTGAGCGCGTTGAAACTTGAAATTCGAGATGAATAAATTATCTCTTTGATTGACGTTCAATCCAGGAAAATGTTGGAGAGGTAACTTCAGATAAATAGATTTTTTTCTCATAGATATTCATAATAAATCCTGCAAACTTATCAAAAAATAGTTTTAAATTGACCAGTTCTAATTTCTTCCGATGATTGTAGTGTGTTTCTTGGCGAAAAAGCGCACTTTTTGAAGCTCTATCGGCTTGAAGCTCAAAAACGCGCTCAAACTTCATACGTGATGAATAAATTATCTCTTTGATTGACGTTCAATCCAGGAAAATGTTGGAGAAGTAACTTCAGATAAATAGGTTTTTTTCTCATAGATTTTCATAATTAATCCTGCGAACTTATCAAAAAATAGTTTTAAATTGACCAGTTCTAATTTTTTACGATGGTTGTAATGTGTTTCTTGGCGAAAAAGCGCCATTTTTGAAGCTTTATGCTTGAAGCTCATAAACGCGTTGAAACTTGATATTCGAGATGAATAAGTTATCTCTTTGATTGACGTTCAATCCAGTAAAATGTTGTAGAAGTAACTTCTTATAAATAGATTTTTTTCTCATAGATATTCATAATAAATCCTGCTAACTTATCGAAAATTAGTTCTAAATTGATCAGTTCTAATTTCTTCCGATGGTTGTAGTGTGTATCTTGGCGAAAAAGCGCACTTTTTGAAGCTCTATGCTTGAAGCTCATAAACGCGTTGAAACTTGAAATTTGAGATGAATAAATTATCTCTTTGATTGACGTTCAATCCAGGAAAATTTTGGAGAGGTAACTTCAGATAAATAGATTTTTTTCCCATAGATATTCATAATAAATCCTGCAAACTTATCAAAAAATAGTTTTAAATTGACCAGTTCTAATTTCTTCCGATGATTGTAGTGTGTTTCTTGGCGAAAAAGCGCACTTTTTGAAGCTCTATCGGCTTGAAGCTCAAAAACGCGCTCAAACTTTATTCGTGATGAATAAATTATCTCTTTGATTGACGTTCAATCCAGGAAAATGTTGTAGAAGTAACTTCAGATAAATAGATTTTTTTCTCATAGATATTCATAATAAATCCTGCTAACTTATCAAAAAATAGTTTTAAATTGACCAGTTCTAATTTTTTACGATGGTTGTAGTGTGTATCTTGGCGAAAAAGCGCCATTTTTGAAGCTTTATGCTTGAAGCTCATAAACGCGTTGAAACTTGAAATTCTAGATGAATGAAATTCTCTTTGATTGACGTTCAATCCAGTAAAATGTTGTAGAAGTAACTTCTTATAAATAGATTTTTTCCTCATAGATATTCATAATAAATCCTGCTAACTTATCGAAAATTAATTTTAAATTCACAAGTTCTAATTTCTTCCGATGATTGTAGTGTGTTTCTTGGCGAAAAAGCGCACTTTTTGAAGCTCTATCGGCTTGAAGCTCACAAACGCGCTCAAACTTCATTCGTGATGAATAAATTATCTCTTTGATTGACGTTCAATCCAGGAAAATGTTGGAGAAGTAACTTCTTATAAATATATTTTTTTCTCATAGATATTCATAATAAATCCTGCTAACTTATCGAAAATTAGTTCTAAATTGACCAGTTCTAATTTCTTCCGATGGTTGTAGTGTGTATCTTGGCGAAAAAGCGCCATTTTTGAAGCTTTATGCTTGAAGCTCATAAACGCGTTGAAACTTGAAATTCTAGATGAATAAATTATCTCTTTGATTGACGTTCAATCCAGTAAAATGTTGTAGAAGTAACTTCTTATAAATAGATTTTTTTCTCATAGATATTCATAATAAATCCTGCTAACTTATCGAAAATTAGTTTTAAATTCACAAGTTCTAATTTCTTCCGATGGTTGTAGTGTGTTTCTTGGCGAAAAAGCGCACTTTTTGAAGCTCTATGCTTGAAGCTCAAGGACGCGCTCAAGCTTCATTCGAGATGAATAAATTATCTCTTTGATTGACGTTCAATCCAGGAAAATGTTGGAGAAGATGATGATTAGTAGTGTGCTTCTTGGCAAAATTTATCGTTCAAAAACGTTATGGGGTAAATAGATTATCTCCTCGATTGACAGGAAATCCAGTAAAATGTTATAGGAGAATTAAAACAAGTATTGTTTTTCACAGTGAGCCACAGTGGGCTCTCATTGGTCCACATTACACTTATTCAATGTAAAACATGAACAATACGTTGTATTTTTTGCTGCAGATGAAGTGTTAACTCCTCCTGATGACACCTATCTGGGGAGAACACAGGTAACATTGATATTCACCACAGTTAACGATAATGATACATATTGATGATGTTATGAATGTGGTGATATAATGATGACAGATTTTGAAGTATGTGGATGGTGATATGATGATGATAGATTCCAGGCTATAGTCCCCCACCACCACTTTACCTTTTCCCATCCTTCCTTACGTTAATCCGCAGTCCTTGGATTGTTAAGTATGATGATGGTGATGATGATTGTGATGGACATTGAAAAATGATGATCATTGTCTTGTATAACACTGATGTTGTGTTGAAGCGAAGTTAACATAAGGAAAACATTGTATTTGTTGATAATAATAATTATATAATGATAGAGGTATGATTATGATGATGCTTGATCATGATTCGTGGTGGGCGATGTCAATGTTGCTGATAATAGCTGTGGATGATGATGATGATCCTACTGATAATAGATATAATAACATGTTTTATATTTCACAGCTGTTTGACCAGCTAGTTGGCTTTTTCCCTGAAAACATGGCACAACCAAAGGGAAGTCTTATCGACCTAATAACCTTCTAACATATAGACATATTCACACAGATGAATCCTGATAACTACTGCATCATTGTTCCTCTCGAGAAAATTTCGAGAGAAGACAACCTTGATGATACTAATAATATATTACAGAACAGCTTAGTTTTGGGAGTGACGCAAGTTGCGATCAAATAATACCCTTACAGGTTGCCTGTGTTCTGAAGCCAAAATAAGTTTGCGGCAACAAGACACCGCACAAACATTAAAGCAGGTAACTGCTAACAGTGTGAGATAAGACTATCTCAGATAATCAGTTGTTCTTGTTGTAAATTAAATGATAATGAGCATCCATGTTATTCCTTTGGCAGCCTGGCGAAATTGTGTACAAAATTTTAGAATTTGTTCTGAAATTTTTTTAATTTCCAGCACATCTTCCGATGTATCATTTTCATTTTGTCATTTTGGGACAGTCGAAGAGGGAAATATGTAAAGACTTAATAAACTGCATTTGTATTCTAGAAATCTAGTGAACCTCTTCTTTGTATTGGGCGATTTTCATCACATCAACAATAACCTGCAGAAGTTATTTTTCTTTGCTCTCTGTAGGGATAAGTGTCAGACTGGTCTGGGAGGACGGGGGTGGGTGGGAAGTCAGATTTAAAGCCAGAACGGAGTTGGCGGAAAAATACATCTGCAAGTAGTTTATTGAAGGACAGAAAACTGTCGTGTGATGGGCGGTCCCTGGATGCAACCGACGGTGGTAAGAGCCAGCGCATCTAGGATATAGGAAGAGCATTGAAGTCCCAGTTAATAAGTGTGGTTATCCTATTCTGTTTCACTATTCTATTTCTTCCTAGTTTTTCATTCACCAATCTTTAGTCTGTTTTCTGCCGGGAGAAATGGCAAAGCTAATCACATCTGAACAGACTTGTGAGATACTCATTAAGTATCAGCCAGATCTGTCTGTCCAAAATATCTGGAAATTTAAAAAAATTGATAAACTTTAAAAATTCAGGTCGTCTTTGGTCGATTTTGTCTAATGTACCTTTCCCCCCCAAGACTCAACTTTTAAATCAATGAAAATGGTTCAGGTGGAAGAATAAAAAAATGCAAATTTAAAAGGTTAGTGATGCAGTCTTCACAAAGTACCTGGTTACAAGAGCAATTAACAGATTAAGAGACTCCACAATGCCACTTTCTTGCGAGCTAGTTTCCATCTAAAAAAGACATCAAAGTTCAAAACAGTACAATGTGGGATATTTTCGATGCAAGATGATGATGTTGATGATTGAGGTAATGATGATTATAATGAAGATGGTGCTGATCATGAAGATAATTATGGTGAACATGATAATGATGATTGTGATGATGAGGGCAATGATGATAAACTTAACACAAAGTACACGGTGGGAAGCTCAACAGGGTTGATGAAAATCCTGATGGTGGTGATGGTGATGATCATGATAATGGTGATGGTAATATTATGATGTTGATGATGGTGATAATGATAATAATGTCATTATAATGGTGATGGTGATAATCATCATGATGGAGTTTGTGGTGTTCACAATCATGATAATGATGGCAATGATGATGACAATGGTGAGGGTGATGACAATGATGCGGTTGACAATGGTGATGGTCATGATGATAGCAACGATGATGGTGTTGATGAATGATAGCTCTGGGCTACCAGTTTCCACAATGAAATAAATTATATAATGCCATATGCTACCTGTTTGACACGACATGCTGCACAGTGCCGAGCAAGAGTTCGCAGAAGTGCAGTAGACTCTGGCAGCAAAGGTTTTTCCAAGAAAGCTAACAGTGAGTACAACCAGCGTCCCTATAAGATAAAGTATGTTAAATGATCAAGAAGGTATTTCACAAATGGAGGTTAAGATACTCTACATTATCTTGGAGGTCAGATGGGAAGGTCCTCTTTTTTAGTTGCAGGCAACAGGATTAGATAGATGTGTTTATATGCAAAAACATTTTCATGTTCATGGCCATTTTGAAGAAACTCCATTTGGAGGCCATGATTCATCACATTTAGCAGATTATAACTGTTACTATTGATTGCATCTACCCATGAAATGATTATGGCTCTAAGACTCTGACTTTTGATGGTGCATCAAAATACGTTTTTTTGCACATGCATTAACAGTTGATTGAAATGACAGTACATCATAGGAGTAAGGGGGAAGGTTCCATTTCATATAATATAAATTATATTACTGTAATATCTCCTGATATATGGTTTAACTTTGCAACTGCTTACAAACATATAGGAGCATTATTAAGTCAGATACATTGAGCAATGTTTAAATACAGATCTAGCAGATCCTCTAGACAACTAGACACTGTAATAATTCATTCAACAATTGTAACATTTTTGTCTACACCAATCATGTACCTGCATATGTGAATATTCTCCCTGTTCTAACCAACTGACATGATGCTCCAATACTTGCAGAATCGTCACCTTTAAAAAAAGGTTAAGACTTGGAATGCAAATACTACTAGGAAGTATGTTTCAAAAGCTTATTAAAGAATTCAATGAGAAATGAGTAATGGCAAGCGAAAATGAACTAAGAGAAGAAATCCCTGTGCCCCATCATGTGCACACCGATGCTATTATTAGAATAATTGATGCTTTTTTTAACTCGTTACCATGCCCGCGCGATAATCATGCTTCCTTAAATGCAACAAGTTATCGTAGAATTATAAGTAAAACTTCTAATTCTACCATAACTTGTTTCATTAGGAACACTGACGCAGTTCACGCAAGTGTTCACTAATTAAGCCATCATCTTCCTTTAATGCCTCGCTTTAGGACACAAAAAGTAACAAAAACACAGGCTTTTGTTTACTGCAAGACTAGAAGCCACCTACCCTCAAAAAATCAACCAATCAGCTTGTTCGCTCAAAATATCTCCAAGCTAAAAATAGCATCAAACTGTGCACATGATGGTTACAAGACTATATATGTAGGATTCCTTCTCTTAGTTCATATTCTCTTGGTAATGAGAAATATTCCTCTAAATGTGACCTCAACTTAATTTTTACTAACTTTAAATTAGCTAAAGCCAATAAGCTTACCTGGTTCATTTTCACTAAAGTACTAAACAATGGGAGATTTCCTTCCTAGAATAGGGGGGAAAAACAAGTAAAAACCTATAATTAATACCAGAATTATAAAAAGAGTGAGTATAAAGATACTCATTTAGAGGTTATAATCTTGCTCAAAAGGCTTGACAAAAAAATTATTTAAAGCTGTAATAACTTCATTATAAACAATAAAATGAAAGCAGATAAAATGGACATCAATTAAGCTCCTGTCTCTGCCAAAGTGAACTTTGAGCTTTATGCAATACCAATCTGTTTTAATATGATTCAGCACCTCTGACTAATTTAGGTTTCGATTATGATTTGTAAGTAATATTTTGATATCAATTCACTAGCCTCCTTAATTGTAGACACAAAGAACACCCCAATAAAGAACACTGGACACTTACTTGTTTGGGGCATAATGTTGGCCCTGACTTTGTTTCACCCTCAGAATCATCAGCTGAACTGCAAGAAATACAAAATAGTCTAGTATATTTATCAAGCCAAGCTACACTCAAATCTTGTTCTACAGCCACCTCAATATGACGACACCTATCTATTGCATGCAGCCAGGAGCAAAACCCCTGCAAAAATACTGAAATTACCCTTAAATTTTAATTTTTGCTATTGTGGATGTCACTTTTATGGACACCAAGTGATGGTCCTGAGGGTGTCCACTATAACAAGAGTTGCCTGTAAATATTCTTAACTCAGAAAATTAGTACACGTATGCAAAACTTAAACCAAATAACTTGTGTTTACCTTTTTTGTTTCAGTTGTTTTCCGAGACAAAAAAAATGCCACTGGACTACATCTTTTTTGTTTGGCTGTACAATAAAAGAAAGGGATAAACATCTTGAAAGGTAGCCTTTTCATTGAAGCAAGATGAACAGTGAGCTTGCAATGATAGAGACATGTGAATAATTGTTCAAGGTGTTAAAAAAGGTCTCTATCATTATTGCCAGCTCACCGTTTGTCTCGCTTCGAAGCAAAGGCAAGGCTACCTTTCAAGATAGTGCAGGGAACTGTGAAGTGGACTATTGTCATATGGTCTATGTGCAATAACCATGCATCACGTCTTACAGTATACATCAATAATACTTACAAGAACCACATCACCATTTTCTGCATTTTTGCCATATTTTGCTTTAAAGTGAGCCATCCTCTGTTAAAGATTAAATTAATATACACAATATTCAGTGATATGGCATGCATATAGAGCAAAAAAAAAAGCAATTCAATTGGCAAGACATGATGACTTCCCACATTGGACAGATCAACAATATAAATTATATACACCAGTCAATGACAGGTCAAGAAGTCTGACCCAAGAGGCATTTGGCTAGGGGCATTATTGGCCTGACAGTTTTGGCCCAACACTGCCATTGAACTTTGAACCTCCATTTTTTAGTCATTATGAAAAGTCCATATTCCTGAGAGAGGAAGCCATTGGTATTGGGGGAGAGGGTGGAGGAGTGTGAAAAATCAGGCTTGAGGGGTGTGGATACCAAGCAAATTCCACAACCATCTCTCCCCCCCTCCCCCTTCAACCTCTATGATAAAAATAAAATGTCTAGGCTTATACATATACCAGTTGATAAGTTTTGGGTTGGGATATGGAAATGTCATTTAACTGTCATTCCAACCTGTCTCAGATCAGCAAAGTCTGCAGCTTGTTGTAGTTGCCATTCCAATGAAGGTGCCCAACCTTCTGGGGCAACCATATGACTCTGCACCTGATCAGAATGCAATTACTGTGAGTTGAATATCTAATTTAGCAATAATGAAGTAAACTTTCCCTTAATGAGTGGAAGAACAGATTCTTTCTCATAATATATTCTGCATAATGACCTCATTATTTGATCCTCTAACTTGCAATGCTTGCAAACTAACTCTTTAAAGTTTCATTGTTATGTAAAATCACGACCCAATATAAACAAGGGAGCATTTGATATCATCCTCTTCTCATTTTGTGCATTAAGCATCTCAGGTCAGTAAACTCACTTCTTTACCCTGAAGTGAGTTAGTTAATTAAAAGAAACCAGGGATATATGATCAAGAACCAGTCAATCATATGGAGTCCTAAATTAGGCCATAAAATGAAATTAAAATAGGTAGTGTAAAGACTGCTCGAACTGTAAGTAAGGTGATACCTGATTTATCTGGACTGTTTGTTGCTTAAAACTTTTATGGCTGATGTCTGCTACAACAACCTCAGGACATTCTGTTGCTTCTAATCTGGAAAATGGCCAGGGAGAAAAGAATGACATAATATGAACACCCCAGTTTTACTCAAATTTCTTAGCATATCCTCATAAGCAACAGTCACCCCTTTTTTTGTGGAAATCTTGGTAAAACCTTTGTAACAGTCACTCTCTTTCTAAAGATCCTGGATCCACCACTGGAGTGGCAGGCTCATTATGGCATGGAATGTGATCATGATGACATTCTGTAGACCATTGAACCGTCATAGCACAGCATACATGCCACTACAGCCCACTATGACTACATTACTTTCCTAGATTCCCCTTTTGTCTGCTCAACCATCCATAGAATCACTGTCCCATTTTTTCATTCATTCATGAATCTTCAATTCCATCATACTCACTGCACTCTTCTCAGGTATTCTAGTCCTGATCGTGGTAGGCTATATTCATCATAATCTTCCTCAACCTCATCCTCTTCTAGGAATCCCAGCACAGGCTCCATCTAAGTATTGAAATCAAATACTTCGTAGAAATCCAAGATGGCGTTAAAAGAAAAAACTGAACGTCTCCTCATAGAGAATAATAAATGGTGTTCTAATACAGTAAATTGCCTAATGCAGACGCATACTCATAAAAACATGAGCAGGATTATCATTCATACCACCAGATTCTTAAACAAAATAATAGTCAGTCAAGATATAAGCCATACTTGTGCACATGTTTTAAAAAGTTGGACTACCTGTGTACTATGAACAGCGGTTTCCCACTACAATGGTGTCCAACGTGGTTCGTCGTGTTGCTGTAGTCGCTATTTCAGCGCTGAGTTTCGTAGGATTTTTAACTCTCGTTGGATATCTGTACGAAACATTCACTAGAGTTGACCTAAAGGAAACAGAAAATGAAGAAAGTTTTGGGGATTTGCGTCATCGTGAAGGAGAATCGACAGCCGATGAGAGGAGAACAGAAGAGAGTAGTTCCCAAAACGCTCCACTTGAGAATCTGCAGGGCGAACTTTCCACGTCCCAAATCGTGTATTTGTTGGGTTTGCTAGATAAAGCAGATGATATATTATTGGAAAAAATCCTTATTACATTGTCTAGCTCATGTGCTTTTACATCGAACCAGGTATGCTTAGGTGTGTTTTTTTGAGGTCCAAAACCACAGGGTTCCCAAGTTGTGGTTTATTTATCGTACTGATTTGTGTTCTAGAACCTAGTGCGCGAGAATGGTGGCATCGATAACATAATGCGGTTAGTGGATCATGAGAAAAATCATGTGAGACTAAGGGTACTCCAAACACTCTCAAACTTGTCCATGAATCTTGAAAACCAAAAACTTATCAAGGTAAATTGGCATTTTCATTCATCCATCCTTTCTTCCTCCAACCCAATCATCTTTCTATCCATAAATCCATCCTTCCACTCACTCACCCCTTCATATTCTTTACATTCATCTATGCATCTTTCTACTCATCATTTTTTTAAATTTATTTACTCTTTTTAAAGCAATTGATGGTTTTCACGGCAGCCATGACAGAGGAACTTAACAAAAGAATTGTCAGTAATTCTTTTGTTATATCCTCCAACATGGCAATCGTGTCTTTTGTTATTTAATTCTCTTGGGAATGGTTGAAAACCATCAATTTACCTTGATAACTCATAATCAAGGTGACCACTTAATCTCCATTTTTAGGATTGCATTCCAAACATTTTAGCAAAAATAAGTCCAGAGCAAGTAGAATCCACTAATGACGATGAACTGATTGCCATTTTACAACTGTTGGTAAACCTAACTGTGGTGGATACTTGTCATGCTGACTTGGTAGATGGTATCTCATACTGTTTACATATACTTGAGCAAGATTCCCTTTCTGACAAAGCAAAAGTAAGTACATCATTCAAGTCAAAGTAGGTTTTATTTGACCATAAATGGTGCATAACAAAGCACCATTTTGCTACAGAACACTCCAGTTTCATGTTCTCTGTTGCTTTAAAGTGGTAGCCTTGATTTTGTGCATGATATGAGAGTTAGTAGTTAAATGACAATTGGCCAAAAAATTAGTAGTTAACTGACAATTGGGCACCCTCTGATATTTACTTGTTTGAATGAATGGGTCTTCTTGACACAATTGTTTTTTGACTCTGCTGAACAAGCAATAGCAAGAGTAGAGAAATGGTGAGAGATGAAATACCCATTGATCAACTGCTGATACAGTATAAGTAAATTATGAGCCTTAGATGAAATGACTGTAGAAGAGTGCCATACAAGCCTTTCACAACTTCAAGTCACGTAAAAAATGAGCCAGCTCAACTAGAAACTGTGGACAGCTGTTTCAGCCTGTATTGGGCCTCGTCAGCACAGTGTATCTAGTGAGCTGGCAATCCCATGAAAAAGAAGTACTAGATAGATGAGGCAATATGCCATGTGGGATGAGCTCGGATATCAAATAAGAACATGCATAATAAGTAGTAAGTATTCAGCCCATTCAATTTCCACAGTAAGTATTGTCTTATCACATAAAAAGGGCACAGAATCAGCCCAGTATACCATCCCCCAGCATGTCAATAGACCTCTTTAGCTTGGGTCTAAAGTTTTTCCATTTCAAACCAGGTGTCATTCCCAAGAGTATCATTTTCTCGTTTGACAGTTATGTATGAATGAGAAGACACATGAGTATATAACAAATAACTATATTCTTAGGAAAATGACACATGTTCTAAAATGGTAAAACATTACACCCAAGTGGAAACGTTCTATTACTGTTACAGTAGTTATTTCTTCTAATACATACTGTATATCAACATTTTCTTCACCACAGACAAATGCATTGAGAGTTCTAGTCAATTTTTCATGTAATGCTGACAATGCTGACTTTTTCTTCCAAGAAAAGGTACCTCTAATACTTATATATGTATGCAGAATATCCTAGATAATTCAATCTGTTTTGTGTAGCAAAGAAGCAATGCATGTTAGAAACATTCTGACAACAACCATGGGGAAAGTCTAGGGTTCATTGGGTCACCTGTAAACCCCCCTTCCTGATCGGCTTTTTTTCCTTTAATATAATCAGATGTTAGACTGATTGGATAGACTATATAGACTAGTACAGGAAAAGGGAAAAGGTGGGAGGGCTATAACCCCTCTGCCCCACCCCCTCTGCAGCTCCTGAGAGGTGTAAGGAAAGTGCAACCTAATCCTGCTGCACTTGTCTCCCTTCCAGTAATATCTTATGGTCCCATGTTTGATCCTTAGACCTGTCATGAGTGGTGAGAGTTGCTTGTTGATTCTCCAGTTCTCTGGTATTCCTTCCTCTGTAAAAACTAAATTCAAATTCCATTGGTTGACTGAACAATCATGACTTTCTGCAACAGTGAAATGAAGGGTTAGAAAAATAGATGATATCTCAGTTTACAAGGCTTAGTTATTCTTAGAAAATCTAATCTTAGTCAATCTTAAATAGATTAACATGATTTTTTGGTAAATTTGATGACCTCTGCGTAGAGTATTAATATTCGTACTGGATATCTTTATTACAGAGGCTTGATGCTTTTGTGAACTTCTTGGCTGAGCCAGTTACTGAAGACAACACACTCAGAGCTGTCACAATAATAGCAAACATCGTAAAATTTGAATGTGATAAGAAAGAGGGGACACCTAAGGTATGGTTTTGTTGAATATTTTTTAGCGACTTTTAAGTCTGTATAAGAGTATACATTTTTATATGACTGTGGATTGCTTACAGAATAAGGCACCATCCTGTAAACCAATCATAGTGCATGAGGCTACTTTTTATCCAATAAGGATGTTTTAACATGGCCAGGCTTTTTTCAAGGTCATAACGTCAGTCATGCAAAGTGTTCTATGGTGACATGACGATAATGCAGTATCTTCTCAAACACATAACGTGATAAAAGGAGCAACAACTCATTTTTGGTGCAAGTGGCACCACAGAGCACTTATTTCCTTCATTACCACTGAAGATGCAACGATGAATCTGTTGTGAAGAAAAGGTGCTCTTACTTATTAGAAAACTGTGTGTTGTACATGGAGCGGTTATACACAAAGCAGTTTCTGTGAAACTCACTGCTAGACAGTGCTATGCAACAAGTTACAGATTTTTTTGCGGTATTAAATATTATAAAAGTATGCTTTTTCATTTGTATGAAATTCGTTGAGAATTCTTTGAAAGAAACATTCCTCACCGTGATATGTTTTTCTAAGGCAACTCCCAGACTTCTAAGAATTTATAGTGCAATTACGTCATACCCATTTTTAATCTGGTCAGTCTTCAAATTGGCGCTCTTTTTCAAACCGTCATTCCAAAGATTGCAACATCAAGAGAACATTCGCAAGGTTCTTACACATTATTACGTATTTGACCGCTTCCTATTCGAGACTTTGAAGTTGTACTTCACTGCGCCACATTATCCTTTATTTACATTATACATTATCATTTATATCTACTTTCAGTAATATTATATTAAGAAGATCAAAAATCCAAAGCTGTTCCAAGAATTGTTATCGATTGGATATTGATATGATAACCATATGTGCGAGATATTAAATCAGGAACTTTCATTTCACGTGACCTTTCTAAGAATTGTATCGTGCGCCTCGTGGTCGGTCATTACATTGATTGAGTACTAGTCGGGTGCTGAAGACGCAAGCCAATGAAATCACTCGAAAGCGCTTCCTCATGAACTCAACTATATTACTGCCATCGCAAAAGCGCAGAACATTCAAACGAGTAACTTACCGCCTCATCTCTCATCTACTAGCTTGAGTTCAGATCAGTTCTGTAGATATAAGGACATCGTACCTTTCGTCTGATTTTATGATCACCACAGCAAACTAAAGTCAGTTTAGAAGATGTCATCTCAATTACCAAAGGGAGGAGGAGCTGGTCAATGGTTTGGTCCCGGAAAAGTGTACGTAATGAAGGATGCTACTGATAACAAATTCAAGATTGGACACTCCGAGGATCCAGAAAAGCGTCTGAAACAAATCAAAAAACAGTTGGATCCAAACAAGATTATGCTGTTGAATTCCTGCGAAGCCCTTGAAAGTAACAGGGCCGAGACTGCAGCACAGAAGGCTGCCAAAGAGAAACTTGGTTTGGTGAAGGATAGTAGCCGAGGTAACGCTACTGATTGGTTTGTCAATCCACGAAGAGCGAACAATAAAGAAATTTGCTCGGTGGTCGAAGAAGCTGTGGCTAAGCAGAAATGAAAAAAAGCAGAAAAAGTAGTGGACATTAACCTTATGCAGTAAACTTTTGAAGTTAGGCAATTGATGTATTTCTTTACTTTTTATTTATATTCAACAAATGATTTATGAAAATATACCCTGGTTAAACAATATCAGGTTTTTCTTTATTAGTCTGCAATTGTTATTACTTGTTATTAGAATATCAAACTTGACAAATAAAGTGCAAAAACATATCTACGAAACATTACTGTGTATAACTAGTTATAATTTGTACTGAATAGCACCATACTTATATCTATAACTATGATAGCACCTAAGCCATAAAACCAGGAACCGCGAAACAAGTTTTGAATTTGGGATGGGGGAGGGGGGGGACTAATATTTCAGAAATCTCTTCTGAATACTAAATTTCAGTTTATACCAAATATAAAATAAGAGAATAAATCAAAGATGGCGGCAAAATTAGCTGAAGGAATTTGATTGAAGGGTTATTAACCTTTGGCACGCTCTTTCGTTTTTTGTGCTACTGTCCATTAATGTGATTCGTTAAAGCCACGTGTTAATCAAGGGTCTTTCCAAGAATTTGTGGGCGGGGCGTGCTGTAGCGAACGTTACGAAACAGCGCTCTTTCACAATCCCTCTGTTTAAAAAGGGACTGAAAAGGGTATTTATTGATGAAAGCGCTCATATTAGTAAAGAAGAATTACTTTGCACTATCAAAGAATGAATTGAACAAAACATTTCTCTGCCTGATATGTTTCTCTAAAGCAGTTCCCTGCCTTCTAAGAATTTATAACGCAATTACGTCATACCCAGGTCAGTCAACAAATTGGCGCTCTTTTTCAAACCGCCATTCGAAAGATTGTAACATCAAGAGAACATTCCCAAGGTTTTTACGCATATAAAGATAAGCGTATTTGTCCACTTCCTATTCGAGACTTTGAAGTTGTACTTCATTGCGTCACATTATTCTTATCACAACTAAGTTAAAGAATTAGCTTTTCATATTTGAGAGAGAAATGGAACAGATCGGTGGAGCAGCTGGTCGTTGGTCTGGACCTGGAAAAGTTTACGTAATGGAAGATGGTACCGGACAAAGGCGGATTGGATATGACCATAATGTTCAGATGTTCAAGATTGGCTACACGAGATATCCAGAAAAACGTCTGAAAGCGATCAAGAGGGAATTGCATCCAAACAAGATCGAACTTTTAGACTCTTTTCGAGCCTTAGAAGGTAATGGAGCCGAGACGGCAGCCCAGAAAGCCGCTAAAGAGCTGCTTGGGTTTGTGAAGGACAATGGCCCAGGTGCGAGAGGAAATGCAACGGATTGGTTCAGGAATCCGAAGAGAAAAACCCACCACGAAATTCGGGAGACTGTTCGTCAAGCAGTGCATAATCATAACAATACCAATCCTCGATATCAACTGAGGCCGTTATTAGGTATAGTAAAGAGAACAACACGACTCAATGCATAAAATTTCATTCAAGTTCTTAATAATTTCTTCATATCTTGTATGTTATATTTTTGTTCATCGGTGATGCTGGATAAAAAAGCCTTAACGGGCTGATTAGGTTAAGACTGCTTCAATGAGTGGTTAGTATTGATATGAATTAAAATTACACGAGGCGATTATTCAAGAAACTTTTAATTGTTTCCTGTACGTTCCTTCATATCAATACTAAACCGTGAAGAATTACTTTGCGCTACCATAGTAAACCCAACGGAACAGTTCTTAGATTGCATGTTACGTCATCGCAGCCATGTTGGTGCCATTTAACAAAAGATTTCTCATTAGTACCGCGTTTTGGCTCTCTTGGGAATGCTTGCAATCCATCAATATGGAAGAGCTGCGAAAAGACCAGTACGTTGGTCCAGGTTAAGTGTACGTTATGAAGTACATAAGGTATTACAAACGGAATACAACCCGTGCGAAGAAATTCAAGATTGAATGAGAATTTACTCTCCATGCAATAAAATACCAGGAACACGGCTTAAACACGGCGCGGTCACGGTCACGCCAAGATCACGGCACTTTTAGACCAATCATATTGTGAAACAAATCAGCCTATTAAGATTCTAGAAAGTATCACGGTCACGGCACGTCACTCTTACGGCACTGAGCTTTTCACAGTCATACGAAAACTGCACTATCAATACTAACCGAGAAGAATTACTTTGCGCTATCATGGTAAGCCCAACCGAACAATGCGGAAGAGCTGCGAAAAGGCCATTACGTGGGTCCAGATAAAGTATACGTTATGAAGTATTAAAAATTAAGTTAAAATATTTCAAACAAATTTTTTTGCTATCCGTTAAAAAAATCTTTAAAACCTTGATAAAACAACGAAAGAATTGGAACTTTAAACTGAAGGATTTAGGCCTGGCTTCGCACTTAAAAGATGTTGGTGTGATTTTGAATTCTCATCACATCACGTTCTGTAGTGCGACCCCGAATTTTCAGATTTAAAAAAAGGAAAACCGAGCAACATTTTAAAGACGCCTTAGTGTATGGGTGGAGCAGTCAAATATTTTTCAAAATCATGTTTCCAGAACAAAAGAAATTACAGCAGGGAACTGTCAACGCTTGTCAGTAAAATGAAAAAATATTCAACTGAAAGTGTGGGCGAGTTTGAGCTCACTGAGTAAAAAGCAAGGGATTGTAATTTATTACTCACTTTGCCATCGTGATTCAGGCAGTTCAGTTTGTTCACACTTTGGTTTAGCACTATATTATTGCTGATCTGCAATACGAAATCACAAAAACATGCAGCTACAGGATGCAGGTGCAATGGTGGTTCATTAGTAGCACACTAATAAAGCACTATATTATTGCTGATCTGCATAACAAAATCATAAAGATGCAGCTACAGGATGCAGACACAATTGTAGTTCATTAGTAGCACATTAATAAAGCACAGAATGACAGCAATTTCTAGCTATGGAAAAAACATGCACCCTGCAATTAAACTGCCAATGGGATGGGGTTACTGGGGTTGATGGCTGGTGTTTCATTGTTTCCCTAAGCAGTACTCAATGTACCCTTCTTAAGAGTGTCTTGGATGCAAGGCTAACATTGAAATACAAAAGAAATGCCACAAATTCCATCGGGAAAAACAGTGTGATTTCTTTTGTATTTTCATGTTAGCCTTGCATCCACTGTACATTTGTGAAAGGTCCATCAAATACCAGAAGGCTAGCAATACAATAATAATTATTAAATTCGAATTTTGTTTTATTTGAAGGTTACAACCAGAGGAATGCCAGAAAAGCTTATGGTGAAGCTTCTATTCTTAGAAAATAGCGAAAATGAAGAAATACGAGAGAAAGTTTTGATGATAAATAATGCCTTGAAAAATTAATACCTTCTTATTAAGCATCTAGTGTCCTTGAATTAGAGTTAATGAAATTAAACCAAACCAAGAGAATTAAATGCATTATTAGTTCATCATTTTTAGCATTGACTTTCTTATGGTTGGAATTTGGAAGCAAACCTAAAATAAAATATATTTTTCATATTCTCAATGACTGTGCTGTTTGCTGTTGATAATAAAAGTATTAATCTACTCTGGGATCCATAAACCAACACACTCTAGTGCTTCACTCGCTCAAGTCTCCAAATCTTGAAATTTATCTATACCCTGAAACAGCCCCTGCGCTAATCAAAGTCAGGGCATGGGATAACACACAGATCAAATTGGAATGTTCCCCTTCAGCCAATATACAGGGCTTGAATCTTTAGTACACATGTTCTTGAGCAATGAATCAAGTAGACTTCTGTAACCCAAGTAAGAGTTAATTACTGAGAATGGAGGCAATGAGCCATATACATCCCGAGGGCCAGAGGCCCTCGGGATGTATAGGCATATTTGCCGACGCTCGAGGTAATTAAGTATTTTATTTCTCAATTGAGAGGGTTTTCTATCAAATGTTGCTCATTATAAATGCAAGGTCTATATTAAGTTATTAACCGGGTTAATAACTAACTATATATTGACCTTGCATTTATAATGAGGGTTATAACAAAAATAAAGCCTTGTGAATAACAAAGAAAACCATGTCAATTGATAAATAAAGTCAGTTATCTACTGTATTTAGTGAGAATAACAGTATATTCCTAGGGTATTCTAAGAAATTGAGCATTCTGATTGGCTGCATGACCTTTAAAAATGGACCAAAGCATACTGTACGGCTCAAAATAGACAATTTTCATCTAGTAGAATACCTGTGGAGAAAAACGCTATGTAAGTCAACAGCTGGCCATCTTTAAAAATTCATGCAGTGGATCAATTATTATTTTGTTGTGTCTACTTTCATACAGCTTTTGCTGACCATCCCACTAGGAATATGCTATATTCTGTTTAGCTGGTTTTCATACAAGCCAATACGATAGTTCCTTTGTAAGAATGAATCCAGTAACCAACAAAAATAGGTTTAAAAAGATTCCAAAGAAGGTACCACTACATCATGCTTCGTTTTTTCCCGCTAATTGAATGTCGTCTTCTGATGCTTCCTTGCTACTTGTCAACTTGATTAATTCATTCATTATTTCTGATGGAGTTTTCACTATAGTAAGAATCCTTTCTTCTCTACCATCAGCTGAAAAACAAAACAGTGTTAGATTGTGATAGACCCTTTGTGTAAAATTTTGATTGAAAAGTAAACATTTGGGAAGTAAGTGTGGTGTGCTTTGCTAATGCGCTGCCTCACACCAGTGCAGGGGCGTAAACAGGAGGGCCCGTCCCCCCCATGGTAATAAAATGCTGGCTTATTATAATTTATACAGTAATTTTCAATTTCTTGTTTCCTTTCTCTTTTCTTTGAAAAAAAATGAAATGTACAACATAATGCTGGCTTTTTAATTTTTTTTGGGAAGGGGTTTGGCATTGGGACTTTGCTGGGGTTTTATTTATTTGGGCCCCCCTTCAGAAAATCCTGGCTCAGCCCCTGCAGTGTTACCCAGGTTGGACTCCCAAGCTTAATATCATAATGTTAGTAGAGATGCCTGTTGGTTCTCTACTTTACTTCAAGGGTTTTTACTGGCTTTCCTCCCTCCATAATAATCAACTCCTAAATTCCAAATCTATCTGGCGTTGAGTGCTTTAGCCATGAACCTCTGACTAAGTAGACTGAGCAATAGACCCTTCCAAATTACTGCTGTGTTTCTTGATTACAGAATCATTTGCTCAGGCTAAGCTTCAATTCAGTGTCTAATTACTCGCATATTCCAAGGGTAAAGTAAAGAATGCACAAGTTCAACAATACAAACACTTTGAAACTTGATGGACCTTGACTGGAAAACGTGAATATTCTTCACAAAGGCGAGGCTTAGCTTGAGCAAATGAGTCTGTAATCAAGAAACACAGTAATTTGGAACTTGAAAAGGGTTTATTACTCTCTCTATGCATGTTCAACCTGAGATAAATTACATTGACAGAATTACATCATTTTTTTTACTCACCAAATTTTATAATGACATCAGATTCTTTTGTTTTACTTTTATTTTTTGTGAACTGTACATGTGGGTTTTTGAACTTTAACTGTGGGACATTTTCATAGTAGAATCTCCTGGTGAGAAATTATTTGTAATTTTATCAGTGCTCAACATTCTTTAAAAATTCATTATCATTAATTTATTGTTGTTTATGTCAACCTCTCGACGACAAGTGACAGTCAACTGGTAAACTTTTGGCCATATTTTTAACTTTTGACCACTGATACCCTGCCATATATATATATATATTACATTTCTTTGCCGTTTTTTTTGTTGTGGTTGTTGTTGTTGTTGCTGCTTTCTTTTTGTCTTGTTTTGTTTTGTTTTTCTTTAAGAGGGGAATTGGTATAATGCACTTGTCATTGGCTTCCATGAGGGGTGGGGGACCCCGGGCTAGACTCAGGGAAATGTGGGGACTTAGCCTTAAATCCTTACCCCAGTATCGGGGGAATAGTGGTAGATAGATAAATAATTGTTCTGAAACCCCCTGGAAGCATTAGAGTTCTTTGTAAAGAGCTGTTTTCAATAAAGTATTGGACTTTGAAGGTCTAAAAAAGCAAATGGAGGTATAAACATCATTTTTTGTTTGAGTTTTATTTTGATTTACTGGCATTGAGGTTGCTGTGTTAACCTATGCCGCTCATAAACTGAAAATTAGTCATGCACAAAATGGCAGATACTGAAGGTCAAGTTACTGTAACTGTAGCAGTAAGTGCAAGCTTGATCAGTGACACAGATGCTGATTTAGTATTTCAGTAAGAGTTTGTTATGATATTATCAAAGGCTCTATTTGCTATACGTGTTACTAAGATCTTGTCTTTCAGTTGGTTTTATGGATTTAGTGTCCACTCTACTGTTTTGCGTTACTTTTGTGATCTGTTAATTCAACTCCATTACGATTTTGCCAGAGGGGCTGGTGAAATTTCCTTCTGGGTATTTTCTAAGAAGCCTTGCCCCACATCTGGGGAAATACAGATAGCTTTCTTCTAGGCTCAAAGCAAAGTCCCACATTTGCCCAGGGTCCCCCCCCCCCCCCCTCGTGGAAGCCAATGACAAGTGCATAAGTGGTATCAAAAATTACTAGGAGTTTAAGTGGGGGGAGGGGGAGGGGAAAGGGGAAGGAAAGGGGGCTAGCAACAATAGTTTGATATAGGAAGACTAAGCTTTCTCTTAAAAAATTCCATATCAGCACCCCTCCCCTTCATCCAACCCCAATCATGATTGAATTTGCCTTATAAAAAAACTATAAAAGGTACTACGTAGAAATGGTAATGTACAGTAAGGTTGGACAAGAGATGATTGTCTGTGTAAAATGTGTAAAAGAATAATTTCTATTGTTGTATGCCTCGTTTTAGAAAGAGTTCCGTCAACTACATATGTTTGCGGGGTATTCTACAGTTATTCTGCAATGCTAAATCAAAAAGATACTTCTAACTAATTAAACTCACTTCAATCCGTAATTTAACTTTTCTGGACTGGCGAGATTGACATTTATTGAGCTCACATCTTCTCCTAGGTCAACTTGACATCTCTTCAGGTTAAGGAGAGTTCTATTAACTGCAAATCGTCCTTCTTTTCCACCAAGAGATTGCTTTTTCAACGCTCTTTGGATGGCAACGAACGCTCGACTCCTGGCTGCCGCCATCTTGGATTTGTTACTGCGATGTTTGGTGACAGCGGCTTACATAGACACCAGTCTCCTCGCGGATTTTTAGGATTTCCCGCGATGAATGCGAGATTCAAAACAGAGGATTTCTTTAGGATAGGAGATTAATTTACTAGTAAGTATGGTAAAGAAGGATTTACTGCTGTCATATTAACGTAATGATACTTGTACATATACAGTACATTGTGGTATTGTGCAGCCATCCCTCCTTATCCTGAGGAAGAAAGCCAAAAGGTATCTTTCTTGGTGTAGCAGTCTTTATTGTACATGTAATTTCGTTGTTTGTGGCTATTGTTTGTAGCTAGATAACAAGATCTTGCAGGAGTGTTATATGATAGAGCAAGGTTTGCAAGATCCTGCCTGATCTTAGATGAGATCTTTTTAAGATTTTACCAAACTCTTGCCAAGTTTTTTAGTCTTACAAGTTTATCTTTGAGTGCTCTTAACCCTCTAACTCTTCATTCTAATGTACTGTACCCAACTGTTTTTCTTGTGAGATGAAAAGTTATGGAGGGATATTATGGCAGAAGAGGAACAAAGAGCTTGGGAAATAAAACCCTTCCCTACTCCCCCCTCCCAAAAAGATACAGTTTGCAAGAGACTGACTCTCCCTTGATTCAAGGGCTCTTCTCTGTGGTTCACCATATATACCTTGACTTAGATCAGCCCAAAGATTGTTTCAGAGTTTGATCTATGAGTTATAAATACCCTGATCAACCCAGAAGTTGTTTCAGGGTTGATCTGAGAGTCAGCCTAGACTTTGATCAGCCAGGAGGATATTTCAAAGTATCAATAAAAACTTGAACAATGTTAATTCCTTTCTTTGTTACTTTTGTTTAGTTCCAAAATTATATAAATACTTGCAATATAAAAGAACAATCAATGCTACATTGTTTTTAATATTTCTAGTTTAAGAATTAACTTGCTTCTTTTTCCTGCCATGGTTTTGTTTTTCTAGCTTCAGGTCTCGGTACTCTTGACGGACAAGGAACTTGCCCTGGTTTTTCGCATATACAATAAAAATGGCCATATTTGCCAAAATTTGCTGGGTTGATTCGTCCAGGATATTTGGGTTGCCTTCGGATCTGAAGCTCACTGTAAGTATCACAAAAATATAATCATTGCCCTGGAATACATTAAATCATGTACATAACTGAGCACATGTTCTTGGTTTTCACCTACGTCATCATGAATTTCAATAGCGCAAATTCGTATTATAATGAAATAAAAGTTTCATAATCTCGTAAAGCAGTCAAAACTACATATTCTGGCCAAATTTTGAGGCTGTAAAGCATTTCGTTGCAGAACTAGAGGCAAGTAAACATGAGGCAATTTTTGGTTAAAATGTATGGAGCAGCCACGTTGGTGTTCCAAGCATGGAAGAATACAACATACACTGTCGTTCTTGATCAATAGACATGCACATAAACCATACCTCTCTGTTGCTCCAGCCACTTTATCAAATATGTCCAAGATTTCAGGACCATTCTTATTTTCAACATCAATCAGAACTTTACGCCCATCGCCTAAACAGATAACAATACAATTTAGCTTCTATTATATTGCCTTTCTAAAATATGCATATATTCAATCTATAATTATATTTGTATCGATGGTTTGCAATAATTATAATAACTCATTGGGAGAAAATACAGTTGTGAGAAAACATATTCTGTATTGGCCATATAATGAATCCAATGTGGAATATATTTTATTTCAATGCTGTCAATATGAACCATATTGGTGATTCAAAATTGCAATAAGTATTGTATTGCAAGTCTGACATTCGTATGTGGCTCCAATTGGACCAAATCGTCCTTATTAGTATTCTTTATATAAAGAATACTAATGAAGAGGGCTTTATCGGGTATAAGGTCCACACACATGACATGTATGGTGACTCCAATTGGACAAAAGGCTTATGAATTATTCGTATAAACACCAATGCAAATAAGATGCAATCACCTAATATTTGCAATTCAGCATACTTACCAAAGAATACATCAATTTTAGGTATTTCAGTTCTGTTACGCCACGTTATAAATTGAACTGCGTTGTTCTTGAACTGAATTTGCGGTAAATCTTTATAGATGAAGTTCCTTAGGGAGAAAGGGTTTTTTAAGTAAGCATAAATGATATATAAGCTCATAAATCATACTTAAAGGACATTCATTTTTAGGACGATACAGTACTTCTACTGTATTGATGCCGAAACGTCAAATCTTAATGAATATCACACGCGTGGACACCGTAAGAAAGACTCGTTTTCAAAACGGAAGGGTTCTAATATATATATATCAGAGCAAAGTTGATAGTCTCATGTAAAGATAATTCTGATATTTAATAGTCGTAATACACGAATTTGGTGCAAGTAAATACCTCAGTCCTTTGCTCTCGTCTTTATGCGTGTACGACAGCATAACTGAACGAATGTCTTTCTTTAATATAACTCTCCCTGCAGACAGGAACTCAAACGTTCGCCGAAATGGGAACTTTCCCTTAGGCATCCTAGCGATCGAGTCTTTTAAACACTTTTAGGAAGAAAATCAAAAATCATGCAGTTTCGTCCGCCATTTTGAATACTGAGCCCGAGGTCTTTTAAAGCAGCGGATCAAGCTAGTACTCAAGCTTCCTTAAACTATCTTGCACAGGCTACCCAAAGGGTTGGAATTTCACGAACTGGTATTAATTCTTGATGTGCAACTACATGAATAAAATTCGTTGAGATATAAATAGCAAGGAAATCGACACCATAGATGGATGATCTAACAAAAAAGCTAGTAGTGGAATGCTTAATTATCGTCAACGGAATTCGTTGCAGCTGGTCCCATTCAGTATGGCTAGAAACACCGTATATGGTGCAACAACTATCAAAGAGGATCCATGCAATGCAACAATCATGTATTTGATTTGACGAATTGAGAGTTTCATCTTGAAGGGATGTTATAATGCGCGGTAGCGATCGAAGGCGATGCAACCAAGCTTCAAGGAAGACGATGTGGACGTTAATGTTGCCAATGGTGCAAGTAGCTTACATAAGGTTCAACCAAATGGCCAAGTACAGGAACCTTCGTGAACGACCAAATCAAATGGAATGCTAATTAATGGAGTTAGCAAATCACAAAGTGCAAGGTTGAGTCAGGATGTTACAGGCATTTGTTCGCATTCTCGATGAACGGCAAATGACTGAGATGACGGGAGAGTTCCCCAAGGTGCTTGTGACAAGAATAAACATATACGACAGAATCTTAGCAATCTTTGAATCCTATGACTTCGACATGCAACCTCTTCAGCCCTCCAGCTCCTTCTCCTGCAAGAAGGGTACTATAGGATACAAGAGTTACATGTGAAAGATAATGCGAATTATTCTCTAGGAATCCCGTTTCATCCTTGGCACCTTTGCTCAAGAGCTGTGCGCGACGAACTTGATCGTTATATACTAAGTAGATTTTATCATTTCTTTAATGTTACCTCCAGGTTGTTTAGTTATGAACCCTTGGTTTAGATAACCCTTCCTTAATTGCTCCATTTTTAGCCTGTTAACTACATCATTATCAACTACTTGCGCATCTGTAGATGCGCATTACACCCGAGGGTAATTCCCTCAAATGACGCGGGATGGTTTCTCTAGAAAATCATAAACCATTATTATTACTTATATTAGCAATAAAGTCATATTTTATTTAGATTTTGATGACCTCGGACAAAGATAAATCATTTTCAACTGCAGTCTCTGGCTACGATTTGACGTCGAAACAAAGTTCACTGATGGCTCAAGTCTTTCAGTTGGCAGAAATTAATCATCAAGATGGCCTACCTCTAATCTAATCTAATCTACCCTCTAATCTTTGGACAGTATCATTAAATTTACGTGATCTTTTTATATTAAAACGCAACAAAAACATCTCTAAATTTATATTGTATACCCTCATAACCTTTTATCGAGATTGTATCATAATAGTGACTGTGTGCAATTGTATGTGCGGATTCTATTTATTCTATTTATTCTCACGGGCGCTATCCTCGAAATTTTCATTACAATGAGTCTTATATCTGCACATTCTAAAGTTACCTACCGCGCATGAGATTTTTACTCGCTTGACCTACGTTTACAGAACACTTTTCCTATTTTTGAAGGGCTTTTGTGTCCAAGGAAAGAACGCTTGCAGATCTTATACTCTGTCAAAGGGGACGGTTGCCACTTTGGACTGAGTCTGTCTTGCGTTACCGCCTTCTGTCATCCATGCTCGACTTTTCCTTCCTTTTTCTTGTGTTGTGTATTCCTATTAAGGTAATTCCCTTGAAAGAAATTTTGCCAATAACTTTGCATGGACAATGATTATGTTATGGACATTTAAAAACGGCAATAAAAAGATGGGGTCACCATTTTCGTTTTTTCAATAGATGCTCTCCAAATATGTCAATTTATGGGTTTTATAGTGAAATGCGGTAGCAACCGGAAGCTGTAATCAAGAACCTTTATTCACCGTTAAACGTACTTTCATATAACAAAACGTACTTATATTTCAAAGTTTACTAGATAATCTATACTATCAAATTCATCAAAGTCATTGGATGTTTTTGTTTGTTTGTTTGTTTCGAAAAAACGAAAGGTCCTTGGAAATAGAATGAGTGTGTTGAAATTCAAAAAAAGGCCTGCAAAATTTAACCGTTTACCGAGAAAGAATTTAACCATTTTACTCTCCCTGCGCAAGCATAATAAACATAGCAGGCTCCATCGTCTTTTTAATTCACCTAACTGATTGGTGTTGCTACTTTTTAAAGCAAGCCAATAAAAAAAATACACATAATCGTATTTCTTTTATATTCGTTAATACGTGGTAAACATTTTTTAAATCGTCCTTCTATGAGTTAAAAAAACAAGATGCATTGTGGTCAAGCTTAGGTACTAAACAGCACCATATAAGGCATGATGAAAAACTAAAAGATTTTTGCAGTAAAGCTAGACCACAATGCACTATGTTGTGTGGCAAAAACTCCAGGAGGAATGTTTATTCACACAATAAAATGACGCTGGTAAAAAGAGATATTGAGTATTAGATGGACTAAAATAGGAAAAGTGAGATAATGAATATTTAACGTGCTAAAATAGGAAAAGAAAAAGCAAAGGAGACTAATGACAGGATGTTTTGTTGATTCATTTCAGACGACTCGGCTATTCCCTCAGGGACTGCACTCTTCTTCAAAGTATCACGCAAATCAGTGCAGGCCTAGAAAAGATAACATGGGTAAGATTTTCAGTATTTGTCGTCATAAAAGAAATTTCTCCTCCATATTCGGCGCTTCTGGCGTTTTCCGCAAGACATTAAGATAGGTCGTTAAGAACGCGTTTATTAACGCCGCCATTAATGTTAATGCGCATGTCATTGCACACGTCGAACAGGTCCTTTAAGTACGTCGAGGTTGGTATCGATGAATAAAAGAATCAAGTCCAGTACATCCAAGCGAATTCGAGAAAGATCTCTTGCATTATAGCGTCATTAACTACATCTTCGGAACTCCCTTGCGCACTTTATTCTGTTCAATTAATTAGCACCAATTATCTTACTTTTCTCATGAGGGAATACAACTTTGAATAGGAAAGAAATTTCGCGAAGCATTTTGGTAGTGGAAGTAAAAAGAATACAAAAGGAAGTAAAAGAATACAACTTTGAATAGGAAAGAAATTTCGCGAAGCATTTTGGTAGTGGAAGTAAAAAGACACCACCATGAACACGGCCTATTTGAAGTTTAGAGATTATAGATAAGAGTCAAAGTGGTTTTATTGGGAAGTGATATTCGAAGTGGTTGTAGGGATAAGCCAAAATAGGGTTTTCAGAAATAACCGGTCTTAGTACTTTTAGAGATAACAGATAACTGCGTCATCCAATTAGTCATCCATCTGGCTTCAAAACTACGTCATGCGGTGCATATGACGTCACAGCCGCCATCTTGGTTTCTTTTCAACATGGCCGAGTCAAGTTCCTCGATTGCCCCTTTATATGCTCTCTTGAAAAGTATGTACATCACGTGCAGTGCTAATCAGAAAAGTGCGCCAAACGACTGAGAAATTTATGACCAAGAATTATGAAGTACAAATTGACAAATGACGGCGCAAGTCCAAAACTCTCACAAAGAGTTAACTACGGTTACAACTGAGAATGCGTCCTCTTAAAATTTGAGATTGAATAGACCTCACTACGAGACATGATAGCGTCGATTTCTTTGACTGCTTCTTAGTGTTTTAATCAATTGTGAGTCGACTGTTTAAGCGTGTTTGACACTCGGGCGACATGTCACGAAGACGCAGACACAAGTCCTTTCCTTGTACACACAGCTATCTGAGCACGACTTATTAAAACAATAGGATTGTTATCTCAAAAGAAACCCAGAAATGAGAGGAATAAAGTTGTCTCAAAATAAACATATAGAAAACTGGATAGTCTATTATAACAATGTGTAGTAGAATAGCACACCGTTTTGGGTCATTGGATATAAATAAACTTATGCATCGCACATATGCCCCAACAGAAATTGTGATCATATTATATTTTCATAAGCAGTCTGCTTAATTTAGCTTTATAATTACTCGGTAGAGAGCACTTTCTGTGCGAGTGGGAAGAGTATTGACTAACCGCACGTACGCGGAAGGCTACAGGCAAAATGGCGGACTTCACGCGGTGTTCCCGACGTCGTCCTATCACATTGCAACAATAATATATAGAACAGCTGCTATATGAATGACAGTTTGCCGTATCGTTTCCTGCACTCATACGTATCTTAAGAAGCACAACAGACAAAACATAAAACAATAAAAATGGAGATACGTATAGATTAAATGAGCGTCTTAAGTTTAATGACTTGTTTCTAGGTAAATGGAAAATTGAATATGATAAAAAAATGATTGTTTCCCAATTTAGTTGTAAAAACTAAAAAAAATTGACAAATAACATTATTATTAGTATTAGTATTATTATTTTTCATATTGCATATATTACCGTCTATTTATTTGCTACAGTTATGTCAGTTGTTAAGAATTTGTGTGAAATGAAGCATGGCAGATGCTACTATATCTATCTCACAAACTGGGCGAAAATAGACTTCCTCGGGGTCTGAAATGGGAAAACATTACGTCAGAGCCGTGTCATTCCCTAGAGTATCATTTCTTTGTTAAAGGTTTGCGCTCGGTTGCACATGAGAAGACACATGAATATTGATACAACTCAAACAAAGAATATTATTCAATATTCAAGGGAATGACACGTGGTCTAAAATGGGACAACATTACGCTCGAGCGCTCCAGAGCCGAGGAATTCTATTCTAAAGTGAATTTCCTAGAAATTTTAAAGTTTCAAGAACCAATAAGGCCAAAGCAAGCATGTGCTTCTACTTTTTCCAGCGAACCTTCGCAAAGGTAGCAAATCTTCAAATTTCTCTAAACTTACTTTCGATTTTAATTTTTAACTTTTTTATTTTTATTTATTTATTTTATATTTTTTTCATATATTTTTTGACTCAAGAAACTACTTAGAATAGGATTTTTCTGTAATGGCGTCATTTTACTACGACAACCAAAATGCTTGGCGAATATTTTCCTTCTTGTTCAAACTTGCATTTCCTCATGGAATAGTAAGACAATTGGTGCTAATTAAATGAACAAAGAAGTATGCAAGGGATTCTGGTAGTATTTGTTAATGACTCCATAATGCAAGTATCTCATTGGTTGACTGTCGTTCACTTCGTCATCTCCTAATTGACTCACAGTTGAGGTTTTGAACAAGAAAATTTACTGTAAAATTTACTGAGGGTGTCCGGTCATGTATTTTAGAATCTAGACCTCCAAGAAAATAAACAATAAAACTGCAGACATTTAAACAAAAATATACTTTGAAAATATAAGACACTATGTGTCCGGAAATGACTGCTTTTCGCGGCCATGATAAAGAAGAAGAGTTTGACTCGCTTTGTTAGACAGTGGAGTCTCTTGTTACAATCGATATAAAATCCCCTCGGGATATCTCGTAATGTTTGTCTCAAACTGCGTGCTATTTCTTACTTTTTAGCAAGATAAAAAGTTTTCCAGTGAATAATTCAATCTCTGTGTCTTATTTCTTCTTTGACTAAGGTTGATCGACTGAAAACAAGGCTAAGACAGGAATCGAAGATATAATGACTTCAGGAACTGAGCAAGTGTGGCTAATTTGGTAAGTACCAACTAAAACTTTCAAAATTCCATATTTCGTAGCTATTCCAGCACCATTAGGATGGAGTGCCGACGGAAAAAAGGAGCACAAACTGGTCCCTCGGCTGTAAGACAAGCGGGAAGTTCAGTTTTTATAAAAATTGACTGATACAGTATTGGTTGATTGGTATTGATTCGTGAATATAAATTTGTAATGCCATAGAAACGTGAGATTGAGACTAATAATTCAGCATGCATGGACAAGTGACGCCGAGGCTGCCTAATATGAAATCAGTATAGAAAACTGAAACATTCGTAGCTTGGTGATACGATAATACAGTAAAATATCATACTAAAACACTTTTAAACAGCTGACAATAATTGTTCTGTTAGGCTGCTGTACTGATTTACAGGGTCAGAAAACCGTGTTTTCGAGTGGTAGTGGTTTATACTCAACTCCAAGAATTCTAATTGTCCGTCAATTCAACGAGGAGCAAGTACGTACAGCTGAAGGTAAACAACGATCTTATTAAAAAACTACTTAAAAATACTTTATTCTGGGGCCCCTAGAAAACCTTTTACTGGTAAATTGAATTTCGTTCTTTTTCAATACCTGACACGAATACTTCTATCATTTTTTTCCCCCCAAAACTAAATCGTTTCGATAAGGCATATACTCATCGCTCCCATCTGATCGAAAAATGTCAAAATTCGGTGCTTTTGATTGCGCGTGAGAAAATGTTTAAATATATATATACCCTCGTCTACGCATTTTTTAAAACTTAAATCTAATTATATTTGTTTGATTATTGAATTCACTTCAAAGTTTGTCTACTTTGGCTTTCTTTTTTTAAGATCTGTAGAAAGTCTAGATATTCGGTATGCCAAAACAGGTTGTTTGTTTTGGTCGACCAATGTCAAAGAAGTCCAATATTATCAGCCTTAGGTAGGCAACCATGATAAGATATGTTTTTGTAATTGAAATATGTCGCCAGCGCTTCTTGCAGGTTAAAAGGAATCTGTGACAGAACATTGAGTTTAGACTCTCTAACTGAGTTGTTATGTTTACCCTGCCCGGGTGCCGCACCCGATGAACCTGCGCCAAGCGTAATTTGTACAGGATCATACGAAGTCAAATGATCGTCATTCCATCTTTCTTGGGTTACCCTAGCTTTTATCAACACAATTCATCAAATGTGAGCCATAACTCAGTATCAAAAGAAGTCAGAACCACATGAAACAACTGCGCATTAGCGCTTCTGAGATATCTCGCGTGGAAGTGTACTCAGGAACGATGAATTATAGGTTACCTTCAAATAGTTCGAGTGCGTAGTCAACCCAGATTCCTAACAAGGATTTTCACTCACTAGTAGCATCTATTGCAGTAGATGATATAAAGCGAACCCGCAGAAGTTTGTCAATTGTCTTTGGCTTAATTATTGAGCACTCAAATTTATTGTGAGAGTGAAGTGAACAAGGAACACAAGAGATGTGGCTCTTTTTTTCGGGTAAAAGTTTTGTATTCCTTTAGTGTTTTTCCTCTTACGCTCATCCTCGGCTTTAGCCATTGCACTTAAACAATTTTCTGTGCAATCCTTCGAACCTTAGTCAGTTACACTTATTGAGAGATTCTCCGCTAGGTAGAATTAAACGGGGGAGCTTATCTCGAATAACGAATTAGATTGATTAAAAGGGCCGACAACGGGGAAACTGGATTCTCCTCTTCTTAATACTTCATGAAAACTAGAGCAGAACGCCAGAGCCGTATACCTTTATCTCTACATTGTATACATACTTTTTTTTACCTTGATATCTTGATGGTTGTGGCTTAGACGCAAGAACTGAATCAAAGAAAAGTGGTGCTACTTGCCTCAATGGTACCTAGTATTTGAATAGATTAAATGACAAGATAGTTCTCGAACCTAAACTTAACTCACTGGACCGCATGGACAACGTCCAAGCATAAAGTTTAGTCTGCAGTTTTCCACATGAACATAGATCATTTATACTTCCCGGGCTCAGTTGTACGAAGGGTGGATAGCGATAGAATCTGACGGTTAAATCTCATCCAGTGAATAGATTTATTGAATAACAACAACGACTAATCCACTTATTTTAATCATTATTATTCTTTTTTTTTCTTTTTCGTTGAGATATTCAATATAACTGACATTTAATATAGTATGATCCAATCACTCGAAATCAGTACTTAAATAAAATAAAATTTAAATAATAGATTTATTATACTAAATTTATTATAATAAAATTATTATACTAATTAATAATAAAAAATATTTCGAAGCAAAAATCTTAGTCTTTCAAAAATAAACCGCTTCTCTTTTGAAGGAAATTATTTGCGAGTAAGAGGCCATTATTCCTCAATTGTACTGGAAGGTTGTGTGCAAAGTGGCTTGCGGGGGCACGGATGGCTTTGTTCCCAGTCATAAAGTCATTTCAGACACTTCGCCAGAAATTTGTCTAGATTTAATGGTTCATTAGAATACCATAACGAAAAGAAAAAAAGACAAAAAAAGGTATTATTAGAAAAAACCGTTCATCTAGTTTTTTCCATAATTTTTTTGCAAGTACTTTACGTTAATGAGAGAAGGTTCTTAACCGATGGTCGCGTTTCTTAGTGACCAGACTTCACGTTATGCTTAAATGACGTCACATGAGACGAGTGTGTGAGATCACGTGACCATCGACAACAATTTCGTTGCTAGGATACATGCATCAAGAGTTCCACGATATTGCTCTAAAACACATGCTCAGTGGATCAAAAAGTGGGATCTTGGGTCGTAAAAATTGCTATATTTTGGTATATTCGATTTGAAATTAGCTTATCGCAACTTGCGCTTAAAATTTTAATGAAAATTGTGCTTGATAAGAAAAAATGTAATTTAAATATCAGCGCGGCACTCTTGATGCATATATTGAAAATCTTTAGGACGATAATTTCTGACGTCACGCTGTTTTACGTATACCATGAAGAAACGGGTTGCCATGTAAAGATGTTATCGCAAATTCAATGATATGATTTTTCCTGATGGATTTGAGTTTTCGAGGCAGTAGCATGATATATTATCTAAACTGAGGCTCTCGTGCGAAACAAGTCATTAGTTAGTGATGGTTGTCACGGCGGCCATGTTGGAGGAACTTAGAATTGTCAATGTATTCTTTTGTTATATCCTCCAACATGGCCGCCGTGTCTTTTGTTATTTGATTCTCTTGGGAATGGTTGAAAAACATCAATATTTGACTTTCCAAAATGTGTCATCATATTAGTACTTCTCGAAGTAGGTACACACTATGAAAAAGCAAAAGTTTCGATCTACGTCTTGGTTTCTTGGTTCACTGATAAAATATTTCAGTGATGTATGAGCTCACATGACAAGTAAAACGAATTGCTAAGCAATGGCTGGCAGGACAGCCATCAACTTAAACCAACATAATTTATCCTCTTTTGTTTGCTAAATCAATCCATCTCCCCCTGACTTTTTTCCCCCAAAGAAATTGCGTTCTTATAAAGTATTATTATTTGCTCTTTTGGTAGCTGTTTCTTCAGTAATCGTATCTGCAGAAAGGTTAAAAAATGTCCTTACAATCTTCACAACTAGATAAACGAGTAATTGATTTATCAGTCGAGCAAATATTCGATCGCGGAACGGAAAACTCTTTTATCTTCTGCGCATGTGTTTGACTTCTCAATTACGTCAATGAGTGATATTCAATCAAGTCTTTGATAAACTATACCAACTTAACTGATAGATCGTTCTCTGTGGATCGTCAATGGAAATAGTATGTCTGCTGTCTCAGAAATACAGAAAAATGTTACCCGAAAGGAACTGATTTAAAAACGAATTCAACATAGATTGAAAGCTTGAAGGCAACACCCAAGACTGTTATCCTTAACGGTGAGACAACTGGAATTCCGCGGACAAAGGCCTCATGCATTATCGATTATCGTATGTATTACTTCTTTATTCCTTCAGAAACAATTTTTTTTTACTTTTCTGCTACATCCTTCTATGAAATTCTCTGTGAGATATTTGCTATCAAACGAGCTTAAACATTCTGCTTAAACGGACAGTTGAACGGGTGGAAGCTATCGGTAAATTCTTCAAGTTACGAGTCGATTTAAGGAGTTTAAAAGGAGAACTGTTTACCAATACAGCTTTGTACATTAGCAATAACTCTAAAGTGTTCTCCAGCTGTAAAATCGGATATTTGATATCTGAAAACTTCTTTCTTATGTGGTTGAAGTTGCATTTTTCTTGGCCAGTATTTTCGGTATGATGGATAATTATAATAGTCTATAAAAGCCTTAAGCTATATTTTGTTCTTTACTGCCTTTTAGTTTCTGATCATTACGATTAGAAGACTAGACAGGCAATCATGGTAGCACGGATATCTTAGTGATCCTAACCTGAAGTAAAAATCCTCGCAGTAAAACAGAGAGCCGTATTCTGGCATCGTGCAAAGCTACACGATCTTAAGGTTATGAACAAAAAAGGGGGCAAAAAATAAACAAATGAAAGATATCATAAATTGAAACACGATTCCAAACTCGAGTGAGTATATACCCCCCTTCGATTAACCACATATTTGTTATGACTTTTGTTTAAAATGAGACAAATGTCATTCCTGTGTGTGTTCTTAGGACTTACTTATTCACCAACTTGAAATTTTCTTGTTACATTCCACGAAATTTACAATTTTTTCTCACATTTTCTGCAATAAGACTGCAAGATGTTCACGCGACTCATAATAACTATGTCCTTTATTCGCCTTTTTTTTTCAATCAGACGTTGTCCGTTTCTCTGCATGGTACCTGAAACTGTGAGGCTATTAACAATCTTCGCTGGGTCAATCAGCTTAGATGTTTGACGAGTACTTGACCTGACATACGACACTTCATTGTCAAGTCTGCCAAACAATCACCAATGTAGACCAATTCACTCAAAAATTTGCTAGTTTTCCGAGTAAAAGGCAATTCTAACCTTTTAATTAAGGTAGCTTTTAGTTTTTAGTAACAGTTTGACTAAAAAGCCTTAAACAGTCTGAATACACCTTCTTGCAAGTAGGTATATATTAATTTTGTGTTTTAATCGTAAATCAACTCTTGGTTGATTATTTGTGGTTTTCAAGTGTGGTTTAAAGTACTGCACTTTAGTTAAGCCTTTCGTCTGCATTTTCCTAGTAATTAATAATCTGCTTGCTACTGGTATGGTGCAGATCACATACTCAAGCAGGGTTTGGTCTGCGTGTGAGGTAATTCGTAAGGTATCGTTTTTCCATACCGTTGCAAGCGTTTGGTCGATTACTCCCTTCTATAAAAAACGCTATATCACGATATCACGATATCACTAAATCGGTGGCGGGCCTACGCCACAAAACAGTTCTTCTCATACAGTATACTTTTGAGTTTCTTTTCAGTTCCTTGCAACTCTAATTCTTTGCCAAAATGCTCAGTAGCGTTTTGATATATGCCAATATTGCCGTTTCTGTGCAATATTTCCCCATTACAGACCACGCATCATTCCCTGAATTATCATTTTTTCAAGTGTTGCGCATGAATATGGATAGACTTCAATGTTTCCCATTACAGACCACTCGTCATATCCTGAATTATCATTTTTTCAAGTGTTGCGCATGAATATGGATAGAACTCAATGTTTCCCATTACAGACCACTCGTCATTCCCTACATTATCATTTTTTTTCAAGTGTTGCGCATGAATATGGATAGAACTCAATGTTTTCCCCTTTTCAGACCATGCGTCTCATCATTTTCAAGAGTATCATTCCTCTGTTTAACGGCTGCAAATGAGAATATATGAATATGGATACAATTCAAACAAAGAATCTTATTCTCAAGACCATGTGTCATTCCCTATAGTATCATTTCTTTGTTTAACGGCTGCACATGAGAATACATGAATATGGATACAATTCAAACAAAGAATCTTATTCTCAAGACTACGTGTCATTCCCTAGAGTATCATTTCTTCGTTTAAGGTTTCACATGAGAATACATGAATATGGATACAACTCAAACAATGACTCTCTATAGAATGATGTCACGTGGTCTTCACCTACAACGAATAAGGTATATGGCCTATGAGCTAAAGAGTAGATTACTTAGATGAGAATAAGGGCTGGTCATAGTTCCTTCAGGTGTTCCACTAGTGCTCGTCATTTTGTTATCGCTCTTATTCCTTGTTAACTTCTTGTTCCTATAGAGTTTAACTGCAATGGCAACTTAACATGACTTATAACGAGCCTAGAGGATTTCATGCGGTTTAACTGACTAGATAATCTTAAATAGGCAACTTTACTATTAAAGGTGGCTCCTAGAAGTATTTTCTTAACACACTTTTGATTGTCAACATGATGACATGCCTACTATAATCAGTCTTTTCTTATCTGGATCGATTAGATTTTAAAACCAGATGTTATGATAAAAGTTTGCAAGAAGTCAGATACACGTTTCAGGCGAATCGTCGTTACATAGTAACGATAAACAAATATTCTTCAAATCAGTGTCTAATGCCTGGTGGGTAGCGCTATCCGACGGATAAATCGTATCCATTGGATAAGATTTATCTATCGGATAGTGCTATTCACCCTTCGTACAACAGGGCCCAGATAATGTGAGGAAAAAAGATTAGCCAATCAAATTGCGAATCGCGTAAAGTGATAAAGCTTGCTTGATATTTGTTGCTTCCAGTCAATGTAACAGCCTATAGCGTATCAGCTTATCGTTTGTTATAGTTTCATTTCACTTACACGTCAGTAGAGCAGTTTTTGCCTGACTGTGTAAAGCGTTACGTACCGTGACGGTGATTTTATTTGGCTGATTTTTTTCTTTCTGGCGAATTGCGATTGGTCTGACACTGCTGCGTAGACCTTCGCGTGACCGTGTCCACGCGGTGTTCACGCCCTATGCCTTGCCTTGCCGTATCACGACCATGATCGTGCCACCAGCTGTTAACAGTCATACGAAAAGTGCTCTATGTTCATTGCTGTACTTACAAATGTAATTACAACTGATCTTATATTAAATCTTAGAAGTGAGTTTTTTCGGTACTTTTTCATCGGTTTCTTTGCACAATATATATATTTTTTTGCTTACAGAAACCGCTTGTCAGTCTTATCTTCAAAACGCGAAAACAAATTCTTTGTTATTTTGACGATCGTTCCGAATTAATAAATGTTTAAAACCTTAATAACAATAAAACCATGCGACTAGTTCAAGGCAAAATAGATGTTCTACCATAAGCGAAAGATGATATCTGAAGAATTAGGAATTTTTCGTATGTGAGCCGAACAACGTCTGTCTTAAATGTGAGCTAAAAGATAACCTTTTTAGCTATTTTTTTAATATAGATCATACAATCGCGCTCAACTACCGCGATTATGCTCTATCATCGGTAACTGGGTGGACCTTTTAAGTATCGCTTATCAATATACAGTCATCAACAGGAAATGTTATTCCTTGCGTCACGAGAAATGAAGAGGATTTACTCAGGTTAAAAGATTAAATAATCCCCGTTTAAAGTAAGATAGGTTAAGTAGCGCGTATACACTGAAGCCATTAAACTAATATTAGACTAATACACATCAACAGACCCTTATTCCGTTGTTTTCTTTTGTTTCTATTTGACTATTACACGTTGACCAGTATATTTTTATTTCACCGTTAGTTTAAGTGCCTTCACTCTAGTCGATCACGTGCTTTAAAGTGAATGGGAATCACTTTAAATTTTCATGAATGTAAAAGTTTGGTCATTGCTTCCTAGGAGCATTAAGGAGACAACGAAAGAGGAGCTGTAGATTGTCATCTCAAAGAAGTAAGTATTGAAATTCTGAAGGCTTTTTATTCACCGTTCTCATGAAGGCTGACGAGCCCACGAAAATGAGTTCACACAGTCATTTCGCAAGGTTGAGCAAGGCTACTCATTCATTATAAAGGTGGATAGCGCGAATTCAGGTCAAAACAAAAGTTCAGTTTCTATACTTTTCTTCTCTAAAAGTATTTCATGTGCTTTTATTTCTCTTCTTGTGAACTAATGACTGGGTTACCCTTGTTTTCGTACACCTGTCAGTCTCATTACAATAGTGGTATCTGGTTAGATTATTACACTATCAAATAGGCCTATTAGAGTATTCATTAGACGTTTATTTAGTATTAGCTATCTGTATCGCTGAGCACGAACGGATTTTCCACTATGTCTAAACTTATATACAGTTTTCAATACACATAAAACGAAACACTGACATAAATGTCGCTATAAGAAACTGAAATTGCATATTTTCTTAAAGTTGCTTAAAAATTTTTACAATTCCATGTCCCTAAAGCTATTAGTATAGGCACTTTCTAGGGTTTATTTAGAAGGACTTCCCTAATTGATTACTCATAAGAGTATTTATTAATGATACCATCAAGAATTTGGCTCAAAAATAGGTGGGCAATTAATAACAGAATTTTCTGAAGAAATTCGTAGAAGGAGATTTAAAGGTGGCGTCTCGCGGGTTCAATTCCTGGCACATGAGAGTAGAGTTCCATAGATCGGTCTTTCCCTTCATTCAAGTTGGGTTGTTTCTTTTTTCGGCTCCGGATCGCTGGTTTTCCTCCCCCAAAAATACTCCTACTTAACGAGCAAAATTCTAATTTAATAAATGAATTAGCCATGCCCTTACTTTGGTTAACCCAGAGGTTGTTTCGGACCGACACTATAGTTTAATCTGTGAGATAGTCATGCCCTGACTTTGATCAGCCCAGAGGTCGTTTCGGACCGACACCTAGTTCAATCTGTGAGATAGCCATGCCCTGACTTTGATCAGCCCAGAGATCGTTTTGGACCCACACTGTAGTTCAATCTGTGAGATAGCCATGCCCTGACTTTGATCAGCCCGGAGGTCGTTTCGGACCGACACTGTACATGTAGTTCAATCTGTGAGATAGCTATGCCCTGACTTTGATCAGCCCAGAGGTTCTTTCAAGGAATCGATATATTTTGAAGGTTAATTCGAAGGTTACTTAGCTTCATCGATACCACTGAACGCTAGATAAATAATCTTCATCTTAATAAGTAAAACAAATACTACTTTAAATATAATGGCTTGTGATCTTTAACGTGTTTATCTTACCGCTTCTCCATTACGATGATAGCTTTTCAAGAGGTATTTTTAAAAGTGTTATTAACTCAGAGGTGATGCTTTTGAATTGATATTAGAGAGCAGCATACCTAATCCTCCCTGGCAATGGTGCGGGCGGTAGAAGTCTGCTTCGGATTCTTTCCTGGTGCCATGTTCTTTCATTATTTAGTAGAAACCGGCCTAATAGCTTTAGTTATGGTCTCTCTAGTCCAGAACAATACACATTCAAATTACTCTCCACATTTCGATTCAGTGTATATCCCTAAGCCCCTTTTACACTGGCGAGTTTTTGCGGCAATTTTTGCTGCAATTTTTGTGGCAATTTTTGTGGCAATTTTTGTGGCAATTTTCGGAAATATGAAATCTTTTGTCTCATCCTTCAAAAGAGACATTCGTTTAGGAAAATCTTGGTATCCTGAAAAAAACTTTACAAGTAAATTCTTTACCATTATTTATTATGGACAAAAAAATCACAGCAAAAGTCGCCGCAAAAAATCGCTAGTGTATACGGGGCTTTAGATGATGTCAAAAGCAAAAAGGTTGGTTTATTCATCGATGCGTAGCCGGATTTCTATACTCGAGTTACCTATCGCATCAAGGAAATGTTTCACGAACCTTTGATGAAATCAGTAATCGTTGCATCACGAATTTCGCAATAAGAAGGTAATTTCAGAAACTTATAAAGATCAGTGGAAGCCAATGTATCGTAACGATCTATGCCCTTGTAGGACATTCTAGAAATCAGCGTATTAAAGATATCAGGTTTTCTTCTTTATCTGCAAGTGAAAGTGGATTTCTATTCTCGGGTAAACGTTTACGTGCCGCCGCGTTAAATCTGAAGTCAATTGATCATATCTTGTGATTAGTCTGTTAATCAGCAAAGTTCTTTGGCATTGTAATCCTTCCTTCGTTTACAAACTTTCTCATTTGGATTGACGTTTGACTGTTTGGACACATTTTTTCCAGTGTCGTCACACATGCACGGTCGTTGGCTACCTTAATGGGTCTCACTAGATCTATAACGCAAAAGGGAAAAAATGCAATTAAGATTTAAAAACAAAGAATCGAGACAACGGGAATTTCGCACTAAACTCTTTGGTCATCAGAACCACACAAACCCAATGGATGAAATACTAGCTCCGAATTTAGTAATCACCCTTACGTAAGTTCAAAATCGTTTCATTTTTGCGCACGTTTTCTTCGTTTGAAAACGAGACAGTAAAGACAGTACATGGAATCCTCATCTAGATATGCCGGGCTGTCTGTCTGTTAATACTAAGCCGAATGAAGAAAAACTAGTGATGCTGTAAGTTTTGAAACATGTTTTTGATCGTCCGCTTGGCGAGGTTTAAGTTTGGGGTCGGTTTCTGATATGGATGTGCCAGGTATTTTCGCCTATCGCCACCATTACCAGCATGAGAAAGGCTATATATTTCTATCATTTCTTTTATTTTTTTATTTCTTCGCTTTCTCTTTTTTCTTTTTCTACAACAAACCATGAGCAACACTATGCATTTTATGAACTATGAACTTTCCGTTCTTCATAAGTTTTCCTGTGCGAGTAATGTAAGATTTCCTTCACACAACATTCAACCATGTTGAATTAAAGTACTGCTGAATGTGTACGAAGACTTGTGTTTGGTTACCACAAATTCAATAGTGTATTAATAAACTGTTTTTTACGAATTCAAGTTACTTATAATCACTGCAAATCAGAGCCCTTATTTCTTGCGCAAATTAGTGCAAATCTTATGCAAATTAGTCCGTTTTGGATTCCGTAAGTGCGCATGCTCACTACATTTTGACGGTCTTTTTCGTTTCCGACTGACTTCTAAAGTTTGTTAAAGTTCTAAACCCAAGCATCAATTTTACTTTGGCTCTTTATTACATCCTGTACCAGACTATATTTCATCCATTAAGCAAAGGTATATTTTATCCAAAAATTGCAAAGAGTACAGCAATCCTCGGCAGGACTGATTTAGCCTAACTTTCATGTAACTATGAACACATCGCTCCTGTGGTCGAAGAACTTCACTGGTTACCGATAAAAGTCAGGATTATATATAAGATTATATTAATGAATTACAAGTTTTTCAACGGAAGGGCACCAACATATTTACAAGAATTGTTAAAGCTCTATTCATGATCATCATTGTTGTTGTGGTTGTTGTTGTTTGTAAATTCAAGGGAAATCTATGGGTATCATATACGCTTTTCTTCAAATTGACCGTTTTTTGAATAAATTAGAGTATAAGAACTCATAGGTTTATCTCTGATCGCACATGCCTGTCGTAGTTATAAAGCGGGTTTCTGAATCAGAGACCAGACAACTATCACGATACCCGAAACAAGTGGCAGATATCACTAGATAAACCGTACTGACGAGGCCCAATACAGCCGAAACAGCTGTCCACGGATTCTAGTTGAGCTGGCTCATTTTTTACGCGACTTGAAGCTGTGGAAGGTCCGCTGGCCCCCTTCTCTAGTCGTTTCATACAAGGCTCGTAATTTACCTATCACGCATGTGCATATTTATAGATTTGATTTGTGTTTCTTCAAGCATCCGAGCTCCAGGCATTAATTTTATTAACACGAGGGTGTGGTTTTCCATAAACGTCTAATGATAATGAAGTCAGATTATTTCCAATTCATTTGCTCACCAACCAAAACACAACTTCAATCGACGGTGTCATTTCTAAACCATCCAGCTAGTTTAAATGTCATTATAATCCATACAATAGTACATGTACCTTGTAATCAGTTTAGTTATCTGCCGGTCATTTGCAGGAGTAGAATTAATCCCAGTATCACCCAACTTCCAACCTAAATGGAAACCAAACAAACACATTGGTTATACAAGCGCACATCACTTAGTTCCTCAATGGCAAGTTTTCACCATTGACATTTATTTTTATCGAGTTAAAAATACTAAATCAGCTCCAAAACGCTTAAAATGTCAGCCTTGCTGGAGTAATCTTGTGTGTATTGCGGAGACTGAGAAAGATATAGACGTAATTGTCAAGTTGGGTTCTTTTGTTTCCAGAATTCGAGTCGGATTAGGCAAACCAGCCCAGCAAAAACGGAAATTTTTTGACAATGATAGCTTAAAAATTACAGACGAAACATATGTTGAGAAGAATTACAACTGCAGCTCTATTAGTGCTGATTTGCAAGGTTGACAGGCAGAAAACGACCAGAATATTCCAACACTTCAAAGTAATCAAAGTCTTTTCTTCTTTCATCAGGCCACAAGTATACACCATCGTCATTCTGCTGTTAAGAAAACCAAATAGAAACATAGAAGCTGTGATTTTCTCTGGGTTGAAGTTCTACAACCGCAAAACAAGCTTTGTGGATTTGGTTGAGAATCAGCGGCTCTGATGATTACTTTGTTCCACGAAAGCTGTTTTCACCTTGCGTCTGTTCTGGTCGCATGGAAAAAATACACTGAAGAACGTGTTCGTGCGGTTCTTACGAAGTAACGACTAAGAAAAAGTGCAATAAGTTCAAATCGTCTGAAATATTCAGTGTCACTAACTGGCTGGAGTAATCGTCAAGTTGAAGAGACCATTTGCTGGAGAAAAAAATGCGTTGGGTGCGACAACCTTAAGGCAGGTTTTACCAGCGTAGCAATTCAGAGAAGCAAAAACAAGTCCATGCTGAGTAATAAAAGAGACAAGAATATTGCTGTCATCAAATTAGCAAGGCAAAAGCAATTTTGAAAGTAATTTTGATGGACACATAAAACAGATAATTACCTTTTATTCGCAAAAGATTCCGATAACTAAACCCCCAGCATCATCTGTAGATTTGCAGACAACATTCTTAAATACAAGAAATTTCCTAGCATCAAAAGAACAAGGGTAAAACATCTTTGAGGTAATTTAGTTCGAGGGACACAAAAGGAATCATTACTCTTCATCGAATTCCAACACAGGACTAGATCCTTCAAGCAACATCTTTGAATTATCAAACAAGATAAGATTTTGTTTTCAGCAGGAATATTTGTAGTATTTTTAAATACTTTACTTTACGAGACATAAAAAGAGGTAGCTTCTTCGAAGGCATTCTGACAATGTGAATCATTTCAGGGGTGGAGATCTACAAAGAAGTAAAGAAAACATAACAAAGCGAAGAAAATAATTCTTCTTCGTAATCTGAACGACGCAAACAAGATGAATTCCACTTCAAACCTATCTTCAATTGTGGCAAGTGAATACACTCCTCCCGACGCTTCGCTGGGATTCATAATCATCAAAATAATTATCTACGTTGTGATAGTTATCATGACTATGATAGGAAATGTACTAGTGATCACTGTGATCCGTTACGACAAGAAAATGCGTGGTTCGTCTCATATTCTCATCCTGAACCTTGCAGTCTGTGATTTGATCACTCCGACCATCAGCATTCCATTTGACCTGGCTTATGAGGAGCTTAATTACGCTTGGCCGTTTGGTGGTGTCATGTGTAAGATGCTATGGCCTGGTCAGACGTTTACCACGACTTCGTCGGCTTTAATTCTTACTGCTATTTGCATTGACCGATATAGAGCGTTGGTCTATCCATTTAAGGTTCGTTGGGCGGGAAAATTTTGCCTAATGGTGTTCAGCATGTATACCCTCGCTCTTGTTATGGTGGTACCATACATGCTCGTTTTGCATCTCGACGAAGGAGGCAAAAACGTTGACTGCTCAGAAAAATGGCCAAGTCCACAGAAAGACTTCAGGAAGGCGTACACCATCGTTCTCTTTCTTTCTCAATATGCGCTGCCTTTGGTTATAATGATCACCTTATACTCCATTACACTTCGAAGCCTCTTCAACAATTCCAAGCAGTTTCTTTCAGAATCGAATATAATGAAAACGGGCAGTCAGATTCGGCATAAGAGTCGCGACGAAAGTCAGCGGGAGCTCTCACTTCAGGAAATTCGCAAAGAACAGCATCTTAAAGTGACCAAGATGTTCATCACTGTTGTCATCGTTTTTGCTGTCAGTATGTTTCCGAATCAAGTGCTGTGGCTTTGGGTTGATTTTGGGAACTTGGCCAATAACGAGTACTTCCCGATAATCTCAATCGTCTGTAGAATCTTCACCTATTCTAACAGTGTTCTTAATCCATTTATTTACGGGCTGTATAGTAAAGACTTTCGTAGCGGGTACAAAAAAGCGGGAAGAAAGATATCAAAGGTCAACAAGAAGCATCAGGCGTGGTATCATCGCTTCAATGGAGCGGAGAGAAGTCAGTTCCAGTGTTCGTGTATTTCACGGGCCGGCATTGATGAGGGGAAGACCCTTTTAAAGAGGAATAAAAAAACGTCTTGTGGTTCCAACCAAGGGTCTTCTATCAATCAGAGTAAGGAAATGTCTCCACTAGAAGGGGGTTCCAACTATTCCAACAAAGAAAAGAGCATTTTTGACGAACAAAACCACCACCTCGACATAAAGGGCTTTTCAATGGGCAACAAAACGAGTTCGGCCCGTGTGGAAACAAGGCCTCAAGTTTCGGCCGATTCTGGAGACATCACTCGAACTCCGCAATGTGAAGAGACATTCAAAGCTCTCGAGAATAAATTAGTGCCAGCAGTGGAAGAAGAGAGTGGGGAACAGGGGAAAAAAGGTTTTTTCTTGTGTGATACTGAAGAAAAAAGTGACAGTAATGTAATTACGAATACTTACAAGTGCATCAAAAGTCAAAATGCAAATAACGAGAACCGTACTAATAATCGAGGAAGCTTAAATACAGATTTAGCTGATTACCTTAATGAACTGGCCGAAACGCAGTGTTAGATAACCTTATAACTTCAAAGGGCATTCATGGTTAATTGCATTTAAAATTGTCGTATTTTCGGCGACAACACGAACTCGCGTGTCTTTTAGGGCGCTTCCCATTAAATCGGAACCGATTTCTCCGAACGGCCAGTTCTCAAATGGTTTCTTTAAAATGTTTCGTGCCACGTTGGTCGAGAAAGATGCGTACCATTTCAGAATTGAGCTCTCGGACCGATCGGTTCCGTGACTTAATTGACAGTGATCAAAATCGTAATTCGGGATTGCGTGCAATGCGTGCCGTTTAGAGAAAAGTTTTTACCGTTGAACTAGTCGTACTCTTTACTTTCAACTGCAAATTTTCATTTAGCGTACGTCGATGCACACAGTCTCCAGGTAAAAGTCGCTTGAAACATCGTTCACCTTCATATATAAATTTCAAATATTATGTAAATATGCCTGTGCATTAGCCACTTTCTGGCGCGCTTGAATTATGTGACCGCTACCTAAGCTTGGTAGTGTAAACGAAAGGTTAAATCGCTGAATTTAAGACGGATTGGCTTAAGGTGGCTGCCTGCTTTTGAACGTTCGATTTGAGCCCACGATGTGCGCGCGCTCAAAAACTGCTGTAAAATCTACAAGAACTTATTGAAGAAACCATACGCGTTCTGAGCTCTATTTTTTAATGGCTCATTCGAAAAAACTCTCCAAAATCTATGTTATATCAACATTTTAGAAAAAGTTTACATCAGCAAAACATGAAAAAATAGATTTTTGTAGAGATTTTTGTTCGACTTTATGAGATTTTTTAAAGACCCATTGCCACTTAATACCGTGATGCATCATAATTGTTTACATTTTGAGTCGTGTCACCACTGAAAACATAATTAAACCTTTTGAATAAAGTCTTAAAAGAACGTAAAAGAATCATTTTTGTGCCTTAGTGCTATGTCGGAAAAGGATTTAATATGAAAGTATTATTCAATGGACCACGAAATTCATCTGTGACGGCGCTGCATCACGGTAAGTGGCAATGGGTCTTTAAAAAATCTCATAAAGTCGAACAAAAATCTCTACAAAAATCTATTTTTTCATGTTTTGCTGATGTAAACTTTTTCTAAAATGTTGATATAACATAGATTTTGGAGAGATTTTGGAGCACCGAAACTACAATATAGGACAAATCAATGTATCTCTATGTCTTTTTGTCGAACATATCTATGTATTATTGTAGAATGATTGACTAGCCTTCGTTCGTGCAATCATATAGTCTGTAAATAACTATTATCTTATGGATCTTAAATTTTTTCTAATCACTTCCGGTGGCACAATTTCTACTCTAAAAGCTCGTGCGTGGGCTTTCATCAAATGCTGATTATCTCGAAAACGAGCTCGGGACACCCTATTTTTCTTTCCAGATTTGGAAACAGTATTAAATTTCAATTCGAAAAATCGAAGTCTTAAAAAAAGCTTAAATCAATTTCCCCGAAAAGTAGGCAGTCAATAAATAGTTTCAATCACAGTCGTAATTTATGTGTGTCTTATAGGTAAAGAAGACATGAAACTCGCTGCTGAAGATGGGGGCTGACAATTCATTGTCATTGTCATTCTGCCCTTTTAGGAATTCGCTGAAACGCACTGATATTGTTGGATGAGGGTGCTACATAGAAGGAAAGTTAGCGACAGGTTTTTGAGAAGAACATTTGTTACTCTTGCTCTTTCTATTACTCTTTTTCTATTATGGACGAGCATATGGATGATAACATCAATACCCCTACCATGACGATGCACCGTGCAAATATAAAATTGTATACAATTTGTCAGTTCGATTAATTGCAGCCCGTATCATACGTCGGCACGCAACCAACACAGTCCTAAGATACTAGGTTTTGGGGTTCCTGCTACATTCCAACACAGACCGTTAGAAATTTGATCAGTTCAAAGAAACCCAAAACTAGGTACATATTGAACTATAACCACTTTTGTGGCTTGCGTATTGGTTAGAAATAGTTGTTGTCGGTATTGTACTAAAATAACGGAAGGGAAGCGTACGTGCTGCTATGTAATTCTTTACTTTTAGTTGTCTTGTTTTTCGTTTTCGGGTTATCTCTAGCATGAGTTAGAGGAGAGGTCCTCTATTTCCCTCAGACAACTCAAACACCCTCTGGGCTGGTCAAAGCCAGAGCAGCGCTTACGTTTTACATATCATATTGAAAACTAATGAATCCTATTCGATTTCAATTTGAATCTTTTTTTCTGTATCTGACAAAGAGTGGAACATTTTGTAATGGGTTACATAATCTCCCCCGCAATGGTACAACACTTATTAGAACGGTTGTGGTGGACGGAGACTAGGGGCACCACTGTCCGATGATATATAATAAAAGTATACAAACAATTCTCCAAAAAAGTCCTCTTTGTACTAACAAGTACGTGATATACCGCGCTGGTCAGTAAGCGTGGGGATTAATGGCCAAAGGAATCCTAACTGATTTGATCCTACTGTTCTATAGCGAGCAACTTCCTGAACTACCCACATACAATTTTAATCCTATAAAGGAAACTCTTTAGAGGATTGTTTTAGCTATTTCATTTGCTTATTCATAAACCACACCACAACCTGACCATTATTGAGTATAGATTCTGAGTTGGTGGTAATACTTTGAGGGGGGAACCAAAATAGGATTAGTGGCAAGGGTTTTCCACCGACAAGTTAAATGACATCCTGTCGGGACACCCCGCGCAAGACTTCTCCAGTTTACGACGATGTCGCATTCCCTTGAGTAATCCTCTTCTTTATCTTTCTAACCAAGCAGCAATCTACAGATCTCAACTTATTATCATTGCCAACACTTTTGTTTTATAAATATTTCAAGTGCCGAATAACAACCAAAATACTAAAAAGAAATAAGATTTTGTACGGTTTTTGTTTCATATGTTATGAAGTTTTCGAATACTTTTCGAGTTGATTGTTATTTGATCGAGAAAATGTCGGTTACAAATTGACTCAGTTGAAGGTCATTTGGCTCAGTTGCCTTCAATACATGCTATTATCGATGTTCGACATCAACAATGTAAAAGGAATGAAGAAAAGCTATCAATATTGTCATGTATTGTTGATCACGAAAGAATTAAGTAAAAGCGAAAATGAAAGATTTATGTATGGAGCCATGAATTCGGAAATCGTCTCCCACCTTGTCTTCTTATCTTCAACTGTATTACAGCTTTTCAGATTTTCCTTCAATTGTGTCTAGTAAATGTGGCTAAGTAAAATGACCTTGGGGTTCTCTTCGTCTGAGATGTATTTGAGTCAGTAAAAGAATTTGATTTGAATGTTTTATCTGTTTGATCTTAGCTGTAAATGAGTTGACGATAATTACGTTACTCACAAAACTGACCGCCCGTTAAAACTCCAAGCAAAAGATAAGAACTTACACTCGACGAAGTCGCGAAGCCATGAAATAACTATGGGATTTCAAACTGTTTGGTCTTCACGGGAAGCTTGAGCTATGGTATTGTTTACACTGAGAATACAATTCAATGAATTAATAAACCTCGTACAAACCTTAATTCAAAAGACAAAAATTGTTGATTGCTATCTGTTGCTTCGTCTTTCAATTCATCAATTTTCGCGGTAATGGATATCCAGTAAACCTAATGAATACTTTCTTTATCGTTAACTTAAGGCCAAGATATGTTCCTTTGTGGATATATAACAAGTCGGACGAAGATTTCGGGTCTATTTTGCCAGAGGCGATAAATTAAAATATGGGCTCCCGACTGAGTAAAAGTTGTCAAGATAAACGAAGTATTTTGTGGGCTGTCGCGTAGATTCTGTTTTGCTGACTCTCAAATGAACGAAACACAATAGAAGCCGGTAAGATATATACATATAAAAAGGCACTAAGCAACAACGCTATAAATGATCTATTTGGCAAGACGTACTGCCAAAATACTCAAAGTTGAACGATATTCAATCTGAGTATGGGAAGACCTGCATTATCTTTGCCGGCCCATTTCTAATCACATATTCAAGCTATGCCGCATTTCGATCTTTTCATTGTAAGTACAGATCATGCACTAAAATGGAATTAAATACTTATATATTGTATTAATCCAATGTGATAAAGTGTTGCTCTCCAAGATTTATTTCTTGTGCATCATGCCAAGTACTCACTTAAGTTTTAGTTGACCCTATATCTAGCATTCTGAACAATTATGCATCGTTAGCTTTTAGTCAGGAAAGGACCCCTTAGTTTCCTGACAGTGTATTATTATTGTAATTTATTGATTGTATACCCAAAGCAAAGGAAGTCAAAATTATGATGTTATTAAATTTGACACCCTTAACCAGCTCTCGCCCTTGGTGGCGATCCTCTTATCTCTTGAGCTGTCAAATCGTTTATAAAATTGGAAAATGAAAACCGCACATTGTGATAGCGTGATTGTTGAAAGGTAGTCAACCAACCCAACTTCTGCCACTCACGAATCTTCAAACCACGCGATAATACGTTCATCGCTGGCGTTCGGGATTATAAAACGAAAGTCTTCTTTACTAGTAAAATCATCTTCAGTGGTACTCTTTGTGACTCGCATAACTTCAAGTTTATTTGCTTAGCGATTGTTTCCTGTCTTCTGAACGCTAACAACAGAAACCACAAAGGATTGGCTTGTAGAAAGTGAGCATGTAGAGATTCTTTGTTTGTGGGTTTTTTTTGATCTACGCAAGCCGCTCTAATAACTGTGAAACATTTAACCGTTTGACAATGGAACAGGTTCCCTGTCGAGCAATGTAAACTATGATATCGCATTAGTTCAACTAGGATGCAAGTTGTTGATTCAAACTCATTGCAATCATAAAAAACTACAGCAAGACCTCAAGAAACATGGCCGAATTGAAAAACCAAAGCGACCAAAACGAAAGCTCTCTATCGAACTTCACTCAAGAAACGTTTGTAGAGGAATCCCTTGAATTTAAGTACGCCAAAGTTACGTTCTATTTTTTGATTCTGTTTTGTTCAACGTTCGGGAATTCAATGGTGATTTATGTTATTTGTACATCAAACAGAATGAAAAGTTCTTCGCATCTCTTGATCCTGAATCTGGCCATATGCGATCTCTTTACCCCGTTAGTGAGTATACCATTTGATTTTGCTCTAGAAGAGAATGACTACGTATGGATGTATGGCTCTTTCATGTGTAAGATTCTCTCGCCGGCAGCAACGTTTAGCAGTACGGCATCTTCTCTCACATTAGCAGCCATTTCACTTGACAGATATGGCCTCTTGATGCATCCTTTCAAGAAGAAGCTCAGCTCCAACCAGATCAAGGGGATCATAATTGGTGTTTATATTTTCTCTGCTCTTGCTGTATCGCCTTACACCTATGGATTGAAACTAGAAAACAATTCGTGCAAGGAACAATGGAGCGGTAAACATTATCGACAAATCTACACACTTGCTTTGTTTTTGTTTCAGTATGCGATTCCACTGATCTTCATGACTATCATGTATACTCTGGCTATCATTAACTTGCACTCGACCTCTGGGAAAGTCAAGCATTGCTCTATTATGAACAGCAGCAGACCATGCGACACTTCGGAGGAGCCAACAACTCCAAAACGATTAACCAAGATCAAAATGAGCTTGAGGAGAAAGCTAAGTACCGCAGATGAAAACCCCAACGTCAGAGCAATGAAAATGTTCATGGCTGTCGTAACCTGTGTTTGCTATTTTCATGTTTCCAAATCAGGTGCTGTGGATATGGGCAGACTTTGGAGATGGTGCTTCACAAACGTATTTCTCACGAATAGCAATCATTTGCTGGCTGTTCACGTACACCAATAGCGTAGTCAATCCGATAATATTTGCTATTTTCAGCAAAGATTTTCGAGTCGGATTCAAAGGAGTTTTTCGTCTTATTTTCTGTTGGAACAGTAAATCACTTCCTGAGAGATGTCTTTCCTTCGAGGGACAGACTAAAACAGACTCTTCCACCAATGAGATGCTCAACGAAAAGAAAACTATGTACGACATATCGACTTGCCACAGTTATAGCCCACGAAAAAGATACCAGTTCTATAAAGAACTCTTCTCATGATAATGTTAGTGTATTTGACAAGACGGCATATTTGAAAGAGAATTTAGGCTGGGAATCAAAGTTCTTCAATAAGGCAGCCCCTATCAAAAAAGCCGTATTACCACCATCCTACAGCGATCTTACAGAACATATCGACTCAACGCACGTGCTCACTAAGGATTTATTGGACTTAAAGGATTTGAAAGAAAACGGATTGTTGCCAGAGTTAGAAGTCGTACAGTGCAATGATGAACCTTTGGACAATCAATCTATAGAATCTAAAATGGCTGATTCGGTAATCCCAGTATTGCACCCTAACGTAGTCGCTATCTTAAAATACTTGCCCGAGACTGATTGCTAAAAAAAGAGCTATCAAAATGAGTTCTGTAGGTGGTAATAACAACAAAAGAAAGATATTTGATTACCGAGTGATTGTATATGATTAGGTCATCATCCCATGATATGAGATCCGAAACAATTGCCCGAAAAACCGCGGAAAATAACTCAAGGAACAGGAGAACAATAGAATGAATAAGTATAGATCAATCTACTAAAAACCACAGAAATTATCATGAATACATTATAGTTTAGTCTGGGTGTTAAGAACAAGGAGCTCACTGTTTCAAATTTCGACAAAGATTTATTATGTACAAAATGACTGAATGCCCCAAGAATATCCAATTACCTCGTTGTGCGAATGACTGAGAGATTTTACAGCAACCATTTTGTAAGGCAAGAAAGACGTCATTTTATAAAACGAGGCATACAGCTTTTTGTAAAAAAATGTTTCAAGAAATAGAAGTTCCTTTAATCCAAACATTTTGACTTGTTATATTTCTTAAGATTGTTTCTTCACTGCTGACTTAAAAAAAAAAGTTTATTGAATAAATAAGGTAACTCCGTAAGCAAAGACACCATCATACGTTTCAAACAATTCCTAGACAGTACACCAACGAAAGCTTTTGTTATCGAAGAAAAAATGACACCATACTTTTTTCTGTTTTCCTTTATCGCTGAAAATTACGAGTCTTCAAGTCAAACACTATGGGCGTCTCGGCAATCTGCTTGAATAGTATTTACATAACTTCACTTTGAGGTCAAGTTCTGTAATCAAAACATCGTTGTTTGAGTAACGGCTTAATTATAGGTTTACTTATAAAAAACAGCTGAAATTATAACGAGAGGTTAATCGAATTTCGCGTACTCCAAGTCAGTATGGCATAAAGATTAGTAAATTCATCCTAAATAAAAACAGATTTTCACTCTCCAGTTGTTTATCATTTTCAAAAAGAGAATTGATAACAAATCAATGAGATCTTGAATGGGAGGCAGAAAGACGCCCAATCTGTTACAAGTGGCTTAGTTTCAGTTAATTAAATATTTCCTAAACAAAAAACGAAAAATAAATACATAGAATGCCAAATAAAGTCATTATTCCGTACTGCAAAAGGATTTGATATTACATGGTGGAAGTGTTGAGCGGTATCAGTGACAAACACAAGGACGTGTTGTAGGCGCTAGTTTAAGTGAAGCCAGTCATCCAACGAGAATGGTTCGTATTTTTGTGGATTCCTTGGGTTTTGACAACCAAGAAAACAGAATAGCTTGCGTGCATTCATGCTTGCCGTCCCCGCCAATAAGACGTTTAAAAAATCTATGAGAGATGCTTGCGGTATATAAAGTTGGGTGTTGTCCAAACTGGCCCGCTTTTTGCTACTGTTATTTTGCTTCATTTTGTTTTGTCAGTTGCTGTTGTTGTTCGTTGTATTGTTTCCTTATTCTTTTTCGTTTGCTCATGCTATAGTCGGATGTTCAAGTATTATCTGTGTGTTTGTATGTTCCGTTTGGTTATTTGTTTATATGACGTATCATGAGTCATAAATTTATTATATTATGTGATTGTCTGTCATGTTTAATTTACTGAATGATCTGTTCTTTCCTTTTTGTTGGAATATTTGTTGTTTTTTGTTTTTTTTGTTTTGTTTTTTATCAAGCTTTTCCGCAGTCTCCTTTTTTACGTACGCATGGCATTTAAAACCATCTCAAAATTTTAGTTCACTTGTAAAAAATTTACCCACGCCTTCAATCGTGTCGACTCCACCATCCATGCAGCTTAGTAAAAGCGATACTTCAAGGAATTTTAAACATTCATTATAGCCATCATTTGAATTAAAACCTGTTCTTATGTCAAACTTAATCAGAGGAAGTCACTAATGCGATTTTCGTATCAGGATCGCGGAAAGCAAGGGGACGAGAGGTCAATTTGTATCAAAAGTTTTAAAAATAAGCTCTTGACATTTACCATTTGAAACGGGTCAAGTGTTGCTTTCTAACTCTCAACAGCTGATATTATTAGTGTGTCTTATCGTAATTATCTGCATGTGTTATATGTGCGTTCTCGATATGCTTATCAAGGAAAATTAGATAACAATGGGAGTCACGATACCGTAACGGCAAAGCACGCGCTGCTCGCACGCTATCTTTTCGTTCGGTCCGTCCACAGGGAGCCTAATTTAGATTTTAAGTGAATGGTGAAAATAAACCGAAAAAATTAAATTAGTAATTTCTTTTTAATTTCGAGATCAAGATAATGTTCTCCGTAATGCGAAAGAGGAAAAAATCAATAAAAAATGCACTAGAACATTTTTTTTCACGCGCGCCTTTGTTTTCCTATATAATTATCCTATGGTATCTGATGTTGATCTCAGTTTGGAGGCACTTGGATGAAAATGGATAAAAATTGGAAATGATAATTGTAGCCAAGCAACATACTTTCTTAACAGTAAAACGTAGCGGATAAGAATTATCGATATTATTCAGCATCTAAATTGTGAGTAAATGACGTCATTTACTCAACCCTATTGTCAAGAGAAAATGAATATTCTCTTGCTATTGTTCTTTCTGCTTTTGAACCAAAATATCTCATAGCTCCCAGGCTAAAATTTTCACTAATCTGGTTTACATAATCACAATTGAGTCATATTATTCTCAAATGCTTCAATTATTCGGACTTTCAAAAATTGGGGTGTTTTCATCCAAGTGCCCCTTATCAAGAGAATATGAACTAAGAGAAGGAATCCCCGTGCCCCATCATGTGCACACTTTGATGCTATTTTTAGAATGTATTCTAAAAATATCATCCAATGATATCATTTATTTGATCATTTGATTTTCTGCGCGCGCTCTACGCTGTTTGCTAACGTTTTTTTTTGTGCTTTTCGTATGTTAAGCAAACAGCGTAGAGCGCGCGCAGTAAATGCGCGTGCAGAAAAACAAATGGTTTAAAAATAGCATCAAACTGTGCACATGATGGTTACAAGGCTATATAGGGGGGATTCCTTCTCTTAGTTCATTTTCTCTTGCCCTTATTCTTTATGTACATATACTCTGACATTGTTCAAATGTTCTAGTGCATTCTTCATTGAATTTTTTCTCTTCGCATTAAGGAGGACATTATCTTGATCAGATCTCGAATTTAAAAAAATATTAATTTCTATTATTTAATTTTTCGATTTTATCTTCACCATTCATGCTTTAAGCTAAAATTGGGTCCCTGTGGTCCGTCGCCGTGACAGGGATATCCATCTAAGTCTGCGGCTGTTGTCTCAAAGTAAAGCCCATGTTTTGTGTCATTGACCATGCAAACTCACATTTCTTAAAAAGGAACCCTATGAATGGTGGATAGTTAAAAATAATGGGATCGTTTAAAAAACACTCATGAAACTCCTAACTAGTTCAAAGGTGATTCTGCACCATGACGCGGTGTTGCTTTCCCGACCGCAGGTTATTGTTACAGCAAATATTTGAAACAAGTTTTGGTGGTTACCCTGTGGTGGCTCAGCGGTCTTCTCACACAAACCAAAGATGGCGGTATTTTAACGTGTCTTTTCTTTTTCTTTCTTTCCGCCTTTTCTCTTTCAAATTATCACTTCAAACTTTACATATCACGTTTCCAGTGCATGAGGATGAACCGTAGACTCAATAGGAGCCAGAGTCCTATCGTAAACGCTTCGTTTCAACGTCGACAACTCAGCAAGACCTCGCGTTCTGCCGGCACATGGGTGTTTGTCAACGTTATTCTCGCGACTTTCTTTCTCTCTGAGCTGTAAGTTTAACTTGAATTCCTCATCATTTACTTGCTAAATTTGATAGTATTGATTATTATTTTGAATTTTCTGTATACATTTAGTTGGTGGGATCACTTTTCTTAAGAACATGACCTACGAGGGCCAAAGGGACATACAGTACATGTACTCTAGTAACATTGAATGTCATTGCAATGTATATTGAAAAATCGCGATTTTCTCCCCTTCAAAGGGAAAAAGTGACCCTTGCCTTTTTTCTTTCGTGTATTTTCATTTGCAATATTTTGAATTTAATGAAAACACTGATAAACTTACAATCTTTTTAAGCCATGTCATGAAATCCCTACACTTCCTCCACCTATCCCCCTCTAAAACAAATGTACCGTTACACATGTTTGTACACATGTATATTCAAAGTACATTTATAATCAATTTTGAAATCAACTGTTCTGAAGTTTAAGGGAAAAAACCAGGTTGAGTAGGCAGTCTATTTTGTCACCTACAACATACCACAATCCACATACCACAAACTCAACACAGTTTTTCCCTCAACCTCTGAACGACTAATAGAATAAGGGAACCCCTAATTGAGACAGGAATAAAGCAGTAGTCATAAGCAAGAAAATTATGAAAGGGGTTTGAAAAGCTTGGAATATTTCAAGTGTTTATAATTGATGGATGGTATTTTTTGACAGTATGTGGGGGTCCATCGCCAGCTACCTGGAATGGCACCATCCCATCATATGGTATACAGGTGAGTTAATAATGATGGTATTAAGAAGAAGAAGAATCATAAAAACTCATATTGTGTTCATATCTCTATAGCCCATACAGTAGGTGCTTTACAATACTTCTGAAATAATTAAGAAAATATATTTAATAATCTAATAAAATAAAATAAAATGATCTTTAAAAAACTTAGTCGTAGACTGCTACAGCTGTACACTTACTACATTGCTACACTGCTTGTAACTGGCCATGGCGGTATACAAATAAACTTTATTATAACTAGAGGCTGAGTACGACTCATTTGAAGTAATTTACTTTCTAAAGAAGCCTTATAAACATAAAAAGGGGGAATATGAAACCTCTAAAATTACTCTGAAAGGTAAAAACTCAGTGGCCTCGTGGCCGCTGTGCCAGAGAATGACTCCAACCCAAACTACCACAGGGACCCCAATGCAGTTACACTGCTACATTGCTACTCAGCTACATTTATTATACAGTGATTTGCGTGCCACACTGCTACACTGAGACTGAAAGTAATTCTCATTGAGCAGCCTTTTTGGCTAGAACAAAAGTCTAGATGTTTTCCTGATAACATTCCCTAGTTCTTTAATTAGGATAAGCTGACTAGAGCATAGACATTTCAGCTTTTTGATTTTTATAAAAGTAAACATGGCTGTCAAATGTTGAAATGGTCTGCTTTTCACTTCACTGTTTTACAAAACCATTTCATATGTAGTTTTTGGAGTATACAGTACAGTGCCTGTTGGGTAATAATGGAATGTGTATATATTTTTTCCAGAATGCACTCTTGCAGTTTGGTTCACCATCAGTTTTATAACAGACTTGTTTTTGTACCTTCGACCTGTGGTAACAAGCAATACAGTCCTACTAACTCCACATCAGAAGAAGCTGCTTGGGATTAAACAAGCAGGTCATTTATAGACACTCTAATGAAGAAATAGAAAACTAGTGCACATTGTGTGTGAAGTTATACAGCATGCGGGGGTAGGCAGAAAGCAAGAGAAGGACACAAAGCAGAGTGCTTCTCTACACTTCTCGAGTGTTCTGCCAATTCCCAAGTGCTTTATAACTCCACACAGCACAGCAAGCAATTTTTATTCCTTTTATAGAATACAAATTTCAACAACCCTATTTCGTATAGGAATGATGCGATTGAACAGAACACGAGATTTATGACTGTTTTTATTTGAATATATTTTGTGGAATTTTTGATTTTAAAGTTTCTCGACCCATTTGGCTGCCAAATATAAAATATTTTTGTTCTACTGTATTATGCAGACGGTGGCTTTAAGGTTCTTACTCAAGACAAGCAGTCACCTTTATATAATCAGTCTCCTCCCACGTCACCTCTAGTTGCACCTTTAACAGGGTGTACTCCAAGAGGTCTATCCGTCACACCTCCCAAGGTATGTTTCATCTACATTTATATTAAAGCCGATTGGCCAAAGTTGTTAGTAAGTTATATATGGTATTTATGAAAAAACAATTTTCTTTAGTCTAGTAGCAGCTCCCCTAGAATATCAGGCTATACTCCACCATCGTACTATGACAAGGCTACACCAGACACAAGGTAATAATGGACAATTTTTTATGTTTAAAAAAATAATAATAAGAGGCCATTAAAGTCATCAAATTTGATCGATACTCTGAAACAATGTACATGTAACTGTGATCAAAGTCAAGGCATGGCAAACTCACGAATGAAAAGTAATTTAGCTTTTTGGATTTATATTATTGGATTCAAAAGAAAACCTGGAAATTAAGTCCTGATTTAAGGAAGTGGAATTCATGTAATGAATAGCGCAGCGGATAGGGCGAAATTCGGGCAAACAAACTTACAAGTTTACTTTCAGCAGATAATTTTCACAGCCGATCACAGTTGATCTTAGTTTACATGGGTTATTTTGTAACTTTAAGTAAAAATAATAAAATCGGTTGGTATAATCCTTGTAGCGGTTAAACAAAATTCAATGTTTGTCCGAATGAGCTATTTTTAGAATCAGTGCGCTGTGCTATTCTACTGACATCTGAGAAAGAGTTCAGAATCAAGCCGAGCTGTCAGAGGTTGTTTTGAATGAGAGCACATTGAAAACCATCCTCTATTAATTTCAAAGATGTTTAAGATTAGATAATGATATAATAATTTTATTGATAAAAGTATGCTTAATCATTGCTGTTCTTTTATCCTTTAAGTTTAAGATCTAGACATTCTTCACCAAGAAATTCTCCTTGTAAGTTGATAATGAAGCCAGAAATACATATGCATTGTCACCAGTCTACATGTACAGTATACCCACCAAAAAAGCATCTCTAAAGTTTCTTTTATTGGTTTTTCCTTTACTGTAATTTAGATTCCCCAAGTGATTGCATCAATAACTTAAACAGTTTGAAAGAATATTTGAAGGGACAAGAAGAAGAAGAGAACAGGTTACAAAGAGGTGGGAAGCTTTTCAAAAAATTTAAGTCTTGTGTATAATATCAACATTTATCTCATTAGACCTGAAATCATCATGATCAAAATAGTAAGCAACTTACATGTATGCAGACTCAGTAGTGTACTGCTTATTAACAGTGCTTGTCTTTTTTAACATCTAGGTGATAAATATGATACTGAGTCTGTGTATATTGAAGGACAGATCCACGGGGTGGGGGCAAAGGGGGACTGATGCCCCCCCTTCAGCAGGAAAATTTTTTTTTGAAGAATTAGGTGCTTTTTTATTGTTTTCCGTAGTGTTGACGGAAGAAACTCAACTCAATTAGCCCCCCTTAAATTTAGATTGGATCTGCCCTTGATGTTGCTTCAATTCCGATTCTTATGCAAGTGTGAAACAGGCTTTATAAGCAATTTCTAAAACCCTTGAAGATAATATTTTATCTGGAAAGAGCATAAACATTATAGTCATAATCCTGCTTCTGAACTGAGAGAAACTTTAAAGTATTCCTTTTTTTTAATAATTTCAAAGGTTTTGTATTTTTTCTCCACGTAGCGCAAAAATGCATAATTTTTGAATCTGAGCATGTAATACTTTTGATAGTGCTTGTGCATCTCAGAAATCATCTATTGCAATAGAGCCTAAAGATTAGAATACTCATACTGAAGGTCTGAGATTGAGCCAAAACTTCTGCACAAGGTTTATTAAAGATTAAGCCAGTGTCAATTAGTCTAGTTAAAATTATCATAAATCTTGGCTGCAACTTTCACATGCTCATGTTCCTGCATAAGTTTTTCATATTTGTAAGTAATAAATGTTTTTATTTTTGCTTGACACAGCTTTATCAGACTCCCTTTCACAAAATCGTACTCCATCCTTTTGGTCACCATATCGAAATGACTTCACACCTCAACTAGGAGTATATCGAATCGCCAGAAGGTATAGTATTGATCATTTGTTAACTTTTGAGGTAATTAGTAACATACTATCCTGCAAAATTCTGGAATATCTAACATGGGAATAAAAGGCGATAACTTTCCAGCTCCTGTCTGGAATTGGTAATTTTAAAAACTGAATTTCAGGATCGTATCAATTCTTCCCACATGTAAATATAAATTTGAAGAATAAACCTCATTATCAATTGGTGATGAAATTGGATATGTAAAGCCCAAGCTCAAATGGTTCATATTTTGTGTTTACAACACTTTCCAATCCTAATCGAAATTGAAGTTAGCAATTTTTTGTCTCAACAGACTCTAGAATTAAGATTTTGGTGGATGTCAATCAAGTGTTACATGTACCATGACGTTGTTTGAAAATACAAAGTTTTCAAGGGCACATGCCTATGTAATGTGGTAAAAGTGCCTTGATTGACGTCCACCAAAACCAAGTTTGTCACAACAGCAAGTTGTCCGATTTCGCATGTGCCATCGTGATTGTTCTTTAATTTGTTTATTTTCTGTAGATCTCCTGATTCCAGTCTATCAAGGGATGATGATGATTCAGCTTATTCATCAAGCAGAGCAGAAGAAGTATGTGTGTTTCTTAACTTCCTTTTTTACAGTTTCAGCTAAATTACAGCCTCCATCCATCATAGAAAACTTGCATGTATCTCAAACCACTGGAAATTTGATGTGTGAAGCCAAAAATCTAGAACCCGGATTACAGCAAGTTGTCTTCGTTGCTCAATAAAGACAATGCATATAGATAATATTTTTTATGCCAGGCGCAAATATTATATTGGTGGTGCTTTGTGTTGAGCTCATCTTTTATAATCCTTGTAGATGTGGCTGAGGATAGGTGTGACAAGAGAGGATCTTGATTACTGGACAGAAAACTGTCGCAAGGTAAGTTAAAGTTTTGGTATCTCATAGGGATCGTTGTTAACACAGAAATTGTGCCGTCTCATACACTATATATATGTTATTTGCCGGCCAGGAGGTCCGGATAGGGAAAAACTGTGCCCGAGGTCTTGAATATACGGACCGAGGGCACAGTTTTTCCCTATCCGGACCGACTATAGGACGGTAAGTAACTTATTTATTTTTTTCCCGTATTTTTTTTACTTGCTTTGGTAATCGTTTTGTGTTGTCTTTTAGCGGCAAAGGATACCGGACCGCACGCGCGGGCAGATACTTACAAAATACCGCCCGCTCAAACAGCCAATCAGAACGCACGATTTTTTAGGATACCGGACCGGAAAAAAATAAACCTCTTTATTATTATTTATTATTTCTTATTATAAGTTACACTTTACAACTTTGCGGGGTAACCTAGACGAAGTTGCTATCAGTGTCTTTCATCATATCTTATCTTCATTCCTTATCATTCTAACAATTCCACAAGTTCTCTTTTCTATTGTTTCTTCTTTCAAGAGTGTTTTTAATAGCGATAAAATTGCTTTAAGATTTCCGCAATCTGTGATAGGATCCATTTTTTTCTTTTTTAGTGGCTCTGTCAGACGATTCTCCAACGTTTAGTAGAGCAGATAGACTCCATTAATGATACCCTGTGCAAAATTGGATGTCAAGAGCTGCAAGTTGGAAGTAAGTCTTTCTTGAGATACTACTTCGAATAAAGTACAAGTCTTCCTTCCTAAGCTGAATGGCCATCTTGGGTTTGAATAAAGTGTTAGTGGTAATGGTTGGGAGAGGGGGAGGGGAGGAGGGGGAGTGAGTAGTTGTAGTTGAAAAACGTATGGATGGTTCTGAAAGGCTTGACTTACTCTGAATAGCATTTTTATTAACCTACCTTATGTCTTTGTAAATTAAGCGTTTCTTCAAAAATAACAAAAAATTCCCCGAGCTTTCGGGAATTAGTGCTATTTTCAGGGATCATAATGGTATTATTCGTCATTAACAGATCTTATGTTTTAAATTATATGCGCGAGTGCGCGCCATCAAAGTTGTGTTACCTTGCGCGCGCTCTTATATTGGTAAATAGCTTGATGGTTAACCTCTACCCTAGACTCTAGCCATTTTCTTTAATTGTATCTTTCTTAATTTCCGATGAATTTGGTGTCTTTCCATGATATCCCGTAGCCTGTCCTGACATCATGCTCAGCTAGCTCGGATTTCTGGATCTTATAGTCGTACACATAAAATTTGTTAATAACGAATAATATTATTGTAATCCCTAAAGATGGGCGCCAATGCTCGATAGCTCGGGGAATGAATCATTTTTGATTTACAATTTAAACAAAACAACACCGTCAACAATTTTGTGTCTGTCTGTTTAGCCATCAGTCTCAGTTCACTACGACACGTCTCTCAAGCCAAGGCTGACCAAGTTCCATTCCTTCAAGTAATCATACCTTATTTGGAAGCTTCAAATAACCAGGAGTATCTTGTGCAAAGAATTCGAGGTACTGTATATAGCGATATATATAGAAAAATTATCAAATAGACGGGCAGTGTTTGCCATTCACTAATTCACATTTATTCGCCGACGGCGAAGTGTAACGAAGATGAGGTTGTTATTCCCAATATTCACTGAGCCTGAGGTGAATAATTGTTTTAGTATAAATACACAGGTGAATCTTTTTAAAAAAGGGGAAAAAAGAAGATAAAAGACACATTCTAAAACTCCGCTACGCGTCGTGATTTGCTACGCTTTTCTCGTGTTCCCTCAACATCCCGCGTGTTTAGATCAGAGTATCTATTAAAATTGTTAAATTCAAAGTTAGGAAACAGCAACAAAGCGGCTGGCCGACATTTTGGATTATCAGCGCGCGAGATTTTCAATAATCACCTGTGTATTTATACTGAAGACTAATAATGAGGTTCATGAGATTATTATTGTTATCTATTATTATATTGAGTTTTCTATTTCTTCTGTCGTGTCCAATATAGCGGCTACTCGAATACTCTAAAAAAAACTTGCTTGCTGAGTTGTGTGATGTTATAAATCACTTGAGGATTGGCAGAACACAAGAGAAGTGTCAAGAAGCACGACGCGGAAATAAAAGCAGGCGCGTGCTGTGTGCTCTCACAATTCACGCGCTCCCAACCAATCAAAACGCAGGATTTTAAACAGTTATTCTATAATTACGGTAATCTTTATCGTTAATAGAGCTCGCCAAAGGAGGCTGCATGAGCGTTTTTAGATGGAACTCTGGCGGAAAATTCAGAGGCAAGGACTGGGAGTCAGACCTACTGACAGACTCACAGGTTAGTTATGAAATGTTGGACATGTTTACATGCCTTCCTTGTAAGATACGCAACTCTTCTCTTTTTACTGCGCTTCCTGCTCGCAGCTGCTATCGGTAGTTCCCTTGCAGAAAATTGCTGTTTGAACATTTATTTCCTAGGTTGTATAGGCATAGAAATGCTTTAAACATATGCAGATACATGCTAAGCTTGCATTGGATTAGCCTCCTCCTCAGCCGTCGGTTTCGGTCCCAGATTCTCACGGGCCCTCTCCACTAGGGGACTAGCATAGGATGCTTTTAAATAAAAGTTTGAGTGAATGAACCCATTGCCTCACTGCATAACTGAGAGGGGTGAGATGTATCTGTATTTGTTATTATATTGTTTGTGGGTCACGGAACAGTCGCTGGCTTTTCAGCATTCATTTGTTTACCATCATCCTTAATAGTTTTCACTAGTATGTGGTCTATCGTGGTTATGTATGACTTTTCTTGAATGAGAGTTCGGGATTCTTGCCAATTTTTACCACTATTCCTCCATCTTATTACAGGGATCAGTCTCCAGGATGTTAAGCATTTACTAACGTCTATATGCCATTTATCACATTTAGATAGTCATGCACATGTTTTGTACCTACATGGACTCGAGGCTGCCCGCTGATCCAAGGTTCCCGGATGGTGGTACCTTTACTGGGCTTCATTTTCTCAAGACACCAGACAAACCAGGTATGTAAATTACTTACACAAACGGATAGAGTCCCAGTTTCATTACTCTTAACATAGATATAAAAGCCATAGCAAAATAATCCTAGAGAGATGTGGGGAGGGGGGTTGGAGAGAGGGAGAGATATGTGACAGCTGACCTTCAGAACGAACTCAAGGTCAACCAATCAGAAGTGAGGATTTGACACTGTATTTTGGTTAGCATTTCCCATGATTCTAACAAAAGACCCAAGAAATTTCAAATTCTTCATTCTTTTCATTGATCGTAAATGCTGTTTGTCGAACTCATGTTGGATTTCCATTTCAATCAACGAGAGAAATCTACATTGTACTCACCCCCTGCTAGGAAAATGCTAATTAAAAATAGTTGACCTATTATTCCTTCGGGAAATGCTGTCAAATCAACTGGTGCCTTTGCCCTCTCCCCACCGAGAAACAAGTGTTTCCCAGTCTGAAGGGAAGGTCGAGTAACGAGCTAAGAAAGTGTTTTTGACATCAACGTTTTGGTTTTTACTTTCTCGTCCCATTTTGTTCACCATATTCTCCTCCTTACTCTTTAATCTTGTTTTACAGATGCGAGGAAAAGTGACTTATGCATTTACATGTCACGACTTCACCCTCCTCACTACAAAGTTAGTCTTCTTGATCTCTTCAACCTCTTAAATGCTTCCGCCATCTTAGTACGACCACTTATGGACTTCATCCACTTCTTATTTTTTATCCTATTTTTATTTATTTTCCTTCTAGGTGGTTATAGAAGATGAGGTTTTTGATTTAGCAAAGGTAGTGTTTGTCTCGTCTTTCCTCGACAACGTATTTCTTTCCTTTTCCAATTCAACCTGTGTTTCGTTCGTGTGGCATAGCTTCTTCTTTTTTCCAACTTCTACAGCTTCCTCTAGTCTAATAATCCCTCCCCCCCCCCCCCCCCCCACTGATCTATATCTATATCCAATCTCCTTTACAACATCGTTTTTTAGTGAAAAGAGACTTTAAAAGGTTAGCTAAGCTGTGTGTGTGTTTATTGATGTTGTTTGTTTGTTTTTTTCCTCATCTGTTCCTCATCTTTTACAAGCCCCAAACGTCAAACTGCACAGTTGCCCTTATTAACCTACTCTCTTCTCCAGGGTCGAAATAACTTATTCCACGCTATCATATTCTTTTTAAATCACGTCAAGACAAATCAAAATGGAATGTTAGGGTAAGAACTCTCACACTAGCTTCTTTTTTACTAATCTTCCATTTAAATGACAAGAGATCTGGGGTGCTACCATTTACCCGAAAAACTGAACCGGAAATTCAGGTTGGAAAACAAGAAGTATGAATCTTTCCGTTGGGAAACCTCCGGAAAACTCGATCTTACAATTGAGGTCATCCACTTTTCCCGCTCTTTTTAGTTCTTTCGGTAGACGCGCGTGCCATTTTTCAAAAGTCAAAGTTTCCCGCTCTTTTCATTATCGAATTAATTTCCAACCGGATTGATTGGTTTGAATGGTAAGCACCCCTGATCTGTTGATTTTTTCTCGTTTCACAGCCGCGTTAACTTGGGTCTATCAGGAGTGAATATTCTCTGTATCATCAACAAGAAGTAATTAAGGAAAGAATATCCTCCATCCAGGAGCAGAACTACACTCTGGTTGGATCAATATCGGGAGCGCAGACAACAAGTTGAAGACGTCTTGGAAAATAGGTGTTTCAGGCGCTATAATATGCATCATAATCAGTCTTTTCTTTGCCAGGTCTCTTGAACTTCCTTTATTTGTGTTACACCTTGGGGACCTCACCTCCACGCTATTGATTCATTTTACGGCATTATAATTTTTTATTTTTTTTTTTGTTTTGTTGTTGTTTGTTTGTTTGTTTTTGTTTTTGTGTTCCTTTCGTAATATCTTTATTTTGACTGATACTTACGTTTATATTAGATTAGCGCCAAATCAAGACTGGGTAGGGTGGGAAGGTGAAATAAAGATGATCATTTTTAAGAAGGCTATTGTAGCATTGCCTATTCGCGCAAACGTGCTCGCTTTTTAATATAAAGTGGAAATGCAGAGAATCGGGGACAAGGACAGGAATCAGGACAAGGACAAGAATCAGGACAAGGACAGCAATCAGGACAAGGAAAGCATTCTGAACAAGGACAGCAATCTTGACAAGGAAAGCAATCGGGACAAGGAAAGCAATCGGGACAAGGACAGGAATCGGAACAGGAATCAGGACAAGGACAGCAATCGGGACAAGGACAGCAATTTGGACAAGGACAGAAATCGGGACAGGAACAGGAATCAGGACAAGGACAGGTTGGGGACAAGAACAGGAATCGGGACAAGGACAGGATTCGGGCCAAGGACAGGATTCGGGACAAAGACAGGATTAGGAAAAAGGACAGGATTCGGGAAAGGAACGGGATTCAGGACAAAGACAGGATTCGGGACAAGGACAGCAATCGGGACAAGGTCAGGATTCGGTAACAAGGACAGGATTCGGGATAAGGACGGGAATCGGGACAAGGACAGCAATCAGGACACATGGACAGGATTAGGGACAAGGACAGGAATTGGGACAAGGACAGGAATCGGAACAGGACTCAGGACAAGGACAGCAATCGGGACAAGGACAGGATTCGGGACAAGGACAGGAATCAGGACAAGGACAGGAATCGGGACAAGGACAAGAATCGGGACAAGGACGGGAACATGGAGATTGAATAGGACAGGAACATGGACAAGGATAGGAATCGGGACAAGGACAGGAATCAGGACAAGGACAGGAATCGGGACAAGGATAGGAACATGGACAAGGACAGGAACATTGACAAGGACAGGAACATGGACAAGGACAGGAACATTGACAAGGACAGGAATCGGGACAAGGATAGGAATCGGGACAAGGATAGGGACATGGACAAGGACAGGAACATGGACAAGGACAGGAATCGGGACAAGGACATTCTTGCTTTCCTAAGGCCCACGGATTAGACTCGGCGAGTGAAAAAAAGATGTTAGAAAGCGCATTTTGTGAAAAAAACTAAAGTGCAAACACTAAAAGTGTGCAACACTTTGCACTATTTAGTAGTAAATAGTGCTGATTAAACAATAGAAAACACTATGATTCGTATTATTTAGCAGTATTTATGTATACTACTTCTACTAGAGTGATTTTATTTGACCGTTTACTATTTAACTAAGAAAAATTAATACCAATGCCACTATACCACTTCTACTATCAAATTTTCCAGAAAAGGTAACGAACAGGTAACCCACTTAGGCGCTACAACTTGACTGAATCTGATTAACAAGATGATTTTTCAACGATTGGCACTTTTTGAAACGGTTTATCATTTTTGTTTGGAGGATAATCATGCAGACCTCGAACTATGCAAAGCGGTTCCTTCCCTCCCTCCGTCTGTATTTCCTTTCTCTTTTTTTCTCTTTTGGTTGCTCAATTAAATCAAACATGGAGCAAAACTAATTGAAATTTCAAATTACAACAACTTTTTAATTTCGATGTGGATAGAAAGTGTTTCCTTGCCTCTGTTAGTCCCTTCCTTCTTTCCTTCCTTCCTTCCTTCCTTCCTTCCTTCCTTCCTTCCTTCCTTCCTTCCTTCCTTCCTTCCTTCCTTCCTTCCTTCCTTCCTTCCTTCCTTCCTTCCTTCCTTCCTTCCTTCCTTCCTTCCTTCCTTCCTTCCTTCCTTCCTTCCTTCCTTCCTTCCTTCCTTCCTTCCTTCATTGTATTAAACATGGAATCAAAGCTTATTGAACCTTCTGCTACACAACTCGTCATTTGATGCTGATGGAAAGCAGTTATTTTCCTCTGCTTGTCTTATCTTCCGTTCTTCCTCTTTTCTCTTTCATTACCATATCGTATCAAACGTAGGAGGAAAACTAATTGAAACTTCAAAATACTTAACAACTTACGTGTTTCCTTAAATGAAAACGATAGCTCTGGCTTCTCTGGAAAGTTACTAACGATAAAAATGCAGATCTGTACTTTGCAAAACTGAATTTAGTTTTCCAAAGTTTACTGCAAGTTGAACGCAAGAATGTATCATGACTAAGAGTGGAAAACCTTACCTTGTTTGTTCAGTGATTAGTCTTTCTGGAAGATGCCCAGTTCGTGTTCAGAGCACAACCTAATATAGGTTAGCACAAGTGGTCTGAAATGAAAAGCACGTGTAAGAAAAAAATATCAGACAGCGGGTCCAATTATCAAATTAAAGCATTCAAACTACATAGTCTGCTCTTAACATCTCTCTTCTCCAGGGTCGAAATAATGTATAGTCTGCTCTTAACATCTCTAGGGTCGAAATTATGTATTCGACAATATCATATAGGTTGCAATCAATAGACGTTACTTCCGGTAATAGCTCATTTTTGATGGCTTGTAGAATCCTGGAGGTTGTTTTTGGTTTGATGTGAAAATAGTCAAATACAATAGTTTGAGGACTTATTTTGGTATGTTTTGACTTAGCATCTACTAGTTGCACCCCAGCAAACCGCTTGTTTGCCCAGTCAACTCCAAAAAGTCACGTGATTGATAGTAAGCAATATCGTTAACATCATTGTCTTTGTTCAAACCAATCTATCCAGCCTTATCCAGCTTTACAGCCATTCTCAATCGCACGCGCCGCTCTAAGGATTGTTTCTTTCGCGACGAAGTAGCTTTCGGTGCAAGTCAATGAAGGTGTTTCCATGACATTCTATAGGCACGTGCCCTTATAGCTTTGTGTTTTCCGACAATGTTATGGAAACGCCTTGTGATTGACGTCCACCAAAACCTTCTTCGTCGCGACAGAAATAATCGCAAGAGGGCTCGTGTGATTGAGAGAGCTGTAAATCGACAGCTTTTTCTAACAGTAAAGTGGTTTGGATGAGCTTACAGCGGTTAATATATACATGTATATATATATATATACATACATATATACAGCCATTTGCAAAAGTTATGGCCGCTTTCAATATATATACAAGTATATCAATAAAAATAAAGATATAAAGAAACATAGAAACATAGTATTGCACAAACTCAAGTTAAGGATGGTGGGTACAGTTCGCGACCCAATTTTATTTGAATGAAACTGTGTCAATTATTTAGAGTACCCAAGGGGCTATCTAAAAACGTGAAGACATTTTAGTGGGGGTACCCACGCATCCAAGCGATATAATTGTCATTAAAGACCCGATGACGTGGCGCATTTTGAAGCACTTTAAAAAATCGCTTATCCCTTGTGTTTGGCTTAAGTACATCGACATTTTGTCTAAATAATCTTAAACATAAATATTTTTCATATTAATAAAAAGGTTTCAAGTCGTAAAGATGAAAGTACATTTTTGTGCAGAAGTAGCACATTCAAAATTATCTTAAGTGTTTACAAAACATACAAAGCAAATGGGGTCGCCATGCGGTTTTAGTAGTTTTAATTTTTTGAATATCAGATTTCAAATAGCTTTTTTCCAGTGATGGTTACAAATTTCCTCCACCACCTCCTCTGAGAGACGTGGTTGAGCATTGCATTATAGGATACGGTAAACATGGCGGACAACTGCAAGAACTACTCGAAGAATACGGTCACAAAATGCTCTAGAGAATGCAACAAGAAATCTTGTAGGGATAACTGAGAATTGTATATAGCCTCAAGATTGTCATAGAAGAAACTAAGTTGTTTATAGTAGATGAAATTTCAGTTTAAAACTTCGCATTGAATGTAAGAACAAACTACCAAACCCAAACTTTTTTTCGGCGATCGATTCATGAAGTTAAAGTGCCTCTTTACATTCACTACACCCACTTTTTAACTGCTCCATCAGGTAATCTAACTCAATAATAATAACTAGTATAGTATTGATTTCTGTGAAACAGTGCTCAATACATGGGTGTAGAGCGTGATATATATAGTAAGAAAAGAAAGAGAAAAATAAACTACAATTTCATCCCTACAAGCCTGTTTCGTGGTTGCCTACTCCAATCCCCTGATGAGTGGGCAACTACGAAACACGGGCTCTGTAGGGATGAAATTGTAGTTCATTTGTCTCTTTCCTTTCTTACTATATATATATCTTTTTCTTGTCGTTTTGCCTTAAACCAAATATTGGTTTTGCTCTAATATGCTAAGTACTTAGAGAAGAACAGGTATGGTAAATACGGTACATATTAGATAGAGGTTAGGCGAAATCCGATGAGAAAATGAGTATTGTAGTTTGTACACAAGACATAAATCAACACGACCGATAATCTGCATTTCGTCTGTGAGTGAACTATATTTCCTCACTTTAAGACAATAGGTAGCCAACAGGTTCACAATTATTTCAAAAAATAACTTATTATCCAGGTTGTCATTCAAGTATTTTTATCAAAGGGACTGTTCGTAAAACATTTAAATAAGAGAAACAATTCTGTTTATTTCGTATCGACGTGACAACAGCGCTGTGCAACCACATCGTTTTCTCGATGGGAAATATCGACTGTATTCCTGCGGAATTAGCTAGCAGGTAATTTAACATCCTTTATGCCACATTTTAGGATACAATCACTAGCACCCCCATAAGACCTCTTGTGTCCTGAGATTAGTCAGTAAATAAAACAATTTTTAGAATCAGTTCTTTGAGACACGCAATGTATTTTTATTTAATTCGTTATGAGTAGGAGTTACTGCTCACGATTTACCTTAAGTTACAATTCTTGAATTAAAATTAAAGGTTTGAAATTAAACAAGATATGGAGTTATAGCTTAGACGTGCTTTATATTGCGGCATTTAGTTAATCTAGTTTTTTATCCTTTGCGTGCACTATAATGCTGTCTGCATTTTAAGAGGTCTACCACGCATTCACCTAATTTTTCTTATCCTCCTCTTTCCCATCATGCACCCGAGGTCCTCCCTGCAGTCACCGTTAGAATCTCTTATTTCGCAATGACCAGAACACTGTCTTGGATGTGGCTTGAAGACCCTCCTCTTTCCCATCATGCACCCGAGGTCCTCCCTGCAGTCACCGTTAGAATCTCTTATTTCGCAATGACCAGAACACTGTCTTGGATGTGGCTTGAAGACCCTCCTCTTTCCCATCATGCACCCGAGGTCCTCCCTGCAGTCACCGTTAGAATCTCTTATTTCGCAATGACCAGAACACTCTCTTGGATGTGGCTTGAAGACCCTCCTCTTTCCCATCATGCACCCGAGGTCCTCCCTGCAGTCACCGTTAGAATCTCTTATTTCGCAATGACCAGAACACTGTCTTGGATGTGGCTTGAAGACCCTCCTCTTTCCCATCATGCACCCGAGGTCCTGCCTGCAGTCACCGTTAGAATCTCTTATTTCGCAACGACCAGAACACTGTCTTGGAGGTGGGTTGACGATGTTTCTCTTGCGCTCAGCAACAGCACCGACCGCGAAGGCAGCAACGGTAAAAATAAGAAAGAACTGCATTTTCTGTAACGAGTAAATCAAAACAGAAACAAGCTTAATATAAAATCTTCTAGAAAAATTTTTAAATACTCGGTGCCTCCTATAACTGTGCTCAAAACTCATGACATGATTCCTCGTTTCAAACTGATATATTACAGTGTGACCACTATAGCTGGGGCCACTTACTTTAAACAGCGAGAACCAATCAATTCATAAAAACAATACATTTCAATTTTGGGTAGAGCGAACCAGATAGCAGCAGAAAACTAGCCTTTCGACATATTCCTTTATTCCCACGACAAAATGAGTGATTTACACGAAAAATAAGGGTCAAATTAAGATAATTAGCATTAAATTACCATTCTCGTGTAGTGTGTAGGTTTCTGAATTGATTTGGTATTCTCGACTACCCAAAGTTGGAATGTATTGTATTCATTCTACATTTTAATTGCTTGTCTTGTTGGTGTGAGTGGTCCCGGTGAAAGTACTTCCACAGTAAGTATACAGTCAATTGAAGAATTGTTGTCGGGTTCAGAAACATAGAACAAGAGATGAGACCGAAATGGCACATGGGAAATGACAATAATGTTATAATTTCTTCATTTGCGCCATCCATGCAGTCGGTTTAGAATGCCAAACGCGTATTAAAAACAGTGGATGATGTCACGGGTCGTCGGTCACGACATGTATCTAATTAACGTACTTCCCATGTGCCATTTCTTTTTTTTTTTCATTTGACAAGGTACCCAGACATTATGTATGAAGTTCTGAAAGTTAGAACTGGATGTGAAAAGTTAATTGATATTCTATGGTTATTATATGATGGAACAATCGGGAAAATATGTGGAGATAATACTGATTTTCCTATTGAAGCAGGGACCAGACAAGGTGGTGTGGAAAGTCCTCCAGTATTCAATTGGTTCTTTGACTGGGTACTCAAGGTCGCTGCCCGTGAAATTGACCAACGCTTTCCAAATGGATGGGGAATACCATGTACATATACAATCGCTAATGCATGCCATCAACGGAGTACTGGACGAATGAATGGTGTGGAGATAATTAAATGGCTTTTATATGCTGATGATGTTGCTGTGCTGTCAAAGGATCTTACTGATCTACAGGAGATACTGGAAATCATCCATGGAACATGCTTAAGATATGGGCTTGAGTTAAGTTTTTAGAAAACCAAAACACAGGTATTTCATGATGTGCAGCTTATGGAAAAGAAGAGCTTATTAAATATATCAGGACATGATATTGAAAATGTAAAAGAGTTCAAGTATCTTGGTCATATGTTTTATAGTGATCAGAAGGAAAGTTTTGTCGATAACAGAATATTAAGTGCAACAGGAAAATTCCATGAGCTCAAGAACGTCCTTACAGATCATAAAGTATCTATCAATACACGCAGAAAACTCTTGGAATCCTGTATCAGATCCAGACTTACTTACTGTACTGAGGCTGAACTACCAAATGAAGATGAACTAAAAAAGCTTGAATCCTGTTGGTTTGGTCTACTAAGAAGAATGGTACGGAATGGCTGGAAAAGGAAAATGAACAGTGACGGAGAAGAAACGTTTGCCTTTAAATATAGGAACTCAGACCTGGAGAGAATAGTGGGAACCCTGGCACTTCGTGATTTTATATACATACGCTACTTGAAGTACCGATTGCACATGTTTGTAGGAGACCAAATCAGTTCAAATTTAACGAAACAGTTGCTGTTTGCAATTCCATCTGCTAAACATGTTAGAGATCCATGGATCAAAATTAGTCACCTACTTAATGCTGATAAACACCAAGCTAAGAAATCTACACAAGACAGAAAAGTTCTAAAAGGACTACTACATCAGAACTTTGGCTCTGTGTAGACTATATAGTCCCTGCTGATCAACTCATAGTTGGAAATAGCGGAATAACACTGATACTGATACTGATTTCCGTCTCGGCTTCTATTTTCTATGTTTCTGAACCCTACAACGATCCTTCAATTGAGTGTATATTCTCATTTACATATATCAGTATCATAGCACAATGAAGAGAAACTGAAAAAGTCCTTTGTATCGCATGACGTCATGATTGTCATAGCGGGAAGGCTAAAAATTTCACCGCCGCCTCTGATCAAACTAGTGTGGACGCGAAACAATTTATCCGTTTTCATGTGTGGACGGATATCTTTTTTTCGGTTTCGATGCGAAAGATTACGAATTCAAATTTATCCGGCATAGCATTGACGGGGCTTTAAAGTATGAACTGCGGGGCCTAACAGGCAACATAACTTTAAGTAATATGTACAGATATACAACCACGAGCCGAAGGCGAGATACAACACTGATACAACACGGACACTCATATCGTATATTACTTATGAAACGTCTAGGTGTATACATTCATATTCTAATATAATTTTAAAGATAAAATTGGATTTGGCTAAAAAAAATTGGAGTTGAAGTTTATGCAAATCAGGAGGATTTCTATTGTGTTTCCCTTCTAATTATTACTGAAATAAAATATTGATTGATTGATTAAAATAACTGCATAACAAACAAAAATACATTCGAAAATGTAAAACTAAAATCCTAACTTGTCATCATTATAATATGAGTTCATCCACATTATCCATTTTCCTCCTGTTATAATGTAAGGTCCGTCGCACGTTAAGTTTTTTTTCCATTTCATTGATCATTCAAATTTCTAGTATAAATAAATCCACTAGAACTAAGTTTTTGTAGTCAGTCCAAGTCAAGTTTGCACCAGTTTGTTTTATAAGTACTGATTTTTCTCGTTCATTTTGCCGGTTCTTGATTTACTTTAGTTATTCTCTATATTCAACTTCTATACTTTGTTGTAGAAACCGTAGTTCAATTGCAAGGTATTAAAACTCCTGGTCACGACCCATACACCTCGGCATTTGAAATTCGCGAATGATAAAATACAGTGACGAGTATTTGACACGACATCTTATATTCTTTTTATGTCTGTTTTTATTTCAAAGTTCTAGTACTTTGTATTATTTTGAAGTCTGAGTAGTAAGGCTTTGAAATGGGTGCGGTCGTATTTGATGGGGGTATCAAACTACTGCACGCGGTACAAATAAGAAACCCTGGTTCGTCAATGAGCTCATGAATAATTAGTGAGTATAAGATTTCAAACTCATCACTAGTAGATGAGCTAGGCGTTAGGTGCATGCTTGTGAGATGAATATATATGTAAAATACTATATGACACAAAATATACTGGCTAAGATTTTTATTGAAATGTAATCGAAGTTTAATTTAATTTAAATATATTTAAAGTAGTGTAATGTAGAGGCAAGAAACAGCTTGGAAGAATAACTATACTCTATAACTTGAGTCTGCTAGCGTCTGCTAGGCGAGGACCGAGTATGCAAAACCATATCTTGCATATTGATGGTGAGGATGCGCGAGTGATTTTGGAGCTCTCCTTGTGAAGAAACAAAGCAGATATTGAAAATATCGATTTAAATGAAAAGTCCTTGGATCGCATTCAATGTAGTTTACTATTTAGTTATTCGAGGTTTCGGTTTAAGAAAAAATGCGAGGAAATAATCAAAAACACTGAAAGTTCTTGCGATTGAGATTACGAATTGAGTTAGATAATCTGAAAATGTTCACAGTGATCGGGAGAATTGAAGAAGACTTGGATAAAACATTTCTTTACATTCGTTAATTTTTTGTTGTCCCATTATGTTAGTACAGTTACATCTACACCAGTTCGGTATTCTAGGATTCCATATATTTTTTTATGGTTATAGGTGTGTCTAAGCGAAAGTTTTTCAAGTTTTAAAACGTCCATAAATGGCATATTGAAGTGAAAGCGTTTTTCGATTTTCGTGTATTGATATAAATGGAAATTTACCAGTCGAACTTGCAAAGAATGATCGCTTGTCTCCCGAGCCGGATACTCATTTTTAAGCTTTCGAAGATTGATCGAATCGTTTAGTACTTGATTTTAGCAGAGAACCCTGACTGGGAAAAAACTCCACTCAAATACACAACTGGGTGTGGAAATCGAACCGTGCTCGCAGTAATGCATTAGCGGCGTATAGAGGACTATATGATGCATAAATGTAGAATTTAGGTTTTGGACGATTTTCGAATGTTATTTTGGTCTGTTTTTCATCGTGCCTCCTTTCAAGGTGTGGCGAATCCTTCCACATTGATTACTTCAGGCCAGTATGAAGTGTGAAACATTTTCATTGAGCATTATACACGCAACTCATCACTTAGTCTCGCTTACCTCAGCTGATGTGGCTTCACTTTCTTGAGGTACACTTTTACAGGCAATTTGCAAAGAAAGCTTCGAGTTGAAATCTTCCCAACTGTCTTGTGACTGTTAGATTATTTCTTTATGTCAGTTTTCCTTTTATATGCTCCGAATTCAGTTAACATTTGAATGACAATGATTAGTGGGCACGCATCGAAAAACAGAAGAAACAATTGGCAAACAAAGAAGCCGGAAGTCATGGAGGGATAAGACTGGAAAATGTTCTAGAAAATAAATGGAGAAAAAAAGAAGAGAAGTTATGAAGCAAAGCGAAAGATCCAATGACTGAAAAAAGCTTTACAGGCAATTTGCAAAGAAAGCTTCGGTTTGAAATCTTCCCAACTGTCTTGTGACTGTTAGATTATTTCTTTATGTCATTCTCCTTTATGCTCTGATGAATTCAGTAAACATTTGAATGAAAATAATTGGAGAAACAAAAGAAGAGAAGTTATGAAGCAAAGCGAAAGATCCAGTGACTGAAAAAAGCTTTAGAAATGAATGGATTATTCTGCTTAGGTATATTGGCAGCGTTTTTTTGGGATCGATAAGTTAACGTTTTTAGCTGAGATTTGGCGACGATTTGGAGTCGGTGACACGATTTTTTCAGCGAATGTCTGTAAGCTTTGTGTAAAATTCCGTATTTATATTTCAGATTTTGATTTTATTACACACAACTCGGCGTATCAGGTCAATGAGCTTTACATACTTCACTGTCTCCTTTTTTCCACAGAATAGCCCCAAAATCACTCGGGCATCGATCGCCGCCCTTTCACACGCAAGGAGCAGAGTCTTCAACAAAACTTATACTTAAAACCACGCTTTCTTAAATGACTCTCTTAATTCTCTCGATAACTGGAAAACATTCTAAAGTATCAAACTAAATCTATGCTCTCCATCCCAAACAATGCCGGGGTTAATTTTTGAGTTGGATTCCCGATACAGTTTTACCAAGTCAAGCTGTTTTTTCCACGCGATTTTTCAACTTGAAAACAAAATCTTGAAGAACTCATTGCAGTGGCGGATCCAGAGGAGGGGTGCAGGGAGTGTGCACCCCTCCCTGGTTCGCATTTGTGCCCCTATACTTCGAAGATTACCAATACGAAATATGTTTTTTCCTTTTGATTCTAAGGGGTGCACTCGTCCCCTGAACAAGCTCCTGAATCCGCCTCTCTCTGCATTACGCATCTTACCAAACTCCCTCGAAATTTGATTTCATTGATCAATTAACTATCTCATCGCAACTAATTTGGAAGCGCTACCACTATCACTACCACTACCACTACCCCTACCCCTACTGCTGCAACATAAGGTAGTGTCTATTGCTCTTCCTACCGAATAACGCCCAGCAGGAGTTGCTACAAGGGGTAAATAGGTAATAATAATCATGGGTGTGTTTATATATATATACATATATTAAATCTAATTATAAAACTTATCAGCAAAATGCTTATTGAATAAATGCGTTTCAAGCTGCTTCTGAATGATTGCTTGCTGCTGGCAGTGCGGATTTCTGCTGGGAGGGTGTTCCACAGCTTAGGCGCAGCAAAACAACAAGGTAGTGTCTATTGCTCTGCCTACCGAATCACGCCCAGCAGGAGTTGTTGCAAGGGGTAAATGGGTAATAATAATCATGGCTTACACAGGTTTGTCTGTCTCATCTTCCCTCGACAACAAATTTCTTTCCTTCTCCAACCCAACCTGTGTCTCATTCTTGTTGCAAAGCTTCTTTTCACCCCACTTCTCTAGCCTCCTCTAATCTAATTACCCCCCCCCCCCCCAGATCTATATCAAATCTCCATTACAACAACGTAATTTTTTTTGTGAAAAGAGACTTTAAAAGCTAAGCTACGCTGTGTGTGTGTTTATTGTCGTTGCTTGTTTGTTTGTTTTTTCCTCATATTTTCTTCATCTTTTACAAGCCCCAAACGTCAAACGTACTGCACAGGCGGCTCTTATAAACCTACTCTCTTCTCCAGGGTCGAAATAACTTATTCCACGCTATCATATTCTTCTTGAATCACGTCAAGACAAATCAAAATGGAATGTTAGGGTAAGAACTTTCGGACTAGCTTCTTTTTTACTAATCTTCCATTTAAATGACAAGAGGTCTGGAGTGCTTACCACTTACCCAAAAAACTTAACCGGAAATTCCTGTTGGAAAACAAATGGTTTGAATGTTTCCGATCGGAAAGTTCCGTTTCCACTTTTCCCGCTCTTTTTAGTTCTTCCGGTAGACGCGTGTACCATTTTTCGAAAGTCAAATTTTCCCGCTCCTTTCTTACAATCAGCGAATTAATTTTCAACCGGATTGATTAGCTTAAATGGTAAGCACCCCTGATCTGTTGTTTTTTCTCGTTTCACAACCGCGTTAACTTGGGTCTTTCAGGAGTAAATATTCTCTGTATCATCAACAAGAAGTAATTAAGGAAAGAATATCCACCATCCAGGAGCAGAACTACACTCTGGTTTGATCGGGAGCGGGAGTAATATCTTTATTTTGATACTTAATTAGTGTTTATATAAGATTAGCGCCAAATTTAGACTGAGGAGGGTGGAAAGGTGCAAAAAAGATTATCATTTTTGAGAAGGCTATTGTAGCATTGCCTATTCGCGCAAACGTGCTCGCTTCTTAATATGGAGTGGAAAGGCAGAGAATCGGGACAAGGACAGCAATCGGGACAAGGACAGCATTCTGAACAAGGACAGCAATCTTGACAAGGAAAGCAATCGGGACAAGGACAGGACTCGGAACAGGAATCAGGACAAGGACGGCAATCGGGGGAAGGACAGCAATCGGGACAAGGACAGCAATTTGGACAAGGACAGAAATCGGGACAGGAACAGGAATCAGGACAAGGACAGGTTGGGGACAAGAACAGGAATCGGGACAATGACAGGATTCGGGCCAAGGACAGGATTCGGGACAAAGACAGGATTAGGGAAAAGGACAGGATTCGGGAAAGAAACAGGAATCAGGACAAAGACAGGATTCGGGACAAGGATAGGAATCGGTATAAAGACAGGATTCGGGACAAGGACAGGATTCGGGACAAGGACAGGATTCGGGACAAGGACAGGATTCGGGACAAGGACAGCAATCGGGACAAGGACAGGAATAGGGACAAGAACAGCAATCGGGACAAGGACAGGAATCGGGATAAGGACAGGATTCGGGACAACGACAGGAATCGGGACAAGGACAGGATTAGGGACAAGGACAGGAATCGGGACAAGGACAGCAATCAGGACACATGGACAGGATTAGGGACAAGGACAGGAATTTGAACAAGGACAGGAATTGGGACATGGACAGGAATTGGGACAAAGACAGGAATCAGGATTCTTTTGAGTAGTGCTTGATATTATTGGATTTGAATTATGTGCATGCCTTTAGAAGGCTCCCTATGGTTTCGAACTTTGTAAAATATTTTCCATCAAACTACACTTTAATGTGCATCAGTTTTATTCCATTCTAGTTTGACTGAGAAAGCGAAACTCTTTACTAACGACAATTGATGGGAATGGGAAGTAAGCCTGTATATCAAATAATAGAAGCTTATCCGCGATTCTTGTGAATTAGGCACTTTACTTCGGTCACACATCTGCCATATCTATCTTTAACCTTGCACTCGCCAATGCACGAAATGCCAGAAGTGAGGTTTCTCTTTGCGAGAACGCCTTCAATGTCGTCTCTTGGGATAGCAAGGGTATAGTGGCTATCAGAACAGCTGAACAATGAGCAATACAATAAGCTGTTTCATCTTCTGTTGAACAACAAAAATGTGTCATTAGATAGTGTGCAAAAAAATGTTAGTTTTAGTCAACTCTTAAAAAAATTATTGTCATCATCACTGTTGTCATCAATACCACCATCACTGTTGTCATCATTGCCACCATCAATGTTGTCATCATTACCACCATCACTGTTGTCATCATTACGACTATCACTGCCACCATCATTGTCATCATCACTGTTGTCATTAATACCACCATCATTGCCACCATCACTGTTTGTCATCATTGCCACCATCACTGTTGTCATCATTACCACCATCACTGTTGTCATCATTACCACCATCGCTGTTGTCATCATTACCACCATCACTGTTGTCATCATTGTCACCATCACTGTTGTCATCATTACCACCATCACTGTTGTTATCATTGCCACCATCACTGTTGCCATTTGGAGGGCCACTAATTTTTTTCAATCCTATTTAAGGGATTTAATTTTTTTTCTTTGCCTTTCAAGGAAGGACCTCTATTTTCTTGACAGGATTCAATGCACATTCGGTGGTCCTGTAGACCTCTAAATATGCAAAGCGGTTCCTTCCCTCCCTTCGTTTCTATTTCTCTTTTTTCTCTTTCGGCAACTTGATTGAATCAAACATGGAGCAAAACTAATTGAAATTTTAAATTACTACACAACTCTGTTAGTCTTTCTTTCCTTCCTTCCTTTCTTGTATTAAACATGGAATCAAAACTTATTGAAACCTCTGCTACACTCGTCATTCGATGCTGATTGAAAGCAGTTTTTTCCTCTGCTCGTCTTATCTTCCGTCCTTCTTCTTTTCTCTTTCATTACTCTATCGCATTAAACGTAGGAGAAAAACTAATTGAAACTTCAAAATGCTACACAACTTCGTGCAGCCATGCACTTGCGCCTTCATAAGACCTCTTGTGTCCTGAGATGAGTCAGTAAATAAAACAATTTTAAATATGTTTTTTTTTGAGGCACGCAATGCATTTTTATTTCATTTAATATGAGTAGGAGTTACAGTTCACGATTTACCCAATTGAAAGTTACAATTCTTGAAAATGTGAAATAGGTGATTACTGAACAGAATTGTTATGTCCCTTGTAGAGCAAATACATTTTCGAGAAAACAACATACACTACTATGCAGAATAATTACTACAATAAGTACAATTAAAGATTTGAAATTAAACAAGATATGGAGTAACAGCTAAGACGTGCTGTTAATCCAGTATTTTATCTTCTGCGTTCACTGTAATGCTGTCTGCATTTTAAGAGGTATACCGCACATTCACTGGATTTTTCTTTTCGATCCTCCTCTTTCCCATCATGCACTTGATGTCCTTCACGCAGTCACCGTTAGAATCTTTTCTTTCGCAACGACCATAACACTGACTTGGAGGGTTAACGATCCTCCTCTTTCCCATCATGCACTTTATGTCCTTCACGCAGTCACCGTTTGAATCTTTTCTTTCGCAACGACCATAACACTGACTTGGGGGGTTAACGATCCTCCTCTTTCCCATCATGCACTTTATGTCCTTCACGCAGTCACCGTTAGAATCTTTTCTTTCGCAACGACCATAACACTGACTTGGAGGGTTAACGATCCTCCTCTTTCCCATCATGCACTTTATGTCCTTCACGCAGTCACCGTTAGAATCTTTTCTTTCGCAACGACCATAACACTGACTTGGAGGGTTAACGATTCTCCTCTTTCCCATCATGCACTTGATGTCCTTCACGCAGTCACCGTTTGAATCTTTTCTTTCGCAACGACCATAACACTGACTTGGGGGTTAACGATCCTCCTCTTTCCCATCATGCACTTGATGTCCTTCACGCAGTCACCGTTAGAATCTTTTCTTTCGCAACGACCATAACACTGACTTGGAGGGTTAACGATCCTCCTCTTTCCCATCATGCACTTGATGTCCTTCACGCAGTCACCGTTAGAATCTTTTCTTTCGCAACGACCATAACACTGACTTGGAGGTGGGTTGACGATGTTTCGCTTGCTCTCAGCAACAGCACCGACCGCGAAGACAGCAACGGTGAAAATAAGAAAGAACTGCATTTTCTGTAACGAGTAAATCAGAACAGAAACAAGCTTATTAGAAGTCTTATAAAGGAATATCTTATATAGGAATATTTTAAAATACTCCATGACACTTATAAAAACTCATGACAGTCCTCATTTCAAGCTGGTATATTACAATGTGACTTCAATATCTGGGGCCACCTACTTTAGACAACGAAAACCAATCAATTTATAAAAAACATTACATTTCAATTTTGGGTAAAACCAATCATATAGCAGCAGAAAACAATAACCTTTCGAGACATTCCTTTATTCGCACGAGAAATGACAATGGCTATCTAGTTGTTTACACGTATCATCAGGACCACATTAATGATGGTAATTGAACTGAGTGGAGTGCAATTTGGACCAAAATCATACGAGTGATTACAGAATTGTACGACCGCGTCGTGGGATAACAAACAAAAATACATTCGAAAATGTAAAACTAAAATCCTAACTTGTCATCATTATAATATGAGTTCATCCACATCATCCATTTTCCTCTTGTTAGTTTTTAAAATATTACGTACACGAGAAGAAAACAATATATAATACAATAGGTATTATATTTATGCACGTGATTATGTTTCATTTCGCCTCACTACCTTTCGTTAAGTCGGTTTTCTAAGTCTCTTTGTTTTCTGTACTTATAAGTTTTTTTCCATTTCATTGATCATTCAAATTTGCAGTATAAATTCACTAGAACTAAGTTTTTGTTGTCAGTCCAAGTCAAGTTTGCAACACTTTGTTTTGTAAGTTATGTATTTAACTTCTATACTTATTTGTTATTTGTTGCAGAAACCGTATTCAAGGTATCAAAACTCCTGGTCACGATCCATAAGCCTCGGCATTTAAAATTCTGGTACTTTGAAATATTTCAAATCAGAGTAGTAGGATTTTGAAATGGGTGCGGTCGTATTTGATCGGGGTTTCATACTACTGCACGTGGTACGAATAAGAAGCCCTGGTTGGTCGATGAGCTCATGAATAATCAGTGAGTAGAAGATTTCAAACTCATCACTAGTAGATGAGCTTGGCGTTAGGTGCGTGCTTGTTTGGTGGAATAAATATATATGTAAAAACTTTGAATATGCAAACCCATATCGTACATATGGATGGTGGTAATGCGCGAGTGATTTTGGAGCTCTCCTTGTGCAGAAACAAAGCAGATATTGAAAATATCTGTAGTTAATTAACTATGGAATAAAATTTCAAGAATTTCGCAAAATGCATTAATTTATGAACTATTTATGAAGGTATTTATGAGTTATTCGAGATTTCGGTTTAAGAAAAAAATAGGAAATATAATTTGATTTGCTAAAAAATCTATTGGAAGTCCAACTCGAAAACACTGAAATTTCTTGCGATTGAGATGAAAATGTTCACAGAGATCAGGAGAATTGAAGAAGACTTGGATAAGAGATTTCTTTATTTTCGTTAAAGTTTTGTTGTCCCATTATGTTAGTACAGTTACATCTACACCAGTTTGTTATTTCTAGGATTCCATATATTTTTTTATGGTTATTGGTGTGACTAAACGAAGGTTTTCAAGTTTTAAAACGTCCATAAATGCATATTGAAGTGAAAGCGTTTTCGACTTTCGTGTGCTGATAAATGGAAATTTTATTTCAGTCGAACTTCAAGGAGCGATTGCTTGTCTCCCGAGCCGAATACTCACTTTAAAGCTTTCGACGATTAATCGAATCGTTTAGTACTTGATTTTAGCAAAAGACCCAGACTTGGAAAAAACTCCACTCAAATACACAACTGGGTGTGGAAATCGAACCGTGCTCGCAGTAATGCATTAGCGGCGTATAGAGGACTATTTGATGCATAAATGTAGAATTTGGTTTTGGACGATTTTCGAATGTTTTTTGGTCTGTTTTTCATCGTGAAACATTTTTATTGAGCGTTATACACGCAACGCATCGTCTCATCATTAATCTCGCTTACCTCAGCTGATGTGGCTTCACTTTCTTGAGGTACACTTCTACAGGCAATTTGCAAGCTTCAGTATGAAATCTTCCCAACTGTCTTGTGACTGTTAGATTATATCTTTATGTCAGTTCTCCTTTTATATGCTCCGAAATCAGTTAACATTTGTGTAACAGGTCTCCCGGGAATGCTTAAGCCCGAACAGAAGAAAACAATTGGCAAACAAATAAGTGAAGCCATGGAGCGATAAGCTCAACAACTGGAAAATGTTATAGAAAATAAATAGAGAAACAAAAGAAGAGGAGTTGTGAAGCAGAGCGAAAGATCCAATGACTGATCACTTCTAAGGTATATTGGCAAGGTCTTAGTGTTCGATAAGTTCTTTTTTAGCCGAGATTTTTTCAGCTGATTTCTGTAAACTTTGTGTAAAATTCCGTATATTAATTTCGGATTTTGATTTTATTACACACAACTCTTATCAGGTAAATAACCTTTATATACTTCACTATCTGCTTCATTCCACAGAGAAGCTTTAAAATCACTCGGGCATCGATCGCCGCCCTTTCACATGCACGGACAAGTGTCTTCAACAACACATACATGTAAAACCAGGTTTTCGTCAATGACTCTATTAATTATTTCGATAACTGGGAAACTTTCTAGAGTACCGAACTAAATATTTTCTCTTCATCCCAAACAATGTCGTTTCAAGCCATATATTTTTAACAAGTCAATCCGTTTTTACACGCGATTTTTCAGAAACAAAATCTTGAAGAACTCATTACGCATCTTGCCAAACTCCTTTGAAATTCGATTTCATTGACAAAAAAGGTCTCTCATCGCAACTACTTTGAAAGCGGTCCCTTTGCTCTTCTTTCGCATTATTAACTGAAAAACCTTTAGCACCTTGTGTAGCTAAAAAAAATATCGAGCACTTCAAAAAATTCGTGCCCCCCTACTTACATCGAAGACCAAATGGCCGTCTCTTTGCTTAGATTTTGTATAAAAAGATATAACTAGCTAAAAACTAGTGTGAGCTGCGTCGGTGTTTCTAATGAAACAGTAATGATGAAAAGGTAAATTATACACCGTGAAAAGATGAAAAAATGTTATGTATAGAATATTCAAGTGTTACAGTAGAGTGAATTTCAAAGCATTTGTATCAATGAAATTGCGTTAACAAACAAAACCCATACTTTCATCGCAGGGTTAATGTTTTAGGTTCTCGCAAGGTTGAGCAAGAAACAAAGCATCTGCAAGAAACCGTAAACTTAATTAGTACGAGAACTCAGCGTGCTTAAATACCTAGATGCCAATGTTTACTAAAACAAATAAGAATGCTCAAGTACTAGAGTGTTCTTACTTGCCCCATGAAGCAAAGTTGTTTAATCATTAACATTTTAGCAGGCATTCTCCAGTAAATAACGCTAGGTGAAGAAAAAAAAATGCTAAAACTTGCTTAATCCAAAGTCTACCACACAGGGCGAAAGAGGTACTATAGTACTTTCAGGTAGAAATTATTAATTATCTCCATGCTACCGTTCAAAAGTCAGCTAAGATTTCTTTACTGTAATTTTCTTTTTGACGATTTTATTGAGGTATTTCAGTATGAGGATCGCCGAACATTTTCTTAAAATATCATTCAACAGAAAACATAACTTGGGCTACCTTTGGAGATTGAACCAGGAACTCCCGGGGCATGTAAAAAGTTTGGAAAAATTGAGGAAAATCAGCTGTGTTAAGCGAGTCGATATAATAACGGACTTCTTCAGAATTTTTCTTTATTGCACTATGATATATCAAGGAATCCTTTCATGATATTTAAGCACCGTTACATGAGCTAAATGACATTTTTTTAACATTCCTTGAGGACTTCGCGTGAGCTTGCTTCTGTTCTGATTGACTTGTTACAGAAGATGCAGTTATTTCTCATGTTCATCAGAGCTGCCTATCTCGGCGCAGTGTGGTTGAAGGAACGAGAACTATATCCCCTAATTGCACACTTTTCCGTGTCAAAGCCGTTGAAAGATTCCAATGGTAAATGAAGGACACCCATGCAGTACTTGAGGCAGTAAAATAGATTCATTAAATACATTTATTAAAATAGATTACCCAAATGCAGTATTAAAACACGTGTCTATAGAAAAAATCAGTAATTCCTGCTTATACCAAATAATAAGCAATTATTGCTTTTTGATTGGATGAGCTAAGCATTTCGTCATTTTCGATGAATGCTTCGATGCTTCTATAAATTTTCTAATCTCTGGTCCAGCTCTCGAGCTACAAGAAAGCTTACGTTTGGAGTGCTTGATGGTTGTGTCCTAATATGAATCGCAAGCTTTTATTAAGCATGTGGTGTTTTTGGACAGGAGGAAGGATAGAGGAATAGATCTTGAAACCGGAATAGTTGATTGGTTGGAAGGAGCCGAATCAAAGGAACACTCGCCATACTCCATAAGAACATAGTTAAAAAAAAACATTGATCCAGCAGGTTTTTTTGACATGGAATAAAAGGGAAAGGCAAGACTTTTCCCACTCACTGAGCTGTTATATATATTCTTATGGATTGTTCTCTCGTTATCACAAGAGGCCTATTATAGGAGCGATTGTGACACGGAACAATTTTCTCTTGCAAGAGTGTACAACGGTGCAACAGAGATGCAATCGTTGCCAAAAGTAGAATCGAATTCTACTATTGGAAACAATTGCTGCAACTTGTCTTGCAAAATGTTTTTCAAACTACGCTGTAAGTTACATGCTGCCGCAATGCTCCATGCAACTTCTGCCGCAAGACAATTTGCAGAGAAAATTGCTCCGCGTAATCGCGCTTATATGCGTGCTGCCTTGAACCTCTCGTTTTACTATACCTTGTCGATTCGTGTAGTTAATCTTTAGACTAATTTATAGATTTTAATTCTCCGTTGTTTTGCTCATCGAATCGGTGCTGGCTTCGTTGTCATGTACTATGTCTAATCTCAACTGAACGCAAGAGAAAGGGCCATCACCGATGCTGATGATAAGCAGTATGAGGCCAAAAAGGATTCCCATTGAAAAGATGTTTTAAAACTGCCTTCAAGCAGAAAAAGAACCATATCAGTACGACTAGTACATCAGTTGCAGTGGCGTAAGTGGTGAATTCTCAGAATGAAGGCGCAGATACTTTGCACTAACTGAACACAGCGCGCAATATTGCAAACAATGGCCGCTCTTTTTCAGCTGCTGTTTTATGGAACCCTTTGCCGGACAATGTTAAAAATAATGAAACTTTTTCTAAAAATGAGTTAAAAAGAGTTGAGAAAAAGAAATGAGAAAAAGTATAAGATTAAACTCAAAATGAGCTTTGAATCTGCTCTTAAAACTTTTCTTTTTCTATCCGTTTAATTAAAGTAGTTTTTATAATCATCATATTATATTTTATGTATTTTTATTCTATCTTATATATTCAATATATATCTATTTTTTGAGTAGTAATAAATTATGCGTTCGGTGCGTGTGTGTAATGAAAAATAGCGAAAATAAGAGAAAAATATCAAATGCCCTTGGCGGGAAACGAACCCACGCCTTCGGTATTCCATATCCGCTGTGTTAACAACTATTGATCTGTGATATTTTTCTCTCATTCTCTCTATCTATTTCTTGCATATATTCATATACATAACGTTTTGTTTCTTGTAAAGCGCATTTATACTAATACAACGTATTAGTTGATTGCGTTACGCATATATTGAATGACAAAATTTCTATTCGTTCGAATATGATTTACTTATTTTTAAATGCTATTAGAAAAGGTTATGTCTTTATACTGTGCGATAGATTTCCAGACTTTTAAAGTATTCATAATTTAATAGTTTCAATTAAGTGTACTTTTTAGGAAGTACTAAGTACATAGTTTATTTGAATTGGGTTGCCACTTTGTTTTCGAAACAATCGCTTTAATCCTTCCAAGTTTTGATCGTTTGCATTTATTTGCAAACACACACAATAGGGAGACAGATTTAATTATTCTCCCTTCGGCTTAAATAAATATTGATTTTTCTTCCTTTTAGAGAAGTCGTTTATAAACGTTTTGGAGTTTTGTCCTGTAGTCTATGTAGCGATTGCATTATTTTTCGTAAATAAATATTCAGATTTTTTATCACTTTTTTATCGCGTGACGGAAAGAACATTATGGAGTAATCGAGTCACTCGTCGACCACTAGGACCTGTCATTTCTTTATAACATTCAACTTGAATGCCAATTTTGAATTTTGATGATCAAAACATTGATCAAAAATGGCGGCAAATGCCCTCCATTTAGCTCTTTTTTCCGTGTACAGTGAGACTTGCCGTAACAACGAGTACCGAGTAACATAGTCGCCACCTGGTATATTGTATGTAATATGTCTCTTTACCGATCCATATTGAATAAACTCCAGCCTTTTCTTCCACAACACGTCAAACCGACGACTCGGATCGATTTATGGAAGTAGGGATAAAATAAGTGGAGTGATGTGAGGTCGAGGGTTTAAGTCTTCCATTTCTTCCCATTTCTGCGTTACCATTTCCATTTACTCTTGGTAATGTAAAGGGTCCATCTTGCCAAGAATCATTCCCCCGCATTGTCTTGCCACCAACGGCTGAAGTTCTTGCTTTATAATCCCGTAATTCTAATTTCAATCTTTCGATAGTCAAGTCTTGATTATTTTGGAAACTGTTTCTTCTTCGTAGACGTGGTAATGACGAATTCATTTGTTCTGAAAAGACGTGAGAATTATTAAATCTAGCGTCGCCATTTTGTTCATTAGACGGTTGGTGTTGTCGAAGATCTGGCGACGACACTGTCCTTCTTGGCGTTTGTTTAGTTTTGTTGCCCATGATCGATACCCATTGTTGAGGCAAGCCAACATATTTCCCAGTTTTAGGATCTATAATAACATGTGTTCTGTGCTGAAAATTTGAAGGTAAAGAAATACTGCCATGTCTTCGAGAACTTCCTGTTTCTCTCTTGCTAATTCTCCGGCGAAAAAAACTCGAAAAACTCGAACTCATTTTTCCAGCTATCTATCAGTCACACGCTAAGTTGTTTTCCCACCAAATCATTACCAAACCCACAGCTCTTCAGCGAATTAATTCTACGTTTTTCTAACAGCAGTAAGAATTTGAAGATCGATCAAAAAGATATGCTTTAGCATCGATACTTTGGGGAGCATGTTGGAGGCAACCAATTAGATTTCTTGTCATACTGTAAGGTGAGATGGACTGAGCTCCGTCAAAAAACATAAGGTTTTTTAACTAATTTAATGTGATTTGCATAAAGCGTAGTCGATAAAAACAAAGAACTGAAATAGCATAGCAACCTGCCATTCCTTATAAGGACGCCGTTGCTACGTCCAAGTTGCTACACTAGCTATGTTTTGCTATGGGTTTTTTGTGTGCGGAACTTTCAAACGCGACCCAGACCAATTTTATTCTAAGCTGAAAAGTAAATCAATTTTAATCCAGTGCTTATTATAGTCGATTTTTCTTGATCTTAGGTTTGGTAGCACGAAAGTCGGAAATATTATGAATACGGTTTTACAAATACAAATTGAAATGAGATAAACCTGTAGATTGTAATTCTATATCAGGCGCTATATATTTTATATAACAATATAAAAAAACAATAAGAATTTTTTTTAAACCCCACGATCTGATAAAATGTTTTTAATTCTTCCTATTTATAATTCTAATGATTTTTAGAATTTTCTTTTTGGTTTTTAGATGAACAAGTACGAGAAGAAAAATAATGATTATAAGATAAAGAAAAGAATCACTAAAATAAATAACGAACAAGAATAATATTATATTTTGTAATAAAAAATGATAAAATAATGTGCTTTTGGTCGTTATTAAAATTATAAATAACAACAATAATTACTGATGATAACAAAATATATATGATAATATATATAGTATGAAGAAAAAATATTAATAATAAAATTACAAAAAATAATATAACTATTAAATATAACTATCAGTATATTAAACTTTTAATATACTAAGTTGACACAAAAATATATGTACTGATCATTGACAACCATGCTGCTTCGCCGTTTATTTGCTACCACTATCAGAATACCTGAGACAATTTCTTTTATTCAGTTATTCAGTCCCCTACTTCTCTACGTTCCCTTTAGTTCCCTCCCTTTATCCCCGATCCTAACTTACTTCCTTTCCTCATCCCTAAGTCCCCTCTTCTCCGTAAAACCACATTCGCTACTCCTCATTAACCTCTTTTTTTCCGCACCCCTAAATCCCCTCTTTTTTCCGCACCCTTCATTCCCAACGCCTCATTCACCTCCTTTTTTCCTCACCCCTAAGTCCCCTCTTTTTTCCCGCACCCTTCATTCCCAACGCCTCATTAACTTCCTTTTTTCCGCACCCTTCATTCCCAACGCCTCATTTACCTACTTTTTTCCGCACCCCTAAGTCCCCTCCTTTTCTCTACATTTCTCACTTCCCATCCTCGTCCATCTCTCTCCACTTCTCATTCACCTTCTCTCAACACCTCTCAGTCCTCCCTTCTCTCTGCACCCTACACCCCTCATTTCTTTACCTTTCCCCTCATCCCTCATTCTCTCCGTCTTTACGCAACCCTAACCGTTCTTTCCTCTCAGAGAAAATTTATTCAACTAGGCCAGGGTCAAATCGTTAATTTATATTAGCAGTTCTTTTGCATTTTTGGCTCAATTCGTTTTGCTCGCTCTTTGATGTGTTTCGGCTTTCTATGATCCAATTTGATATCGTTACATCAGTTAATAAATAAGGTTTTGCGGTGGCAAATGCACCGACGGTGCGCTCAGGCAACTGATCCATGCTACCCGCTAAGTCAAACGGAAAAGAATCAAAGATATCGGGAGTTCTCGTAAGTAAATGTATTTTTTGATGAGTTGTAGAGACCCAAAGACCATTTAAATGGTCAGTCACAATTTAGGGTGTTTGGCTAAGAAACTGAAGGTGTCTCTTGCAAATGGACGGAGCGGCTCAAGGAAAGATTGCAGCCCTTTTCCATCAGAAGAACCGGCAAAAAATTTAATCTAGAAACAAAATACTAGAACGGCTTAGGCTTCCAATCTAAAAACCAATTTATGCTTCTTCGAGCCTGCTTTGCATCCGCATCGTTTCGACTTTCGAGAGATTTGCTCCCATGCCACGCAACCAATGTCAGCAATCCTTCAAGGAGAACTGCAAAATTTCGATCTATGAAGTCAATCCATAGTTTTCGGGTCGGTCATAATATTTATAAATCTACTACTAAGATCAACCGTTTATAACCTGCTTATAAAGTGAGTGGGTGGTCAGGGCTTAAACAAATCGTCTGTCTCAAGAGGGTGCCAATATATCTTGGTAACCTTGGCCCTAAACCAAACAAGTGGTTGGCTTTCTATCTGTTTCACTAGCTTTATATATTATTCCTCAAAGCTATATATATATATATATTTGTTTAAAAAGAAAAAGTCAAGACAACATTTTCCCGACAAGCCTGTTTCGTGAATCGCTTCACTCTTCAGGGGATTTAATGATAAGAATATTCGTTACTATCATTTATATAGAAAAAGTATACATAATTAATTAGTGGATGTAGTTTAGCTGTTGCGTAATAATGCTTCGTTTCTGTGGCGGCATGAAGATACAAGTTCGTTGCGCTTATTTAATGATGAGAGTTCCGGTCGATAAACTATTAGAAACTTTTCTTTAAGACAAAGGTTACATCTTTTGCTGGAGCTGTTGTAGGCGGAGCTTGAAGATAGGACGCGCCATAAAATGGAGTAGCTGATATTACCGTTCTTGAGAGTCCAGATGTATTTGCTGAGTTCTATACTTCTATCGATGTATTGAGCACTATTTTACGGAAAATTGATTTACAGATTTCTTATATATATATATATATATATATATATATATATACTAATCTCTAAGGAAGTGTAGGAATAGTCGATTATCAAACTCTAAGGTCAAGGCAAGAATTCATTTTGCAAAGCTAGCGTGCTCCCGTGCCTCCTGGGCTTCAGGAAGAGTTACTCTATTTTTTCATTTTGGTCCAATTTCTTAATAGGATCGCTTAAGTAGGTCCAATAGATTTTGTCATAATGTGATGAAATAATCATTTTGCTGTTCTTTGATGAAGAGCTGCCGCTCGGATGGAATTTGTTCCTTTTCGAAATTCGTTATGGGGAAATGTGGGGAAATCACCTCCTACTGAGAAGAGTACCATGGTAATTCGTTTTGGACTCCATTTAGTTTTCACTGATTTTTTTCTTTTTAGTTGTTTGTGTTATCATTTGAGCTTGTTATTTGATCCCTCAGTTGTGCTGAATTATCAATATGAGAAACGCTAGTGGTCCTTTTTCGAATAATAATTTCTTGTTTTGTTTATATTTTTATTAATTGCTTTTAAAACAAATACGCTATTTACTCCACTTTATTGTCGAAGAAAAACCTCACACGGATTGCTATCTAAACGTTTTCCAAAAACTTCATTATCGGGTCAGAACAAATTTCTATTTCCCTCTAAACAAATTACCCCAAAATATGCTAACCACTAGCAAAGATCAAAAGCATTCAACAAAAATATACGCTTCTCACACAGAAGTTTCTTTGAAGCTAGAGTTCACAAGCCTCCGGGTCTAGTAACATAAAACAACAAGAGGTGCCAATATACCCCCAGCTGCGAGTCCAATCCGAATGCCTCTCAAATCTGGAACAGAGGAAAAATTATTGAACGACTTACATGAATCTTGAAAGCTAGTAAGGTCACATTTGATATTATTTCAAATTATGTCTGTGTTAGTAATTTGCATGCATACCTTTTCGGGTCTCTCCATTTGAATGTGGCGCATTAATTTTTTGCCTTGCACCTGGTGACAATTTATATTAAGTTGGAAATTTGAAAACTATCCCCTGCCGCGATCCAGTAATAGAATAATGATTACCTCCTGGAGTAAACAATTGCTTTCCTCAGGAGTCTGTCTCTGCAGGAGGATTCCTTACGTCACAGGCGTATTTTGCATGCATATCGATTTCAGCAGCAAATGCGAAAATTCAATCATATTGCAAACTTATTGACAAGATCCAGAACATGCGATGTTTAAATGCTGTCTTTAGTTTACGTCTGAAAATAGATCAGATCAAACCAAATCCCTGTTTTGGAGATGACATATAAGCTTTTCTTTATTATTCCTCTTAGGTACCGGAACTATAAACATAACCTTTCCTCCCGCAGCGTTTTCCCGCTAAAAGTCAACCGCAGACATTCCACGCGCGCGTGCGCGTTTTTCCCGCGCAAAACGTATCATGTGAGCTAAGTCCATTTACGCGCGTGGATTTCCGTTCAGAATATTATAATCAGACAAAATAATACCCCAAAAGTCTTTAACTGTCAAAACACATAAACATTTTTTTTATTTAAAATTAAAAATCCCAAGGCTCTTCCGAAAAATTCATTCAAATCAGAAGGTTTATACTGCAAATCAGAAGGTTTATACTGCAATTATTTAAATGAGAGGTTAAAGTCTTCTACTGATCTCGAACGTTGATTTCCGATCAGCTCGAACTTTGTTCTCTTTTTTGTTGTTGTTGTATTGTTTTGTGTGTGTGTGTGTGTGTGTTTTTGTTACGCAAAATCGTTAGATTTGCTCAAAGTTCTCATAGATCTCATTCAAGGTCCTCTTGTTAGTTATCCAAAACTGTGGACATCTTTGATAAGGCCGGCAATGCATGAAGAGTAGAGTCTCAATAGTTGATCCATTGCAAATGTTCTAAGGTAGGAACTTAGTCTTTGACTATATTTCTGTTTCTTTCCTGCAAACCTTGGTGTTGAATAATGATGAGGTTCAGAAGTACTTTATTAAGAAATGTCTCTTCATCACTAAAGGTTTTCATGGGTTTTCTAGACCAGGTCCACCCACACTCTTCGCGCTGCATCTCCTGAAAAAACCAACAATACATTCATAAAACTATTCACTTCAGCTTTAAAAATCACGTAAATATAACATCATTCTAGGACAATTATCTTTGACAATCTAGGTGTTTTTTCAACCTTTCGACACAGGCTCATTAATGTCGTGACATACGGTGTTTTATTGGTCAAATTCGTATTTCTTTAATGAAAATTACCGTCAGAAGAGAGAGTTTCTATCGTTTCTGTTTATTCATTTTTGATATTCTCCTAATAAGGTTATCTAATCAGCTAGTGGAAGATAAATTACATGTCACTAATGATTGTGGCACTCTAAAACTCAAGGAATTCAAAAAAATGTGATTATCTCTTGAAAGTAAAGAAAAAGGAAGGACAGAATCCTCACTGATTTATTCGAACGACGCATGGTAAGGGATTGTTATTACAAGAGGATTTTTTTTGGCAAGGTCGCAAATTAAATCGATACTATTTCTAAATAGAAAATCTTAAATACCCCAAGAAACCGTAATTGCGAACAATTTTCCAATTGGCTATATTAATGCCTTAAGCATTCACTCATTTCCCTTTCATAAGGTCGTTTTTTACTTAAATCATTTCCATTTCGGAATGAAAATTCTATTTAAGAATTTAAAAAATTCCTAATTGCTCTTTTTTTATTGGCTATTTATCTCCTTAAATATGTATATAAGCTATCCCTCTTCAATCTTCATTAAGGTTTTGCTCGAACGAAGCTCGGTCAAACATCTGAAAGATCAGTTAAGTATACCTCTTTCTATTACACGGTGTTCAATTTACTTATCTTATTTTATTTAATCCGGAATAGAGTTTAATTGTAGTATGATAAATACATTTTTTTCCTATTAATGTGCTGCAACTGAAATACATGAGTCAGCAGAAATGCATGAGTCATAGAAAAATAATTGAATTACTTTTTTTTCCAAAAAAGGGAATTCTGGTGTATCCTAGGTCGTATGACTCGTTTGTTGTTTCCTTGGGTGGAGGGGAGGGGTCAGTGCTATCGTGATGAGAAATAAATCTATTTTATTTAAGAAAAGCTAAAGTTTCCTCACCCAAAAAGCACCAGAATTTAGCCTCAAGATATTTCTTTTCATTGTGTGGACAGCTTATATTCTCGTTAAGTCGCATACAGAAGATTTATCTTGCCTCACCTAATTGAAAACCAAACGAAATTCTCTCAATTGGAGACAAAACATTTTGATTAATCTTGCCGTTCTGCTTAGTAGCAGAACTTTATTAATGATTAAACGGGCGTTTAGGGATATGGACAAGGGAAGAAATAGACCGCTTAACTTACAATGTTAATAGTCAAGCCTTGCAATTACGTAATTAAATATAAGCCTCTGATGAAAGCTGGGCTTGAAATTTCTTTGCACGGAAGGCTAGAAAACTGCCTTCTTTATGCATAAATAGCATATTCTGTGAGATATGAACTCACTAGTCTAGTCTATTCTAGTCTACATCTCGTTCTTTCGCTCATCATCCCCCTTTCCTCCATCCTCCCACTCCCCCCCCCCCCCCCACCCCTCCGTCATGCTTTTGTCTTCTATTCTTAAAATGCTCAATCAATTCCAGGATAGGAAATTTCAGGAAAACCTGTGGGTTAAAGTTCAGGTTAAAACCAAGAACCTAATTGACTAGTTTCCCAATATTCCATCTTAATCCCATAATTAAGCAAAATCACAAAACAAATGTCAATCAATCAACTTTGAAATTCATCAATGATAATCATTCTTGTTTCATAATAGTCACGGGGGAAAAATATCAGTCTATTTTATGCCTTGATGTAGTCTTCAAATATCAAAAACCTTATTCGGATATATAATGGTTTGTTTGTGCGGAACTCCCAAAGACAAGAAAACGTAACAATAGAATGGAAACCGACTCGCACTGTTGCTAAAAATAGAATATTACTTCGTTTCTGTTGCTCAGCAACGATGGGTCAACCAATAAAAAAAAGCAAAACAAAAGTTGAAATTAATCATTTTTATTCCAAAAAAAAGCTGACAGAGCGATCGCTAACGACGTGGGCTCAGAGATATCACACTTCAAAGCAATCTTTATCTATAAAGAAATATGTTTTTAAAATCTGGATAGTGTCCAGAAGAGGTAAGAACTTAGGACCCTCGTTATCATTGTTTGGATCGAATCCGTTAGTTTTAATTTTTATCATGAAATCACGAAAAACATACATGATATAGTTTAAATACACAATCATAAAATTGTGATGAATGATTCATTCATATTTTTTTGTAGTGACTTGATGTCATGTCGAAAGAACATTAGTCTTTAATTGAAAGAAAAGAAAAACGATACTTTAGTCTTTTGGTCGCTATCAAATTCAATTTAAAAGCTTTTCACGAGTCTAATTGAGTACATATGAAATCCAGTTATACAAGTCTAACTGATTAACTAGACAAATACAGCATGGACACTGAATCATTGATGTAGTCATTCAATATCAAGAGTAGATCTAAGACCCTGGGGGTGGGGGGATTCAAACAGGGCTCGATTCTTTCTTCTTTATAGGCTTATCGCTAGAGAACTTAGAGTTTTCACTTGAGCCATACAGTTCTACATATACATGCATTCAAAGAAAAGGACAAATATATATTGTTTCCAAAAAAGTTACTACAATAGTATTTCTTGGTATTTAATACTGATGAATTAGAAAATTTCACTTGCTAAAACAAACAAAAGTTGGTAACAATGACGAGAGGGCTAAATCCTTCCAGTGTTGCTCAAAACAAAACAAAAATCCAAAATAAAATCCAGTTAATCTCGTCCTATTCTAGCAGTTGCCATGGTACTAGTTATTGGTCAGTTAAGTTAATTAGTCAGTTACTGAATAAAACGTTTTTTAAGGAAGGGGGTGGTTGGGTCTAAATATACCGAACCCTTATACAACCTCTGGGCTGATCTAAGTTAGTGCGAGGCTAACTCACAGATCGAACAATTATACAACCTCTGGGCTGATCTAAGTTAGTGCGAGGCTAACTCACAGATCGAACCCTGATACAATCTCTGGGCTGGTCTAAGGTAGTGCGAGGCTAACTCACAGATCGAACCGGTCTGAAATACCCACTGGGCTGATCAAAGTTAGGGCACGCCAAATCAGAAACTGGAATATGGCTTCAGCCTTTGTGTAAAAGGAAAACCGGGGCATCTTGAGAAAAGCCCTCAAACCAAGGGAAAGACCTAAGAAACTCTAACCGAACCTAACAAAAGCTCTTCTAATTCCTTTCTGAGTCTCGTATTCTGTCATACTTTTGATTTTTTTGGATCAAATTACTTTTTCTTCTGCCTTTGCTTGCAACAGGGATTAATAAAACTAGTAAGCAAATATGTTTTATTAAGTTGCGACAAAACCTGAAGATGTATTATTGTCAAATACGAACTCCGCAAACAATCTTAAAACCTAGACAAAACAACGCTTTGAATGACTCCGACCAGCTCCGAATAAATATAAAAAAATATAAACTACCAATAAATAAAACGATCGACATTCGAAGATCAACCAAAACAATTCAAGTTTATGACGACTTACTATATCGAAACGAGAGTTAAAAAGAAATTGGATATGCTATAAATAGCACACTGAATCACAGTTCATATAAAAGTATTGAGAGGAATTTCAGTGAAAGTGGTGCCAAAGACAACTTACAAAGTTTAGATAATCATACTTTGTAAACACGAGTATAGCAAGCTAGCAGTGAAGATTCGTGCCCAGGTTAGAAAGATATATTATCCAATCAAAACCATGGCGATAAATTAATGCGTGTGCAATGAATAATAAATAAAGAGGATTTGCTGAACCATGGATGATTCTAGAACTGGAGTCCATTAAACCTGTTGTAAATAAAGTTCAAAGAAATAACAGTTATTGAAATTGAAACCCGTCGCGATGAATTAGAAAAAAGAAGGTATTCGAAATATAAAGACGAAAACAAAAAAATAATAAAATATATCTATAAAAGAAACCACTTGAGAGTAAGACCTTTAATTCACGCTTTGATGCGTGTCAGTCAGCTTTGCCTTTTTAAAGTTTTTTTCACAAAGTTTTGCGATGTCATGACGATAAGCTTGTCAAAAGCACGTGCATCTAGTGAGGTTATTTTTCCCATGAGCTTTATTGATTAATTTTTCATCTGTCCTTTCTTGAGTTTAATGAGTCGACCAAGAATTTAAAAAAAAACATTTTAATCTTTAAAAGATTGCTAGCGAGTACTTTAATTTTAACGAAGACTTTCAAGTGTTTACATTTTTCGACTTAGTTACGTCATTTCATGACGTCATTCATGTTTAAGCATGTGACCCCTAAACGTTTTATTTTCGTGTTCCTAGCTGTTGCCATAGTAAAGAATCTGCTCTGTCATGAATTGGGATAACCAAAGCCGCAATATAGTAATAACCTGTCTAGGACGTGCACCATTGAGCAAATAATAGTGATTGGTTATTAGATGTGTTCCAAGTATTCCAATATTATTGCTTGAGGAGGGCAGATGACTCGCTCTCGCTACTAAATCATAAGAGGATAATAATAATAATAATAATAACAATAATAATAATAATAATAATAATAATGATAGTAATAATAATAATAATAATAATAATAATAACAATAACAATAATAATAATAATAATAATAATAATAGTAAGAATAATAATAACAAAAACAATAATAATAATAATAACAATAATAATAACAATAATAATAACAATAACAATAGCAATAATAATAATGATATTAGTCTTTATTACATCGATAAAATTTATATCGTATTTACATGAGAAATTATAAAAGAGGAAAATATACGATAAAACTTGCAAGAAATAAATATAATTATACTGCTAAATTATAATTATAAATATATCTCATAAAACAGCTCTTAAATCTTCCAGTGCTTTGGAATATGCCTAGATCTAACACTCACAATATAATCTCACCTATGTCCTTTGTTCACGTGCACACAGATATATGTCGTGGTTAATGTATCAACAGCAATGTTTGTGACATTGGCTTTGAGACTTCAAATCTTTTGATAGCTTAAGAAACGTGGTCGCTTTATATAGATGGTCGATTAATAGAGGTCGAGATTCTCTTTCCAATTCTAGATCCGGAATAAATGTACTGGATATCAGGGAATTTTTTCGTTCCGGTTTGTAGTCGTAATATTTAATTTAACAAATGCTTGGAGTGTTAAACATGATCATTATAACCAAGCGAGTGAAATATATATATTGACCACGCGCATTGCGTACGGCTTTTGAAATGACTCTAGACACGCATGACTTGCAATTTCGAATAGATAGAAATTCGAAAATGCTTTTGAAAGAATTACGTCGCTTGTTGTCACTGCACGGCTCGTCCATGATCATTTTAGTTAATTATGTACTTTGAAGATCATGAAGATCATAGTCTGGCAAAGCAGGAAGCAAGGAAGATCAAAGAATCGACGACTGTTCCAAAAAAAACATTCTTGATAGAAGGTATTTCAGTAACAGTTAGTTTATGACACGGATTTGCCTTTATTTTAAGTTCAAAACACCAACGTCAATGCGTACGTGATTGGAAGCACTTTCTCTTCGTCCAAGCCGAATCCGTGTGTATATACGCAATTCGTGTCACGTGATCTTAAGGATTTCGTGAGACCTGTGGGCTCCCTGTGGCGAGCGACTAGGGATTTCTGGGTAATGATATTGGCTATCTCTCTCTCAAGGTCAATGTCAGCTCTATCCCAAGGACACGTCCAGAAGCCGTCAAACGCAAGGTATACAATGTCAAGAAGGAAACAAAACCCATCCTATAATAATCTGGGAATTAGGAGTAAAATGTAGGCCCAAATGTAAACATTTTGGTGGAAGGTGTTTGTGTTTGCGTTGAAGTAACTGCAATGATGACGATAATATCAGGATCGCTAGTGCTTGTTTAGTGCGATGTAGGGTTCCTATTAGAGTATCTTTTGTTATATCGGATAATGAAGCCCACGGCGAGGCTAGACCTGAGTCCATCACGAAACAGAGCGTTGAAAAATTGCTTCCCTTCGACCCGGATACGCGAGGTTGTTAAAAACGTACTTAAACTATAAGCAATTACAATTGATCGAAGCAAGTTAGAAGCTCATACCATAGGCTTTAGACGCGCTTTCAGTGCACTTTGATTCAAAGTCGGCCATTGACTTTGACGCGTACCAATGTACGGCCCACTTTACAGGACAATAGACACGCGCATACTCCATCCAATTAACACGATCCGATCAATATTAAAATGAGCTTCAAAATGTACGTGACCATCGACCTTGATATCAATACTTTGATTAAGGTCGATCTGCGCGGACCTCGTTTTCGCTTTTGACTTCATCACGTCTCGCAAATCTTGGAAGATTCCAAACGAGATCGCGCGAGGTTTTTTTATTTATTTTATTTTAATTTACTCCAAATTAATATCTTCTTTTTAGGCTTGATTCCGCTCAAACTTCGCCTCTAGACAAGAATGCGGATGCTGTTTGTAATGACGATGATCGAATATCAAAATTTTAAAACAAAGACATAAATACTAGTTATAAATATTTTTTTTCTGTACAGTATGGGGATGACGAAATGGGCTTCTGATTGCCGAACCGCGCACTTTGAACAAACTCGCTGAACCAAGCCGAGGCAGCGCGGAATCTCAAACAGACTTTAACAGCTTTTTCTTTTGTCAAATAAAAGAAATATTGTATGTCTTCAAGGACTGTAGATCACGAACATTTAGAAATTGATATTTGCTCAATTGTTTACCGCTGTTTTGTCGGCAGATACTTCAAAAGGTTTGTGATATATAAAGAAAAATTAAGGCTTACACACCAAGGTGTCAGTATAGTAGGGAAATAGCTGAGAAAAACTAGACACTGTATTGGTCTTGTTTGAGCATAAAACATTAGCTCACGTACGAAACTTGAGGAGAATTTTATCATAATAAAAAAGCTACGGTCCAGAGTGACGTCGAATCACCTGACTTTTGGCGGCCTGACTCTAGCAAATTACCGATCACGATCGACACACGTTCTCGTGGTGGATATCGCGAAAGCACATGGAATACTCAATAAGTCCTTTTTCAAGTCGTGAGTTTCCATCTTGTTTGAAAATCCTATAGCAAGCTTTTGTTGTCCTCAGTAAAGAAATTATTCTCTGTGATTTCGTAGCAGGAAAAAAAACGAAAAAAACGAACCTAAAGGTTCAAAAACAATTCTTTCCCTTACCCATGCGCTGAAGCCGAGTACACTTCTCAAGTACATCTCTCCCTCGACCTCTTTGGGGTTCCTTTGGTGTTAAGACCACCGCGTTTCAAAAGCATGTCTCGAAAAAGTAAAGTCTGCGCTTCTACACCTTCGTTTTGTTGTGTCCACCTCGGTCACGAATCAATAACTAAACTAGGTACAAATTACTCTTATTACTATAAAGATTATATCTTCGACGAACTTAAAAAGTGTGACTAACCTAGTCCATCCTCGTCCAAGCAAGAAGTGTCACTTAATAGTCTGGCGAAAGCTTTAACAAAAGATATTTTAACTTGAGTTTTGCACGCTAATATACGTTCCGTGATGAGCCGTGAGGGTTCGTTTTTTAAGGTGTTTCTACTTAGGTGTAATTAGATGAAAGATTCACGACATACATATCGTGGCTTTCCGCTTCTGATGAGGCTTAGTTACTCACGTTAGGGGGAACCCCCTTACGTCTACTACTGGGGAAATTTCCTGGGCGTAGGGTTTTTGAGTTTAAAACTTTGGGCTCACAAAATAAATCTACCGAAATTTTTGCCTCGTAAAAATGTATTAAACTTTTGGATTAAGTGTGTGTTTCGTGCGAGCTTCGTGTGTTTTGTTAGCTTTACACCACACAGGATCTCAGGCGCGTTCAACTCTCCAATCAGAACGGGTAGATTAATAATTACGTAAGCGCGCGCAATAAAATACCTAGCATCGTTGAAAACAAAAACAGATTCGAGTATAGAGTCGAAGTATAAGTACTTTTACGCTTACTAGGTTAGTAGGACGCAAAACACATTAGATTTCGCTTTCTTGAGGTATTTTAATGCTTGTTTTTCTTTTCTAAAGTGTACGTTTTTCTTTTTTAGGTACAATACGCATCAATTCGTGCAAGAAAAACTTGCAGTATAATCAGAGGGACATCGAAAGCACGTGGCAAAGGACTGGAAAACGCGTTGTCTTACCGTGTTGTCCGCAAGCCACAAATACAACAGTTTTGAAATTTCTACTGAGTTTAGGCATCAGGAAAATTTTCAAGTCTTCAAACGATCTTTACAGAGACTTAAAAGTCGAAATGTGCAGACCAAAGTCGCCCGACGAGCGGGGAATTTCAGCTTCAAGCTCTCATACTAACGGGGACCACAACAACGACTCGTTCGTCGTTTCACATGTTGCTGCACAACTTGCTCAAATAGGAGATAAACTCGAGTTAGCATACCAAAAGAACAGACAGAAAGAAGAAGTAAGCTTTAATATCAAAGCAGTTTGTGTTATCGCGCTATTCGTAGCATTACGGTTGGCCATTTGAGAAAAGGTTGTCATTTTTATCAAAGAACATTCATCAACCGCTAACGAACATATATACGGCGACACAAGAGCTTAGTTTCATCATGGACAGTGATGCTAGAACTGCATATCTGTCGTTCTCCAGCGTACTAACAACCGACTTGCCTACTAATCTAGTGGTATAGTGCAACAAGGATGGCTTGCAAGCAAAATAACAATAATAAACCATCGTGGTTTGGTGGCAACACCGTCCAAACCGGTCAACTCCCTTGTATACATCACACGCACTTCGTGTACCCTTCTTTGCGCTTGCAACGCAAGAAAGGAACATTGCTTAAATGCGAGGAATCAAAGGACAATTTACTTATACTTTTATTACATTTTATTCATGAAGAAAACACGAACAAAAGGTAAAAATATCATTAAAAAGCGATGAAGAAGAAGAAGAAGAAGAAGAGTCGAAACAGAAAAACGAACATAAGTGATCACCTTACATCACCTTTTTTTATTTTTATTTCGAATTTTGAAATTTTATTGGTTATTTTAATTGTTTGTTATATTTTTTGCTGTACAAAAAGCTTAAAAAACCTATCGTTATGGGAAAAAAGAAGGATAAAGGAGCATATCTGTGCATTTTACAGGCCCCTGCTTAGCAAAATAAATCGAAAAATTTATGACAGGAACAAAAATGACAATACTCGTTTGAGCTCTATTATCGAGCTGGAACCGATTCTTGCTTAGCTCTGGTGAAGAGATTTCTCCGAAACGATCGCTTTTTCCTAAACCTTGAATCGAGAAAAATATTTTAAAAAGTCTCTCAACTTTGGGGTCAACCCAGTGGAGTTCCCACAGGCTGGTTGGAGACCCACGTTTTAGGGTATAAACAATTCGGCCATCGTTTTTTGGAGTTGAACAACAGGAGCTTTCAAGCTCATGCTTCCTCTTAAGTTTTAGATTTCTACACCAGCCTGCCTTCCCCGGAAGCTCAGGACTAGTAAACGGACATCTCCACAAAAACTTGCTGCGTAGGAGTTTATTTTTAAGACAAATTGTAAATAGTTCTAGTAAAGATGTAACATATAGTAAGAAGAGCCGAAGAGAAGAATCTCTATATAAAACTAAATTGAGAAGAAACGCTAAATAAAAGGTACTTACCATCCAAGCCAAACAAAATTTGTATATCTTGATTACAAAGATTTATCTTTACACACACTGATTTAAAATAACCTAAAATAGTCTATCGATTGAGTGTAAAATGTTTCGTGTTTGTAAGGTTACATTCCGGAAAGCTGCCATCTTGACCGCACGCTAAAGATCCAAATTTTAAAATGCGTTTCATTTGAAATTTTCATCGGTTGTCATTCGTGAAACGCAAAAAATTTCCTCTACAATTCTGAGGAAATTGGGTTTTATAACATTTTAAATTTCGAGAAAATGTCGCTTTGTACGATTTATTGAAAAAGAAAAGACAAAACGAATTTCAAATGGTAGCAAAACAAAATGTAGAAAGGAAGCTCGAGCCAACACAAGTGATCAGTGTGTTGTGTTCACGGATCATGCACGATCACCTCGGTCTTACATGGTTTTCTCTTGATTCGATTTATAAAACAACAAAGAAGTCAAAATTAAACCATTTTTTCCGCCAAAAGAAACTCCATACTATGAAAAAATCTGGCTACTTCTACCAACCTTTTTTAAAAGCAGTTAGGAATTTCGTAGGATGGTGTTAACTGTGTTAATTCCGACATGTTTCTCTTTGTTCCAGAAGTTAACAATTTCAAGATGATAAAGATGGAATGAAGTTGGGGTCATGAGGTCCAAATACTAAAAATTGTGATGCTAAGCATTATAAGAGACTGGTGTTTATGGATGCAATATGTTTTTTCTGCATTTCTAAACCCCAAGTATAAATATATGACCGAAGTACGTAGTCTTTCCACTCAATGACACCGAGGTTCTCATTTGGTCATGAAAAAAGTATTTAGCTTCGACTTCGAGTCGTCGATGTAAGTCTCAGTTCCAAGATTTCACTTCCAGCTAAGTTCGACTGTCTCAAGAAGCAATCATTAACTTAGAGTATAAGATGGTTAAAATCGTATATGTACGGCTGTAACCGCAGAAATCTCCTCTCTGGCCGAGCATCTCAACGCACACAGGTAAACGCCACTTGCAAGTAACAATACGACATAGGTTTTTCGCTCAGTTGCAATTGCATCGCTTTGCTCTTCACCCTTTACTTTCAGAACAATCGTTTATTTGATTATAAAGTTTTACAAGTTCGAGATAACACGAAGGATATATAGTTCCCAACACATCACAGCAGTAAAGCAATCTTAGTATACAAAGTCTTCGTATGAACTTTTCATTCGAAAAAAACGTGCAGAAATACAAGTTGAAAATAGATTCGTCAATCCGAAGTGCTCGTTTTGATTTGCATCCACTATCGCCAACATCAATGTTTTTTCCTCCATAAAATATAAACGCTTCCGCGAAACCTTCGTCTATTATTCTCTTGAAAAACTGATATAGTTTGTGGAGTTTGTTTTGAGAGGCACACAAAAACATCATTTTTGTCCTATGATTGTCTTGCAGCAACCCGACTTCAAATCCATGTTCATGGCGGCTAAAATTGCAACTCCTCAGCGGAGGTTACGAGCCAAAAACCTGGATAAAACCTTTCCAAAAATCTATATTACGCTATTGATTGTTTAGCACTGTGCAGCACTGCAAAAACACTTGGATCATTCAACCATTTAATATTAGTTTTCTGGTGAGCAAAGGCTTGCGAGACGCTGAGAACTTTTATCCATTATTTCCTTCCTGAGAAAAACTCGGAAATGTCTTACACATTCGCAAGAAGGACAAGAAAAACCCCAGAAATTTCCAGCTGTAATCCCGAAAAACCTTCGATTTACAAGCACTCCTTATACACTTCGTAACCACAGTGTACAATCAAAAATACTTCACCACTGAGCTGTTCTCTATGAAAATTACTTTTTTGCTGAACAAGGCAGTTTTGCCATGGATCAGTCGACATGCGTACTAAAAATAAAGAAAAATGCTCAAAAAAATAAACAGAAATAAACCTCAAATGCACCCATATACGACCTGTAACGGTAACGGAGTTGTTAAGCACCTTTTAATCTTCAATATTCACAATTCTTGTGAAGAATACCATGGCCTTGTTTTATTATTGGTATAAATTTTCCAAGGTTATGTCGCTAAAGGAATCTTCACTTTAATCTTGATTTCATTCCTTTCTTCCGTGAGTCTTTCTTGCTTAAAATAGCGTTACGGAAACTATAAATTTTACTCTTTATCCATATTCACTTTTTCAAATAACTTTACGACGTCGTATTTTGAGAAAAAGGGCTTCTAACTCACGCCAATGAGTGGAAAATACTGAGATGTAAGTTCAAAATTTGAACACTTTCATGTCATCTTACAATTCTCTATAACGTATCAAAACAGGCGCTTAATTTCTTTATCTTTTACTCTTTTCCGTTCTTTTTCTCTAAATTTTATAGTTTATGCTTCAAAATATTTCTTGTTAAGTTTACAGGTTCTAAGCTTAAGGTACAAGGCGAAATTTTAGGCGTTTGGACTATCTGTGGTCCCAGAAAAAATACCCAGCAGAAAGCAACCTTAAAATGTAAACACCACTTTTTTTGCATAATTTTAAAGCTTACCCGAATAAAATGCATTTGTTATTATTGTATTTTCTTCGATATTCTCGAGAAATTTGGCTAAAAGACAGGTCTCTATCGATGGAGATAGAAATAGCAATATATGTCCTACAATATGGGAAAATCTGGGAAGAGAAATGGTAGAGGCTTGTGAGTATTTTTGTATTTCATTTTTGATCATTTACAGGTGTAATTTTTCTCGGTTGAAGTTACCTACAATACAATATTGTGATAAAAGATTGGATAAATAATTAGAATAGGTTGGCAAATCCTCGTTTTGTCATTGGCTGTTATTCTAAGCCCCGTCAATCGCATCGAAGGGAATTGCTCCAATATGTCCATGTCAATCTTTACAAAACCTTGGCCCTTAGTGAACAAAAAAACTGTGACAGGCCGTCATTTCTAGAGCCAATCAGCTCTCACAGATAAACCCAGGAGATGAATATGTTTTTCCTCAATTAATTTATAATGAAAATTATTCCTGGGGACAACACTAGACCCCAGTGAACTAGCCAAGAAAAGATTTTGTGTGTTTTCCCTGCATTTTGATTTCAAAATTTTCGCTAAAATAACTTCGCTAAGTTTTTCTACGTCTTAACGTCTACAAATGGAGGATGTTCTTCTAAGACTAACAATAGATGTTTTGCAATATTTACCGAAGCTAAAGTTAAATATTTTTTAAAAGAAATTGCCACTAACAATATTAACACATCGCCAGTCCCTTTATGGCGGATTCTATTCTCTTTCTGTTACTAGCTTTCGCTCAAGCAATGAAGCCTAGTTCTGGGTATTTTTCAATGCTACCCTACCATTCAGCTGTGCTCTCGGAGTAAATCTGTTACCCAATGAAAGTATATCAATGGTGCATCACTAGCTTTCTATTTCGGTCAACCGAAACGATATCAATTCTCTTATGATGGAATATTTCTTCCTAGCTAGACAGCTAAAGATAATAATCGGCTTTTTTTTACATACTGGCTATTCCTAACATTCGGGCTATTTGCAGTCACTCAACGAATAACTTTTTTTAGTAGAGTTCAAAGTCCTACCTCAATCAGGTGGTACCCAATTCACGCCGGTCCAATGTCCATGGAAAACCAATAACCTCATCAAGACGAATAAAATGTGCGTTAGAAAATCAACTAGCTTACTTTACAGCCTTGAGAAAGAAAATCACCCTTAGACTGAAATAATACACAGACCAGTCGGAGGTGAGGATATACTCTGCGCATGCGTACCCTAAGACGTGACACCGAAAATATGCAAATCAGTTGCGTCACGAGAAAAGAATGAATGATGAAGAAGAAATTATTCTTTTCCTGTCTTTTAACTGGTCAATAACTAATGACATAATAAGGTAATCTTTTGTTGAACAGAGAAAGTGAATTTCAGTTATTTGTAAGCGGTTACGATAGTTATTAAAGCGCTAAACCTTACGACCTTATGACAATGAAAAACACGAAAAATATTCACAAAAGCAAAAAAATGTAATCAATGGATCCTTAATCTTTCGACAGTGAAAGAAAAAAATTTCTTTCGAAAATGTAAGTTTTTATAACTGAAAGACTCCCTTTACTTTGGCTTGATATTTGGTCAGAAACTTATGAAATAGAGGTATTATTTCGAGTCGTTTTAAAAATATCGCTAAGCTGGAAATCATGTCAACAAGATGGTAATTTGGCGAAGCTAGAGTGTCACGCATTCATAGTTATTACCTCAGCGTGACAGCTTTCATCCAAGACCTTGACATATGAGCGGTGCGTTGGCGGAATATGAAATTAGTCGAAAACCAACTTCGAATTAGAAAACTGAATAACAACACAACTAAGAAAAATGCATGGTTTTTTGAGCTAGTTTAATTTTTTGTTGCTTAAATTTTCTTGTTTACCTTAAATTTACTAAAAATAACATTTTTGTAAAGGGAATTTTAATAATTTTGTTAAATTAAAAGTTTTGAATTTTTCACCTTTTCAAAAATTACAAATTATTTGTATTTTTGTACTTAAATCTTCATTGAAATTCCTTTCTGCGACAGACAATTAATTATCAAAGGCTTTTTCCGAGGAAAGCAAATTTTTGTAAACTTTCGTCGAGTTTTGTTAAAAAACTTTACAACTTTGAGAAAGTTCGCAAACTATAACAAAAACGAACACCGATTTTGTCTCTGCAAAGGAATGCACGCATGCGCATTGGAATGATTCGTATTTGCGCGTGCGCCATTGGGTGGACAAAGAAACATGTGGTGGTAAGACTAAGAGAAAAGCTTCGAGGTACGACAAATCCTTCTCAATCAAACCCAGGCGCTGTTGTTCGTGATTTCTCCTCTTCATCAACGCCGTTAGGAAATTTGAAATCGAAATTGAATAAGTGTGGGCGTGCCGTTGCTTGGGATTTTCCATCGAAAAGCTTTGATTTGCTTTATGGTTTCGATCTGAGCGACTTAATGGATTGGACCCGCGATGTGGCGTCAAAGGACATGCTAAGCGGAGCGAATGGGTTGAATAGAAATAACAACCCGGTGTCACAGACCGACAAATGAAAACCTGATCAATTCGCTGGATTGTTGTTCCATGAGGAGCGTTTTATTTCAAAACCGAGAGATCCAGGCACGAATGCATGAGTTGTGATGCTCCGAGCTTTTGAGTGCTACCAATGTCTGCCTTTTAACATCTCCCTTCTTGTCGCTGCAAAGCTGTTTTTCGTGGATTTGAAGACACGGCGCTTTAGTCGAAGTGAACGATTCAAGCGGTGTCAAAACGAAAGCACAAGCAAGAGAATTACATTCTACAACTAAAACCACACAAAATGAGCTGGTAAGCCATTAATATAGATACACATTTTTGGATTTACAAAACCAGTGAGTATGACATAAAGCTGACCGGCAGGGAAAGATTTCAGTGGGATTTAGTAACAGTTCGCTTTGTTTGGAACACTGGAATTGCAATCAACAGGAGCGTATTTACTTTTGTTAGTGTACAAAGTGTACATCTATGGTATAACCGTAGAGCAACCAGATTACTGACAGCACAACCGAGTTTCACTTTCATAATATATACTTCTGAACTTCTGTGATTCCGGGCACGACGAAGGATAAAGGTTGCTAACAGACATGCGAATCCCACAGGGGTATCCTTTCCTCTACATCTATCTCTAACCATAGACCATCCGCATGGACAATGCGTCCACCACGTGCTGGGGTACAGCGATATGAACTCCAAGATAATTTTTTTCTATTTACCAAAGCTTTGATACACTCCACAGCGTCTCCCAATAAACGACACTCAAATCTGACAGCACAATAATACAGCGACCAGTAGTTCATTATCAACAACAACGAGATATGCAGGCTTTGAGTTGATTTAATGGACTGTTTCACAGTGTGAACGCAACACTAATTTACGTGTTCACAGCTTCACGAGTTATACTCTCCATGCCCAAGGTTACTAACCAACGCTCCTATCTTATATTAGTCCAAGAGGCCGCCCTGTTTTCCTGTATTCGTAGTTCTTCGTTTCTGACTAGATTTCCGTATCAAAGTGACCTCCAATACACACGCAACGCAAACAGAAACAAGAAAGAAAAATCGATATAAAGAAAGAAATATTCTTCATTTAGCTCGAGATCTTTTCTACCCTTTTACTTTCAAAGCAAGACCAAATACTATTCTGATGTCCTATTTGACTGTAAAGAACTGTCAACTGAATATTTCTTCAGTGGTACGAAGTTTTTTTGCCAGTGTTGCAAGGATTCATGTAGTTTTTAAACTTTGCTTTGTTAGCGTTTACAAACCGACGAATATGTACACTTGTGAATATTGTTTAATTCCATTGTTTTCTTATCTTTTGTTTTTAATTTTTTTACAGTGTATAATCTAGTATAAACACGATAAGCCTCACCTTAGATAGATTATTACCGTCAACCAAAGAACGTCAATTGAAAGGTCTTTTCGTGGTGAAATCTCTTCTTTTCTATCCTCTTTTTCCATCTTGTCCGACTAGTCTTCATTCATTTGCTTTTTCTTTGTTTACGCAAGGTGCTTTTTACCCTTTCAATAGCTGCAGACCTTAAACAACTTTTATAGCCAATAATCGACTATTGAGTAGATATACACATTGTAGCCGCCTGTTTCCATAGTCGCTCACTGATATAATTATCACTTTATCAACAATGTCCGCCATCTTCACATCCGAATCAAATGTTCTACGGTTTTTGCCCTCTTACAAACAACTAATGATCTTTGCACATATTGACCTCAATAACTACGTCAGTTACAAGTACTAATGCCGTGACGTCACACGGTTAGGTAACCAGCAACACGTAAAATGCTAGAATTAACTTTCCTACAACTGTATTTACGAGCCCAAAGTGGCTTAATTTTGGAGCGTGTACAACTTTGTTAACGAATTAATTAAGTTAAAAAATTTATTGCGAGACATAAACTTTCATGATCTAAACATGATCTAAATCTGAGTTCATGATCAAATCAGAATAAATATGATTCTTATGATTCTTAAGAACGATTAAAATCAATAAACAAATTTCCACAATCTGCACTTGAATAAAACACAGAGTTTTACAAAGTTTTAATGAGTTGAAAGCTCTAAGTATAATCATTTCTATTGAATCGAGGAAAGAAAATCACTGCGCCGAAAGTTCCCACAACATGGTGAATGATGCTCACACGTGGTATGCATTGTTTGAACAGCCGACAAACAAAGACACTTTGATAGCTTGTAATAGGTTTAATCCCTTCATGAACTAAAACCATAAAATAGACTCTATGTTTTAGACAATGGATAACCAAAGGCTTTAATATAGGTTACAGCCCATCTAGCTGCGATATTCAACGCCAAAATACACGCAAGGTCTGTTTTGGATATGAGCTATTAAAGCGAACAAAAGAAAAGTTTAGGTATTGTCAACTATAAATGCCGCCCTTTCATTGATCAGAAGGTTACACCTTTCCATGACATCCAAATAGAATTTGAAGAACTCCCTGCATGTATTTGACTTAAACCTATACTAAACCTTTTGATACTAGCATAATATTTATTATAATAATTTCTTACACACACGACTCATTTGCATTTTTATGATTCATAGTCATGAGTCATGCAGATCCATACACACCAGGATGTATTATGTGTTTTGTCCAACTCGTTTTGAGTACCTCTCGGATTCAGTGGTCCACTACTCAATTTAAGTACTGGGATTGACTAAGAAGGAAGTGACGCAATGATTTGTAATTATGCCAATTGCTTACTATCAATCACGTGACTTTTTTGGGATTGACTGGGGGGCAAACAAGCGGTTGACTGAGGGGCAACTAGTGGATGTTAAGTCAAAATAAGTCCTCTAACTATTGTATTTGACTATGACATGAAACCAAAACAAGAGATCAGAACAACCTCCAATATTCTACAAGGCATTAAAAATGCAGCTATTATCGGAAGTGACGTCTATTACAGCAACCTATTAAAATGAAGTTTGAAGCTTGTTTTGTAAAGAAATCTTGCAACATTCGGTTGGTCGTTATGGAAATAAACCCCTTGAAGCAGTCCGTACGGCGCCTTAGTGTATGCAGGTACCCCAGAGATATGACGTTTAGAAACAGGGGAACTTTGCGTGATATAGATATTCGTTGTAATTTTACTGAGCCACTTCTATTAGTTAATATTTGTATTTAATGTGTACTGCAAAAAGGTGATGTGAAGGGGAGCGGCCATGAAAGGAATGGTTAAAATCTTTAAAATCTTTGTCATCGTCACTTATCTCTCACGGGAATAGTGTAATCGTGCGCTTCAACCCTCGTTCACTGATGCTCTGAAAGTAAGGGATATTTAAACTTAGAGCTAGTTGAAAAAATGATGATATTTAAGGTCACGTTGAAAGCGCCGCATTTACTAGTAACCATTAGAAAATCTTTGCGATTCGTACACGGCAGACTTCAGGCTGGAACTAAGAAGGGTCGTCGGTGGGGCCCGTTTTTTACTCATGATCACTTCATACAACTTTCAATCTTTAACATCACATACCTCTCTGCACATATGTCGATTCTTACACATCGAATAGTCTGGTTTTTGGAAGGAAAAAGGGCGGGATTATATATTCACAGTTAGCATAATTGTTGAGTGAAATTTTATCTAGAGTAACGTGGGTGTTTGAATTGGCGGCATGATTATCTTTGATCATTTGGATGAGAATGTGCCGTAATAAAGTGAGATCGCAAATAAAGACTGACTATTCAATTCAAAAGCTATCCTTTTAGCACTCGAGTTAATCTCCCTTTTCGTGATATATCGAGGATTATCTGTCAATTCTATTTTCCAGTCTATCCTTCTTTATCCTTATCTGCATTGAACATGACTTCATGGATCGCCCACGCGTGGTAACATGGAAGGAACTTGGATCGGGGGATCGAGTGAGTATGGAGTATTGATTTCCTAGAGGAATTGTTCTTGGGGACAAAACATTAGGCCGTCTTTTTTTATGCAGTAAACATCCATTGGTTTGTCCCCCTTAACATTTCCTCTCGAGACTCAGTGAAAGGGGTCTATGGCATAGATAGAACTTTCGAGTTGTGACGTATTTCCGGATCCAGCTGCTCACAAAAAAAACGCTAAAATGAAGGGAATTTTTTCTCAAGAATTTATTCTTCCCCTTAAACAGTATTAACTTTGGACAATAAATCCTGTGACGAAGAAAACGTTTTTTTTAAAAAAACATCTTATCGATTATTTCGCTTTGGACCCGGAAGTCTGGTCGTTTTTCCTCAAAGTTACCGTCAACATTTATCATCGTCGTCATCATCCGCACTTCATACTAATTGATATGTTTATCATTTATCATCGTCGAATTCATCATCTTTTAAATCATCATTATAATTTCATTAGTGTTCGTCGTCGTCATCATCATTATAATCGATATTTTAGTCATCTTCGGTATGATCTTCTATTTATCTTGCTCATCATCACCTCTGAACATCTCATTATCAATATCAAAATACAGATCTGGGCCGGTTGTACGGAGGGTGGATAGCGCTATTCGACAGATAAATCTTACACAGTGGATAAATTTATTGGATAACAGCATCGATTTATCCATCGGATATTTACCTTAGCTTTCGTACAACTATTTACTTTAGCTATTTACTTTATTTACCTTATTTATGCTATTTACCTTAGCTTTCGTACAACCCGCCCCTGGGTATTTAATTTCTCCCCTCCCACCCCTCCCTAGCTGTTACTCAGATCGAGTGGTATTGGGTCCCATCGAATCCCATGGAGACAGACGTCAAGCGGTCTGTAAGTGATAAAATAAACAATGGCGGGAGGAATATTGCAGTTAATTCTCCTAAAATACTTAACGATATTTTACATTTAGAACCCCGCTCGAAGGGTAACTACCCATGGAGAACATCTTCAAGATATTGGCCTTAAACCAGAGGGTTAAATATCTTAACTTAAAGAAAAAGGAAGGCGATATTTAGCATATAATTATGGGAGTTGCGGTGAGTAGTCGACCGAAGAGTTTAAACAACACCAAGTTGAAAGTCGGCAAGAAACCTTCGAAAAAAGGTACTTAATAACTCGCATGTCTTCTTTGATATTACAGCTAGTGGGTATTTATTAGTTTGTATTAATATCTAGTTGTTATGATTTGTTTTTATGTGTTTATACGTTGTTTTTTGGAATTTTTTGGCGCGTGTGATTTGGTTAAATTGTTGTTAACGAGGACGATTAGAGATTAAAATTGCTGTTTTTCTTTTCTTTTCTTTAAATTTTTTACTTATGTTTTGTTATAGATCCTGTAAATATTCAAGTGCTATCTACAGCGTTTATTCCCTCAGACATAATTGTATTTTCTGGACAGGTAGGATAATAAATTTAAAATATTTTCATGTGAGAAAAACTGTCATGACTAATAACTACAGTGTAAAAACTTATTTTCTAAACTTAATTTCGAGAAAAACATTTTATAAAAATAGTATTGATTTAAAAAACAAATCTGCACAGACGATCATGTCGGAAATTTTCCATCCAGTGCAATTATTTTAGGCTTTTCTGGAAGGATGTAGGGTTTTCATTAAGAGACAATTTAGGAAATGAAAAACTGGACTCAGCTTTTAGCATTTATTCATAGCTGTGAAATTTGAATTTGAAAACAGAAAGTCGAGAAAATCTTCGTCGATTCTATATTTGAAAATGATAAATGAATATTTAGAATTTAATTGCTTTTAAACAGATACTGGAGGTGAAACCTTCTTCAAGAAGCTTATCAGCTTATGAGCTTTGTATATTATACATGTAGTAAGATATAAAACGTTGAAAATTGGGACCGAATGAACGAAATTGTATTTATTAAGATTGTTTAATAATGATTAATGCTGAAAATATCTAATTTTTGATATAAATGAAAATTCACAAAGCTCAGCATTTCAGCAAAAAAAAATATAATCATTAAATTTTTTAAAAAGAGATATGATTTTTTTTTGAATCTTTTAAGTTGTTTATACTCAAAGCATAATGTTAGTGCAATATCCCATTTTAGTATTTTTACAGAAGTGAATATAAGAGATCAGTCTTACTCATTGGTTATAAATTTAACCTGCTGGTTTGTCGACTTGTAACACATGCAGAGATAAAATAAAAATTAAAAAAAAAAAACACAAAACAATCGTTATTTGCTTCATTGGAATATTTTCCTCACCCCTTGAAGACTCGCTTGGTAAATATTTCCAGATATTCACTTCGCCTTTGACGTATAATTTTAACAATTTTGTGGTCAATATCTCAATAAATTTATTTGAATTTCAGCTCCCACTTTTACAGTAAACTAAATCAAAAAGTTTATTGAAGAGTGTCTGGCACAGAATTGCTGTCTGGTCTTTGAAATCTTTGAACCATCTTTATCCAAAAAGCACTTTAGAGCTTTTGAGCATTTTTATAAATGTGTCAATAGCATGTGTTATTTTCACGGCATTAATCAACAATGTGAATAATAAAAAGCAACAGCTAAGTAGTTGTAGACATTATTGCTGCTTAATAGTCAGTGAATAACATCCTCAGACTATTCAACAATTATCCCAGAAGGCAAACTGATTATTATTGGAATATTTATTGAGCCGCTAGTCTTTGAGTGGCAAGCTAAATATCTATAATAATCACTGAGTCTGAGGGGAATAACTTCTTTAGTATAAATAATATTTTAGACTTGAATATGAACAAAAATAATTAAGGATAGAGAAGTGTTATAGTATCACTTCCTATCTGGCAAACTTTGGAAACTCTCATAATCACAACCGAACTCTGATTATTATCTCAGAATCACACAGATTGGTTACTCACCAATCGCAATGCAAGAATTTCTACATTCAAGTCTAAAAGTATACCAAGCTGCTTTAATTTCTCTTCAAAATTAATATATGCAAAATATAAGTTAATCGATCGATAGGCAAAAATATACAGGAATTGATAGATTGGATATATATATATATATAGGCAGTCAGAAATAATTGATTTGATGGATATATAGATGATGAGAGCTAGAGATATATAAGATATACAGTATATATGGAGATTGATGGATGGAACGAATGAACAAGTAAACAACAAAGGAACAAATGAATGAAGGAAGCAAGGAAGTATGAATTAATGAATGAATAAATAAAACTTGCTTGCTGTGCTGTGCAGTTATACAGCACTTGGGGATTGCCAGAACACTCGAGAAGTGTCCAGAAGTACTCCGCTACCCATCATGCTTCTCCTAACACTTCTCTTGTGTTCTGCCAACCCCGTGTGCTTTAAAACTGCACACAGCACGCATGCGCATTTTCTATTTCTTCAATATTGACTTTCAGTTTTATTATGAATTATCTTTCAGGTTATCCAGTGGAGGTGGGTCAGTTCTGAGAATTCAGAACTGCATCAGAACATAAAACAGGTAACCTGCTAGAGGGAGCAGTGTTCCCCCCAATTCTTTCTTTGAACACCTGTGTCTGTACATGCACAGTTGTGTAAATCTTATAATTATAGCCTTCTTTATCTTGGGTGTAATGTTTTGTCAGTTCAGATCAGACCATGTGTCATGTAATTTCTTCAAAATAAGATTCTTTGTTTTACCTTTTTCATGTGTATTTTAACGCAGTTAAAAATGTTATGTGCAACCATGAAACAAAGAAATGACACTTTAGGGAATGAAACATGACACTCAAGCTAAAGAGGTTTTTATGGCTCAACAGGCCTATCAATTTAACATTATATTTATAATGACTATTGTGCTATGAGTTGTGCAGTTTAGCACCACTCATCATTTCAGGCCACTACACTCAGTTTAATAACCATCATTAAGATCATAAATTTGTTAAAAAATACATCCATTCCTATTTCTTGTAGATTAATTTCTATCCTGAATTTACATCACAAAAAAATCATTAATTTTATCCATATGTGTCTAGGTAACTTTAAGTGAGTCTGGTCAACCTGTCCCTGTCCCCCATGGGCTGTGCAGTGGCCAGTTATGTCCTGCTGGTATCTTTGAAGTTGAGATAGCAGCCCCTGGAGTTTACTACTTTATAAGGTTTGTTCATTATCTATAAAAGATCTAATGCATTTACCACTCCTTGGTGGACAGCTTTTAAGATACCTAACAGGTTTTGCAACCCAATAAACAAGGTAGCCGATAAAAAACAACCTGTAGCTTTCTGATTACAATTATTGATAAAACTAAGATAGTGAGATAACTGGCTTTTTTGTTCCTTAGAATTACAATAATTACAAATAAAATGGAAGGAACAGAATTGAATGAAGTGTTTTATTCAGAATAGGAGTAATAAATTATGCATTCGGTTGGTGTGATGAAATAGAGAGAAGATGTAGGGTCAATTCCCGCCAAGGGCATTTGATATTTTTCTCTTATTCTCTCTATTTCATTACACCCACCGAACGCATAATTTATTACTACTATACTATGTCTATTCTTTGCGTACATATTTACAGGTGTTCCACTTACCTATAGATTAAAAATATTGCTCTGGGATCCTCACGAGTACCCTACATTTCATATTTCCCGCTGTGTTACCAGCATGGTTGGTCCTTGTGGTGTAGTGGTTAATACATCGGACTGGAATACCAACGATTCCTGCCAAAGGCATTTGATATTTTTCTCTTATTCTCTTTATATCAGAATAAAATGTTTCTTAAATGCAAAATGAATAATCATAATTTCCTTGTTTCCATATACATAGTGAAGGACATTCTAGTCTGAGAACCACAACTGTCAAAGTCCTAGCAGCTCCACAAGAGACTATCAAAGTAAGCACCAAATACATGTACTGTAGGTCGAGTAAAGATATTATTATAAACACTGCTTGTTGTTGGAAGTTACTTGGAAATAATTATTGTTGATTTTGAAAGATGCTATTTAACTACTTTTGTCAAACTTCTCTGGGTTTTTTGGTTTTCTTTCTCCACAAAACCTAACAAGCTAAATTACGGGATATAACTAGCTAAAACTAGTGTGAGCTGCGTCGGTGTTTCTAATGAAACAGTAATGATGAAAAGGTAAATTATACACCGTGAAAAGATGAAAAAACTTACTGACGTTTCGGACGCTAGTCCTTCGTCGGAGTAAAAGAGGGAATTACGAAGCTAAATTACGATTTGATCTGTTAGTTATCTTTGATCTGTTAGTTATCTTTGATCTGTTAGTTATCTTTGCCCTGACTTAGATCAGCCCAGAGGTTGTTTAACCAGAGGTTATATCCCTAAGATAAAAAAGGGTTAACTTATTTGTAAATAATACTATTAATAAAAGAACTTCAAGACAACTAAAGATATGAAAGAAAAAATTAAAATGACAATATGATCATAAGTTAAGACCAAAATTACTTTATTTGTTTATTGAAGTATTATGATCATCTGGGCTGGATGTAGTCCTGAGAAGGACTGTTTGATGAGACTTGCATTTCAAACAGTCCTTCTCAGGATTACATCCACTCGGGTGACTATAATACTTCAATAAACATTCATTCACCTGGGTTAAGACTTCTAGGGTACACCTTTATTCATTGGAGAAGTCTCAACACACACAAGTACTAAATAATGTGTTTTTCAGGTAACAGACCAGAGGTTTGAGCGTGATTTTGTTCAGATCAATGAAGGAGAATCTATAACATGGAAGTGGGAATCTGGAAAGGGAACCTTGAAGAAAATAGAGTAAGTTATTAGGGTTGTAATTATAACCAAACCTAATTGTTTACTCAGGCAGACGAGCAGTGAGGGCAGTCAAAGATCGGAGGAGGTTCAGTGGCATGCGACCTCGGAAAATATTAAAATTGAGGCCCTCGGAAATGCTATTTCCATAGTTTTGAGGGGTACTTATAATTTTTACTGAGGTAACACTGTCATTATTTTATTAATTGTTCTATTTGTGTAAAGATGTGCCCAAAGAGAGGTGTATACAATAGGACACTTGGCTTTAAATAAGAATGATTAACCCAAAACTTGCTTGCCTCAAAGTAGCTATGTCCCTGGTTACACTTGACAGGTTGGATCTCTTATTTGAGTCTGGGAATCACTGAGTTTTTAATGGCGTCTTCTTAATCTTTAGGTACTGTTCAAAACATGGTGGAGTTGCATTTTCAAATTTGAAGTAAGTATTTGACAGTACAGTCATGTCCTATAGTCAATCTTACTTTGCTTCTCATTGTATAGCACAAGTGAAATTGTACCATTTGCCATAGCCACAAAATAGGGTTTTGTTGAATGTCAATCAAAGTGTTGAATCCAAGATATTGCTGGAAAATAAAATGTTTTTAAAGGCAACTGCCTATGGAATATCATGAACCTGAAGGCCAAAATAGACTACTGACTCGTAGAAAATGCCTTGATCGATGTCTTTTGTTAAAACTGTGAAAAACGTTCCCAAGCACTACAACTTATCTATATTTCTATATCTTGAACTATTTCATTACTGCCACACGGTCCACATACTCTCATCTGTGAAACACTGTAAACATTGTTATATTAATTGAGCTTCTAACTGTTAAGATTTCTATTCTGTCAATCAAAACTTATCAAAAATGGATGGAAGCAAAGACAGCCATACATGAGAAGCACTGCATGCCAAATTGTCTGTGTTAACGGTATTTTAAAATTTTTAAATTTTTAAAATTTCCTCTTTTACTCCGACGAAGGACTAGCGTCCGAAACGTCAGTAAGTTTTTTCATCTTTTTCACGGTGTATAATTTACCTTTTCATCATTACTGTTTCATTAGAAACACCGACGCAGCTCACACTAGTTTTAGCTAGTTATATCTTTTAAAATATTAGGTGAGTGTATAATATACATTTTACTGTATGTGACATTGTAATTGTTTTTCTTTTTTTTGTAGTATTACCTGTAATACTGACCAGGGAAATGCCTACACATATACAGAAAGCTTTGAGTAAGTTGCAGTCAAAGTACTGTAGTAATACTAATGGTATTACATGTACATTGATGTGTCATACCTTAACTGAAACACCTACAGACTGTGCTGATATTATTGGTTAAAAGTGATGTCATCAACTCTATTTCATAATAATGGTACCATGTGCTATGCAGTCGTAAAAATCCCTGCCATTGATATTATGACATGTTCTAAGAGGTTGTTACAGGGTTTAATAAGGTTGATGGTAAGTGACACTGAACATACAGGGGAGTTTGTACAAAAGTTCTCAACTGATGACAAGACAGCTAGACTTACGGTGTAAGTCACAGATGTGTTTTTACTGACCACATGTATTTCTAAATTACACAGAAAACCAGGTTTATATTACTTTACCGGAGAACCTCAAGACCAGCTGTGTATCATCGAGGTTCTACAGACAGCCAGGTACATTGTGATATGATTTACTTGGATTGGATTGGGTAGGTAAATACCCTCTTTGCTGGGGTGGATCTAAGGGAGGGACGTAGGGGGAATATAGAGTAGAAGAAGAAAGAGAAAGAAGAAGAAAGATTAATTCTAAAGAGGAAGCTATATTGCTTACTATCAATCACATGGCTTTTTGGAGTTGACTGGGGGCAATTAATAATTGCAACGAGCAACTGTTAAGTCAAAATAATTTCACTATTTCTACTGCCTGACACCAGAAATCAATATACACATACATCTTCCAAAATCCTCCAATCTTCTGAATGTTAGTTGCCGCCCAGTCAAAACACATCTAATAATACCTTTGGCATCCGCCAACTTCTAACCGCTAGGGGTCAAGCCCAAAAACACGCCCGCAAACACAGAGAAACGCTCAGCGTCAGTGAAATTCAATATGGCGGCTCTTTGAGCAACAACTTTGTTATGTTGCCCTGCTAAATGCTGAAAGTTTAACGGAAAACGCCTGACGTCGAACTGCAATTTGATGTTGCGGTACCTAGCAACAACGTCGTGGTAAAGGTCTCTATTACTGGAAGTCATATCTATTGATAGTTAGCTATACTGACTTTCTAGCGGGGTAACAGCCATCCCTTTGGAAATATCCTGGATCCACAACTTTCACACTACATATGCATGTTCCTTGAATGGTTCCCATTTTTTCTCTTAGGGAACATTCTATCAAGTTTCTCGAGCACAGAGCTGAGCCGTCTTTTATAAATGGATTTGTGGGAGACAGGATATGGGTGCAACAGGCACTGCCAAAGGTGCGCATAGGCATATCAGGGGTGGTTCTGTTGGTTCCATGGAACCCCTTTTTGTGAGATCTTATGAAGTCATTCATATTCTTTACTCTCAAGGCGCGATTACACGGATCAATTTTCTCTGCAACTTGTCTCGCAACAACGTTGCGACACAAGTTGCAAGAGTGTCTATACGGTGCAACGGAGACGCAATCGTTACCAAAAGTCGAAACGAATTCTATTTTTGGCAAGGTTGCTGCAACTTGTCTCGCAACATTTTTCAGATTGCGCTGTAGGTTACACGCCTGCAATTCTCTATGCACCTTGTGTCGCGACGCCGTTGCAGAGACAACTATTGCTCCGTGTAATTGCGCCTTCACTTGAATGAAATTGGAACGCCCCTTTTGCAATTTTGAAACCCCCTTTTTCAATTCCTATATCGGCCACTGCATTTACAATTTGACTAAATGTTTCAATTCAATATCCGGGTTTCCCCACACCTAAAATCTCTTTAGCTTGAGTGAAATGTTTTCGCTCTAAATTCAGATACCAAACCTCCTTTATTTATTAAAAATAATGTTTTTAGAAAAATAATGGAAGTTCACACTTGATGGTGAAATCTGAAGATGGTGGCGTTTTGGTGAGTATATTTCTTATTTTGAACAAACAAACACAAAAAGCAAATAAATGACGTTCCTGATAAAGAATAGATAACGCGCGCGCGTGCTGAGTGTAGTCATAAAGCACGCGGGTGGTTGGGATAACACGAGAGACTGAAGTGTTACGAGAAGCAACGGGAGCGCTTAGAGAAAATTCCACGCATAAAAATTCGCAAATCGTATTGACTATGGCGAAGTTCAATTATTTCAATTCTATACTAATATAATTTTTTTAGCGTGAGCTCTATGTATTACCATTTCAGACCACATGTCATTCTCTAGAGTACCATTTCTTTATTTAACGGTCGTGCATGACAAGACACTCAACTCAAACTCAAACAAAGAATCTTATTTTCTTGGGAATGACGCGTGGCGGGAAATGGGTAAATATTACACCCAAGCTAAAAAGGTTTATTAGATCAGAGAAAGTTATAAACAACACCGCTTGGTAATATCACTGAAACCTCGATCCCCATGCTGTTAAATTCCATTTTCTAACAGACAGTGCCGCTAGAGCGCATTAGGCGACCAATATAGACGGCTAAATCCATGAACCATTTCCACAATTTAAGGAGAATAGACGGCGTTATGCCGGTTTCATTATCAATTCTGAACGTGTCTTTTTTTAATACTAGGTTTCATCAAGACCCCGCGGGAAAACCAAGCCAGATAGGTACTATTATTAGCATCGTTTTAAAAAGCGCGGCATGTTTGATGTCTGTTTGTTTCGCGCTTTAAAGGTGAACTCATTGAATGCTACTTAGATGATGTCTGTTGATATAGACTAATAGTCCTGTCCTATGATAACCTCAGCATTCCTTACAGGTGTAGGTGTTGTCTAGTACCATAACACTTAAATGATGTCTGTTGGTATAGACTAATAGTCCTGTCCTATGATAACCTCATCGTTCCTTACAGGTGTAGGTGTTGTCTAGTACCATAACACTTAAATGATGTCTGTTGGTATAGACTAATAGTCCTGTCCTATGATAACCTCATCGTTCCTTACAGGTGTAGGTGTTGTCTAGTACCATAACACTTAAATGATGTCTGTTGGTATAGACTAATAGTCCTGTTTGATAACCTCATCGTTCCTTACAGGTGTAGGTGTTGTCTAGTACCATAACACATCTCTTTAATGTCTGTTGGTATAGACTAATAGTCCTGTTTGATAACCTCATCGTTCCTTACAGGTGTAGGTGTTGTCTAGTACCATAACACATCTCTTTGATGTCTGTTGGTATAGACTAATACTCCTGTTTGATAACCTCATCGTTCCTTACAGGTGTAGGTGTTGTCTAGTACCATAACACATCTCTTTAATGTCTGTTGGTATAGACTAATAGTCCTGTTTGATAACCTCATCGTTCCTTACAGGTGTACTTGTTGTCTAGTACCATAACACATCTCTTTGATGTCTGTTGGTATAGACTAATAGTCCTGTTTGATAACCTCATCGTTCCTTACAGGTGTAGGTGTTGTCTAGTACCATAACACATCTCTTTGATGTCTGTTGGTATAGACTAATAGTCCTGTTTGATAACCTCATCGTTCCTTACAGGTGTACTTGTTGTCTAGTACCATAACACATCTCTTTGATGTCTGTTGGTATAAACTATATACAGGTGTAGGTGTTGCCAAGCACTATAACACATCTCTTTAATGTCTTTATAGACTAATAGTACTGTCGTATGATAACCTCTACGTCCTTTACAGGGGTATCTTATCTATATCATTGCGCGGGGTTATACCACATCTTTTCTTTCCAATACCACTGAATATGCGTGCAGGTGTTTCTTAATCTGTATTGTTTAGCGTTGCCATGTATCAAGTGATGAGCTATTCATAGTTTCTTATTGTTCGGTTATTTGGGTGTCTCGTTTGGTCATTTTGTTTATTGTATTGATGTTATTAATATGGTTGTCGCTTAATGGGCTTCCCGCAATGCGAGGGGATTGTGGTTTGTCTCACGTTGACTCACTTATTTTCTCGAAGTTTCTTTTTCCTTTCTGGCCCGTTATCTTCCAGTTTTCATTCCCCAAAACATGCAAAAAAATAAAAATGAATCAATCAATAAATGAATAATGAATCAATAAATCAATAAAAAGAATGAATGAATAAATTAATCAATTAATAGATAAATAAAAAAGAAAAGAAACGAGCATATCCACGATGACACTGAAAAGGCTTGCCTATTCAAGCAACATGATTGGATAGTATAGATTTTCCTACTTTTTGATTGGTGCCCAGTGAAATCCATTCTAGCATCAACAGTACTGTACATCTTTGATATCTACTGAACACACTCTAACGTGTGCGCACTACCCCCACCCCTACCCCTATCGGTGCGTTAGATTTCCAGGATACCATACTGGGGGTAATTAAGTAATATAATAACTTTGCCTTAATCGATTTTATCTTTCGATAATCTGTTGGTGGTTAAGTACGTCTGATGCTCCTCAGTGTCTGGTATTTATCAAGTTAATTACTTTTAGAAATCCACCAGAGTGGATATTCTAGATGTTTTAGTCTTGTGATACGATCAGCGACTCGGCAACACCACTTGAGTGCTCTCTACCGAAGGGGCACGCGATGCAAAATCAAGCACGCTATATTTAGAGCATTTTTTGTATGAGTGTGAAAATTCGGTGCCTTATGCGTGCCTGACCTTGATGTTTTCTAGAATTTTGATTGGCGGATTTTTTTCCTCTCACGCAATGGATTTGGTCTAGCAATCCCATGAACTTGGCGTGGCTTTGTCCACGCCGTGTTCATGTCGTGTTTCGGGCATTTGATTGGATGAATAGTAACTTCTCTTGCAATGTAATTGGTCTGGCGTATGCCTTGCCGTGTCACGACTGTGTTCGTGCGTTGAGCTTTTCACAGTCATACAAAAACTTTTCTAACTATCTAACGAGTGACGGTGCGAGATTATCTAATATTTGCCCGCGAAGAAGAAACAGTGGCCAAATAAAGCCCATTGCCGAATCACGGGGCGCGAGATCACCTCAGGAAATAGACGCCATCTTGGAAATATGTCCCCTAAAACAACCCCATAATGCACTGCAATGTGAACTCGACCCAGTTTTTTGTCGTCCTCGTAATGGCTTATTCGGTAAAGGCCCACACACTTCTATTTTGATAATCCTTGTTTGCTATCCTGCCACAGGTGTCCCAGTCTGATATCATACTGTTTTGCCTTGCCTGGTATCTATCGAGTGGTGTGCGTCAATGCATTATCAACCTTACAGTGCATCATCCTGGTACAGACCAAACCACGTGACTACGTCATTAGAATTGGTCCTCGAGGATTCGAGCCAGGTATGTGACGTCATGCTGTTGAATATAACCCAATGAATCCCACGAGTACCACTCGTGGCGTACATCAAGAACCAGCATTTTTACTTAAATATTTAATCTTTAGATAAATAATAATAACGATAATATTCTATCATTAATGTACTTGTTAACATGCCTATTTACAGAGCTCGGTTGTGTAAAACAGGGTGAAAGAATTTGGTGGATGTGGACTGAGGAAGAGAGCGATAAGCGTGCCTTTCTCATTAAAGAGGTATAGAACGTTTGCATTCTTTCCATACATACATTTGGTTGTCATCTAAAAGATACCTGTTAGGTCTGGGAACCCAGTTAATATTGATTTAACAAATTGACATCAGATTTTTATGTGTCTGTCCTCTTATTGACAATAAATTGCGTCATCACATTGTCAAAGTAGTGTGGATTCACGAGGCGTAGCCGAGTGGATCCGCATACTACTTTGACAATGTGATGAAATTTATTGTCAATAAGAGGACAGACACATAAAAATCTGATGTCAATTTGTTTTTTACAATAACAAAAACGATCAAAACTTCTCATTTTTAGCGATCAAAACAACCAACGGAAAGAGCGCGCGCTCGTTGACGTCAGCTTTATCTGTCTGTCCTCTTATTGATGATAAAAAATAGCCAATCAGCGCGCGAGAAATTTCTAAGTTATTGTAAAAAATTGTTTTGACGCGTGTTTGTTCTCCTCGGTTGCAATATAGACCTCTTACATGTGATGTCAAAGCAACTCAATGTGGAGGACAAAACAAAAGAATTTTAATCTCATGAGAATAGGCCCTTTGCAGCTCAGTAATCACGTGCTGATTAATTCACTGAGAGCAAATTAATGGACATCTTGATTCCCATGGGTGAATTATACTGGTGACCAAACAATTTCTACAACCTGTTTCGAGAGATCGTAATAAAAATGCATTTCGTGACACACTGGCTACATATCTTTTTATTCAGTTCTTCACAAGTAGTTAAAAAGAATCACCAATAGGCCTGAAGCGAGATGACGTTTTACCCCCGTCTCTAGACCATAATCCTTTTCACATTGCTTTTGTTCTTTAATTATGAGTATTTTTTTTGTATTCTCTAAGGAATCAGAAATTTTAATATGAAAGAATTTTAAAAACTATTATGGTATAGAGTCGGGGGTAAAACGTCATCTCGCTTCAGGCTTATTTAGAATAAATAAATAAATTTTGCTAGCAAAGGGCCTATTTGGAAAGCTATTGTTATGTCCTCAAAATTAAGCTGCATTCCGACGTGCTGCAAGGGGTGTATTGCTGGATTGAATTCATTAGCAAGAGATCGAGATAACAAAAGGCATGGCGGCCATGTTGGATGATATAACAAAAGAGACTAATGACGAATTCATTCAACATGTCGACTATAAAAACTACTATTCATTGAACGAATGCATGGCTGGAATCGTTTGTAATATTTAATAACCTTGTATCATATTAATAATATATATTAATAACTATTTTTAATATAATATTTAAATATCTGTAATAATCTTTTTGTCTATTGCGGATTTCTAGGAAGAACGCATTGCAGCCGTCAGTCAAGACTTCTTGGAAACCAGAGAAACAGGTTTGTCTCTTAAGATCACCAGGTTCTGCGCGTGATAGTAATAATACTTTGTCATCCATCCAGAGAGTAGTTCTTTAAATAGGCCCATTTGCAGCTCAGTAATCACGTGCTGATTAATTCACTAAGAGCAAATTAACGAACAATGCGATTCCCATTGGTGAAATTCACTAGAGAGCAAACAAACTTTCTACAACCTGTTTCGAGAGATCGTAATAAAACTGCATTTTTGAACATACTGGTTACACATCGTTTCATTCAGTTCTTTACGAGTAGCTAAAAAGAATCACTAATTAAAATAAAAATATTCTACTCCAGTACAGACACGTGATCTTTTACTGCAGAGGGCCTATTAATAGACACGTATGTGATTTTACTAGGTGGGATTCGTTGGGTCACCAATGGCCCTTGATCACATTGCGACATGTTCATTTTCATTAGAATAAAAACCTTTGTTTAAATACACGTAACCTCTTACCTCACTCACATGAAGCCCAATACGCGAATAGACCATGTTAGTTCCAGTTACCGCTGTGTTCCTCATGTAACTCATGCTTAGCCTCGAATAAGTGTCTAAATATTCACAAATAACAACGGTAAAGTAAAGAGTGCACAACTTCAACAATACAAACATCTCAAAACTTCACTAAAACACATGAATATTCGAAGAAACCCTTTATAAAATTTTTGTCCTGTCGCGAATAACATTTATATATATATATATATGTAGTTTTAACGTGATTGCGCTTCTAATTCTAGTTATTATTTTTTTAAACCTCAGACTGCAAATGCTTTAAATCAAATGATCATCTTTCGTCAATCGGTCAATGTGGACTCTTGTCCAAGACTGCTGATACACCAGGCCTGTTTACGTACCGTGTGAAAGCTATAGGAGACTGGTCTCCACCTGAGCGTGATGTTTGTTCTATCATTGTACAAAGCGTTTGTAAGGTAACTCCTCATGATCTCAGTTTAGTATTTATAAATACCTTTGTTGCGGTAAAGTAAAATAGGTTGCACGATTAGCAGTCCTATGGAGGCTTTGCTCCAACACATGATGGCAGCCATGACAGGTGGCACAACAATACAGTATATCTTTTCCCTGGGAAACTGAATTCTTTCTCATGTAAATCAGATTAAACAAGATTCAATTGTTCCTAATTCCTGTCATAGCTGTCAACACGTGATGGCGCAAAACCTCCATAGAGGCCTTTCCACACAAAACAAAATAACCTGAGTATACGCCATTGCGCATTTCAAAGAAAGATTGTTATGGCCACCTGTCACGGTCACGTGGTGGAGTTGCTGCGCGCAACCACTACATTTTACACTGTCTAACTTCGTAACTGTTGTGCGTAAAGTTTCCCAAACCGAATTGAGTTCTACTTCTGCAGCATTGCGCGCATCAGGCCTCATCAAGTTAGCATAACCTGCATTTTTTTATTCTGGCATTGGCGCGAAATGTTTAGCCAATGAAATACGACTTGTCCATGTACCACTGATCAAAAAGGTAAATAAATAACACACAAGGATCAAAACCCATTTAGTCTAGAACCCCTGTACGTGCCTAACAATGTTACTTTCCTCTTGTGTTAAAGAACCACGTTGTCCGCGTGAGTGACTACGGTTTTCAGCCACAAATCGTGAATGTCCATCCTGGTGAAACCGTGACATGGACTTGGCTTGACACCAACATGTCACACACCATTCAGCAGGTGAACGTGAACGTCAAGATATTTTTGTCGAAGTTCACTACTATATAATAATGTTGTAGATATTTTTTATTATTTTTCTTAGGGTAAATGTTATATATATTAATATTTAAAATATTGCTGTCATAACAGGTATCCCATGAAAGAACGCCAATGGATGATGGTTTCCATAGCAACTTCTTAAGCCCCTCCCCAGATGCACTCAGTCACGTGTTCACAGATCTTGGTGTCTTCTATTTCACAAGGTAAATTTCCTCCAAATCATTATCAATGATTTCAAGAATCTGTCATTGGTCATACCACATGCTTGATTAACATATTAGCAATTCTGAGGTTGAGGACAAAAAGCTGCGGCGACGAAAAGGACGCAATTCTTCATTGGAGATATGTTCCATGAAACTGTCCAACGATGCACTGCAGTGCCAAATCGACAAAGTTTTTGTTCCCTAAACGTCGGAATGCCACGGTTACTTTACAAGCACAGATGGAGCATCATTGCTCCATCGAAGATAAAATTCGTATCTCCACGCGCCCATGTAATATCCTCTTTATATACAATATACAATATACAATATAAAAATATACATATACAATTTAGAAATATTGTATAGTAGGAATTAGGTTAATCTCATCCAATTCTTTTTCTTTCTGCTTTAAGTGCCAACTTGTCGTCAGTGTATGGTGCCGTTGTGGTTACGGCAGGAAATCAGGTAATTGAAAATCAGTTATTTCAATTTTTATGCGTTTTCCCCGCATGTGTCCTTCTCTTTAGTGTTATTTATTTGTATTTATTTATATGGACGTACATGAAAGAAAAAAATCAATTTTCCAAGAGGATGACAAGTGGTCTGACGTAGATATAAGACCACATCCAGGATGCAAAGGTTTAATATTCCCTATTTGGTCACTTACTTGACCTTGTTGCCCTATACGGTATCGAGTGTGACCTTCTGGAGTATGGATGCGGGGTAATAGCAACTTTATCTTGGTGTTCATATTTCTCTTCTCTTTCTAGGTTCATAAAATTGAAGTTACCCTACACGGTATCAAGCCTGACCCCCTGGGGGTACGGGTAGGGGATATTGTTTGTTGGAGGTGGTGTAGTGACCAACTGTACAGCATTAATGCTATCGAGTCACCTGATGAGATCGAAAACATCGTCAAGACTCAGGATATTCCTATACAAAGGTAGGAGAGTGTAGCATATACATAGGATAAGTTTATGCATGGCTGTTAAACGTCACGCAGGTGTCCTTGGGAATAAAGTGTGACGTAGCGTTAGTACACTCACCTCTTGGATCGCGGTTTCGATTCCTAGACTCAGCATCATATGTGAGTAGAGTTTGTTAGGTCTCTCCCTTGTTAGATGTAGGTTCTGGTGAATGTCAATCAAGGCCTTTCCATGACATTCCACAGGTATGTGCCCCTTGAAAGCTTCGTGTTTTCCGACAATGTCATGAAAACACTTTGATTGACATCCACCAAAACCTTTTTTTTAAATGATATTTCTCCCTTAACTCGTAGACGCTGCGTTGCTGCCACCTTCAAGACAACTGGAATATATCACTTTGCCTGTACAGCTTACCTCGGGGACGAGGATCAGGTAAGTAATTAAAGATAAAAGATAAAGATATAGGGAAACCCCAAAGAAATAGCAAAATGTATGAAGAAAAAAATTCAATTTCTTTAAGTATGGTATGCATCCATAATGATTTTGAAAGAGTTTTTTTTCCTTTATCGAAACGCTTTACCGGGTTCTCGCGCGATATTTATTTGTCCAATTTACAAGTCGTTTCTTAACAGATTAACCCTAATCTGTAAGCAGCTAAAGTAGCCACAGAGATTCTTGAAAACTCAGGTCAATTATCTGAGCAAAGTGATACTCTTACCTTTCTCTGATGAGAAGGGGGAGGAGGTGGAGGAGGTGGAGGATGATGATGGTTGATGTTAACGATGGTGTTGGTGTTGGTGTTGATGATTGAAGTTGATAATGAAAATGATGATGGATGGTGATGGTTGAAGATGGTGATGGTGATGGTGATGATAATGCTGGTGAAAATGATGATAATGATGATGATGATATTTTTTCTCTTTCAGCCTGAGATCCATGCCTGCGATTCTTTCATCAATACCATATATGTCGATCCCGCTCCATATTCCTGTCATGTAAACGTGTCACGTGATGGGTTCCAACCCCACACGGTCACTCTTGCTAAAGTAAGAACCTAATTTCCATGAGAAAATAACCTCTAGCCTCATAGAGTAGAGTTCGTCTGAGCGTTAATATTAACACCCGTCACGGTCACGGAACGGAACATCGCTCCTTAATCTAAGGTTTATCACATTTTCGTCAAAAATGATGTGATAAGACTCTTCCGCCAATTAGCCATTCTGAGGTTAAGGTAAAAATACCGTGTCGAATTGAGATTGCATTGCATTGTGAGACTCTTTTAGGGGCGAAATAGACTCCATCTTGATAATATGTCCGCTAAAACAGACCCACATTGCACTGCGATGCCAACTCGACGCATGTTTCCCCTCAACCTCGGAATAGCCTATAGTCCTAATCCACTGTTTTCCCATTTCAGACCCTAGAGTATCATTTCTTTGTAACGGTTGCGCATCAGAAAACATATGAATATATTGATACAACTCAAACAAAGAATCCTATTCTTAAGGAAATGGCGTGATCTGAATGGGTCCATCAAAGGATGTGATGCCTCTAACAGCATCCGCTTCAAAAACCTGTCTGTAACACAACCATAGTCTTGTCTATTCATTTTCGATGTTGCGTCAAAAACTCTTACCCTGTTGTGTATTCATTTGTTTTAGCACGAGAGTGTTCTGTGGAGTTGGGAAAGCATACCAGACGAGCAGCATAACATTCTCTTAATACAGAAACCCAGTGATAAGGATAGTATTGTCCCTGCACGTGGTCCGGCTTTCTTCGAGAGTGGTCCAATGATGAGTCGAAGCAGGTTTTTCCATACCTTTGATACTCCGGGTTCGTACTGGGTGACGTCACACGGGACGGATGGGAAATCTTGTCGTATTGATGTTCTTTATGAAGGTGGGTCTTTCGTGTTTCACCCCTATGGTCTCGGAATTGATTGCTGGACTTGGATCACAATTGAAGAGAGTTTTGTTATGTTTCTCTCTTGATTCGAGGGTTTGTCTTCGGATTCTGCGGTTTTTTATTTTATATATTAAATTTTCTCAATAGGATATGTAAAGTATTGAAACTTTGTGAAATATTCAATAAATTATTATTATTATTATATATTTTCCTTCCTCCGCAAAACCAGTAGTCCCTTTCACAGTTCCCTGCGCCATCTTGAAAGGTAGCCGTGCCTTTGCATCTAAGAGAGACGAACGGTGACCTCGCAATACCAGAGACCTTTTTTTAACACCTTGTACAATTATTCACATGTCTCTATCATTGCAAGCTCGCCGTTCGTCTCTCTTCGATGCAAAACCCGGCTCCCTTTCAAGATGGCGCAGGAAACTGTGCAAGGGACTATTCTCAGTTATTCATTCAGTCTTAATGCGTTGGAATATCATATACATTGATCGTTTCTGTATTTCTTGAACCATTTCTTATTATTTACAGCCAAGCGCGTGATGTCTCCTACAATAGTTAATGGTAATGACGGTGGCAACGTAAGTATGACTGATGGTTTCTACTCATAATATTTCATCAAAGATCTCCAAATCCTTATCGACACTATATCTAGCATATAAGAATCCGTAATGGTCTTTCTTGGATCGCGGGCATGTCAGTGTAGCGTTCGGGGAGACGTTGTAAAAGACATGGGGGACTGGGATATGACGTCAACTTATTTCAATAAAATTGGTCATTTGAAAGCTTCTCTGATGAGACCGACAAGGATTATGGGTCGATGCATTTTATATGTTTCACCCACTTGATTACTTTTGATGGATTTGCATATCTTATACCAGTTACAATTCCACCTCCTGTGAACATCCTCAAGCTGTAGGTTGTATCAAAAGTTTTGTTTAATATTAAGTATTCCCTATGCCATTCGTAGCATTATCGCATTTCTGGGTTTTTGATGACTAAAAGGTTTATTAAAAATAATTTTACACCTATTTCAATAAATGTTGTCATCGCCAAAGGTGATAGGTCATTCCGACATGGAAATGGCCCGTTTCGTTGAATACAAAGAACATTGAATCAGTCTCAACACTAAGGCCCATGTTCTTGACGAGAATAAGAAGCAGAAACGCAAGTCATCCCAGCTATTCTTGGATCTTGGGATGACCTATCCCTATGGCTTTTCGCCTTTTGCCTATCGCCTTTGGCGATGACAACGTTTATTGAAATGGGTGTATATAAGATTTAGAAGATGATGTGACTCGAGTACTCTATTTTCCATGCTCTATCAGCTTCAAGGCAGGCTGGCTTCTTCATCAGGATTTAGAGTGAAGTCATTAAACCTTTGAAAAAAATATTAGACAAACACACATTAGTAGACCCTAATTCCATTGCTTTGTTTTGTGACTCTTTGAATATTACACGATGACTAGCATCCTTTATTTCACGGGTTAAATGCCTTCACTCTAAAGCAAAAATAGTGCCAATAATAGTTTTAGATTACCGTAAAAATGGAATTGAATCTCTTGCTGTTCTTTAGGTGGAGCTATTTTACACTGTGTTTATGTCATGTGTTGATCGCGATGTTGATATTCTCTATACTTTGGATGGTTCCATGCCCGTTGAAAATCTTCCTAATAGTAAGGTATGTACTTGTAATTTTCCAGTTTAGGCTTCTCCCTTGATTAGACGTTTTTTTTTTCTTGTTTTTTCTCATCCACAAAATTTCAACGTGTTTGGTTCAATTGTGACCTGTGGTATAATGCCGTTATGCTCCGAATTTTGATTAGGCCAGATGTTATTTTGGGTTTCCTAAATTTAAGTCGTTTACTCCAGTTGCTCGTGTTTTTGCCTAGCTTTCTAAGGGCTCGAAAATAATGTGGTGCCTATTTTGATTGGTTACGTAGGTTTATGATTGGCAGGAGGGAATTCCGGTTTGAGGTTCGAGCTGTGTTTGGTATCTTGTGAGAGCTATAGCAATCAAAACGGGTGGAAGGGGATATCCAGTGACCTATTTACATCAAGGTAAGTTTTTTAATAGTAATAGTTTTACATCGTTATTATCTTCAGCGCGTTGAAGGGTAATACGGGCAATGAACTAGTGCGTAATAGACCCCTTTACAGCTTGGCCGTAAAGTTTTCCCATTCCAGACCACGCGTCATTTTTTCTTTTAGGAAGTTATATCATTTTCTTTGTTTTAACGGTTGCGCATCAGGACGATACATTAAATTATGGATGCAACTCATCAGAAGTATCATTTCTTTGTTTAACGGTTGCGTATCAGAAGATACATAAATATGGATGCAACCCATTTTTCCATTTCAGACCACGTGCCATTTCCTGGAGTATCATTTCTTTGTTTAACGGTTGCGCATCAGAAGACACATGAATATGGATACAACTCAATGTTTTCCTATTTCAGACCACGTGTCATTTCCTAGAGTATCATTTCCTTGATTAACGGTTGTGCATGAGAAGGAACATGAATATAGATACAATTCAAACAAATTCTCATATTCTCAATGACATGTAGTTTTTGATGTGAAAAACAAATTGTTGTTGTCACAGTTGAGCCTGAAATCAAATATTCTCTTTTTGTTGAAGTCAAATGAAGTAACCGCTATCATCTGTCATTCCCACAAAAAAAGTCTTTTCTTACAAAAAAAAAGTCTTTCCTTACCTGATACACCTGATACTATGTTAATTATTGTTCCACTGACAGACGATTCTGGGTTCTTGCTGAAGAAGGGGTTGATGCTGCCTTTGAAGAACAAAGTATTGAAGACAACCTGGGGCTGAGACAAGAGGTATGGGCTGCGCTTTTCACCCTTGGCTGTACTTGGACGCCCATTCATATGGGCACATGCCAGTCCAACTGGAAGGAATTCTGACACGTGGTAGAAATTTTAAAACTAAAATTTTGTATGGTCCATTTTTTGGAGCGAAAATAAATGGAAAAGAAAATAGAAAGAAAAAATAATAGGGAATAACCGGAGCAACAATAATAAGTTTCCGCCAACACTTTGTTTGTAAAATGATGGTATTATTCTGGTTTGTTTTGCAGATAACCAACTGGCAGTGGGCTTCTTGTGCTCCTGAGATTTCGGGTACTTTTGTCTTTGATAATGTGATCAGCATTGATTTCATTCTTTCCCCAAACGCACAGCCATCTCTGATCGCTGGATTCCAGGTTAGTATAACACCTTTAAGTCGACCAGGCCAGGACTAGTACTCTCGGGCCCCAAGTCCATCACAATATAGCCAGAGGCTAGTTCCTCTCTTCATACACGTGTTGTTCGGTCATACTTGATTCTGGGGGGAGGGGAGGGATATAACATCATATCTAGTGGTTTTGTGTATTTAAGTGTGTGAAGAGGGGGTAGTGTAGAATAATATGTTAAAAAAAAACGTCCTTTTTTCACGAGGGTAGCACTTAATAGCCAGTGGCTAACAAACCTGTGGCCCTCATTCCATGATCGAATTGGAATTTAGGAGTTGATTTTTGAGGAGGGAGGAAACCGGAGAACCCGGAAAACCCTCGAAGCACAGGAGAGAACCAACAAACAACTCTACTCGTATACGATACCGAAACCGGCGGGTATCGAACTCTGGTCGCGTTGATGAGAGACGAGCGCTCACACCGCTGAGCCACCCGTGATTCCCATTAAAGTAATACGAATCCTCATTGGTAATAAGTCCTCTCCAAATGTCTTGAGAGACTCCCTCGCCTTTAATGTCGTTTAAAGGCATAGGAATGAAGTTTATATAAATGTATTTTATCCTAGCTCTTCCTGAATGGTCAGCCCTATGGAGGATGGTTGTGTGCCAGCTCCCCTGGGGTAGAGGTCAGCGGACTTACTGGCGGGAAAATATATCACGTGGTTATCGTTGTGTTCCCAGCTCAGCAAGAGTTTAGTCCGCAGTTGTCCAATGAGTTGGTAAGGATACATCTTCTGTACCGTGACCCTGCCATGTGCCTTATAATTATACGCTAGGGAAAGACTACAGGGAATGAAAAGTAAAGGCGCGCGAAACCCGAGTTATTCCCGTTCGTTCGTATTATTTAGGACATCCTCAGTACCTCTGAATATAAAGAAACCTTCAATTGACGGCTTGTTACTAGTTTTGTGTCATGTATCACTTTTTTTCTCATGTCGGCAACCTCTTCACAGCAATTTTGTTATTCAATCGTAGATCATAAAGTGTCCAGCAGTTTCATCATTTGGTGGCCCCATCATTTCCTTAGAGACCTGCGATCGTGTTGATGCTCTCGTCATCGTCTGGCCAGCCAATCAGGACATTGTTTACAATCTATTGGTTAATGGTCAACCAATGGGAGAGCAGGTAATTTTACTCTCGATATATGATATTATGCTAGTAACATGCTGTTAGGAAGTGTGTCCTTGATTGATGGGGATGACACTCATAGGCTATCAATAACAGCATTGATAATATGATGGATAACCACGATGATAACTGCGATGCTGACGGTCATTATTTTTGGTTCTTTGCCAGGTTTCCGCCGAGCCAGATAATGATTACTGTCGAGTTTTGTTCGAAACTGAGAACGTCGACGAAGAAAGAACATTCACTATCATGACTGTTATCAGTAAGTTAAACTTTACCATGGATCAAGGGTGGTGTAGCGGTAGTGCACACGCCTCCGAGGTTTCAGCTTTGATTCCACGGTTTTTCTCTGTAGTTTGTCCAGTTATTCTCCCTTGTAAAACCCAGCACGCTAAATCCCAATTATTTAGTCTAGAAATTGTTCAGTTTGATAAAATTGATGTTTGTTTAATCTAATTCAATGACCATAGCCTCCCTTGCAGCCGTTCTTAGTGTCGTCACGCACATGGTTATTCGTCAAAGTTGAAAAGACGTCATATGATGTCACACCCTACGTCATTATTCAAATATCACATCTCATCTTACAAGATTAATCTGGGTTTTTTTAGGGGGAAATCCACAGCTGGTATCGAATGAAATACAGTTTTCCCTTCCTTTGCCCATCGAGATTATCCAACCCACTGGACCTAAATCTATACAACAAGATCAAGAAGTTAATACATCAGAAGACACCAACCCAAGTACGAGTCCATCCAGTGTATCAAGGGAACTACTGATAGTCTCTGAGTTGTCTGTTGCTGTGATGCCTTCCAGACCAAACGGCGAAGCATCGTTTTTTTCTCCTGAAACACCTCAGTTTCAGAGTACGCTAGAAACCATCCACGAGGATAAACAACTCGATGTAGTCAGTCCCCCTCCCAGGCCATCTTCCACGGAATACACTGATGAGGTTATCAGAGAGGAGAGTCCGGAGCAGTTAGATGAGCAGTTAGATGAGCAGAGCAAGAGTGGTAAGAGCAACGAAGGGATGGCGGGTGTCAGCGGCGGGGCAGAAATTCAAGAGGAAAGTGATGATGATAAGAGCTTGAAGGGGTTACACTGTGAGGATGGCATCAGTAAGGAACAAGGCGAGCATAAACAGGACAAAAATGATGCTACCAATAAAGAGATGGAGGGTGCTGATAAGACAGTTGAGTGTGGTGCAGATTTTGTGCAGGAAGATGGCGATGATAACAAATTGAAACGAGTGCATCCCGAGGAACACGACTTACAAGAACAGACCACAGATGACAATGGCAGCCAAGACAAAAGCGCATGTGATGGAACTATGGACCCTTTTGTAGGAAATAGCTATGGACCTTTAGAGGAATATTCAAATGATACTAATCTCTTGGAATGGGAGTGTGTTTATTCTTCCAACTGTGATTATTATGTAGATGGCATCGATGAAGACAGTGAACATACGAATGGGCTCGCAAATATTTGTATTATTGAATGTATGCAAGCAAGGACCAGAAATATTTCCAGTTATTCAAATTATAAAGTATCTTCCAACGTTGCAAAGTCTTCCTCGCGCAAGAAGAGCGGTGATGAACTTGTATTGCATTCATGTGATATTTGTAATGACACAGCAATGGAAACCCCTTGGTGTGAATGCTATGGAATACTAAAAGAAATAGAAACCTTTGAAGAAAAGTTTAGCGTAGTAGAACATAGTGTCATGTTTTGGACTGCCATTGTACAAAACGAGATGATGCATTCTGCAGATGATGGCATAAGTCCTGTTGTTAGAGATGTACAGATTCTCCAAGATGCGCCATGCGTCGAGATGAAGAAAGTTCCTGCTCTTGACCAGAAGGCTGATAAAGATAAAGAAATAGCATTGGAGAATGATAGCAAGAATAAGGAGTATATGCTAACAGTACAGACGACGTCTGAATTAAAAGTCCAAGATAATGAAGAAAAACTATTACTGAGCCCTATGGAGAGGATAAATCTTCATCTGTGATTAGAACTCAATTGTCTCCTGAGCTGACAGTAGTAGTCAAAGGGACATCACAGAGTACAGTAATTCTGGAATGGGAGGACGACTGTGGTATTGATTTGCCTGTTTACTACCTGATGGTGTTTGGGGACAAGTTTAACAGTGAAGTCGACAGCAAATATAGGTAATTTTTTACTATGGATTTAACATTACTGTTGTTATTTTAACAGCTTGTTGTGAAATTGGTTTTTCACTGCCGCAGTCAAGAACATAAGAGGTAGCAACCGAATATTTTTGATTGACGGCAGCGGAAAAAAAAAAACAGATTTCAGCATGCAGCTCGAAAATACCAGAAAATATCAGTTTGCCAGATTTATGAAACTCGCAGTAAATAATGATTATTAATAAATAATTAATAATAGTTATTTTAATTATTAATTAATAATAGTTAGGAGATAGGTACGGACAGGAAACTCAGAGAGGTTGATAAGCTCCTGACCAGATTTTAGATCCTAGATTTTATATAATTTGGAAAACTGATCATGGTAACCGAACCATCTCTTTTTATTCTTCTCTTGTTTCCTCTCTTCTCATTGTTCCCTTTCATTATTCTTGCCCGCCTTAATCCTACTCTTTTCCTTCTCATTCTTATCAAAACATATATTTTCTTTCTTTATTTCAGATATTATTTCAAAAGCAGCCCAACACCTGACATATGGCCAAATAATGAGGTAACCCAGCATTTGTGTGGTTTCAAGAAAATGTGTTTCTTTCGGGAAAGATTGTCACATTTTTGAACCATCTGAAGAAATTGTATTTGATTCTTATTTGTTTTGTAGGCAACAAATGAGCAACACTGCTGGCAGACCAAAAACAATATTACAGAGATTCGTGGGCTCAAGCCAAGACATCGTTACAGGTAATAGGAAATGCCTTTTTGTGAATGGTGATCGGTTGAAAAGTTGTAAGGTAATAAAGGAGCACCTAACAAAGACTTACTCATGGTGAAACCTATCGGTGATTCTCTCATGGGTGCTTATTCTTGGGGTGCACCATACGTTAGAGCCGCCTTGCTTCTTGACGATAAGAAAGCATTCCTAATTGGTTAGCACTCGTTCACATGGACCAAAAGGACCTTTGAGTGTCAAACAATAGAACAGATCTATTGTGTTATTGCTTCGCTCTATTGTTTAATAATCTAATAGATCCTTTTTGTAGACGTGAACGAGTGCTAACCTTCCTCATTAGCTTCTCTTCTAAGATCAACTACGTGGCGGCCGTTTTCATAGTTTATTATATATCTCAAGGGATTTTGAGTCATATGGTTGCACCCTAAAAATCTATCTTGTCCTTTTGATTCCAGAATCGCCATGATGGCCATATCACGTGACAGAACTATTAACGACAGTGGTATCATATCACGTGACAGTCTCACAACGTCTCCGCGATCAGAGATTATAACTTTTACGATGCCAGGGCGACCCAAAGCTCCTGTTATCTACGTCACAGCCCTCAGGGACAGAGAAGTAAGTTGAAGTGTTTTCTCGAATCGTGACGAAGAAATCCTCCTTATTACGTTTAGCCATCACCAGCACCGCCACCGACACCTTAACCGCCACAAGTGTCAAACGTCGAACGAGCTCAATTTTAAAGACAAAACAAAATAATTTGAATTTCCTGAGGATTGGAAACCTATTGTTATGTCCTCCAAATTGAGCTGCATTCCAAAGTGCTGCAAGGGTTCTATTAGCCTTATGCGCAGGGGGCACCTTTAGAAATTTGATCTTTATGGGACTAGCTTTTACTGACTGCCCAAGTTGCCTATCTTTATAGTTTACTATAAGCTGGCGACCACCGTGTTCCTATGGAGATGCTAGAGTTGTAGGATATCGACTACTGGTTAACGGCAAACAAGATGGAGAGCTGTTACCTCATGATGCTATTCATCACACTCTATCAGATCTACAGTACGGTATGTAATCCACTGTATTTGTCAATATAGTATTTAATCATTGTTAAGATTGAATGGGTAGAACTGTGGTGAAATAATGATAGATCTGTTGATCATCACAGTAAATGACCGATCTAAGCGAACGCTGCAAAGAAAGACTTGAAAGAGTGATTTCAAGCTTCAACGGGAATCGAACCCATGACCTCCGCGATGCCGGTAATGCTCTAAAACTGAGCTATGAAGCTTGAAATCAATTTTTCAAGTCTTTCTTTGCTCATTCACTGTGATGATCAACACATCTATCATTTAATCATGCGATGAACACAAACTATGCAGATAAATATTTCCGCGCAGATACAGTTAAGTTACTAGATGATAAATAAGAAAGCATTAAAAAGGGCAATTTTATTTTCAATAAACAATAAATTAATATTAATCATATATCATTAATTAACAAATAATAACTATTTAAGAATGTCTTGTTTATGTCTATCATCTTGACAGGTACATTTATACACATCAGTCTTGTAGCCGTAACCCGACATCACATGGGAGACAGCACTCCATCAAATGTCGTTACCATAGGCTGTCCCCACCCTCCCCCTCCACCGGAGATCCGTGAGACCACCACAACGAGTCCAGATTCTATCTGTATCACGTGGTCTGCGATTACTACAGCCATTGATCCTGATCAGCTTAAGCTTATCTCCAGCTATGACGTGTTTGTTGATGACGTTTTCCATGGTAGCTGCCCTGCTGGTGACATCACAGATATATTTATGGATTCGTTTACCTATACTATACCAGGGTGCATTGCGGGCAGGTAAGAAAGCTATTGAGATTGAGTTTGCGATTATATGGAAGTACTTCCGAGACCCTTGGCGTCGATGAGGCCCACACGTATCGAAACAGTAAGATAACTAGTTACGTTGTTAATGAAAGTGAGCAAGGGGTTCTGTTAGTTGTAGTATATATGTGTAAACGTTCTGCTCGTTAACCAAGTTAATATTTAATAATCGAATTGTAGGGAATACTCCATCAAGGTAAAAGGTCACGTGGATCCACAAGCGATTGAGTCCAGTCAGCCAGCTCATATGTGTGGTTGCTATGGTGAACCGTCTAATACCTTGCTAGTTCGTTGTCTTGAGGCGTCTTGTGCTCCTGTTCTTCGTGTCGAAAGCATGGATGAATCTGCTATCAATCTATCGTGGGATAAACCAATGGTGTATGGCGCACGTCACATCACGGTAACAGTGATACCACATGTTTTTTTTACTTTATTACTCTTCATTTTGGTGAACGGTTTTTCATAATAATATTCCTAAAATTCTACCATCTTGTGTTCTAGGGTTACATTCTCTGTTTAAACGGTCATAACCATGACAACGTCATCGAAGCTGATTTACAGAGCGCGAAACTTCCAATCCTGTCACTTGGCAACGATATTGAAGTTACGCTACTAGCTCTGATAAATAACACAGAAGCACTAGACGATGGTCGTCGCCAAGGACAAAGACATTTATTATTAGCTAATGACGTAGGAGCTCCGGCACAGGAGCCCCAGGACAGTGGAGTTGAAAGCAGCTCGAGCGTATTAATAGACAAACGAAGTGCGAAAAAGCTCCTGTCTGCTCCTCTTACTCTCCACTTGTGGGGGTTTGTCAGGAGGGTTTGTGATGTGCAGATAAAACAGGTCTGTTGCTGTTCAGCTTTGGTTCAGTGGAGTCTACAGGAGGGCGAAGAAACGAACCAAGCTCGACATCATGACGTTTTCATTGAACCGGAAGTATTTAAGGTGAAGTGCTGGAAAAGTGAGGAGTTTGCTGCGCAGGAACTGGAAACCATCGAGACTTCAAGTTAGTATAAACAATTTTTTTATTCTATAAAATTAGACTGTTAATCGTCCCTCCTCCTCCCCCCCTTCCCCATTCTCCAATTCCCAACCGGAAGAAGGGGGAAATACACTCGACTGAGACAGAAAGGGATAAGAGGATCTGTTATCAGTCTATCAAACATTTGAAAAAAGCTATTTTTTCTCACTGTGCGAGCATCTAATTTTAAATTCTATAAAAGAAACGTTCAGAGGTTCGGGAAACAAACGCTTCACTCAGAGTGATATTATTCTCGAAGGAATAACGTGTTCTGGAAATGGGTCTATAGAGGCTTTGCGCCATCAAGTGATGGCAGCCATGTCAGGAGGCAGGAACTGGTCTAATGTTATTCACATGCGAAAGAATTCAGTTTCCCAGGAGGAAAAGACTCTATTGTTATGCCCCCTGTCTTGGCTGCCATCACGTGATGGTGCGAAGCATCTATATCTCAAAGCAGTAACCCAGCATTACCGATGTCTTTTCATTTTTCTGCAGATTTGAATTTTCATTTGAGTAATTTGACGCCATTATCAAGGTACGGTGTGGTTATCGAAGCTTTTGCCCACCATCCAAATTATACAGAAAAATATACTGATTGGAACGTTTCAAGATCAGATAAGATTTGGTTTGACACTAAACCTCCACCAGACACTCTTCAGAATATTCGAGTGGTGTTCAGTACTGTGAGCTCTATATGCTTGGCCTGGGACCTACCCAGTGATAACGGATCATTTAAAAATATTGAACTAATTGTTTATAAAAAGTATAATGGTGATAACAATGATGGTGGTAATGTGACGTCACTCGGCGATGCTCTATTTAACCCTGTCATCAACCCTCACATGACGTCATATACCATCCATAACCTCGATCCTAAGACGATGTATGTGTTCACTCTTAAAACATTATACATGCACATAGATGCTTTAAATGACAGGCAGTGTTCTGGCGAAGCTGTTTCTCTTGAGGCGTGTACCAGTGGCGTTGATAGACCACGTGGTCTCCACGTGATCAAACGGACACCTTTCTCGATACATGTTTCCTGGAAACCTGCTGTTGCTTACGGCGATCTCGAGATCTTTTACTATTTAGTACACTGTACTGAAAAGAAAACCAGGACTTCACAAGGGGTCGTCTCAGATAGCAGTTGTATACGAGTGCCGCAGGGCTCAGCTATGGGACCCCAGACTGAAATACCAGGCCTAGAGCCCGGTGTGGTGTATAGTATTGTGGTTGAAGCTGTTGTTGGATTGTTAGACAAAGATGTTGAAGAAGGCGAGGAAGAAGACAAACAAGTTAACGATGGCGATGAGGTTGAATCGAGTATCGGGAGTTCTGAAAGTGACTGGGTGTCTTCCGTTTGTTCGGACTGTCTCTCCAAGCCCCTGGCGGCCAGTACTGTTGCACCTCCTGGGGTACCTGTGTTATTTGTGACTGGAATATCAGCTACTCAAATTCATCTTGCCTGGAATAAGCCAGTAGCCCTTTTACTTGGTAAGTACTGTACAGCACGTACACGGTACGACATACGGTAACATTGAAATGGCTTCCCATAAGAATGGTTATCGTATGAGTGGGAAACATATGGCACTGACTTACAGCACGTACACGGTACGACATACGGTAACATTGAAATGGCTTCCCATAAGAATGGTTATCGTATAAGTGGGAAACATATGGCACTGACTTACAGCACGTACACGGTACGACATACGGTAACATTGAAATGGCTTCCCATAAGAATGGTTATCGTATGAGTGGGAACCATATGGCACTGACTTACAGCACGTACACGGTACGACATACGGTAACATTGAAATGGCTTCCCATAAGAATGGTTATCGTATGAGTGGGAACCATATGGCACTGACTTACAGCACGTACACGGTACGACATACGGTAACATTGAAATGGCTTCCCATAAGAATGGTTATCGTATAAGTGGGAAACATATGGCACTGACTTACAGCACGTACACGGTACGACATACCTTAACATTGAAATTTCTTCAAGTAATTCATCCTATCTGAAAAATGTCTACGAATTTGGTATCTTTAGTATCTACGTTTTTTTTTCTTGAGTTTGCATATTCAAAAAAGCTAGGAGTTCATGAAAAAACTAAACCTAATGCTTATTTTAAATACACTCATGCGTTCCCTTCATACATATAAATTTATAAATATCATATTATTATTAGATTCAGAAACTCGAAATAGAGCTGAAGGTCAGGAGTGCCGTGGTCGTGTGCGTCAAATAAGTGGATATTCCTTGGAGGTTAATGGTCGAGTGGTCACAAAACTAACGTCAGATAAACACAATTTTACTCTCAAACGATGCAAACCAGGGATGAAATACACGTGCTTCCTTGTCGTCATGACGACAGTATATGATTCTGGCGGGAAAAGAAGCAAGAAAACCGAGGGGTTGAATAACAAGGTTGGTGTTAAGCTATGCATAATCAACTACATTGGTACCTCTTTTGAGCGACGGCCTTCGGGACCTTGCCCTAGTGTCCGCTAAATATAGGGTATCTGCTGAATAGAGGTATCAGTGTAATTTAATTACTTAAAGCATGTCTTTGAAATATCATTACGGCTTTACAATAAGGATTAGCTTACCATAGCGACAGGTTTTTTGCTATCATTCCCAAAAGAATGAAATTGACATGGCTACCATGTTGGTTGACACCGCAAATCGGTCAACATGGCGCCCACGAAAACAGCAGTATAAACTAGAGGGGGAGGTCAAATTGACAAGGAAATATCCAATTCACAACATTAAAATGCTACTAAGATAACCTGTTTGACCACATCTTTTACATGTTTTGCAGCAATTAACCGCAGTCAATAAAACAGAACTGGAGTCAGATGACGAGACTGACACAAGTTTCCAAGAATCAAGATCTGAACCACTAGAGGTCATAATCCCACGACAGGACCACCCATTAGTAGTGAACATTCACTACAGTCCCACCAGTGGTAGCCATGTTTCGTCTGTTTCGTCTTCCAGTAGCGAGGAGTCTGATGAGGGATGTGTTGTGGTTGAATGGAAATCCAGTGCTGCACTGAAGGGCGTGGCCTCGTACGAGGTGAATTGGAAGAGCATATTCGATGAAGGGTCAGAAGATCATTTGTTGCCATCCAGCAATAGTTATCAAATCTATCCCGTTAAACAAAGGTACACTTGCACTTGCTGTCAATGGATATTAGCCATTCTGAGGTCGAGAAGAAAACTGCGTCGAGCACCTTTCATTACAGGTGCATTGCGGGATTGTTTGAGGGGACGAAGTAGACGTCATCTTGGAAATAATGCCTAACAGACTCACAATGCAATGCAATGGCAACTTGACCCAGTTTTTTCCTCGGAAGGGCTCACATCACAATATGTCGCTAAAGCAATAGTTCCTTATTTACTGTTTTCCTTAAGGTCTGTCTATACAGTATGGCTTAAAATGTTACGTGGAGACGGTTCATCGATCTCCTGGGGTCCTTTGCTTTGTCAGGTTCGTTCCTTGTCTCGTTTGTTGTTTATGAATGTTTAAGGGAGCTGTGAACTGTAGAGTAGATTTCGCATGAAATGTGAAAAACTCACGGTACGGAAGACCTTACCCTGTCGTGCCGTGGTCGTGACGAGGTAATGCCCAACCATTTTGATTGAACAGTCGTATGAAATCTTCACTAAAAACATATACACCATGGTTTTTTTATCTCTTATTCTCTATCCTTCCCCGCTTGATATAACAGGTACCAGGTCGACCCGACCCTCCCTGGATATGGTGCCGTAGTTTGTCTTCTAATCGCATTCTTGTGGAGTGGAATGAACCTGAAATGTACGGGGTGGACACAATACGGGCTTATCAAGTAAGTAGAATCACACTCAGTCAACATACACATTACATATTGACATATTTGATAATAAACCCTTCACTTGAATCCACTCAGTCGGAGCTGTAAGAAATAGATTCTCATTAAAATTTGGAATGGATAGAGAAGGGGGGAGGGGGAGGTAATGCAATCAGGCAAAGGAGCCAACCTGTGTCTAAAAAAACATTACTGTTAAATTTCACAAGGTCAATCTCAATGGTAGACAACTTGGAAAGCTCTTGAGCCCACAAAGTAGGAAGGTAGCGGTTCACTGTCAGCCGAGTAGGTACGTAAATCAAGACTTTTTACTCCCCAGCAAAATCTTGTGTCCATAATCTCACGATCATGTACGACCTTGCCACTTGCTGAAAGGCACTGCGCAGATTTCTATTGACTGTTAAAAACTAACATAAGAGTGGACTTGGACACGTTACGAAACACGGTAACGGTACGAAATTCACGACATTCCGTGAATCAATCACAGCGCGCGAGATCACCAATAATCCAATCAGAATTCTCAGACACGTCATAGTCACGGAACGGCAATTCTGTTATGTGATGTTTTTACGTGCCGTTACCGTGACATTAGTCACAGGCTCAATGGACAACGTCGTACTGAGTACCGTGACCGTGTGACCTGGTTTCCCTAACTCATTAAAAATAATTTTTATGCTCTTTCTTATAGTGTCTACCGAATAGTTGTACTGGCGTTATCGACTGACCCTAACCTTGGCGGCTCAGATTCGTCCAATCTCCTCACGATCTGTACACCCGGAGTAAAAGACAAGAGCCTGGATCCTAAACAAAACATTCGAATCAAACCCTTATGGGCCGAGAATAATAGCATTACTGTTGAATGGAGCGATGATAACGGTTAGATACCAATTGATTATTATTAATATTATTGTCATCATCACCATCATCATCAGTATCATCATCATCACCATCATCATCATCAGTATCATCACCATCAGTATCATCATTATCATCACCATCATCATCAGTATCATCACCATCAGTATCATCATCATTACCATCATCATCAGTATCATCGCCATCATCATCGGTATCATCATCATCACCATCATCATCAGTATCATCACCATCAGTATCATCATCATCATTACCATCATCATCAGTATCATCGCCATCAGTATCATCATCATCATTACCATCATCATCAGTATCATCGCCATCATCATCGGTATCATCATCATCATCATTATTGTTATTTATTATTATTATTATTATTATAAACTTTTTTTTCAAATTGCGCTTTAGGTTACACGTTGCAATGCTCCATGCAACTTGTCTTGCAACGCAAGTTGCAGAGAAAAGTGCTCGGTGTAATCGCGCCTTAACGGTCTTCTTTTTTCATCTCCAGATCTCTTGATTGTCGATCATTACGTCATCAAATGGAGCTCGGTTCTTCATCCTCAGGTAATGTTTTGGACTTATATTATAAAGAGACGGACCATTAGATTTTTGAAGAGGGGGGGGAGGTGGGCAATTTAGTTTGTGCAGGATTTTTTTACGTCTCATGGCTGTGCAGGAATTTTTCGGGGACAAAGGGTGAGTTGTTTGCGTGTGTCGAGGTACTGATGAGGTTTTGAGCGTCTTATCAGGAGGTCGCGAGTTCAAATCCCGTCAGGCAATCAGACTTTTTACGAACAAGCGATCTTTGAAACACATGCATGTTCTTTTGATGGTAACTTTCTTGAGCATGACTTCGGGCGGGGAATGTCAAACACCTTGATTGCTATTTTAAATCCCACGTGCGTACGATCTTTTGATATTCTTAGTCGACAGAAACAATTGTACCAGTAGATCATGTCTCTTACACTATTGAAGATTGCAAACCAGGTACCAGGCATTTCATAGCAGTTGCGGCTGTTGATGACCAAGGAAAACTGGTGTCGAAATCTCAGCAGTTGACTGTCCAGACGTCAGCACCGTTAGCTGCACCCAAGCTTCGACTGAGGTAAAAAGTGATGAGTTAGAATTACCTTAAAGTTTAATGGTTATTTACAGTTTGAATGTTATCTTTAGTTCTTCATTACCGTCCAGTATCCAAGTCGAGTGGGAAAGATCGATAGCTATGGGGGATGCTACTGCTCACGCCTATGAGATCAAGGTAAGGAATGACAGATATCAATAATAATTATTAACAATAGGTTTTTCTGTCCAAGTGACCATACATCGTCACGTGACATATCATTATCAGCCAACGAGGGGAAAGAGACTTTGAAAGGACTGTGTTGGATTACCTGTGTACAAGTTTCCATACCTTGTCACTTGATATAACAGTATCAGCCAACAGAGAGAGACTTGATCTGTGTACGATGATATCGTATAGACCCCTTGCATCAATTCCCTGAGCAGCTGAATTAGAAGGAAAATCAACAAACCCCTGACATTGTTATGTCCTCCAAGTTGAGCTACATTTCGACGTGCTGCAAGAGGTTTATACAAAGATCTAAATTCTTACTAATAAGAGCAATGAAATTTCTTTATGTAATGCTTTGTCATTTTAGGTTTTTGGGTTTCCTGTGTACATTTTAAAGCAATCGCAGTATTTCGTTTCTTTTCAGGTCAACGATGTGGTACGGGCAACCCTTGATAGCAGCGAGTTATGTTTTGAATGGAAAGACTGCACTCCTTGTGCTATTTATGATTTCCAAATCAAGGTAAGATGATAAGACCTTTTGAAAATTCGTTTAATACCGCTGTATTCCTTGATTTACTCAGGGTTTGCAGAATATTCACAAATGCCAACGGTTAAAAATGTAATACATAACTTCGATAACTCTTATTTGTCTTTGTAAAACCCTTTTCTCATTTATATAGTTTAGAGCTCTTCGGGGGGAAAATTACGAAATGTTCATCATTGAATCGTTTATTCTAATATATTTTTAAGGTAATAAGTACGAAAGAGGATTGCCATAGCAACTGGTCTGAAATACTCTCAGTTACATATCCTGGTGCGTTCGTTCCTGTGATAACTCGTGCACCGTTCAATCATATTAATGCTATCCACGTGACCTGGTATACTCCTGATCTTGTGGGCGGGGCAACTGTCAAATCATATAAGGTGATTTACATGTACATCGTAATAGTTCTTGTTTATATTCATGTTACTCATCCTCCTATCACCTCCCCTCCCCCCAAAGTTGTGTTGTTCAAGAGGCAACAAAGAATCAGAAATGAGATAAGGTGTTTGATACGTTTGCCTTGTTTTCTGTCGTATATCAGGTGCATTACTTGGCGAACGAAGACCCAGACTTAACAAATGACTCCATTGTAAACAATCCTGCTACTGTCACTCATGGCCCCTTGAACGATAGCACGAATGAAGACACCTTGCACAATGCGCTCCCTACCCTACCCTACTGGTTAGTACTTGAGGTTAACCTTCTCCCTGAGGGGTGCATAACGGTATTCTCTCAGCCAATCAAAACAAAGGTTGCTGTCCCCCCAGATCCACCGCAGATCAGAGTGAACGTTATAGGGTTAAACGAAAGACGAGCCTTGGAAAGGTTTGTTTGTGGACTTGCTCAAATAAAGGACAGAATCTGCCTGAAGCTACAGTCGCTACAAAACTCGGTGGTCGTGAAAGGATCTAAACAAAAAGAAATACAGGTGAGAATCCAACCAAAATTTAAAGAGAAGCCGGTAATGAACTGGTGCTGAGAAAGATTGTGGGTAACAAAATGGCGGAGCTTTTTAGTTTCATTCCCAAATTAAGTCCCACAATCCTATGCTAGACGATCTCGTAACCAGTCTTTCCTCGAACTTTGGTAAGGCAAATGACCAAGTTTTTATTCTCTAGTACTTGGTAAACAACCAAGGATTTGATCACTGCAAGTCGTAAAAATACAGCAAATGAGAACGCAGGAAAGTAATAGATTCCTCTTTCTCATTCGATGCACACCGCTGATCTTAATGACCACAGGCTCATACATTTTTGGCCTCGTTTGTAATGCTAGCTAGCTATTCCCAGATAAAATTAAAAGCTCGTGGGATTTTAAAACTTTTTTTGTTGTTCAGCTTGCACATTCTTTACATTACAGTTGCACAATAAATTTCTTCTAATTCTTTTTTTTTTTTTTTTTCATTTTACAGATTTGTAAGAATTTTGCTACCATTAGTAACCTTGAAGTTGAACTAAAAAACTGTACCCAAGATATCAAGGATCTTACTGGTAATGATGTAGTGATTACTATTAGAGTACATTTTATGTAACTGTGCGTGAACTCTTACGACACGGCACGGCATCCCCAAACCTATCTCAGTGCGCAAGGTTACTGTTTATCCAGTCAGAGTGCTCGGACATGGTACCGACATGGTCGGAAGACAAAATCTCGATATCGAAGGTTATGGACTACTTCGGCTATACGGCGGCCATTTTGAATCGCAATGCATTATGGGGAGTCCAGGGGGAAAGCAAAGCTTTGTTACAGTTCTGACGTCGATAGATGATAGGCAGATTAAGATTCACGTTTTTCATTCCCGCAAACGGCAAACGTGACCACGTTTTCATCGTTTCCCTGCATTTCACTTTACGTTTTGCTAACCTTCTCGTCAAAGACAAGTATTCTTTTGTTTATCTACTACTTGGAGATTTTTGCGATTCCTTTTCACTAATTTCAAAGAATTTTTTAAGGGTCAACTGACGTTTCACGTTTGCCGTAAATGAGAATCTTCAACTCTCTATTAACTAATTTTCATTCGAGAATATTATTTTCAGGTATATTCGTAACTTCCCGTTTCTAGGAGAAGTATAAAACATTACGAGATGTTAAAGAATACTATCATCTTTTCCACAGGATTAGTAAATGCCAACATAACGTGGTCCTTACCACGTGACGATGGTGACGCAACTGTGACTGGGTACCAGGTGTTGATAGATGGAGAAGAACATGGAACACCGCTGGACAAAGATATATTATGTACCTACTTAGAGGTAATTTTAGAGATAGCAGAAATTACGCATGTGCATGTAGCATGGATGTCGCTGAGAGCCGCATTCCTTATAGTCAGCGCAAAAGAATTGGATGGGATGATGGAAGGAATAAGACGCGCTGATTATAAGAAACATATATTTTGAGAATGAGATGTTGCTAAAAAGACAACTAGGAGTGGATAACATCTGACATGTTATATTCTTATTAGCATTAAAAGCGCCACCTGATTGGTTGGCTCAACTGGTTGAGCATCGGACTGTTGTGCGCGAGATCTTGGGTTCAAGCCTTGGCGAACCAACAATTAGGGTCTTTAAAAAAATATGGAGAAAGAGCTGCTATTGTAATTAAATCTACAAATGTTTAGACTTTCAAGTGACTCGTATGACCAAATGAATTTAAATAGCGGTCCCGTCTCTCCACACTTCATCATCACTAACCAATATCGGAAGGACATAAAAGAACCACTAAGAACGTAAAGAAACCCTGCCAGTGACCACCCTCAGTGCCTACACCTCATCTGACTAACCACCTTTCATTCATAACGAAAAGAGCCTTACATGTAAATCATAAATTACAAAGTTTACATTGACACGAGTCCCTCAGTGCGATAAATGACTTCCAGTAATAAACTGTCTATCCGACGTCACGGTTTTATCTTTCTTTTTCTTGTTGCCGATTTTCAGAAGCTTCTTTCCTTTGCAGCTTCCAGCTTCGTCTAACGATCACGTGATATCCGTCAAAACTTTAACAAACCATCCCATCGGGCATAGCGGCCCCTCGAACGCCGTGACCATCTGTGCTAAAGATTTCTTACCGTTCGTACAGTTTTGCTACTTTGACGTTCATTCCGAGTCAACAGGATGCTGCTACGAGCAAAGTCTTACTCATGAAACTCAAAACAAATTGATTTCTACGCACAGGGGTTCCCTCGGGAAACCTCTCCCCTCCCCTGTGTGCAATGTGACAGACGTGGACGAACTCTGTACTAAACCTTTGTTGACCTCCAATGAGAAACCCAGAGCAGTTTTGTTCTGGACCATTTGGTAAGTGAACATGTTGTGAGACATTTCAAATCTGTTTGTTTGATTAAACATAATTCTGAGAACTGGACGTACCTTGACCGCATTAAGGTCGCTTAATCGCTAAGAACGCTTAGTCAAGGATTTACCAGATCAACAGTAGCTCATAATTATGAGTCTCTATTTTCCAAACTTTTACATACTCTCAGATAAGGTAATAAGAACCAATTTATATATCACAATTTATCAAACATAGTTTTTATTAATATTTCTTTATATTTGCGAGTTTTTAATAATGCGGTCAACAAAGGCTTTGATGTGCATCCTACATTCAATATTATTAATACTATTGCTATATTAATATTGACTGTCTTTGTCCTAATACTGTTGATTGACAGGTGTCATTCATCAATCAAGGCAATGGAGGTGTTTATTCAGTTCGCTAGTGAATACTCACGTGAGGTAATGGTTTTCTCTTTTTCCATTCGTTTTCTCTTCCCGTTTCAACAATTGCAATCATTTTTTTCTTTAACAATAACAGCATAGATTGGTTTTCATATGAATGGGAAACGATAAGGCCAATTTATTGTAGTTGTCCTGAAGCCGCACCCTATAATAACTTAGCCGCGTAGCTAAGCGTTGTGGATGATGACTGACTACTGGAAGACAAAGGAAAACCATTTCAATGTTACGGTATGTCGTACCGTGTTGGTAATGTAAGTCAGTACCGTGTGTTTCCCACTCATACGATAACCATTCTTATGGGAAGCCATTTCATTGTTACGGCATGTCGTACCGTGTACATGCTGTAAATCAGTACCGTACGTTCCCCACTCGTACGATAACCGCCGTATCTTCGCTTTACTCATGTTTGGTAGAATTTATTTTTTCAGCTTGATTTCACAACCTGCTGTGTAAATAGTAACCAACCAGCCAGCAGTCATCACCAATCTCTCCATGATTTACTTTCATCACGTGGCTGGAAAGGCCAGGCTACGAACGTACAGCACACCTGTGGTTGTCATGCCGACAACCACCGGCCTTCCTTTCAGCGATCTGTAGGGCGTGATCAGAAAACTGGTGTGAGTCAAGTGTTTGGGCTTGTTGGCGTACCGACCCTCGTGCTCTGTAATAAAGAAGGTAAGTGTTCAATACTCATCTGGGCAGGGTTTTCTATTTCAGATATCAGACTTTGCCTTTTATGTGAAGTGGCCAATCAGCTGGGATAACCATGGACTAATGTTGATTCCGTTTGCATCTGACTGAAATTGAAAATGTAAAGCACACGCAAGAGAAGGAAAATTGTTTATTTGCGCTTGGCCAATCAGCTGGTTTAACCATGAACTAATGTTGATCCGTTCGCATCTGACCTGAAATCGAAAATGTAAAGCACACGCAAGAGAAGGAAAATCGATTCGTGTTTGCATTTGGTATGCATTGCGCCCGAGCTTTATTAGCGCTTGCGTGCCCTTTCGAAAACCTGGCTTAAACCAGTTAAACCGGAATCAGATATTTTTTTTGGTGAATTGTTTTGCCCAATTCATATCACTTGTCATTCTCTTTAGACTAACATTCTTTGTATGTGTTGCATCCATATTCAATGTGCCTTCTCATGCTCAACCAGTAAACAAAGAAATGATGCTCTAGGGAATGACACGCGGTCTGAAATTGGAACACAGTCGATAAGGTCTACTGGTTCTAGAGAGGACTTCTTTTAATATCAATGGAAATGTAGGCTAGGTAATCAGATGTTCAATTTCTAATAGTTAACCTTTTTTGATGATTTGTTTTATTTGTTTGCCAGGTTACATAATATGGCAAGGCCGCTGCTGTATCCAGGACTACTCGGAATATCAACAGTTCATGTGCCACGCCCTTAGCGAGGCCTCCAGTCAGTCATGCGCCGTAAAGAACTGTACGCAGTGTTTACTGGATCATGAACTAAACACGATGGATATGAACGGTGCTTCCTCTCAGATAGATAGCGACCCGAGTGATTGCTTCAGTTATAAGAGGACAAAATGCGACTCCAGCTTAGAGGTGACGGGTCGATTGTCACGGGTCAGACTGAAAAGGCTCTCATTGGTTGACAATAATTCGACTGACAAAACAGGTTTAACAGGTCTGGCGAAAGGAGATGGAATACCACTGGCTGATAGAACGTCGTTTGAGAATCTTCACCCTACTCTCGTAGAAGAGACAGAGAATCTACACAGGCGATTACACGGCACACATCTAAATGACACAGTTACTCATCCCAAAACCTCTCAATCCAAGTCTTCCCAACCCTCCCGTCCCCAAACCACACGATCATCCACGCGCAATCAGTACAAAAACGCCACAGAACACTACCTCATCAAAAACTCAAAAATCCGTTCGCTTTTTGGGTCCCGAGAGGTCGAAAAGTGCGGCATATCGAACAAGAACTTCTGTCTTCCAGGATCGCTTTTCTCCCTTGATGGTTTCTACGTTACCTAGCCTTGAAATGAAAAGTGAGCCAACTCTACCCAAGAATAGAAATCGTTCGGCTACTTCGAAGCAGAAACAAAAAATATCTGTCGATAAATTTTCGCCCATATAAGAGATTCATAGTTTACGGTATTTATATTCATATTTATTTTTAGAAGTTCCTGGATCTCATAAGCTGGTATTATGTTAGATTCAGATTTAAAAGATGCATGAGGACAAAATGATCTGGCGTGGATCGCCAGCGTAACGCTGCTATCTTTATTTGTATGTATAAAACATGTATGTATATGTACATTAAGAGAGAATTCTTTTCGTATTCAAGCAGTGAGCGCCAAAAACTATTTTCTTGAAGAAAGGCTGTTGTACAAGGTTAAAATCTTGTTATTCCGAAAGTTTAACTCGTTTTGAAGTAGAGATGACGGATGAAAGTGGAATCAAAGTTTTAACCCAAAGCCAAAATTTTATTCAAAAATAAGGTTTAGGCCTTCATTTGCTTATTTCCCATATATTTTCTATATAAAAAAGCCTGACAAAGCAACATTCTAACACGAATACAACAAAATATCTTTGTACAATTGAAAATACCGCTTCGAACTGGCATTTTAGCATAGTACATCAGTTTCTGACTGTTTAAAAAACGTTTTGAGTGTTAACCCAAAACGAAAATTGGGATCAAAACTCATACGAAAGTCTACTGAGTTTTTGGCGCTTTTTCCCACTATTGCTCATTATTGAAAAAAATTTCCTCTTAATAAACATATGACTAAATATGTACAGGGACGCAGTCCTGAGCGTAGTTTTATTTGGCGGAGGGCGGAGTCTAAAATGAAAATTAGTTTCAGCAAATTTGATTTGATTGTTATACGCTAGCATAGCAAATAATGTAGCTACTTCTACTAAATTATTTAGTTTTATAACTGAGTATTTTAGCATTATTACAAACGGTAAATTTGAAAAATCATTCATTTCTCAAGTAAAACAAGCAAGTTAGACGACCTGCTGAGCCGTGAATAAGAAATTAGTTAGAAACTAGAAAAACGGATGCAACAGTGATAGGTTCGCTATTTTCCGAGTCGAAACCATGAATTGATGGGTTGCAAGCATTCCCAAGAGAGTTAAAAGACAAAAACATGGTGGGCATTGTGGTACCGTAAACAATGGATGCTAATGAGAAATATTTTGTTAAATTGTACCAACATGGCCGCAATCGAAGAATCTTTTTCTGAGATATATAATCGAAAGGATGTAATATTTTGCATATTGTTCTGCGCTGCATGCAATTGTCATAGATACATATGTCTATCTTGATTCAACAAGCTTTTTTTCATTGCATCTTAAATAAACAGACGCCCCAATAATTACGCTGTTTAATAGTCCCTAGCTTATGCAGGGCCGAGTAAATACTAGTAAGCTAGTGAATATTTATTATCATTGCTTCCCAGCTGCTTATATCCTAATTGTTATTACCAAAAGACGTTTTGAAAAGAAAAAAAAGTAAAATAACCCGAATAAAAGAAAGAAAGCCGTTAGTTTGAGCTATATCCTAATACAAGAAGTTTTAAATACGCTTTTTTAAATAACGAGGATCCGAAACTTGCTCGATTTAAAAAAATGAATAGAGAATCTCTACTGAACCTTATTATTAATATGCGATTTAGAAAATTGCGTTGAACTCTTAAATATTTTCCTAACATCTAATGCTTTCAGCACTAAACGAAACAAACCACAAAAAATGTATATTGAGAATATCACATCACATATTGGGATCTTGATATCATATTGAAACTATTGTTACTCGTAAATATGGAAATTCGTAAATATAGAAACTAATTTACAGTTTCCACTTTCTGTGAAGTGCCGGATATCGTATCACTTCACTAATGGCAAACGCATTGCCATTCTGTCTTTTTTTAGCTCTATTAAAAATCAAAGAATCGAAAAACTTACTCGCTTAACGGTTATTTTACTCCGACGAAGGACTAGCGTCCGAAACGTCAGTAAGTTTTTTCATCTTTTCACGGTGTATAATTTACCTTTTCATCATTACTGTTTCATTAGAAACACCGACGCAGCTCACACTAGTTTTAGCTAGTTATACCTGGTTATTTTGAGAGGTACATCGAAGATGACGAAGGGAGCTCGGCTGTAGTTAAACGTCGAGAAACCACACCCTGCGTTTGCAGAAAATTGTCGAGAGAAGAACAATTCGAAAATCTTCGCATTTAGCCTCTTCTTTTGAATCCAAATATCATGTTAACTTCGTCAATCTTCTATACTCTAGAACGATAAAATTATGTTCTGAAATCCTGAGATATCTCTTGTAAATATATCGTACCAGAATAAGTGCCCCACTACCTAGCGTATTTTGAAGAAAAACACAATCGAAGAATCCTTCAAAAATCCTTCTGTGGTTCACATGACCCAGAAATTATTAATACTTGAAAATCAATTCTTGTTGAAGGTGTCAAGTAGCACGATGAATACGAAAAGAGATCATATCGAAGAGGTAGAAAGAAAGGCTTGCTACTCGCTACGCCATTGGCTACTTTCCTTCGAAGGTGAGATTTTCGCAGGTCCTAAAGATTAGGAGAAGTGCTCGTATACCTTCAAATGCACGCAAGGGCTAGAAAAATATATGTAAGATTCCTGTTCTAACACTACTAGAGCCAAAGAAACAAGAAGTTTAAAGACTTTAAAACTGTTTTATTCTGCAATAAGAAAGAGACTTTTACTCCAGAGTTTTCCAAAATGGCGGACAAGCACGAACAGAAACTACTTACGCCAGGCAGGAGGGTAGAGAGTTGTTATTGTTTCTGATAACGGAGAAGTCTTCTTCTGAAAACAAAAAAAATTTTTTTTCAGAAAACGTATATTTCTTTTTTTTCATGATAATGTTTTTTAAGATAAAAGAGAAAGAGCAATCAAGAATTGAAAGGAATAGAATAGAGTTTTAGCTCACAACTTCGACCTTTTTATCAGTGAAACTTGACAATAAAAATCATGTTTTTAGATTATGTAATCATTTACAATTATTTTCGTTAGAACAAATTTTTTTGTCAGTTTTAAAGTTTAGATTTATTTTGTTGCAAAACTATACTTCAACACTATCTCTTTACTCGTATCTCTATCTCTTTTGTTTTTTTCTTGGTTGAATATCCCAATAGTCAGCTGAGGAACGTGATATTCATTTCAGGCGTACATCTCGCCGCTTGACGCGAAGCCAGTTGTGTAATTTCGGAATACCTTCTTAAGCATTATGTTAATAATGTTGTTAATTCAGAAAATTAACTCTTCGTTTAAAGCATTGCAGGTGTTAGGAGGGCTTGGTGAGCAATGATATGAAATAAGAAGAGAAATGACTAGCTAAAAACTAGTGTGAGCTGCGTCGGTGTTTCTCATGAAACAGTAATGATAAAAAAGTAAATTATACACCTTGAAAAAGATGAAAAAACTTACTGACGTTTCGGACGCTAGTCCTTCGTCGAAGTAAAAAGCCTTTCCCTTCTCGTCCAGAACGTCAGTAGGTTTTTTGATCTTCTTACGGTGTAAAATTTACCCTTTTATTATTAATGATATGAAATAATAATTTCTTAAAAACTGCTTTAGCGTGGTTCAGTTTTTGACCGTGTTCCGACTGATTCCGACTTCAAAGTCGTGAGGTTTTGCGGCTTTGACTGTGAAGCCTAAAAGAACGTGTTTACCGGACTGCAGTGCGAAAGGCACCAAAGGATATCAAACACTTTCTGGACCAATAAACAACATCACTAAACTGCAGGTATCAAACATCACGAACTTTATATTTTAATTTTTCCGACTTAGATTTTCCCTTCAAATTCTGTACAAATTGGTGCTTTATTGTCAAAATGTTAATTTTGTTGCTTTTGTTGCTTTTGCTTTTTCATGCATATTTGGCCGGTAATTTCTGTTATCAAATCCCACCTTCAACTTACCAAACCATGTGGCTCTAAACTGTTCAAGTCACGATTTGAAAAGACGGAAAACCGCGTAAAATCTATTAAAGCCGAGGATCTACTCGAAACAAGAAACAATTTAGATTAGATTTTATGGAATGAAAGTGTGTCAATAACATTATGATCATTGCAATTCGCTATTTTAATTTATCACGTGTTCTTAATAAACCCCTCAGATCTCCACCAATGGGATGAGATTCGTGTTTTCGATAGCGTGACTGCGACGAATTTATTCTAATAAACGAACATTGTTTTGATCGTTTTCAAGTCATTTATGTCGATCATCTCAGCTGAACGTTATATTATCGCAAGGAATCCCTGGAAAGGATGGACATTTATCCTATTATCACAGCGGGAAATCCCAAGATACCAAAAGTATTGTCATCGTTTTAGCTACTGCACGTATGAGTCGTCTGAACCAAGAGTTGTCCAAGAAAGGAGATTTGCTAACTTAGCAATCGAAGTGCGTTGATAAAAATAAGCAGAAAACAGAAAAAGAAAAGGAATGAAAACGCGAGGGAACAAAGTGAAAATAAGAAAAAGTGAAGAAAACATCGCTGAGAAGATATAGATTCAAAGCACGTGACTACCATTAACTGCGTCAAAGAGGTAAAGGTTTCCTTTTAGATAGATTTAGAAAATTACGCAAAACGAGGTGTATAATCTCTAAGTACTTATTACTAGCTGTATCATAATTATATTTTTATGTTTAAAGAGTTTTCGTAAAAGCAAAAAAAAAACAGCTGAATTTAAAAAAAATTACATGATAATCAGAAACTCGTGAATTTTATTTTTTCATAGTAAAACACGGGGTGAAAATGTGGTTTCATAAACACTTTAAAAATCTATGGCATAAAATGATGATATTTTCATAATTCTGCAAACTTTAAACGTTTAGGTAAGGTGACTCAGTATTGACGCGCTAGAGTACAAAGGAAAATTTCCCCATTTTAACTTCGCATTCATATTATCGATATAATACGTGTGCAAGGCAAAGGTCAAGTGTACGCTGAAGACACCTTGTTAAAAAAACAATCATAACCTAAAGAAATAGTTTCTAAGCGTATTCATTATTTGATGTTATTCATTAATAATCCTCTTTACATCAGTGATCTCTAGGCGTGGATTTTGTTCACTTTTTTAAGGCTTGCTGTTGTTTCTATTTTTGTTGTTGAGTGGTTCTTCTTTGCTCTTGAAAGAATAGTCAATAGACACACTAGTTTTTAGCTAGTTATCTCTGCTAGTCAATATAATACTCGTGATAGTAGACCAAAATTTTAGCTGTTTTTATTTCTGTTGTTACTAATGTTATTTCGCAGTGGCGGACTGATCTAAGAATTGAAAAACGGGGGGTCCAAAATAGCTGCCTCGCAGAAAAAGCTGGTAAGATTGGCTTAACAAAGGGGGTTCCAATTTCATTTTACTGAGCGTAAAGAACATGGTTGACTTCACAAGATCATCATCTCCTCATCATCCTACTATCTTATCATCACCACTACCGCTATTATCACCACATCATCTCCACGTCTGACCATACACAAACAACACCGGTACCATCATCTCCTCATCATCCTATTGTCTTATCAACACCACTATCATCATCACATCATCTCCACGACTGACCATACACAAACAACACCAGTACCATCATCTCCTCATCATCCTATTGTCTTATCATCACCACTACCACTATCATCATCACATCCTCTCCACGTCTGACCATACACAAACAACACCGGTACCATCATCTCCTCATCATCCTACTATCTTATCATCACCACTACCACTATCATCATCATATCATCTCCACGTCTGACCATACACAAACAACACCGGTACCATCATCTCCTCATCATCCTACTATCTTATCATCACCACTACCACTATCATCATCACATCATCTCCACACCGGTCTGACCATACACAAACAACCTGACCGGTATCATCATCTCCTCATCATCCTACTATCTTATTATCACCACTACCACTATCATCATCACATCATCTCCACACCGGTCTGACCATACACAAAAAACACCGGTACCATCATCTCCTCATCATCCTACTGAAATAATTCATATAGTTTTATTTTTTCCTAACCAGAGTTTACAAAGCTTGATGAATATACGACCATGAAACGAAGATCTAGATGGTCACAGCGAATTGAATTCTATGTGCTATGTAGCCACGTCTCAAATACACAGGCCAGGCAATCAGACCTCATAAATCCACACCAAGTACCGGTTCTTCCAGACATAGATATCGCTAATCTATCATATCATCTTGCGATCATCGGAGACGAGCTGTGGAACAGATATGGCCGACATTCCCAGAATAAACAATGGCTATCATTATGGCAAATTCTTGCGAGAATAGGTTTCCAGACTCTACTCGTCTTTTTGAATCCGCCGTCATGACGTAATATGATATAATCTCTTTGCGGTTTCGTTTTTGAGGAAAAAGAAAATGGAATACAAAATTTATTTTCCCGCTTCATTTTAAAAACGAGGAGTTGCGCAACTTCGTCCGTTAACAAAACATTTCGAGTAGAAATTTTAGCTCGTTTCTCATGAGGAATGGAGATATCGCCTGTAAACACCTAAGAAAAAGAAAGTATAGTTTTTCCTCTTACAACCTACTCCAAGAAATTACCTTTTGTTGCTTTGTGAAACTAAAAATTGAGAAACAACTTGGATACGACAGTTCGTGTATTCCCCACCGAAATTACTTTGCTCTAATTATCTCCTTTATTCTTTGTTTGAATTAGTTTGCAACACATCGAAAGAGGCTTACGCAAATTGATTGAACCACTTTCATCTTAACCGACGTAACCGATAAAAAGTTTTTACTCGATTGTCATAGTGCAGTTTTCGTATGATTGTGAAAAGCTCACGGCACGAACACGTTCTTGACACGGTTAGGGATGCGCCAGACCAATCACATTGCTCGATAATTCACTCTCCATCAAATCAAATACCCAGAACACGGCATAAACACGGCGCGGATACGGTAACGTCAAGATCACGGCACTTTTAGACCAATCACATTGCTCGAGAAAAAAAATTACTCAATTAAAATTCTAGAAAACATCACGGTCACGGCACGGCACTGAACTTTTCACAGTCATACGAAAACTGCACTAGTTCATAGTTACCGTGTCGTCGTCATGGCTAAAGATGACTGGGAACAATCACTGAAACTTAAAAATAATCAAACATATCGTTTTCTTAGTTTCTTTTTGAAAAGCATTCAGTCGTTGATTGTTTCCAAGGTCGTCATCTTAATGATGCAGCAAATTGCATCTCGCCAACAGAAATGGCTTCATAGCTCAGTTGGTTGAGCATCGCACCGGCATCGCGGAGGTCATGGGTTCGTTTCCCGTTGAAGCTTGAAATCATTTTTTCAAGTCTTTCTTTACAGCGTTAGCTTAGATCGCTCATTTACTGTGATGATCAACAGATCTATCAAAATGCATCTTTGTTGACCGCCATGTTGGTTAGTGTAATGATAAACCAACATGGCGGCCATGTATAATGATACATCATTCTTTATGAATGATTGCAAACCAACATAAAATGCAAAAAGGCTCTCTTTATATTTTACCATTGATTTAAAAGCGTTGAAACATTACAGACTCAAGGTTTAGTGTTATTTGAGAGTTCACAAATACCAACGGTTAACTTCCAACCTTATAACGATACATGAACAAGCCTCTTAAATTCCACGGACTTTCACTATAATATACTAACATTTTAAAAAAAACTAGAGTACCACAATATATGTCCTACAAAACAATTGAAGCTAAAATGCTGAGTAGCTGGGATTTTTAAAAGCTAGAATACCACAATATATTTGTTTATGTTTACCACAGCAATCATTTGGCTAAGAAAAAATATGTATCCTTCTAAAGATACCCCGAAAAGCCAAGATTTTTTTTACTGGTTTTAATTCAAAAATTGGTTGAAATCATAAAATTAAAAATGTGTGATATAATATAAGTGTGATTATAAATAACGATGGCCATTGCTGGCTTTTTGAATACCAGTTAACAGGTGCTTTGTCATCTTGAACTCTGATTGGCTAACTGAAATATACTCGGAACCCACTTCGATGTTAGACCTCGTCGATTACGCGTGCTTTGAGTTCTGATACAATCAACAAACTATTTATGTCAATAATTTCCGATGTTTTTATCAGTTTCCATAATTACAAAATAAACAGATTTGAAAAACGTGTCTTGATTATTGAAAACCCGCAAACATTTTCAATCAAATTCTTTGTTCACTTGTTTATTTTGGTAGTTTTTTTTTTGCCGGTTCCAGGTAGAGCAACATTCTGTTAAATAAAAATCTGATGATAAACTTGAGTTTATTATTTGAATTTCGTGCATAATTTTAAAGATAACTATTTCAATAAATTTTCTACTTGGCGATTTAAATTCAACGTTTCAATCCATAATCCTAAAGTGCACTGAAAAACATTTATTTTTACCTGAATACAAAGAAAACAAAGAAAACAATTGATTTCAAGCTTACAACTTAAAAATCGTACAATAAATTTCAAGGCCAACTTTCTAGGAAAAAACCTTTAAGTCTTTTATTTCTGTGTTAGAGTTTAAGCGCATGTTTTTCAGAATAACATATGATATTAATTATTAATAATATTTTTATTATGATAAAAAAGTAACGTCTTGGTGACTAGGGGGTCTAGACGGTCATATCACATGATTTTTTGTTTGGAAAGTACGAGAAGTTGGGCGTGTAGTACGCGTTTGGTAGGCATGACAAAAAACAATATATATTCATGAGGAATTTCCTGTGAGCCATCAATGTTCGCAGAAAAAAATATACCATGCATAAGGTACTCGATGAGTTAATAATTAGGTGACCAAAATTGTTTATTTGAGTCGTTCGGAAAACAAGATAAATGTTTATGTTAAAAATTATTCATACCATTATTTCATATTATGTTATTTGGTTTTTTCAGCCTTTTCGGTTGATTATTCTCAAGGGATACATTCAACTGGGGTTATTACTGATGAAAACTCATGATTAAGACTAAATATAGGCGTAAATAAACATTTAACAGGAATTTGAAAGAACTAATAGAAATGAAGAATATTAGAAATATTTTTTTCTTGGTTCGATAATAATCTAGTTTTTTCCAGTTGTATGAAGTAGTGGAAATATTGTTTTTGGAATAAATTAAAGGCTCCACAAACACGTTGAAACAAGCCCTTTATCGCATGCAAAGCAACGAAGACGCTGATTGTCGGTTTTCGCGTGATGTGATTCAAGTTATGAATGCGTAAAACGTGGTCATGTGACCTCATATTCCATTGGGACCGACGTTATGTACCGGTCATGACTTTGTATAAATAGACGTGTTGACAATTGATTTTACAAGTCAGTAAAGTGACAGCAACGACACTAAAGCCTGAAAAACTCACCCAAAAGTAGAAGATAGGAATTGCTCACAAGTTTTAAAACAAGACAGAAACAATCCTACTTCGATACAGGTTAGTACTTTTAAATCTTTATACATCAAATAAACTAAGAAAATTGTCTTTAAAATGTTTTTGTCAAGATTTGATACCTTGAGCTGTGTCTATCAAAAAGTTTATCCTCGAGTTTGTCTTTTGGTTTTTAGTTTGCGAAGTTATTTTAACTTATAGTTATCTTCTCGTTTTCCTCAGGGAGTTTTTATTCTACATTCAAGCCTGAAAACAAACATGATTGGAGAGAGATCTCGTTACAATCCCGCAACCTATAGGGTCGCCATTCTTGCCATGTATAGCAACTCTCTTACTCATACAAGAGCGAATTTCGCAGTTACCTCAAGTCCAAATGGCAATGATCTACAATCGGTGGCAATTCAAGAGGTAGCTAACAGATTAGCAGATATTGGCGACGATGTAGCACTAAAATATGGCTACCCCAATCACGTGAACATACCATCGTCTGAATTTGTTGTCAAAGCTGGTTTCCAGGCTTTTCTCTTTCTGCTACATTGTCCTGACTGGATCGATTTGTAACTATAGATTTCTAACGCAAATGGGGTCGGAGAACTAAGCTTTGTGCTTCAAAATGAAGGAGAAATAACGGAAAAATGAGGTTCAAGTGGACGAAAATTCCAGGTAAAGCCGAGAAAAAAAGCTGAAAAATAAAGTGAAGTTTGAACATCGATTGGTTATTACCTCGAAAAGACCACATAAACTTTTGATGAAGTTTAAACGCCCGCTATACGCTATACAGGAACTTGGACGAATAAATGATGTTGTGTCATGGATCGTGATGAGAAAGAAGTGCGCTTAAAAATGTCTACTTGGTACCAATTGACAAGACAAAACCTATGCAAGTAAAACGAAAAAGAATGCAATGAAGGCAATAAATATATTTTTCTACTGCGTAGGAGATTTTTCAATTCATCCAATTTAACAAATGCAAAAGATGACATTATTCATAAAATTCATTTGAAAGAAAATAAAAGTATCTATTTTAGAGAAATAAGTCAAATATGTTGCAGTTGATAATTTAAAAGTTTTAATGTTAATTGTAGCTTACCACATACATACCTCTATTACATCACGTCAAGATACCTTTTTAAAGACATGTTGTTGCTTGAATCAGATTCGAGTATGGTATATCAATTATTGTGTACCTTACTTTTCGTATGAGCTTTGAGAAAATTCGAACATTGAATGACAGCATCTTAATGGTATATAAACATGCCATAACACTCAAATGGCTTCTTTGCATTTTTGTGGCATGTCTTATCTCATTAAAAAGCACAAATTTTTCCACTCTCCTACGTTTTATTCTCGACCTGGATGATTATATCGAAGTCAATTACTATAAGTATTGCCGTACAACCACGCAGAGGCCGTCCTGCGGTACGTAATATTATTATTTCTGCACACAATATGACGTAAATGTCAATGTCAGTGCATACTAGACATGTTGTAGTAAAGGTTGTAGTACTCACTCACGTAGCTTCGCCAATTACAACCAATACACTTCTCGCTAGAAAAAGTGTTGAAAAATGGAATTTCAATAACGAGTTGTATAAGGCTCCTATTTTTCAAATTACTTTATATTGTATATGGAATTCATATTCTAAGGACATTTTCACAGCAAAATGACCATCATGAAACCAATTATCGAGCGTGAAATGAAACAGTTCAGCTAGTAACATGGTCTTTAAAAATACAGCCAACGCATATATTGGAATGAAATCATTTGTCTACCAAAACTACGAAAGAGAAAAAAGATTCTTCCAGTTCTCTCAGTGTTAAAATGCTGCTATGAAAGAGAAAGTGGCGCCGGTTAAATAACAAATAAATAACGTATTTTGTCAAGTTTTATAAACTAACAAATCAAGGGGAAAAAGAAAAAAGTGCTGTTGATTGTAAATTTGATTTAAACAAGACTGGCCTCGGATTGTAATGGCACTGATAAAGCAACAACATTTCGAGTAATGAATAAAGCAAGATACGTGTGGAAACGTCTACGCTTCCATTTAACATCCAAACCTAAACTAAAGAGACAATTATATGAATAAATATGTTAAAAGAATTATTCTTGATAATGTGTTGGCGTTGCACGTCCGTACGTGCTGTCGAATTCATTCTTCCTTTTTTCAAAATCTTAATTTCAAAAAAACTACTTATATATTATAATTTTAACTATACAAAAGACCAATATCTTACTGCATTAAGATTGAGAAAAATCTCGTTAAAAGGGGGGAAAATTCGTCTTTGTCTAATTGTTAAACCAGATGTTTTGACGCGCTTTAATCCATTTTGCCCAAGACGGAACGTTTTCTCGTTCACTGATTGGCTAAACCAACTGGAACAATTCCTTGTGCTGTGATTGGCTAATCGAAGTGAGAAATTCGCCAGCTTCAAAAGCCACGTTTTTTCACGAAATGTGAAACGTGTCTTCAATATTTAGTTTTGGTTTTTCAAAATACGTAGTTACTTAGATAACAGTTCAATACGAGATCAAGAATAATAAATAGTACAATGAAGGCAATAGATTATTGTCTACAATATTTAAACCTATCTTGAAGTTTTTGGTTCATTACCGGGTACACTTGCATAGTTTCCTGAAAAGATTGAACCACAAGTGTTATGCAAATATTACCGAAGAAAAAAAACCCTAAATTTTATAATTCATTCTTATTAAAGTTATAAATGCTGCTGACCACATTCGCCTGGGCAACGTGAACCAAAGTAAAAACCAAAATAAAAAACGAAAAGTGAAGATATAGTAATCCTTGTCAGTATTGGGCTGGTTACACCTCATTAGAAAAAAAATAACTTAAAAAATATATTACAACTTTAGTTGCCATCACAACGAAGTATGAATGCATCCGACGAGCTAACTTTAGATAATAAATAAACTTGAAGCATCAAGGCTTAGCCAGTATTATCACTAAAGTCAGACAACGCTGTACATCATTTATGTACATCTTTATTTTGTTTACTTTTAACCATTTCAGTTGCTGAATAGTTAAAATAAGGTACTTTTTTAAGATCATTATTTTTGAGTTGGTGTTGGATGGTTGAGAGACTACGGGACGTGCGCTATATCGAGCGTGCAATATTGACTGGATGTGAGAAGCTGCTAAAACAAAACCTTACAATACCAAAGGAACCGCTTCAAGACTTACTCGCGTCCTACCTTTTTGATATCACGAAAAAATCATTCATAAACTAACCTATTTGTTTTCGAAATTGTACATGTTTCGAGATATATGACGAAAATAACTTACTATGAAGTAAAAAATATATAATCGAGTAAAAGAAGATCAATTTTATCAACAAATTTAAAAGGGTGTGACCTAGTACTGGTACATAGTAATTAACGACGACTCGCAAGATGATTGGTTTGTTGGTTTGCGTGATGAAATATATTACACCTGAGAAACCAACAACAAACATCAACCAATAGGATCTCAGAAATCCCCTACGACAAGTGCTGGGGATCGCGTGAGGAAAACTTTCGTGAGTAAATTTTGCTTGATTTCGTGATCTTAAAAAATAAGCTAGTCATGTACTTACTCTATAGTCGTTATATAAACAAGCCTTGTTTGTCTGGGGTCAGTCCATTTCACAGCAGGAGAGCCTGAAAGCAAAAGGCAAAATTCAAGAGTAAACACCAATAGAGCACTTGAAGGTTGCAATTGACCAGTGAAGAAATTCTCAATCCTATCTCTTTAAACTCCACTAGTAAGGTAGGTCACTTAGATTTCGTACGTAAGCTCTGTTAGTTATGACACAACACATAAAACATATTAGTTTTCGGTTCGTTTACCTATCAACCGATGATAAAAATGGTTTTCCATCGACTAAAAAAGAGTGTAGGTACAAAAACCAGGTTTTTCATTAATTGACTGACAAAGAGTGTAGGCACAAAAACCAAGTCGATACTTGAACTTGAAATCTAAGTTCTACTAGGTTGTCTTGAAAGAGCAAACTTTTCTCCTGTTCGAATGCGGAGATTTTCTTTCTCGAAAAAGGAGCGTAGAGTATAGGGCATTAAAATAGTGAAAGATAATAATTTTTTTATGTTCAGACGATGAACTTAGCAATAACATTTAACGGAATGGCATGTTTTATTTTTCAGAAATTTTTAAAGGAATTGAAGATACAATGACTCCATCTTCAGAAGATCAATCCAAACTAGCACTAGTTTCCGAAGGAGGTGTTCCATTGGAACTCGCTACCAGCAATGATGTCACCATCTCGAGCGAAAAAATCAGCGAATTAGCCAATCAGCTTGCAAGTATTGGTGACGAGCTGACGGCGAAGTATGATGGTTCGGCGTGCTCAAGATACGTGGCAGTGATGATAGCTGGTATTGAGGCAGCACGGGTTGGTTTCCATGCCCTGCTCGCCATTATTCGTGATGGCTGACGAAATTTTTGAGATGATGGCGGCTGCCTGGAATTAAACAGCCGTTCGAAAGCAGTTTTTTACGGACGAAATAGCGATTTGGTGTAGACTAACAAGAAGCCCAAATCTTGAAGTCACTGCCGTCAAAATATATCTTCTGTGAAGAAAAATCAAGACTTCTTATTCTCCAGTAGCTTTTCAAAGACGAAATGACGGTGGATGAGCCAAGACTTGGGTTTGTAATCAAAACCCGCGGCCATCTTTCCTTGGACTATCCGTCGGCAGATGAAAAGACATTCAGCAAGAAACTCCTTGAACAGCAGAATTAGTATAATTACAATCACGTATCGAACAATACCTGGGGACGTCGTGGTCAGAATTTTGAGAGGCCGATATACGACTTAAAAATTTTAAACTCGAAAGGTTTTTGTTTTCGTATTCTTCAGTGTTACAAAAGAAGTTTAGTGAATCGTAAAGTGATATTAAAATGCTTAACTTACCAGTGTTGTCATTTTTTCCTTTTACTTACAGCGAACGTACTTGTTAACTATGTCGGGTGATGGTAGACCAGGACAGTCCAGAACGACCCACATAACGAACGCCGTTTTCCCGCGGTGAATATTTTATGATCCTACGTGAATTTCCAACAAAAATATCAATAATCCAAAACTAATAGAGTCGTGACACGATGAATGAAGTAAGCTTGAGTAAGAAGGACTAAAATCGAGATAAACGATGAAAGGATTGTTCAACGGGAACACTCCCGACAGATGTTTCGCTCTCAATAACAGGTCAGGACAAAGATAGTAAATGTCGACTCGCTCTGTGATTGGCTAACCAAGGTGAGAAAATCACCGGTTGTAAAAATGGATCTATCAGGGAAATACTTGTTAACTGTATTGTTTTCTGACTCTATTCAAGGATACAAAGTGATAAAATACATTAAATATGGTTTAAGGGAAAAAATAAAGTTCATAACATTAGAAAGTGCTTTTTTATCCATGTTAGTAATTTTGAGGTCAGTTTTGCTTTTTTCTGAGGAAACAAGTTTTTTGTGTGGTATACCGTACTGCAGTACGTCTTACGAATCATATATCATCAGTCCTTGATTTGAAAAAAGAAATTTGCAATTTCTTTTTCAACAACATTAGAGTACCATTGTTATCACCTTGTCAACATGACATTTGGAAGATTTTGCTTAATCTGTCTAATCGGAAAGTCGTTAAAGAGACAATAGCGTCAATAATGATTTGTTGAATTAATCGTCTTGGTTTTGGACTTTTTTAATCCTGAATCCACACTTGCTTTTTTGTCTGCTATTTAAATTAGGCATTTGAGGTTGATTTTTTTTGTTGTTGTTGATATTGATATCAACAAAATAAGTGTCTTTTCGGGTGTTCAGGTTCAGTTGTGCAAATTCACCTGTATTAAAAACTAGACCCTGTTATAGAGTACACTGGGATACCTTGGGAATGGGTCTTGAGTGTCCAAGGCTCACTTGTAAAAATGTTTTCTGCGAGTTAACGAGTATGTTGACTTTTAAGTTCTTAAAATAGTACATGAGTTTCATCAATTTTGCTTGCACTGGAGAGGGGTATTTGAAAACAAATTCTCAGGCCCCGACTTTGGGGTATTTGACTGGTTTGTCGCGCCACTTTAGACTTTGTTTCGTGTTTAGTCGAGAGTTGTCATGGATTGTCTTCAAAGTTTGACATATGCCCGATAACAAGTTTTCTTATCCACATTTCTCTCCTGTTATTATGTAATTTGATTGCAAACTTTCACGATAATTCGATTGCTACTAGTAAGAATAAATGTGGGCAAAGATAAATTTTATTATTTATGAGGAAAACCTTTTACCAGTTCGGTGTAAGAATACACGTAAAAAACAATGTCTTTTAGCACGACGACCATAAAACAGTAAAATTTTGCAAAAGCCCCAAAAACAGTGCTTGTACGAATGAAATAACTAAAATAAACAAACTCAATTCTCGTACGTATCGGGATCTACAGTTCTTTATTGATATTGACTCGTTATTATCACGTAGAAAAACAGATAATTGGGCGGCTTTCTCAAATAAATCACACTCACCGAAGCCATTCATGGTAGCTTGTGTTGAAAACATGAATAACATAACATAGAAATAAGCCGACAAGAGAGTCGTGTGAACACACCCTAATATCATAACACGAACCAAGAGAAATTTATCATTTTTGGATATGCTTATTGAACAAAAATATGCCTGCAACAAAGATGAAAAAACACAAAGTTCACCTTTTAGATCAAAACATTTTTACGGCCGTTTCGTGTACTGCAATCACATTCCTTAACATGAAGTGACTTGGCGAATCTTGTCACAAGCATTTCGTCGCATCCATTAGAGGTTGGTTGTTCAGTAGAAGGAATATTTAAAGATGGATTAAATTTTTGAACAAAGGCATAGGTATACAAGGCTTTCAAGGCATACAAGGCTTTCAAGGCATACAAGGCTTTCAAGGCATACAAGGCTTTCAGGGCATACAAGGCTTTCAAGGCATACAAGGCTTTCAAGGCATACAAGGCTTTCAGGGCATACAAGGCTTTCAGGGCATACAAGGCTTTCAGGGCATACAAGGCTTTCAAGGCGTACAAGGCTTTCAAGGCATACAAGGCTTTCAAGGCGTACAAGGCTTTCAAAGCATACAAGGCTTTCAAGGCTTTCAAGGCTTTCAGGGCATACAAGGCTTTCAAGGCATACAAGGCTTAGTCAAGGCTTTCAGGGCATACAAGGCTTTCAGGGCATACAAGGCTTTCTGGGCATACACTGCTTTCAAGGCGTACTTGGCTTTCAAAACCTCGCGAACCAATCCGTTCCGAAATGATCGATCAATAACATCTTTTAGTGCGGATTGTTCGCGAATCGAAAGCTTGAGGTATTCCTTTGTAAGTATTTCGAGCGTTCGTAGCATAAAACTCCATATAAATGCAAGTAAAAAAGCGGATAGACTTCATTTTTCAGCGATAACGAGCCCCAAAAACTGACGCCTGACAAAGAGAAAAAAGGTCGTGGTGTCTAACTGTCAATCATGGACACTTACATAATACTAATTAACCCTGATTGGACCGTCGGTTGTCATGTGATCCTGTCAATCACGAGTTTCGATTATTCACACAACACTACTTCAACCTGATTGGACTGTTCGTTGTTATGGTATCGAGCAATGAGCCACGGGTACTATTGCGCAACTTGTCGAATTTGTGGCGCAGGAAACAGGAAAAAAAACAAAAAACAAACGCATTTTATGACTGGAACATCACAGGTATCCCAGTAACTAACGCCGCACTTTGAACTTTTATAGTTGGATTCATTGCGACTTTCTCAGTAGAGTGCACAGTTGTATAGATAAATCAAAGCTTCAGCTTGAAGACAGCCGCGAGCCTTCTTCTTTTTCATCTCAGAAAACCTAGTATTGAATGATGTGCGGTGTGAATCTTTTTTCTTCCAAAAACCGGTTTCCATTTTGCAGAGCGCACGCAAATTTGCTTCCCGCCATTTTGACTCGATGTTGCATTTCGATGCTTTTTCTCGCGCTTCAAAGGTTTTTTCTCTAAAATGAGTTAGCATTTCTATCGGAAAAATATGGAAGATTCGTTAAGAGGGGAATAGTATTCTCCTAGAAGCGATGTAAATGCCACTTCTAGTATATTCCATTTCTTTTTTAAAGATTTTAATATATGTGTAATAACAGAAAAAAATTTGTGCGTATGTTTGTACCTTTATGTATGTCATATATTGTACACAATTTTTAATCCTTTCTTTCTTTTAAGGGGACGATCAATATTTATACGATTACAGCAAGTCTTTTAAATAAGCAAAATTTAAAGCAAGTTGTGCTAATGAGTACAAACAAATGGCACCTAAGAGAATTTCCGATACAAAATCGAAACGACTGAAGAAAAAAAAACAACACTTCGCATGACTCCACGGTTCCTATGGCAATGATAATCAACATAGCTAAACATCTGGCGGGAATCAGTAATGAGTTGAACCAAAGGTAATTTTACTATCACCAAGCGCATGTCTTAGTCTGAAGAACTCTGACTGCATATACCGTGCAGACACTTTTTTTGCTGTTCTAAAGAGTTCCCTAATTCAAGGCAACATAAACGATGCTAAAAGAAAAACTTCCAAAAACATTTTCATGATGCAGAGAAGACATATACAACTCAAGTCCCTATGACAGCAACTCTAAATATCTTCCAGCAACAAGACAAAAGTTCAAATTTTTTTATACGCTTTTGAATTCAACTCTGAATTTATCTCTAAAACATTGCTATCGTTGTTACCGAAACGTGTGACAAAATACATTAATTACGAAATGTATTCCGGTAACTTAATGCATGAGACCATATTCTGTGTTCATTTAGTGGTTTTTCATGATTCATCCTGTCCATTGTGTCCATCTTAAATTCCGTGTTTACAATGGGCCATTACAAGGTTCTTTTTAATCCTAGATTCATACGATTCATTTTGTAGTTCATCATCACAGGTTCTCCGTGGTCCATTATGATTGGGTCCATCAAGGCTGCACGCACGTATAGATCGTAAGTCCATTATCTTTTTCTGTATATGAAAGTCCCAGAGCTTGATTCCCAAAGTGAGGAGACTTATCAAAGGATCCGTATGATAATGATGACCTCTGCATCATTTCTGGGTTTTTTTTTTATTCGTCATTAATAGTCCGCAGTAGGTCTTTCAAGTCTAAGGGATCACTTCTTGGCTATCCGAACTATGGTCGCAAGTCGTGCGGCGAAGTTCATCTATCTCTTTCATCTTTCTTATTCTTTTGAATCAAAACACCTCCTCATCAAGTTAGCAACGGTCAAACTTGATCGTAATCGTATTTCTAATCTTTTGTCTTCATCAAGACATTTTTGGCCTTATCATAGAAACCAAAGAACACAGCACCGCCGACAGCAATCCATGTTACACGAACTGACGCTCCTGCAAACAAACTGGAATCCGAAAAATAAAAAACGTTCGTAAATTTAAAAAAGGTCGCTTTTGTATACGAAAATCAAGCAAGTAGATTGTAAATAGTCCCTCTTGATGTTATATGTTCAGATCACGAGATATACCCTTACAGTGTCATTTCTTCGTTTAACGGTTGCACAAAAGACATATGGAAATGGATATCATGTTTTCCTATTTCAGACCACGTGTCATTCTCAAAGGTATCATTTCTTCGTTTAACGGTTGTGCATGACTTTGTCAAGGACACATTAATGCTCCCTTAAGAAATGGATCTTTAAATTCCAGGAGTATTAAAGTACTAAATTGTGAGGGAGATGATGATCATGCTTGGGAAGTTCGCCACTACTTACCCCCTAATTCCCTGTTCTTTTCGTATTAGTATAAGCATGCGGTATATACCCATCTTTGCTTCTAAAGTATCTTTCTGTAAGAAATAATACTGTTATTTATTTTGAAAATAACATAACTACAGTAATATAGAGCGCAAATGCTGGAGAAAAAAGTCGAAAAACTACACTTTTCTCTCTTCGCATTCTTTTGTAAACCTCATCCCCACTACTTGTTTTTTTCTTTACTCGCTTGCATAAATTACTGATCTCTTTTTCCCTGCATGAAAATACTATTCCATTCCGATTTGCAACCACCTTTTCTCTAAATAATGACCGTCCTACTTTTTTTTTTTTGTTCGTCTTTCTTCTGTTTGTTTGGTGTTTGTTTGTTTGTTTGTTGGATTTTCAACGGCGGCCATCTTGAACAGTAACCAGGCGACAAACAAGTCTCACTTCCGTTCAGAGGCTTGGTTACTTCCATAATGGCCGTCACGTCTACGAGAGGGTGAACATAATTTTCAAGTAAGTGCCTTGAAGATCTTTTTTTAACTAGATAATTTTGAATTTCTTTTTGCTTACATTTCTAGTTATTTTGCCGTCGTTTAGCTTAAATTTGCGGCATTATTTACTCGGGAATTAGGCCCATAAAAAAGACTAAAGGTTCTTGGAATCCAATCCTCCTTATCCAGTCCTTAGTTCCAACTCGAGACAGAAATGACAAAAACCACTCATAAATCTTACTTGTGCCAGCATGATTCTTGTCTTGACGACATCAAGAGGTGTGGTAATAGCAGCAGCGACTCCTCCTAATTATCATATTGCCATAGAAACAGTTGAAAAAATGAAACCTTTATTATAGTGATACTTGCAGGGGGACATCAAGGCTTGGACCAAAGAGTATTTAATCATCATTAATGTATTTTGAAACAACTTGAGTTGAATATTTGGCCATTTTAGGACATCAAAATAAAGGGTTTTTATTTTTTGTGCATGCAATTTTCCCCCCCAAAGGACAACATTCTCATTGTCCCAACAAAATGGCTGCCAAAACCCCTGTATGAAAATTTAGGACTCTTTGTTCTCAAAAAATATACCCAGAAAAGCACTAAAATTAGCCAAAGAAATTTTCAGTTTGGGCATAATACTTTCCCATTTCAGACCTGTGTCATTCCCAAGAATAAGATTCTTTGTATGAGTTGCATCCGTATTCATGTGTTTTTATGTACAACTGTTAAACAAAGAAATGGTATTCTAGGGAATGGCACATGATCTGAAATGGGAAAACATTACGCTCTAGCTGAAAAGCTAATCCTGTTATATGGGTTTGATGTAGTTTTGGAAAAAGTAGACAAGGTGTGCCATTTTTTAAACCAGTCAGATATCCTCTTACCAGCTATTGCCCCACAAACAGAAGACTGGACTGCATTTACTTCGTAACCTTGGTAATTGGACCAGCCAATCTATAAACAATCATGACATGAACATAATTATATGTCATGATTGACTATATTCACCAAAGTGATTGGGTTGGAGAGTAGTACAATACTTGGCCTGGTCATGACAACCACACGAATCCCAACCATAACATATCCAAAATACAGAGTTGCCCATTGAGAAAGCTGGCAGTTACCTTTAAAAGCTCCCATAATGGAATTTCAACAAAGGCAAAAGGTACCTAATGAATGAAAAAATATATATAATTAGTGACTAACATTCAAAGCGAATACTAGCTAGTTAATGTCATCATTGGTCTTTGACATGCATAGTTTAAATACCAAAAATTGATAAACCTTCCTCCCAAAAATTAAAAGTCAAATTTATAATTTGATGTACATAGTAAGGTAAATGACAATGAATGAAATGTGTAACATAATACGAACCTCTCTTATCACCATACTCTGAAATCCTCTGTAAAGACCTCGAAAACCCTACAAAAGTTTTTTTTCAAAAATTCAAAATGAGATAGTATGAATAGTGGTTGATCAAATGCTAGTTTCCTATGCCCTGATGGTCATTTTGACCAGTAACGTTTAGCCTGTAGAAATGAGGTATGACTGAGCAAAATTAGGCCTGTGATGTGACTGACACAGATCAGCCATTATTTCAAGCCATGTGATGTACATTCAGTTAAAAACATGGATCAAGTAGAGTCTCAAATTTGCAAGAATGTGGAAGAAGAAAGCTAATCTATCAATGTAAGAAAATGCATTGCTTACCTCTTGTCCTAGCGTGAATCTTAATGCTTGAAGACTAGATGTATTTGAGTAGGCCTGAGCTCTTTGTTTGACCACTTCAAACGGTACCCTTACGACAAGGGATGCCTGTAACAAACCATAAATAAAAGTTAGTATAAATTATCCTCGTTAATAAATAATATTTCTCATTTTTCATGCTATTACCATTTACCATGACAATATTGTTTTATTTTGGGGTATATTGAGGTAGGTAATAAACAGACTGTAAACAGTCCCTCTTTTTCCTCACATTTTTCCATGTCATTTTTTATCTTGTACACGAGGAGGGAGTTCTGCTGAATAAAACTGTACTAAAAAAACAGTTAAGACCATGTTCTACTAAAGCGTTAAATTATTCTAATTTATGACTGATTAAGCATTTCATAATGATTTAATCACCAAATTTATGATGACAAGATTTCTGTTACTTAATGTTTCGATGCCTATAGGCATTATTCTCAAGATTGACAAAGCAATGAATTTTAGTTTACTTATAACAATGTCAGTAAATAACTATGTCGTCCAAATGTCCTATGGGAAAAAATATTTTGGTTTGGTTGGTTGGAACTTTTTGATGGGTATATCTTTGCACTCTGTCTTATATAATATTAGAACAGTATTATCCCAAAGACTAATACTCAAAATAATTAACCCTCTCACCACTTCTCCAAGCACAGCTGACGCCATGTAGATGGCAGGCAAAAATGAAGATGAAAGGTGTGGCGTCAGGATGTTTTTGGTCAGCTCATAGGTTGCAAAGAAAGTTGCAGCTGCAGATTATGGAAAAAAGGTAAATTTTTCTTTAATTGAGGTCATTATCAGTCTTGTTAAGGTATATAAATCAAGTGTTATTTTTCTATGAGCTAAGGCTTTATTTAGTGGAGAAAATACATCGTAAAACTGGTGCCAACTAGCAGGGTCGTAGCCAGTATGAGGCGAACCGAGACACTTGCGTCAGTAAAATTATACCAATTTTTTTTCCATTGGACTGATAATAATAGAAGATTTTATACAGCTGATTTCGTACAAAGGACTGTGTGTTCTAAAATATTAAATCAATCACAGTGTTTCAGAATAAAATATTTCATACTAAGTTCTGCTTAAAACTGTTTATGAAAGGTTTATACCAAAAGGCCCTCTAAATGCTGGAAATCGCATTTCCAAGAGTCTGAATTTCAAAATTTCAGGGGGGGCAAGCCCCCTACCCCCCAGAAAACTCCCACATCAGGCAGGCTTTCTCCTGCCTTCGGCGCTCGTGCTCGTCTTTTGCCCCAGTTGTAATTATTTCTTCCTGACTTCGGCCTTGACTAGGTTAATATCTGCTATTTATATTGAACTTTCTTTCCACCTCAAGAAAGTTAAAAAGAGATTACCAAGAAAGACCTCTTTCTGACACCCTATACACCCCTCCTTTTTTATTTGGTGTAAAATCCAGCTCCCTTTCCATGGACGTTCTATAGATATGTTCATAAACTATCTTTTGTGTGGCATTACTTTATAAAAGATATTGCATAATTTATCATAAGTTTTTGTGTCTTTTTCCTATACTCCTGGGCCAGGTTATACGAATGGGTAAATAGGGCTATCCAGTGGAAAGGTTAGTGCTGTTATTCAATAAATTAATCCACTGGATATGATTTATCTGTTGGATAGCACTATCCACCCTTCGTACAAATGGGCCCTACACTACAGTAGGTCAAATGATGTATAATCTAACTATCATATCGTTATCATGAAACTAACCAGCTGGCGCAGAGCCTGCAGCTGCTGATGCAACACCAGAATACAACCTCCTAAAACCACCAGCCTTGAAGAACCCATCAGCTGACTGCAAGCGTGTCTTGATGGTATCCAATGGAAACAGAATGATGTCAACTGCTGTACCAGCTATACCTCCTGACTGAAGGTGAAGAAAGTAAGCTTTATATATTATCTATTCCGAGATTAAATGAAAGACTGGGTGGAGTTGGCATTGCAGTGCAGTATGGGACTGTTTTAGGGGAAGAAATTGACGTTATTTTGGAAATGTGTCCCCTAGAACAGTCCTACAATTCGCTGGGATGACCAAACCGTCCCAGTTTTTCTTTAACCTTGAAATAGCTAATTAACTCTTTTAGCTATAAGACCAGGCTTGGATATCTAGAATGCTTTATACTTTATATTGAACTATATAATCAGATCGTATGATTTGATGATAAATTAGCAAGGTTTTACTTACCACGAGAGATACTCCAAACGGCACAGGGACTACAGAGCTAACAAACTTCCCCCGATCGCTAGAAAAATTGGTATTTTGGTCTGTCATGATTGAATTAGAAAAATCAGCTAGCTACAGGGTTACTTAACACCCTTATTTGCTACGTGTAATGATCGTGTAATGATTCCATATCAAAAGTTGTACATTTCCGGAGCCGGTTTCGACAACAGTGTCCAGTTCCTCACGTTCGTATTACCACAGGGTTCCGTGGTACGCAAGCGAGCTGAAGAGTAAGGAGCAAATCCTGCGAAAAAAGACAACAGATTTAGCGGGGAATTCAATTTTTCATTAGTTTATAAACTCACGAATAGCACCAATGACAGAATAGCTATTTTTTGAATATAACTATCATAAATTTTGTTTAATGCACTAAACACGGTAAGCGTGGTGTATTACTCAGCGAGTTATGCGAACAATTGTGAGACTCGAGAATTTTCCAGATTCATGAATAAATAAATATAGACATTAATCATCTAAAATCCATGTAATTACAAAATACTGTGTTTATTTTAAATAATTGATATCCAAGCTGTTACTAACTATTCTTGTCGACACTCGCGCAAACTGTAAATATTTAATTTAATTAAGTCATCTAAATAGTTCCGTAATTAGGACTCATGTTCGTTGTCCATTGTTAAAAAAATATACAAAAAATAGAGAATTCTTGATGAAAGAAGACGTTTTCGCTGTGGATCGAGCCTTTTGTAAGATATTCATTACATATAGCATGGACCGAATGATTGAATTGTGTAACGATCAATTGAAGACTATGGCCACCTGGTATACTGACTGAGTTCACTAAGAAACCTGGAGTATTGTTGTCGCAGTTGGACGGAGAATTCTATGGTCGGTGCGAGTTTAGATACGGAAGCATGGAAAGATCAGGAGAAAAATGGGACGAAAGTGAAAAGAAAATGGAGCTAGAAGCAAATTAACAGAAACAGAATCAACTGAAACTTTTTTTTAAAGCAAGGAGAAATTAAGAGAGAAAGGAAATATCAAGACAGAAAATTATTTTCTCATATTTTTGATGCTGGGGACGATATAAGCGAAATAAAATCTATGAGTGAGAAAAAAGCCAGGGACCACAACGTCAAGGAGAAAGACTTGAATGTTCATGCAAGGACACGTCCAAGAGATGGCAAATATTTTGTTAGAACAAGGAGAAACTAAGCAAGACTGGAATCAAGAACCTGAAATTTTAGCCTTGCATTTTGTTGATGGTGAAATTATAGGTGAAAAAGAATTTATGAATGAGGATCAAAGTGACCAGAAATTCAAGGAGAATGACTTGCAGGGTCAAGAGTGCGACAAAGATAAAAATGAATATTTAAATGATATCATTTTTGTAATTCCTTCGTTGCCTGTCGATGGCTCTGAAGACTCTCTCAACAATGGAAATGACAAGAATGTGACGAAACATAACATGAACAATGGCATTTTTGTCATGTGTATGAATCAGAGAAAAATCATGGAGTTTGGTTCGCCACCACTCGAAGTCAATAAAGAACAACTAAGTAAAGGACGATCTAACTTCAAGGATTATGAGACGAACGGGGAATGTGCACCTGCAAGTCAGAAGGACATTAAAACACCACCACTTTTTAGTGATGATAATGAAAAAATTAAGGATGAAAATGATCACAGTGAAATGAGGAAAAATGACCCGGGCAAAAGAAGTAGCTCTCCTAATTTAGAAAATGTAACAGTACTAATGTCATCATTACTGGATGGTCAAGGCAGTGATGTAGAAACTCAAGATGATAGGAGTAGTATTTTAGCGGATAAAAAAGCAAAGGTTTATGAATTAAATGAACAAGTGAATCCATCCTTGACCGAAGGAGGTAGCGGATGCCACGATTCAACTTGGAAAGGGAAAAGGAAGATAAAGAACTTAAGCGATGGAAACTTTGAAGTCAACCAAATTGATGAAATTTCTTCAATATGTGTTGATAGTGGAGGCGTCATGACCAAAGATATAAAATCAGGGAAATTGATTGGTAAGAAATATGTGTCACAAAATGGGAAGAAAACGGATCTCGATGAACTTACAGCCAGTGATGGTGATGAAATTTCCTCGGTAACTTTGGATGGAGAAGAAATTGTTTGTGATAATGAAATCGAGAGAAGAATAACATTGAATGACCAATCAAAACATGAGAGTGAGCAAGAAAGTGGACATTTTCGTGCCAGTGATGAAAAAGAACTTGACATGGACAGAGAGGAAAGTCGTGGAGCAATAAGTTTAGCCAATGATGGTGAGGGCGATAACAGAGCCACGATGAGCAACATAAAACAATCAACTTATCATGAAGAAAAAGCGAAAAAGGAAGAAGAAGAAATTGTAACGGAATTTGATATTATAAACGCCTCGAGTATTAATCCGGATGATATTCATAGCTCTCGGAAAAACGTTCGCCAAAATGAAACCAAATTTGAAAAGCCTAAGGACGAGGATGATAGTGACAATTCGTTTGATGATAGCAATATTGAATTTGATGATGATAATAATAACTGTGACGATCCTCATGATGCTGTCAATTCCGAGAAACCTGGCAACATTCTGATTGTTTCAAAAACGGCAAAGTGCATAGTGAAAGATGTTGCTGTACCAGGAAGGTATGCGGACAAGAAAGAAGAAGAAGATGATGGTGATGAAGTTCCAGATGATGAAACTTCACAGAACATAGTGAAAGATGTTGCTGTATCAGGAAGGTATGCGAACAGGGAAGAAGAAGATGATAGTGATGAAGTTCCAGATTATGAAACAAATACCTCTGACTATGTATTGCAGAATAAATCCATTATGAGATCAACCGAAAAGCCAAGCTGTAGTAAGGAAATAAAAGAATGCCGAAATGATGAACAAATACCAATAGCGACATCTGAGTGCCCTGAGATTTGCCTTGGTGGAAGTGGTGGAACAATCAAGTATGGACAGAACTTTACATCCAATAAAACACGCGTGCCAACTCCAAGGAAAAAGAAGAAAACCACAACTGCTGCTTTGACTTCAAGAGAAAATGTGATTGATGATGATGACACCATTGTTTCGAATGAAGAACTGAAACAAAGGTATAATGATTTATCATCTGAAATTTCAATTGAAGAAAAATCGCACCATCGACATTGCGACGATTTTGCAAAAGGCGTGAAAAAAGAATTTGAAAAAGATCATGATGATCAAGATGATTATGACGATGATGACTTTGGAAAAAAAGATTTGATTGATGGTTGTAAAGATGAATACAAAAATGAGCAAAGTCGCCTTGAAGGCAATTTTACCCTGCACAATGAAAACGACAATAAAGATGCTCCGACAGAAACGATTAGCAAAACTTGCCTAAAGACTGAAGAGGCTATGCCTTCCGAAAAAACGCCCGTAGTAGCTCCAAGGAGCGAGTATGGTCAGATTGGATGCGACCACTTTAGAAATGTTGAAACCCAACAAGGTCTACGTGAAAAAAAATCACAAACACACCTAGAAGAAAATAAATACAGAGAAGGAGAAAATATTGACCTTTATGATACCCAAAACTACTTGTTGCCACAGGGCATACCAGCATTCAGTCCACCATTTTGCAGTACTCCATATCCTGAACGCGTTTCTACCCTTACTACTGAAATTCAAGTGCCTTTTGACGAGGACAAGAATGTCTGTGAGGCGTTTTCCATCGTTGGTCATACTGAACGAAATGATCATTATGAAATAGCAAAAAGGAAAGAAAGTGGCCGGGAGAATAAAGAAGAAGCAGAAATTAATAATAAGAGGAAAAATGACATTAAAATCAATCCTTTTTCCAAAGAAGGTGGTTACAACATGGGAAAGTTGATGGAAGACGATGGAGTCTTTTATAGAAGTAAAAAGGACGATGTTGGGTATGACGATAATGAGTCAATATATGCTACAAGCATTGTCACTGAATACCTTAAAAATCCGTCATGGTGTGAACGAAACATTGGCGCAAAGCCACTAGAATATGAAGAGTTGAATATGGTCCTAAGAGGCATTGCTTCTTCTGTTCGTCCCTTTTCTCATGTTCCTGTTAGAAGGAACACAAGAAATGGTGGGACAAGTCATTACAATGTTGAAAGGCTGGATGATGTAGTCGCTTCATTTAGGCACCGCATTGATGACACCGTGAAGAGGAGAGAAGAAAGAAGCATTGGCGATAAGAAAAATAACGATGTTCCAACTTTAGGAACACAACAACCATCTCACAAAAGACAAAGCTACAGAACGGGAGCTCTGAGATACCAAAGTCCTTCTGTGCAAATATCAAGAGAAGTAAGCTTAGATAAAACATGTGGTACGCAATCCTATGATTATGATCTCTTAAAGTCCCCCTGCACAAACTCAGGCCAAACAAGTCACAAATGGTCCGAAAGTACGGAGAGTCATTTCCCTCGTCAACCATCACAAAGGAAGAGTGCATTTGTGCCATTTGAATCCTCAGTAAGAGGAAGAGTTGATTATCACCAAAAGCGTGGTTCTTCTAAAGAAAAGAGGTGGAACGAATCGACAGAAAAACTGAACAAAGACTTAAATCGTTCTGGGAAATTAAGGTATGCAAGCGATAGTAGTACGTTTCAGAATAAAAACGACAAATTCTATTATGAAGGCTGCTTACCGACTGAAGATGCGCGGTGTGCATCCAGAAGAGCATTAAACGATAGGAAAACGGTTTCTGCAATGCCCGGACGACTTAACTATAATACTGAGCCAAGGATTGAAAAATGTTTCTACCACGTACAGCATACAATACCAAAAAGTCATGAGATCAATTTGCCTGGATTTCCAGGTCCTCAGATTGACACCATGCACGTGATCACTTTCCCCCTGTCACATGGTCCTGGGATTGCTGTAGAAAGGGGTGACAACAGAAGCACCTCGGGGATCTATGTGAGGGAGATAATTGAAGGTGGTGACGCGCATCAGGACGGACGACTTCGTTCTGGAGACAGGTTGCTGACTGTCAACGGGTATAACTTAAGTATTGCATCACTTTCGCAGGCTAAGTCAGTCCTGCGCAAACTCAAGCAAGCGCATTCGGAATCTTTCGCCACCATTCACTTCGTCCGCAATTCTGATGATATATCTGTTGAAGACATCGATTCATCTATTGATCAAAGTGTTACTTTACCATTTTTCCCCAATAAAACAACTCATATGGAAAGCAATACATTTGAGAAACAAGACCAGGACTCGAGTTATTTGAAACAAGAGTTGATCCTACCCAACCCACTGATGACGTCTACTCCAATTGATGTTACAACTAGTAGCAGAGCCAGAGAAAGTGGAGATCCAAGCTATAACAATGCGACTTCGTCTGGTAAGTTTCATTATCTCCACGATGGGTTACTCATGCTGGCTCCGAACACCAAAGTACACTTAAGCCAACTGGAATCATCACTCTCATTTCTTGGACTTAATCTTTCTTCGCATCAAAAAAATATTTTGCGAAAACAACTGGAAGTTGATTCTGATGGTTATGTTGTTTACGAAGAATTTGCCACAGCTGCACGGGATATTTATTCCCCTGATTTATCGGTAAGGGAGGCTTTGGTTTATCCAGATTTAGAGATGAAGTCTCTTCCAGACATCGTCCCTCAACCATCTATTAACAGCGTCTTAGCAACGCGCAGAGAATTTGACCAACTGGTTTCCGAAAAAGATCAAATCAAAGAAGAAATTCAAGAGACTAAGAAGGGGTTGAGCAAAAAGGTTAAGATGTTGTGCAACATGGAGGATGCACTTATTGAAGTGGGGAACGACCTAAAACAAGTCCAGATTCAAAGGAAAGAGATTTGGAAGAAGCAAAAGCAAGAACATCAACAAAAATACAAGATTATACAACAAATGTTTCATCTTTAGAAAAGGACGTCATATCCTTAAAGGCATCAAATATGGTCCCAATTACATTGCAGTTGGTGTCAAAGTGTGCTTCAGTCAACAAACAGATACAAAACTTGGTGACGCGAGTGAGGAGTGTTGAGAAGAGCAACAGGATTTACCACAATGCCACGCAGAAGTTAATGGAATTTGCTCATGAAGTGCACAAACTACAGTGTACATCAGGAAAGAGGCACGTCCTCTGTTGACCATAACTATCATACAGTTGATCAGATCCCAGTTTCAAAATCAAGGGGGATCAAAAACAGACATAGGAAAGTTGATCATCAAAATGAATTTCTGTCAAGGGAGACCAGTAAAGTTATCAGTACAGTACAGGGGATCCTATTCCATAAGCCTTTGCCTTTTGGGTGGGAGCAAGCCTACACTGAAAAGGGATCTAAGTTCTATATTGATCACGTCTGGGGTTACTACGTGGCGATAACCTACATCCTACATTACCTAGTGGAAATGCACTCGCCTCTCAACTCTGGGGTCTCGGATAAGATTTCTGGATTCAAATCTTATGTGAGTAAGAGGATTCAAATCCTATGTGAGTAGAGCTTGTTGGTTTTCTCCTCTGATTTGAAGGTTTTCTTTGCATTCTCAATATTCCGGAGACCATCACTGACCCAAAGTTATGAGTTATAAGTTATGAGCTCTCAGAGAAACAAGACTATTCTTATGAAATACATACAGGCATAATTGACAGTATTTAAGATATTTATTAATCAAGTTCGGATGCACCAGAAAGTACTGTAATGCGTACATAAGGGCAATAATGGTATACTATAATATAATGCACTGTTCTAATCTATACACAACCTGAATTCTATGAACAATATACTCCTAACATCCCATAGCCTAGTAGATTATCTTTGGGCTCTCATTTTTAAAACATTTTAAAGGGGAGTTTGGCGTTTGTACTAGAATACAGCAATGAGCTTAGAGCAAAAAGTAAGGAGACGGTTGCAGAATTTTTGCCAAGGACGAGGACATATTTTAACATGAAGGTAGGGCGACACTGATTGTGTAATGTTTTTGCAAACACTTAGAATCCAAAAATATTAGTTGGCTTTAAGGCACCATTATACATAAATTCTCCTGCAACTTGTCTTCAAAAAAAATCTGATTGCAAAAGGTTTTTGTGTGCAAGGGAAGGTGAACTACATTAGCAATTTGTTAAAATACTCTGTGCAAAACAGGCTGCAAAAGAATTTATGTGTAATATAGCCTTAACAGCTTTAAAGCCTAGAGGTACTCTAACTTCATGCATAGTAGTCCCAAGGTGGTCTATCAACAAGAATAGTCATTCCATTAGCCCGTCAAACAAAAGTTAGCAGTCAATGTCTGATAGCGAAAGGAGGTATAAAGGAAAAACCAACGACAATGCTGTCCTTTTATGCCAACTACTAACGGCTATTTCTTGGGTTAAATGAATGGTGATCTGATTAACTGCAAACTTTAACCCAGAGATTTCAACCGGTTGTCACGTTGCTATTTAAATTGTATCTAGCTGATTTGCCTTTGGTTTTCTTAGTAAGATTGTTTTTTTTGCTGCCATCAATTAAAATGCAAATTTCACAACAAACCAATAAAAATGTCCGAGTATCGCTGTTGTGTGCATGTATATTAAATGCCAAGCAGAATTAGGATTAGCTAGAAAAATAATATTTTAAAGTATGAAAAGTTTGAGCAGCTTAGTAGATTCATATAGGCCTAAATGTTGTAACAATGAGCACTTTCTATAGAAACCCCAAAAGTTTTCCAGGAAAAAGTAGCAATTTATTAATCTTTGTTTTCATAAATAGCCTGCATAGTGGTACAAGAGCGTTGGGAAGGAGACGAGCTCTCTTTCAGGCCCCTTTTGGCTATTTCTTATTCCTTTATACTGCTGTGCAGGCTATGGAATGACCCAGAGTTACTGACCATGCCGAAAATTTGATTGACAGGTACATGTAGATTGACACATCACTCAAAGTCTCTGTAATACATGTATTTCTTTCTGCTTTTGTCTTCATTCTATTTGTCTTAACATTTTCATCTTTAATACTAAATCTTGAACCAGTGTTCTTTCAACTTCCATTCTGACTTCAAAGTTTGGAGTAGGTAATATTGTGGTTTTTGATCAGAAGATAGTTTAGCTGTGGGATTTAGAATGTTGGATGAGCCATTGCAGTGTAATGTCTGTAAAGGAAGAGAGCTATGTCAGTAAATTGAGCATAACTATACACCACTTTCATAATGTCATTATCTCATTAGTATAAAGATCTAAAATCTGAGTATTCATGGTATTTGCCACAACTGTATGGATTGCGTAATGAGATGCTTCACTTGTCATGCACAAAGGTTTCAGTATGAGGCTACCTGCTAAATGCTCAGTCATTTGTGACAGGCGGTAAGAATAAATTAAATTTAGCACAAAGATGAGAGTATATGGACCGCGTGGCACTAATGAAATAGTCAAAGATATAGAAGTAGTAAGTTGTAGTGCTTGGGAACGAGGTTATTCCGGGCGAAAGCCCTTGGAATTAAATTCGGAAAAATTAATTTCCGACCTCGCTGGGATTCGAACCCACGACCTTCAGAATTGTACTACCGATGCTCTTCCAGCTGAGCTAGAGGTCAGACTGAGAGCAGGCCGGGGTGAAATAGATGTTAGGTCGCGGTAATTACCGAATCCCAGCGAGGTCGGAAATTAATTTTTCCGAATTTAATTCCAAGGGCTTTCGCCCGGAATAACCTCGTTCCCAAGCACTACAACTTACTACTTCTATATCTTTAAATTTAGCACATAGCCTCATACTGAAGCCTTTGTGCATGACAAACGAAGCATATCTTGGAGGTGGGCTATTGAAAAGGCAGCTAAGATCAAATTAAAATTCAGAAGTTGATTTTTGTCAATGAGTGTGTGCTCTAATACTATAGCTCACCTATGTTGTCCTTTTCTTTGCACGAGATAGAATAACAGCATATTTCTCTGTCTTGTATTGATGTTAAGTTCCTGAAGAAGTGAAAAAATATTTGAATTTAAAGAAAGAAAACCCTATGGAAAATTTTAGGTGTTCATTATAAGATACTTACAGTCTTTCTACTAATTCCCGTTCATCCAGAGCATTAGGAAGATCCTTTTTATTTCCAAGTACTAAAATCTTTTAAAAAAATAAGCTTTTTTAGTATAAAGAATTAGAAATGAATGTCATTTCCTTGAGTATTATCTCTTTGTCTACAAGCTACTCCAAAGGGGATTGAAATAGGAAAACCTAAGACAGTACTTTGATGCACCCAAACCCTCTATCACCCCTAATAACTAAAATTTTGTTGAGGGACTCACAGATCATTGGAATTGAGCATGTTAGGTTTGCCAGGGATCGTGCTGAGGTAACCACTTAAAATTCAAGGACTATTCAAGGAGTATGTTAAGCTAACTATGCCAAGGTTTTACATGGTTGTTGCACATGGCTGACCTTCAGATTTTCCAAAATCAAATCAAATCAAAAGAGAGAGGGAAAAGCCACCCTAGAGGTTTAGAGACAGTACAGTACTACTACACCACCCTTGATTCCCAAATTGATTCTGTGTATACATACTGGGATTCCTGATAGCTGTGGTTTTTCTAGAAGATTGTGCAGTTCATTCTTTGATGCTTCTAACTTCTCATGGTCAGCAGCGTCAACCATATAACTGTTTAAAAAAATATTTATACCATAAAATGTCAACCACAGACGTATGACATGCATTTTTTAAAGTACATTTGTGGGGTTAGACTTACACAATACAATTGACTCCTCTACAATAACGTTCCCACATGCTTCTGAAGCGAGGCTGACCTCCAATGTCCCAAACCTGTAATGATGTAAGAATGATAATTAAGTAAAGTTGAATCTACTTGTAATTATATTACCATGTTTTCAGTGCTTCCGACTGAAGGAGAGAAAGATTACAACAGATCAAATGAAGTATCTTATCCCATGCATGAGAGATTGAAAGTAGTCTTAACTGCTAGCTAACCTGTTGTGAATTTTGTGAAGCAATGAAAACAATGGTAAGTGCTCAGGGAATGATAAAGATAGTAACAGAGGGATAAATTGGTGCAAAAAAACCTCTTTGGGACTGATAACTAGAGGTCCATCACTAGAGGTTCTATTGTATTTGACAATTTTGAAAATGACAATGAAAGTATTATGCCTTGATTATAGAAAGAGAAAGAGATCTCATTAGCAGCAAGGTGACAAGGCTTAAAAATAGATGCAATATTAATTTATGATCAAAATTGAAGTCCTTTAGTTAATCAGAATAAGATTTTATTTGGTTCTGATTTTTTAATTTAATTTAAAATTTTTTTCAATAATCTGATAATTATTTGTCTCAGACGCCCAAACGAGTAAGTAATGAGAGAGCTGGAAATAAAAATAAAAAAGAATTGTAATTGAAAAAAAAAAAAGGAAAACTATGTACTATTGAGAGTTCTGCTCATGTTGTAAGCTATGGAAAATCAATTGGCACAATACCAAAGAGGAATGAAAATAATGAAATAATGAAAGCTTTGATTCAAACAACTGAACCTGTAGTGCAGATGAGTAATATATAGAAATTGAACAAATAGAGTTAAGATCATAAAATATCCCATTAATATTTTTAATAAGCTTATTTGTTAATGTATTATTATTACACATGCAATATACATTTTGAGCGATCATTAAGTGAGCTTACCTTTATCGTAACGTTCCCTTTGGAAACCTTTCTCATATTAAACCCAACAGTAGGAATCATATCTTCACTGAATTGGCCAGACTATGAATAAAAAAATATCCTAAATATTGGTCTTTTGAAGTTTTGCATGATGATGATCAAATCAAAGTCGAAAATGGAAGATTTCCAACAAACTCACCGCAATAACGTTCACAAAAGTAGTCTTTCCAGAATACTGCAAACCCACAAGGGTTAGTTCCATCTCCTCCTTCCAGAAGAGGCTTTTAAACCAGTCTAAAATGCTGCGAAAAAAGGATAACATGATGAAAAACCTTTGATATTTTATTTCCACCTCAGAAGATAGTCTCCTGTCTCAATGACCCTATTGTCATGTGACAAACCTCACTTCTTGGCTACCAGGCCAGGGGTCCTTATGGTACTATAAAACAAAACAATCAATAAATCCATACTAAACCTAATCCTAACACGTTTGTTCATGACTTTAAGCTTTATTAATAAACCAAAAAGCAAAAAGCATTAAAATTTCGTTAATTTTTTTACATTTTATTTTGGGATATAATATTAACTCCGAGGGGCAAAATAGTAGTAGTACGTATTTTATGGGTACATTAATTATATACATCAAACCATTTAAAATACATCACTGAAACTAATTCTACCATGCTAATTTATGACTATAAGCTTTATTAACAAGTGCAAAAGCAAAAACGATATAAATGTTATTCATCTGATTATAATAAGTTAGGTAAAATCCAAGGGGATAATTAGGAGAGGTACGTTTTATAGTGGTACGTGAAACTTTATACTCGAGAAAGGCCTTACGTCATTTCAAGTGAATTTATATTCATACAGTACACCGCTGGACATGAATTTGTATTTTTATTTTTCCAATTGTTTTCATCTTTATAAAAGTATCGTCTTTCCTTTTGAATTTTTTCGTTGGTAATATCGTATTCGAATCAAAATAACGGCGTATGTAGGTCCTAGAGTCATTGCTTCTACCATTGGTGCCTGTTAATGGACGCTGTGGATTTTCTTCGAGGGGAAGTTGATCGTTTGACCAACGAGCTTCAACTTGCTTCACAAGAAAAGATACAAGCAGCAGAATATGGACTCGCAGTTTTGGAAGAAAAACATAAACTTCAGGAGCAATTTGACGACTTAGAAAACTCTAATGAGGCTATAAAGCAGGAATTAGAGTGTCTAAAGGAGGTTAGTGGACATCATCTTCAATATTTACGTAGAGAGACCTTTGTAGGTCTCGAACAACTCACTATAAGATAATCATCTCAAAACTATTTTGTCGTTAATAGCAATCAATAAATCAAAAATATGAGTTATAGAAATATGAGTTAAGTTTATTTTTAAATGCTTTTATGAGTATTTTCTTATTGCTTGAAGATGCACTTCAAGAAAGAGTTTATCAAAATACGAGTCATTTTATAAAATTACATGACTTTATTATGTCATGTGTTCATAATATTGTAAAGCTTACTAGTGCTGCCACGTTGCGTTTTCCATATTTTTCAAAGGTATAGTTTGTCTTGAATGAAATAAATTCTATGTTTATTAAGTCATCATAGGAATTCATAAGACAATAGTTTTGAATTATTTTAAATTCAATATTTTTGTGGTTGCTATTCTGGTTTAGCAATCTGATTATGAATTATTTATCAAACGTGTAAGTTTATCTCTTTGTTATTCTTGTTGTCTAAGATATTCTCTTTGTAGCTAAACATTTTGATACATTTACTAACTATGTTGGGCTTTTCTCAAAGTTTGCTTGAGTGTCTACGAAACAATGGCTTCAAGTCAAGGTTGGAGTTGATAAAATGCCCGGCAGTAAATTTATGAACAACATGTCCAACCTTGACTAAGAACCATTATTGAAGGTCACTCAAGGGAATTGGGAAAGGTCTATTCTGCATTTGCTTTTTTCTTTGTGGTTTTCTATCTACTGTAGTCTCCTACGCAGCCACTATTAGTGTCATCTATCTTGTATATTACGAAAATTGACTCAAGTCAAAAGTAATCGCCCAAAATAAAAGACTTCCACTTGGGGGGAGGGGGGGATGATTTATGACAGCATCAATAAACCAAATCATAAACTTTATTTTAAGATCCATTATGAAGTTCCAGAAATTATCCATACCCACCCCACAGTGGAATTTCCTAAGAAAAGGGGGGGGGGGGGGGGGTGTATGTGTTTTTAAAAAATTTCTCTGTGAGGGGGTATGGATAATTTTTGGAACTACACATTGCTAATAAATATGTGGCCCTCATACCATCATACTCTAATGATGGCTGCATTGGGCATTACAACAATAAACCTGCCTCTTTTTGTAACATCTCTATGACTACAGTACTTGAATGAATTTAAAAGATTTATTCATTTTTTAAAGGCTCATGAACAACTTAAACTTGAACAACAAAAACGAAGTAAGTTTGGAGATGACCGTGAAGAAAGCCTGGTCAAAGAAAGCGAGTCCAGGGAAGCTAGTTTTCTTCACAAGATCCGGGATCTTGAAAATGAATTACGACAAGCAAAAAAGTCTGAGAAGGAGGCTCTTCAGGAGAGTGACAAACAAACAACTCAAATCAGTAACCTGTTAAAGGAAGCAGAGCTAGCCAACCAAGCCAAGAAAGAATTATTCAATGAGATAAGACAGCTTAAGTATAGGGAATCTAAGCACCTACAGGAGTATGGAGAACTGGAAGAGGAAAATATTAACCTTCAAAAACAGGTACATGAGAATTAAAGAAAAAATCCTGATAGTATTTACTCAAAATAATTCTTTTCTGCAGTTTTCGATATTCTGAGAACTCAGACATTTCAACAGCTTGTAGAGAAATTTGCTTTTTACTGCCTGACCAGTCAAGAACATAAAAGGTACCAACAGATTATTTTTGATTAACAGCAGCAAAAAACTACCGCATTTGCAGAATATCGAAAACTGCAGTAAATGGAACAGTTGTGGACAAAATATTACTCACTTCCTCCCTCCTATGAAGGTGAAAAAACGGGCAGAGGTTTAAAGATATGTAGGAGTGAGAAAATAGGACCTTTGTGGGCTTAGGTGATAAGGTGCATTATCATATGACCCGTACGGCCCTGCTCGCGCGCTCTAATAAAACCATTGGAAAAAAGTCACGTGATGGGGGCCGGACGGGTTGACGTAAGCGGGCCGGAAAAACCCGTCCGGCCCTGCTCGAATCCGCGCGCTTTCCTTTTTTTAATTATTTTTATTTTTCGTGAGTGTCATATGATAAAATGCTTATTGACTGAGTTAGGTCGGGCCGTACGGGAAAATATTTGGCTCTCGGTCATTTGTACGGACCTCGCTGCGCTCGTTCCGTACGGCATCACCCCGAGCCAAATATTTTCCCGTACGGCCCTCCCACTCAGTCAATAAGTACATATTTAGATATGGCTTCACTTCAAGGAATACCAATACAAGGGTTGATAAAAAAAGATACAGCTGAGCCAGATGAGAATGCACCACATTGGAAAAAGATTGTGTAGTATATATGGGAAGGAAAATGCAGTTAAATGGATAGAAGGGATTGGGATAGGGTTTATCAATCTTGGTACTGGAACTTGCGCGACTGATCATACTGAGTGCAAACCATTCTCTTGCTGGTGCCAATCAAAATATCACAGAAGCTCTTGACACAAGTGAACTTCATCCTGGGAAGTCAGTCCTGTGTTAAGCTAATCCCTGCATCCCTAAGGCATCCACCCAGTGAATTTAAAAAAGAGCAGTTGACCAGGAAGGATGGGATGGTGGTGGGCAAGCTATATGTCAGTCACTGTAAGAAATTATTTCAAAAATTCTCATCATTTTTCTGATTAAATCCATTCACTTTTCTTCAGTACTCTTCACTTAAGATATCCTTGGTGGAGTTTGAAGCCCTGAAAGTAGAAAATAAAAGTTTGTCAGACGAGATAGATGCCATTCAGCTACAGCTTCAAATGGCCTGTGAAAGAAGAGACCAGATACAAAAGCAACTAAACGAGGCATTAGAATCCCTTAAAGAACAACGTGAAAGAAATACTGTATTGCAAAAAGAACTACAGGAGAGCCGCCAGACACCTTCGTTTAGTAGTTGGGAGATTGAGAGTTCTGTTGTTGCGCAGATCAATGAAGAAAACGAAAAGAAAAATTATGGCAATGATTCTGGCAGTGAAGAACCAACATCACCTTTAAGCCCTGCTCCTGTTCTGGTTGAGGATCTTATGAAGGAGCTGCAGCTTTCTGAGAAGAAGGGATACGAGGAAGAATTATCAAGACTCACTATCGAATTAGAAAAGAAAAATCTTGACGCTGCCAGGCTTAAAGAAGAGTATGACGCCCTAGCAACTATCCGAGAAGCAAAGCTTCTGTGTGATACCTTAGATGATGAGTTTGATGAAAGCGAGTTGAATGTATCTCTAGAGAACTGTGTGAAGATCAACAATCAGCTCAAGGAACTTGAAGAAATGAAGAAAATTCTTAAGCGTTACCAAACAAAGGATGGCAAATACCAGGCGCAAATAAGGGATTTGAAGAACGAGGTTGACAGTCTACGAGCCAAGCTTGCTGCTGCTCAGACCAAAGCAGACGAGGCAGTTTTCCTCACAAACAAAACAAAGGAGTTGGAAGAACAGAATATGAACTTTAAAAATAATTTGGCAGAGTCTGAGGAAATCATTAAAGGTTTACAGGATGATGTAAAGTCAATGAGTGACCTTGCTGGGGAGGCCCAGGGAAGTTTGAATTGCACCCAAGACGAGCTAAGATATGTCAGTAATGATTTAGCTAAGCTGTATAAACATGTGTGTTCGGCAAATGGGGAAATGCCCAGTAAATTGATTTTGCAAGGGGACAAGGTTCAAGAAAAGAAAGACCCAAATGCATCTGGGGAAGAAAAATTACTTGAATCCTCAGCGACATCATCATCTCCATCTCCTATGAACCAAAATGGTGTTCCCGAAGAACGCCAGTCACCAATGGGCAGTGAAAACCCTAACGATTTAGAAGAACGTGCTGATCCGATGTCTTGTTATCGTCTGATTAGCACGGTTAGGGATCAAGTGAAGTTTCTCAAACGTGCCGTTGAGAAATCAGTTGAAGTGTCCCGTCAACGCGCACTTGAATATCGCACAGTCGTAACTGATGATCATGTGCCTTCACCTGGTGAATATGACGACTCACTAAGACAACAAATCATTAAACTACAAGGTCTTCTTGCAACCAAACGTGAGCAAATTACTACCTTAAGGACAGTGCTTAAGGCCAATAAGTCCACTTATGAGGTCGCACTGGCAAATCTCAAGAGCCGGTATGAAAATGACAAAGCGGTTCAATCCGAGTCTTACTCGCAGTTGAAGAGAAATCTCAAGGCCCTGAAGGCAGAAGCGGCAACATTTGCGTCATTACGAAGTATGTTTGCAAATCGTTGTGAGGAATATGTGGTACAAATGGATGAGCTGCAGAGGAAGTTCTCAGCTGCTGAGGAAGAGAAAAAGACATTGAACCAGCTACTTAAGCAAGCGATTCATCAAAAGATTGCTCTTACACAAAGACTTGAAGAGTTTGAAATTGCACGGGAAAGGTTACGTGCGTACACAAGGAAGAAATCCAAGGCTGCTAAGGCCAGGCCATCCACAAGGGTTTGACATAATTAAAGAAAAAATATTATAATATTATAGCTTTCATAAGAGAGGTTTTATGACACAAATTATATTTTAAATCAATAGTAATTGTATTTTATAGAATCCAATTCTGAAAAATGAGAAAATATGGCCATGTCTCTTTTAAATCAGCTTAATTTCTGAATATTTTGGAATATTGAAATGGGATGAGGTGAAAAATTCCCATTAATATTCACTGTGCTGTATTGCGCATTGCTAGGAAAAGAGCCTTGGGGTCGAGTGAAACGTCTCCTTCATTTCCAATCACTCTACCCAGTTCACCCTCTCCTTTAGTATGCATAGGCAGCATGCTGGTATGGTAGTTATGGATGACAGTTTGTGTCCTATTTATCACCCCATCCCTTTTTCCAGTTACCTTAAGTGGCATCAATGCATACCAATTGCCATATGGAGGTTCTGTTGCATCAGTAGGCATGCTACACAAGACTTTTGATAACTTTGTAACCCTCTTTTGTAGACATTATAAAATAGGCCATATTGATGACTTGAAACTCCAGTGTATGTGGGCTTAGCCTCAAATACAGGAGTTACTTATTTTTTATTTTAATTCCTGCTTTTGTTTACCGACATGACAGAATTGAGGGAAAGCATGCATGAATACACTGAACTATTCAAAGTCACCAATCAATCATAATAACTATAGCAACTAAAGTTAAATTCAACCATTATACTTATATATTGTATTATACTTTTTAACTTTATAAGGTGACATAATATATTGCATTTGAATTAATATTACAACTTTAATATACCAAAAATGTGGAGAAAATTCCATCTAAATTTAATTTTGTAAACACCAATCTGGTCTTATGGTTTAAAATAATGGTAACACTATATTGTTAGGCAAGCAAGTGTTAAATTAAAAGCAGTTGACATTTGCACCTTTTTTTTATGCGTGTTTTAGAGGAAATATTACCTTTTCCAGCATCATGATAGCCTGCTTGGCATCTGGAATTTTTTTGGTAACGAAAATTCCAGATGCCAAGCAGGCTAGCCTCATGGCAAATTCTGAAAGGAAGTAGGGTTCTTTGCAAAAGTATGCACATATTGTGCACCAAGCATTGCTGGTTGGGGGAAGGAACTTTTATTTTCTACAGGAACGTCTAGAGCTGTGCCCTGACGTTTTACAGGTCTTCCAGAATGGTAAGAAAATTTAACAATTCTTTTGTACTAACTGCAATACTAAATGTTACAATGGAACATTAGCATGATGGTGTCATTGACCTCTCAGTTAATTAGAACCATTATTGTCTCATTGCTATTCTCATATGAGGGAATAGTAATACAAATCAGAGAATACCAATTAAAATAAGGAAGAAAATTTGTGAATCATTATAGTAGCGATAGTCAAATGACACCATCATGTAAATGTCCTATTCCCATCCTTTAATTCTTCATCTACCATTATGTTTTCAAATAATTCCATTGCTTGTACCTTTAGAGAGAAAACATCTTTGTTCTGAAGATCTACACAGTTTAAGGTAAACGATGTTATTGTTAATAATCATTTATTTCTTCCCTGCTGTTTTTGCACAGAATTTGTCTTAGGTTAAACAATTCCTCTCTTCCCAAGACTCATTGTCTATTTGTAAGCGGCAGATAGCATATATTTACCCATTCATTTATGTAAATATTCACAATGGACAGCTTTTAGGCATTTTTGAACAGTTACTGGATTGTGTTTGTCTATCAAAGGAATTCTTGAAGCATTTCCCTTTTTAATTTCTATTTAATTAAATTCTTTTTAGCCACCAAGTCTAAACGTAATGCATATTTGTTTCCAAATGTATGTCTAACAGGGGTGGATTCAGGGGGTGTCTTGCGATGCACCAGAGACACCCCCTTGGGATTTTTTAAACTGATGTATATTATCTCTATATACATTTCTTCATTTCCGACACCCCCCTGACAAATTCCTGGATCATCCCTAGCCTGAATCTCTTGCAATACTAAACCACCAGTTGAGTGACTGTTGTTGTTGTTTCCTAGTCATGCATTATCATGATAATACTTGTTATTTAGCTTGTTATGCATTATTATGTATCTTCTATAGTACCCACCTCCTGATTGGTCAAGAACTGGGGTTTATTAGTGAACAGAGCACAGTTGCGTTTCAAGGAATTGTAAAAAAAGGCATTGAAAACTACAACAGATTTTTTATTTCCTTTTGATTAAAAAGCTTTTTTCATCACTTACTTTGTCCAGTGTGTAGTGTTACTATTGGATCCTGTCTCTTAAATATTTACATTTGATATCCGTGTAGGTAGCATCAGTTAGAGATCTTACAAGTGTGACCGTAAGAAATGATCAAGAATTGTGGGAATCCTGCCTTTCAGTTCCTGTGAAAAGGTAAGAACATTAGGCATTATCAGGCTCAGGAAATCTTGGAGCCAGGCTGGCATTGCAGTGCATTGTGGGACTGTTTAAGGGGACATATTATAGATGTTTTGGTACTACTGTATGTCTTCTTTATAGTCCCACAATGCACTGCAATACCAACTTGACCCCTTCACAGTTCCTCGTGCCATCTCGAAAGGTAATATGTGCCTGTGCATTGAAGATTTTATGGCCATTGTTCACATGTGTCTATCCTTGCAAGTCATCACCATCCTTACTTCAATGCACAGGCATGGGTAACTTTGTCCTCGAAAAAATTACAATTTCGAAGATGGTGTATACATTTTCTCACTATCTCGCTTTTCATTGGCTGAGACCCCTCAGCCAAGCCCTGATATCGTGTGAACTCACCATGATAATCATATCTGTAGATTTTCCTGAAAATATACATCTACTGTACCCTGTTAAGTTCACTCAAGATCAAAATGGAAATTGAAATGTGTTTGCTATAAGCAGAATAAAATCTTCATTGTTAGTTTAAGAAATGATAGTAAAACAATCATTGAATTCAGTTTTTTCCTCAGATTATAGTATTATCAGGATATTGACTGTTTTATTTGCCTCAGCCTTGGCTTTGGCAGATAACACAGCCTTATTATTGGTCTTGAAAGTTTAGGATACCATAATCAATCTCATCCAATACAGTGTTTGTTTAGTATTTCATATCTGATCATTGTCATGGTAACTGTGATGAATGGTGTTTCACTTTCATGGTGTTTTTGTCCTTTATAATCTGTGGACGTGATAAGTTATAAATTTCTATTTATTTTTTCCTTTTTCTACCCCTTCAAACATGATTCTTCCAGAAAGTTGGAGGTCTTCCCGAACAAGTTTGTTGGTGATGTTCAAAGTCTTTAAAATCAGTGACACGAAGACATGAGGGATATTCTACTTAGTAAGTGAATTCAGTTTAGCTACCTCTGTATCATGTGCACAATGCTCAGTAGGCATTGCGACTGTTTGCATTATATGTGTTAGATGCACTGGGTGTATTGTTAGTATATAATGCATATAGTAATGATGAAAAGGTAAATTATACACCGTGAAAAGATGAAAAAACTTACTGACGTTTCGGACGCTAGTCCTTCGTCGTTACTCCGACGAAGGACTAGCGTCCGAAACGTCAGTAAGTTTTTTCATCTTTTCACGGTGTATAATTTACCTTTTCATCATTACTGTTTCATTAGAAACACCGACGCAGCTCACACTAGTTTTAGCTAGTTATACCTTTATAATGCATATATGTTAGCTGCACAGGGTGCAGTGATTATTGAATACCCTGTGCACTCTACGTGTATTAGATACACTGCGCACACCAGGTGTGTTAGATGAGCAGGGTATATTGTTAGTATATGATGAACAGTGTATTCGAAGATGCACAGGGTACAGTGAGTATTGAATACCCTGTGCACTCTACATGTATTAGATACACTGCACACACCAGGTGTATTAGATGCAAATGGTATTTTGTTAGTATATGATGCCAGTGTATTTGATATGTTAAATGAGCAGGGTACAGTGGGTATTAAATACCCTGTGCATTTATAAACATATGTTCATTTTTTGATAGGCATAGCTGAACAGCAATCTTCGCTCGTCGCTCGAGTCTGATGTATTTACTCTTAATGCGCAAAAGGTTTCGATATGATAATTTGGTGTGCTTTTACTTGTACGAGATTGCGCACATATAAAGCAGTTCGAGATTGCAACATTTTTTAAGCTAACTACAGCGCGAGATAGCACTCCTCGGTCACGACACGATTACGGTACAACTTATACGTACAAGATTTGCTCTAGATACATCGTATGCACTGTCCATTTATATGTTGTGCCCAATGCTCGTGTAGTTGGCTAGATACATCGTGTACAGTTAGGGTGTGACTCGCGCTTCACGGTGCCCATGCATTACATTGATGCGCAATATTTTCTTCAATATAATTTCTATAATAAATAATGAACCGTATTTACCCGATTAAACGCTGGCATAATCAAGTACGGTAACGAATAGGATAAAAAAATGCCATCGCATTTAGTAGATGTAGAGTCTTCCATCAATCTAATAAAGTTGTATTTTCATTGTATAAATTTCGTCTGTTGGTTGGTATTTGATGTTAGAGCAGGCGCATTGCAATACCTGGATATCTGGGAGGGGAAGGAGGGAAGAAAAATGTCGCATATGGTCAATTTGCGGGTCTTCCTTCACGAATTTGCAAGATGTGATCCTATTGGAGGGCGTACATGTGTAGAACAATCGAAAACAATGACCTTTCCCCAACACCGCCCATAAAATTAAACCTAACCAATATCACAGGGGACGTTGCAATTTCGTGACTGATTGTGTTTGTATTCAAATTAAATTTTTAAAAATCTGTACTTGGGGCCAGACTCCACCTTGCCCCTGAGTGATTTTACTTGGCCCGTTAAACAAAGTTGTGTAATTAGAGACTAACGGTGCAAGTAAAACAAGAGAAAACAATGAATTAGTGTATACTATGTATGCTAACTATTCTTTTCACGGGCCAAACCGTACAGAAATTTTGAACAAAAGGTTTTTTGCAGCACGAAATAATGCTCAAAAAGCATTCCTTTTATTCGGGTCTTAAAACGGCGTTTCCTACGGGATAATTTTTTCATTGTTGAATAGTCCAATAAGACTATTGATAAGCAAATTTACATTTGTTAAGAACTGAACTACATCTTGAGAAAGATTTATTGTGTTGTACTCCATGTTGATGATATGATTGAGCAAAGAAACGACGATGGAACACTGAATAAGTCAAGAATCTGGCTGGATTCAACTCCTAGATGCCCGGTACGTTATGTTTACAAAAACAACTTCAGGTTTGTCACTTTCCAATCGAGATGATTGGGCGTTTTTTGGTATCTGTTTTATATGCATAACATAAGGAACTGGTTATTACTTATTTCTAGAGAGTGGGGGGGGGGGGGGGGGGGGGGGGAGTCTGGAGGATTGTTGTTGCCACATCAAAAGATTAACTCTAGATGTCTAAAATCTATGTGATTCACAGTGGTTATTTACGATGTACCTGTTTTTGAAATGACTTTGGGGACCCTGTCGATTTCGTATTTTTTTCTTCCTTTTAAATTCAAATTCAACGCTTTTTGAATAAATTGTTATTGAAATGACTTTGGATCCCTGTTGTAAATTCATATTTCTTCCTAAATTCAAATTCAACGTTTTTTGAATAAATTGTTATTGAAATGACTTTGGGTACTGTGGTAAATTTTTTTTTTCTAAATTCAAATTCAGCGTTTTTCGAATAAATTTAAATTATTATCAATCTTTAAAGATTTGCATTCAGGTAATCCAAAAAGCAATACTTTTTCACCCTTTATTTATGCTTAAAAATTTCAACTTTTTTGTTTTGTTTTAGAGGTTATTCGTGCAAGCTCTATTAAAAGCAAAATCCAAAAACACAGGACAGGAAAATGTGCAAACATTTACGAAATAATGCACATTGTCCAAATTTCTTTGCCCAAAATTTAAAACTTTGAAAGGAATTTCAAATACATCTAGCGCTTTTTGAGAGACTCATAAGTTTTTCTTCTATAAAGCGTTTCTTGGCGATCAATGGAGTTTGGGATCCCTGTGGTAAAATAAGACAGCTTACTTCATGAATTGTTTCATTTGGATAGCATGCGAACCTTAGCTGAAAAACAATTTAAAAGTCTTGCTTAGGTCTACCGTCTACTGAGGTCTACTGAACTTTCTAATTGGTGCAATTTCTTCCAAAGTTGATACCATCAGAACCTTACCTTTATAAATGATAACTATATCCCGAGGGGGGGGGGGGGGGGGGGAGTTGACTCCCTTATAAAAGAGGAAGGGGTCCTCGTCGGAAATTACCCCTAAAAGGGACCTGTATTTTGGGTTGAAGGGCGTGGCAGTGTAGAATTTCACCCATATGCGGGACCAATCAATAACGCATTTTCTTATTTGGTTTCTCGATTTTATTTGCGTCAAACGCCGTCTGCTCTAACTAATTTATGTCGACGTCGTCATATACAAATCGATTGCCTTTTGGTAGATCGTATACCTAAAAGGGACCACAAAATTCAGTTGGTGCGCATTTCTGTCGTTATCACCCTAAGCGGGGCCAAAACTCTGGCTTCAAACCCTAAAAGGGACGACGAAGACCCCATACCCCTTTCATAAGGGAGTGTCCCCCTTACCCCCGGGACAATATCTCCGTAGTTATAAATCGTTGCGCGCATTTCTAGGCACAGCAGATATCCATCCTTTTACATATTTTAAATGCGTTGAAATACTAAAAGTCTTTGGTGAAAAAAAGATATGGACTGAGAAAATACATTCCCTACTTAAACTAAATTTTGGGTTTTTATTTCTATAGACGAAGGACTTTCGCTGAATTTTTAAACCATATGGTTTATGGTACTACGTACTTCAAACGAGTCATATTAATGGAAATATTTGACGAAAAAATATATGCATTGTCAGCTGGAATTTACAGTCCTTATTAGTCTTTAAGTTGATGATGGCATTTATTTCCGAGGCGTGAAAAAAGACAAGGACTGTTAATGAGCAGTACGTTACTGAGTCTGCGTACGTTCCTTACGATTCCGTTAAGCGAGCACATGTGCAACTTGGTGTAAATGTTGGTGGTTCATATCTTTCGTCTAGAAGTATGCTTTTTTCTCATAGATAAAACGACATAATTGTACAAAACCATGAAAATTAGTAATGGACGTGAAGATGAGAAGATGCTGTTGCTATGGTTTAGAAGAGGAAACACATTTTCTCAGAGAAGATGGCGGACGCGGTGTTCACACCCAACCGAAGTTCATCTGAAGGTGAGTACTGCTCGTAATCTGTTATCCAAGGCAGTTATAAACTTCATTCTTGGTTCCTTTGAAAACCGAACTTGAGAATAAATCGAACTATATTTTTAAAGTAATAGATTTCAGTTTATTATAGCTATAATATGTTATATTTATTGTATCTTTGCCATACATAACGATAATCATTCATCAGCCGTTATCTGGGTTCATTCACCTTCATTTTGTTTCATTCACTTTCATCTGGGTTCATTTTGTTTCATTCACTTTCATCTGGGTTCATTAGCCTTTCTGGGTTCATTCCCCTTCATTTTTTTTCATTCACTTTCATCTGGGTTCATTCACTTTCATTTGGGTTCATTAGCCTTCATTCCCCCTCATTTGGGTTCATTCACCTTCATGTGGGTTCATTCCCCTGCATTTTGTTTCATTCACTTTCATTTGGGTTCATTAGCCTTCATTCCCCCTCATTTGGGTTCATTCACCTTCATGTGGGTTCATTCCCCTGCATTTTGTTTCATTCACTTTCATTTGGGTTCATTAGCCTTCATTCACCGTCATCTGGGTTCATTCACCTTCATCTGGGTTCCATTCATTCCTTTTCATCTGGATTTGTTCATCTTCATGTGGGTTTCTCCACCTTCATGTGGGTTTCTCCACCTTCATGTGGGTTCATTCACCTTCATCTGGGTTCATTCACCTTCATCTGGGTTCTTTAGTCTTCATCTGGGTTCATGAATTAGCCTTCATCTGGGTTCATTAGCCTTTATCCACTGTCATCTGTGTTCATTAGCCAGAGCCTTTCTGGGTTCATTCCCCTTCATTTTTTTCCATTCATTTTGTTTCATTCACCTTCATCTGGGTTCATTTTGTTTCATTCTCCTTCATCTGGGTTCATGGCCCTCATTCACCTTCATTTGGGTTCAATCACCTTCATCTGAGTTCATTAGCCTTTCTGGGTTCATTCAGAATTCCTCTAGTTCATTAGCCTTCATTTTGGGTTCATTACCCTTTCTGGGTTCATTCCCCTTCATTTTTTTCCATTCATTTTCTTTCATTCACCTTCATCTGGGTTCATTTTGTTTCATTCTCCTTCATCTGGGTTCATGGCCCTCATTCACCTTCATTTGGGTTCAATCACCTTCATCTGAGTTCATTAGCCTTTCTGGGTTCATTCAGAATTCCTCTAGTTCATTAGCCTTCATTTTGGGTTCATTACCCTTTCTGGCTTCATTCCCCTTCATTTTGTGTCATTAACCTTTATTTGGGTTCATTAGCCTACATTCACATTCATCTGAGTTCATTAGCCTACATTCACATTCATCTGAGTTCATTATGTTACATAATCTGGGTACATTCACCTTCATTTAGGTTCATTTAACCTTCATTGGGTTTCTTAGCCTTTATTGGGTTTCCTATCCTGTATTGGCCTTCACTTTGGTTCATTTAGAATTTCATGTGGCTGTTTATGTAATAATTTGATAATCATTCCACTCACTCTTGTTGTACAGTACATGCGTGCTCATAACCAGTTTATGTACGATTCGAGCTGATGAAATAAAGGTTTGCAGGGGGATATTAATATATTTGAGAGTTTTAGATTTACGTTCATGGCAATTAGATTTACGTTCACGGCAAACGTGAAACGTCAGTTGACCATTAAAAAAATATTTTAAATATCTTAAAAAGAATCACAAAAAAGTCCAAGTAGTAGAAAAAGAAAAGAATATTTGTCTTTGGTGAGAAGGTTTGAATGAAAACGTGGTCATGTTTGCCGTTTGCGGGGAGAAAAAAAGTCAATCTAAAACTCTCTATTATATATCATGTCAAATTTCCCCTGCAACCATTTATTTTATTGACTCATAATATGTTATACATGGGAAAATATTAGTATGCAAGGGGATGATATCTCTAAATTAGCTGTTTAGCCCAAATCTTTCCTGTCGTAAGATTGCAAAGCTGCCTGTGGCTTTGAGACACTTGGGAATTGCCCTAAATTCACTATGACATCACTGCTTGTTTATGTGGGGAATAGAATCACCAAATTCAATAGAAAAGTCAACAAAATTTGCTCCTAGTGAAACAGTTTAATCTAAATTGGCCTGGTTTTCAGATATGTGTTAATATATACAAAAAAATATTCTGAGCGTTTGCTGGCTATTCTACTTCTCTTCGTGGATTGATATGGGCATTAGAACAATTTTTGGTGAATTTACGTTGATTTGACCCGGTCCAATGATCATGATCTTTTGTGTTTAAACAATAGATTGCAGTTGAAGATTGTTTTGATGTGACATCATAGTGAATTAGGGCAATTGGTCCAGGGCTAAACCTGGTTAAACCTGTAAAACAAAGGGAACTAAAGCATTTGAAGAATAAGATTTGACAGTTTGTTTTGTTTTATTTGTAGAACTGTATGGCTGTATCATCATATCTATAGATGCGAGTGTGACATAGATGGGTATCAGTCAGGATGTGCTAGTAATTAAGGTGCAACAGGTAATATTACTGATTTCCTCTTCCACTAGAGTAGCTTTACTATATACTAACAGTGTATGTCTTTTTTTCCTATTCCAATTATACACGAAATTGAAATAGTTTGGTAACCAATTTCAATTACTATTTCCTGGGAAACAAAAAAAGTATTTTCACATGTAAAAGACTACTCTTAGTCCACGACAATTATTCAAATTGGTAGCCATACTTCCATTGTATGCTTCATGAAATTATGAAGATATGTGTTCAAAGATTCAGTTTATTATTCAACATTTGGTTTCTATCTTCCTTTAAAGCTTGCATTAATCAATAACATGATCCATAACCCAATAAGATGATACATAGCCCAATGAGATGATACATAGCCCAATAAGATGGTACATAGCCCAATAAGATGATACATAGCCCAATAAGATGATACATAGCCCAATAAGATGATACATAGCCCAATGAGATGATACATAGCCCAATGAGATGATACATAGCCCAAAAAGATGATACATAGCCCAATAAGATGATACATAGCCCAATAAGATGATACTATAGCCCAATAAGATGATACATAGCCCAATAAGATGATACATTGTAAATTTGTAAATTTCAACTGCTTGCAGTATGTACCTCAAATATTAATGCAATTCTCAAAGGAAGATGAAAAACAAACCTCAATAATAAACTTACTGAAACTTTGAACCTTGGTAGAATGTAGCACAATTTGGACTGTAAAATGATTCAGACTGTACATTCTATTCTTTTTATAGATTTCAAGCGTCATCCTATTCCAGCGTCATCCTATTCCAGCATCATCCTATTCCAGCTGACTATGGTCAGGAATTTTTCGAAATAAAAGTAAGTGACATTTACATTTAAATTTGTGAGTGAATTCTTACCAATGTTTTCATTGCTAAGTGCTGATTGAGACAACAGTTGTAATAATCAGAGTATTTAAAGGAAACTTAACAATTTATTTTATTGATGGCAGTCTATTGCCCAAATGTCCTGTCACAACTGTTGTCTTGATCAACTACACAAAGATGGCCGCCATGATTTTTTATTGCAACTCTCTTGGCAATCAATAGCAATGAAAACAGGGGTGAAATGGAACAACAGCCTTTATTCTGAATAGTCATGACTTGTTATAATGATTAAATATTTATCTTTTCTTACTCAAGGTGAAACTCCATGCAATAGATGGCAACGGTGGTAGTATGGACGACATTAAATGCAAGATTGATCTTTAATTGGCAGTTGAAGTGCATGTGAAAACCAACATCAGCGATGACAAACAAAGAATTACCACATCATCTGAGTCAAGTAGTAGGGGCTGGTAGGTAGTTATTAGTGTTTAAGGTAGTTGGGGGCATCAGGTTGTCTGCCTGTCTGTCTTACACCTCCTGCTAACTGTCTGCCTGACATCAGGCAGGCAGCAGGGGGGTGTCAGACAGACAGATTTAAGTTAGGGGGGGTGTCTTATGCCTGACACCCCCACTAACTTAAACCTGAGGCCCTCCACTTCCTGTCTGCCTAACAACAGGCAGACAGGCAGTGGGGGGGCGTCAGGCAGACAGGTTTAAGTTAGTGGGGGTGTCTTATGCCTGACACCCCCACTATCTTAAACCTGAGGCCACCCACTCCCTGTCTGCCTGTTGTTAGGCAGACAGGCAGTGGGGGGCGTCAGGGTTAAGTTAGTGGGGGGTGTCTTATGGCCGACACCCCCACTACCTTCAACCTGAGGCCACCCACTTCCTGTCTGCCTAACAACAGGCAGACAGGGAGTGGGATGGGAGGCAAGCTGTAGGAGAAGACAGATAAGAAGATAGGCAATATAGGATAGTTAAAGTATTAGCATTAAATACTCCATTCTATTAGGTACTTTATTTCATACTATTATCATTAGTACACATACTTCATATACTATTAGGGACTACTTACAATACTTCATACTCTAAGTTGTTAATATAGCTACAGATGGTTCAAATAAACAGACTTTATTCTTACTGTTCTTTGTTTTATTACTGTTGTTGAATTCAAGAATGATCAATTAGACCCCTTTGCCATCATGGTGTACAGGTAGATGTTCTGTTCCCCCCTATTCTGTGTCCTGTGGGGTGAGATGTTAACACCCCACAGGTCACAGAATAGGGGGGAGCAGAACATCTACCTGTACACCATGATGGCAAAGGGGTCTAATTGATCATTCTAAAAAATGATCAATTAGACCCCTTTACCATCATGGTGTACAAGTAAATGGTCTGTTCCCCCTATTCTACGTCCTGTTAGGTGCCCTGTGGGACACTAATGAGGTACCCCACAGGACACCTAACAGGACAACAGGGAACAGAACATTCCCCTGTACACCATGCTGTTAAAAGGGTGGACACTTGCATGATGGCATCATTTTACTACCACTATCAAAAATTTGTTTCCTCATTAGAACAGCAAGTTAATTGCTGCTAATTAACTGACAAGATAAAGAATATGCAAGGGATTTTGGTAGTGGTAGTAAATGATGCCATTAGACAAGTGTCCTATTGGCCACTCTTAAGTTAAGGAGAAAACATGGTCGAGTTAACATTGTAACAGCCTTAAAATGCATTGCAATGCCAAGTCCACCCTTTTTTCTCCACAACCTAAGAATGATTGATAGCGTTTTCCACGGTTACTTAAGATAAGTATCGCAAAGCAGGTAGGATCAATTTGTGAACAAAATTTGTAAACAAAATCTTGAGATAAAAAGATTATTATAAGACCACAGTAGTTTCAAGAATTTAAAACTACAAAACCGTGTTGCAACCGTGGAAAAAGCGCTACTGTTTTAGCCTAAACCTCTTTTGGTCAAATACCCAGTTACATGTTAAAGAAGAAATTTGAAATGAGGATAAAAAGTGATTTAGTTTCCACTGGTTTTGGTTTTCAAACCCAGTTCTTTTCACTACTAGTGGACTATTACATAACGATACATGGGACACATAATTACCACAGATGTTAATTTTTTTTTGAAAAATAACTAAAAAAACTATTGCTGGAAGGAAGATCTTTCCCTTTTCAAATTAATTTAAGATGTTTTTAGTTTTTGACAAAAAGTGCAAAACTTATTTCTAAATGAACAAAGGTGTTGCTGAGATGATGGGAACTGAATATATGATATATGTATACAAACTGAGATGCATCCAATTCATCCCTTCCCGCAAACTTCATGATCAAATAGCTTGCTGTGTGTCACCGATAGTCCAAAAAGGAAATATTGATTTATCAACTTTTAACAATACTTTGTGTTTTTGAGAAAACCACAAACTTTTGCATGCTTATTCTCCCAAGGTTTCAACTCATTTCAGCCAAATTTGGTCAGTCTGTTCATACGCTATTGAACTAAAAAGGCATCTCAATTATTCATTTAGGCTGCGCTCATAATGTATGGCAGAGGGGAAGGAAGGTGAAAATTTGAAATGTCCAGAATAATTCTTAACACCCCCCTTAAAGTCATGCAAAAAATATGACCCCCCCTAAGCAAGGTTCGTAGCTTCTTTGATAAAAATTTGCCTATATCCCCTTTTTCCTACCTAAATTTTCCCGATCCCTAAAACCTATTTAAAAAAATTATTTTCAAAATAACGAAAGTGCTAAAAAGAAAATTAGAGACAATCTTTTATAGATAAAAACGTTTAGTTTTAAATACAGTGACAATTTAATCTGTTTACACAAAGCAGTGGGAGAATAAGCTGCACTTCAAAAGTCACCTCGATATTCTGAGATACTGAAAATCTAATAAAATAAAGGAAAAATTGCCGAGATAAACTTGAACATTTCAGTTATTAAGCTTTCAGAAAATGACCAAATTGTGTCCCATGTAACCTTAAAGACCACTAGTAGCTCAGCCAATTTGTTAATGACCAATAATAGTAGGTTTAGACTAAAATGGTGTAAATTCTAAAATGTTGACACCTGAGTCCAATGATAGATCCATAGCAGGCATAACTGCTGTAATTATTGTAACTTTACTCTTGAGTCATAACACTGGCCTGGTAGGAGAATGTCTTGCTGACCTAAGAATATGACTTGCTTTGCTAGAAAAATAAGAATGAATAGTCATTGCACAATATAGGTCCATAAAAATCTATGTTTCCTATTAAGTCAACAAAGAAGCTTTATTCAATGAAAATAAAAGTAATTTGTAATGATGACCCTTTGAAGTCCCAAAATACTAACACTGTATATCATATTTACGATTGGAATATTATTAATTTATATTAACATGGATTGAACATAACATTGAATGAGCCGAATGAATAAAGATCAAGAGGAATGAACCCACATGAAGGTGAATGAACCCACATGAAGGTGAATGAACCCACATGAAGGTGAATGAACCCACATGAAGGTGAATGAACCCACATGAAGGTGAATGAACCCACATGAAGGTGAATGAACCCACATGAAGGTGAATGAACCCACATGAAGGTGAATGAACCCACATGAAGGTGAATGAACCCACATGAAGGTGAATGAACCCACATGAAGGTGAATGAACCCACATGAAGGTGAATGAACCCACATGAAGGTGAATGAACCCACATGAAGGTGAATGAACCCACATGAAGGTGAATGAACCCACATGAAGGTGAATGAACCCACATGAAGGTGAATGAACCCACATGAAGGTGAATGAACCCACATGAAGGTGAATGAACCCACATGAAGGTGAATGAACCCACATGAAGGTGAATGAACCAAGATGAAGATGAATGAACCCACATGAAGGTGAATGAACCCACATGAATGAACTTAAGGTGACTGGTTATGATTGGAAAAATTTAACTTTAAAAAAAAATTAGATTTAAATTTAATGCTTATTCCAAATATGAAAATAAAAATGGGTCGTTCTGAGATAATCAGCATTAAAGTACAGTGCAGTCCATAAACGTGTACATTTACCGCATTTTTTACGCGAGCAGATCGCGAACTGCTCGCACCCTGTGCTCGCGATTTGCACCCGCTCTGCTCACGATATGATCGCACCTTTCTCTATTGTTGTTCGTGATTTGCTCACAATTTGCTCGTGATCACATTGTGCTCGCGTGCATGGTGCGCGAGCAAAATCATGAAAAGCTAAGTATCACAAGAATTTTCAGAGTTCCTAATCAAAATCGGGTTTCCATCTTTGTATTCTTTTTTCCAAGCAGTTGGTTGTGTTAGGGCAAATTCGTAAATAAGGAAGATCCGCCAAGAAGGAATGAGCATAAGGCTTTAAAGCTTTCAGTGTTTACATTGCATTTAAAAGTTACAATATTCTTTCCAGGGTATATTTTCTATGGCTTCCAAGATTTGCTGTACATATCTTTCTGTAAATGCAAGCAAACAACGCTGCTTTAAGTTTTCAAATTTCTTCGCCATAAAGTAACGCATACTTTGCTTTCAGTGGCATCATTCTCTTTTTCATTTCAGGAACGTTTATATACTGTAAATAAGAGGGCGATGAAAGTTCACGAAACATCACGATCTAGCATCCCTCCGAAACAAATGCAAGTTGTGAGGTTTCTCGACTCGCCAAGTGAAGCCGAGTTTTGTTATGAATATTCCCTTGCTTCATTGAAAAGATTATTTATAGAAACACAAAACTTAATATCCAAGTTAGTTTATTTAAACTTGAAGGTGAAATTACGAAGGAAACCAAATTGTTTAAATGCTAAAAAGCTGACCAAAAAACTGTTGTGTGGTGTTGTTGTGTGGCAATACGAATGTTTGGCATGTCAAGCGAGCCGCCAATCAGCCGGATGGCACTAGAAAACGATTTTTTGTGAAAACACACAAGAAGTCAAATGTTGCCAAAAGTTCACACCTTACACCGGGATTCAAACAGACCTGTCGAACAACATCAAAATAATTTCTTTTAACTTCTGTTCTAGATAAGTTTTGAAGTTAGAAAATACATCAAAAGAAAGCTTAATTTGAAAGGAAAATGAATATTATATTCTTGTTGCTGAGAAATAAGTTATTAAAAACGATATTTTGTGAAAACACACGAGAAGTCAAACGACGCCAAGGTTTCACACCTTCACTGGTATTCAGACCGACCCTTCGAAAATACATCCAAATAATTCCTCTTAACTTCTGTTCTAGATAATTAAGTTCTGTATTTAAAAGAAACATCAAAAGAAAGCTTAGGTTAAAGGGAAAACCAATATTATCCATTGTTGCTGTGAAATAAACTAGAAGAAAGATTTTAGTGAAAACACACAAGAAGTAAAAAGGCGCCAAAGTTTCACACTCCTTACGCCTGCATTCAGACTGATCTGTCGAAAATATATCCCAATAATGTCCCTTAACTTATTTCTGTTCTAGATAAGTTCTGAATTTTAAAAATATATCAAAAGAAAGCAAAGGTTAAAGAGAAAAGGACTATTTACATTTTTGTAGCTGAGAAAATTAATATTGAAATTATTAGAAACGATTTTTGAGGTAACAAAGCGGAAGGTCATTAATATAAAGCTATGGCGTCAGGCGTCTTAGATGGATAATAAGGATATATAAAACTTTGTGTTCTAATAAGTATTTATATGTCAATTAAGCTAAATAACGATTAAAAAGTCTAGATGTAATTCATGGAATGAACCTACTTAAAAGCGAATGAACCCATATGAAAGGGAATGAACCCAGATGAAGGAGAATGAACCAAAATTAAAATGAATGAAGACAAATGAGCCCAGATGAAGGTGTATGAACCCATACAAAGGTTAAAAAACCTAACAAGAAAAATGATTGTGAAAGAAATGAAATGGCTAATGAACCCAGATGAAGGTAAATAAACCAAAATGTTATTGAACCCAATAAAGACAAATGTAAGCTACAGTAATGGACCCAAATGAAGGGTGAACTAAGCTACATGGTGAATGATCATGTGCTGTTGCTAATTCTATGTACTACCATTTTGCAAGCATGGAGCATGAAAATGTTTACTGTTTGTTTATGCTTTGAAACGATTGGTTGTCTTGACACTTAGATGTGATTGTGGTCATGCCGTCTAGACGTTGAGTGTCAAAGGTATTGGTGTTATACTGTAAACCATAAGCTTCAAAGTGTAAACTAGGTCTCTCAGTAATTCTACATGTACATGAAAACACTTTCAGATGCAAGTCTATCAGCTTTTTCTTGTCTGATCTTGTGCATATGAGCAATTAATCATCGCTTGTATGTTCGACATTCCAAGTCTGGAATACCCAACCAAAACCACATCTAAGTGGACAAATTCCCATTCCACACTTGCTTGCAAATGGTAGCAAGAGCAAAGATCATAGAAAAGGGACCTCAATTTTCTAATAAATTACAAGTTTTATTCACTTGCCTGCAGATGAACTTTGATTGGGTGTGAGCACTACAAGTCTGCCATCTTCTCTGAGAAAATGATTTTCAACTCACAGAAACAGCATCTTCTTGTCTTCACGTCTATAATTGCATGTTTTTGGGCAATGTTGTTATGAGACTATGGAAAAGAAAACATTCCCTTGTGAACAAACTTCATTTAAACCTTAAGTTTATTTCGAATTTGCACATGTGGTCGTTTGGTGATGGAGAATCATGTGATTTGGAACTCGTGTTCTCAAGATGAAATTTGAAAAGGAACCAAGAGTGGAACTTTTGAAACAACTGCCTTATATGACAGACTACAAGTTTAAATACTCACTCACCTGCAGATGAACTTAGGTTGGGTGTGTCACTAGGTCCGCCATCTTTGAGAAAATGAACTTTCCCTACACTCACAACAACAGTATCTTCTCATCTTCACGTCCATTATTTGCAAGTTTTTTTATAGAATGTCGTTATGAAACTATGAAGCAAAATTAAAAAAGACATAACCTTATATTTCTAGATGAACAAACTACAGTAAGCTTAACTTTATCACGAATTTGCGCATTTGGTCGTTTTATAGTCAAGGAAAAATCATGGGATCTGGAACTCGTGTTCTCAAGTTTGATTTTTAAAGGAAACAAGAGTGGAAGTTTTGATATAAGAATAAACTACAAGTTTTACTCACTCACCTGCAATGGCAACCTTTGGATGGATGAGGTTACGTCCGCCATCTTCTCTGAGGACATTATTTTCCTCTACAACTCGAAGCAACAGTATCTTCTCATCTAAAGTTTGCAGCCATTATTTATATGGTTTTGTATAGGGTCGTTTTAAGACTATCAAAAAAATAAACTATTTCTAGACGAACGATTCGACAAGAAAATCGTCAAGGCACGAAGTACAGTAACACACGTGCTCCTCTTGTCGTTTGGTTATGGAGCATCATGAGGTCTGGACCCTAAATTATATACAAGAGACAGGGATCCCATTACGAATTAATTATTGCCAGCCAGCAGAGTTTCAAAACTGAAAAGGAAGCAATATTGAAAATTGTTAATTCAATAAGATACCATTTTCTCAATTTCTGACATTCACCAATTTGTTTTTGTTTATTTTTTAGTACAAAAACAAAAAATGGCAGTTTTTGCAATTGTAAAACCACAGGCTTCCCAGAACTCTCAGTTCGTGGTTTGGGTGTTTGGCTTCCTGTGGCGTTTATAAGATTTTTAAATTTCCCTTGCGTACAATCACCTTATGAGCCTTTTCATAGTTTAAGAGTTGATTCCACTGTGCATGCGATTTTATCCCGAATTGTTCACCTTCTTTTGTCTTTTTTGTTCTTAATTAAACAAAAGAAGGCTTATTGTCCTTTATTCTATGCATTTTTTGCTGTCTATTTGGGTGGTTAATACTCGCTCCCTCACGCACTAAGGGGGGTGGGGGTGGAAATACTGTGCATAAAAGGATAATAATCGATAACTACTAACTGGCAAAGTTTGAGAAAAATCACCTCAATCAAAAGAAACAATAATAATTTCCAAAAGTATTAATTAAGCTTTATCTTAATTACTTCTTTCTCCTCCCCCTGCAACCCATCCTCCCTTCCCATGCAACCAATCCTCACTTCCCCTGCAACCCATCCTCCCTTCCCCTGCAAACCAACCGCTGGTCCACTGCTACCCATACTCCTTTACCCTGCAACCACAATCATCTCTTCCCCTACAACCCATCCTCTATTCCAGTGCACTGCATCCTCCCTTCCCCTCAACCCAACCTCCCTTTACCTGCAGCCCATCCTCCCTTCCACTGCTCTGCATACTTCCTTCCCCTACAAACCCCCCTCCCTTCCCCCGCAACCCACCTTCCCTTCCCTGCTCCATATCCTCTCTCCCACTGCTCCACATCCTCCCTTTCCCTGCAACCCATCCTCACTTCCACTGCTCAACATCCTCCCTCCCCTGCAACCCATCCTCACTTCCACGTAAAAGGGTGTTACATAATGGGGTTCTTATACCCCATTTGTGTGCCCTGTACTGTAAACATTACAAAATGGTCTCCAAAAACATGTAAATATATAAATTTATTCCATAGGTAGTATTTACACTACAAAAGAAAAGTCGGAGAAATCAACAGAGAAACCTAACATATTCTATTCACACGAGAGGGTGAGTCTGGAAATAAAACAATTCTTGTCATTTGGGGAATGTCTCCCGGTTCAACAGCCTATCCCAATCTGGAGGCATAATACTAACGTACTAACAATTCACACTCATGATTGTAAGCTGCACGGATGCTAATAGCGCGCCTTAATGTGCAGCCCGTAAAGTCCTCCACTTGTCATAAATGTAAAACGCATAGAGATATTTGAAATGCGCTATATAAGAAACTCCCATTATTATAATTATTATTACAACAGGTGGATGAATCATACCTTGACACTGACGACTCGCTCTCTGTCTTGAATTCGATTGGTAGTAGCCCTGCGTGCTTGAGTTGAGATTGAATTTCGCCCTCCTAGAAGTTTAAAATCTTCAGTGAGTCATAAATAGGTTTTGTTTGCTTTGATGGAATATTTTCCACTTCAGACCATTCCTTTGAGTATCATTTCGTCATATAAGAAATGAGAAGACACAAGGATATGGATATAACTCCTTCTACAGACTACGTGCCATTCCCAAGACTAGACCTATTGCTTTGTTTTATGCTTGCGCATAAGAAAACACATTATGTTCTAATGGTTTCATATGAAGCTAGGGACACAGGGTGCAATATTGCGCGCAACATTTCGGGCAATGTTGCGGAAGTAGGATATTTTTCTACTTCAGTAAGGTTGCGTGCAACAAATTGCGTCGTGTGTCATGGCTCGCAACATTAATTGCATGTAGCATTGCGCGCAATGTTGCACCGTGTGTAGCTTGAGAAGACTGAAAGAAGGTAAATGGATACAACACAAACAAAGAATCTGAATGAAATCAGAAAACATTGCCCCAACAAGGATAAGACCTATTGGTAAAACGATCAAAACGAGTAGACTTGGCATGCGCAGTCAGTGTTTTTATTCTAGAAGAAACACAAACATCACTTATGTGGCCAAATTTCATCCAAACTAAGTTGTAGTTAATTTCGTTTCAAGCTACACGTCTCTTCGTCAAACAAGTTCGATTTCCTGGTGACTTCTCTATAAGCTTATAGTAAAGGATTACGCAGTATAATAATACTTTTTCCAGTCTGGTATCCTAAATGATGTGTTTTGATTGGCTGCGCGAACAGACGGTATTTTTATCTCCAAACGCGATCTGGTAACCTGGGATAACGGATTGCAAAACAACAAAGATTTTGCAAATCAAGATGAAAAGTAAATGAGGAAAAAAATAAGTTATTTACCTTCCTAAAGTAGATCCGAATAGGGAAAAACCGTGCATTTGTATATTCAAAACCTCGAGCACAGTTTTTTTCTATCCAGATCTCCTAGCCGTTAAATAACCTCTATATTCCAGGAAAAATAGAGAAAAGAGAAGGTTTTTAACCATAATTGTTAATAACCATAACTTCGTAAAAATCAGAAACAGTGAACGAATGAAAAAAATGCAAAAAAAAACTAAAGCTTAACTTCATTCATACTAGAGTCAACTCGGCTGAGGCCGCCTTGATGATAATAATAAACTATTTCTCCGTAAAAACTTTAGAACATGAATGATTCAACAGAATATTACTAAAGGGAACGATACGTGGGCCGAAATACGAGTTCCCTTTCGTTTTTCTTAGACTTGGGATTTATTGGCCTCTGCACTTTACGTCTCAGTAAAAATTTCAAGGGTTTCCATGGGAAATGTTATTTTCTAGAAAGGCCGTTTTTTGTAAGTGCATGCGAAAGTTCATGTTTTTCAGCTATCCATAATTTCTACCAATAATTTTAAACTTTGGTTCTCGTTGGTTCACTTTTCTCAAGAGACGGGAAAAAACTTTTCTTTTGGCTCCACAGACTGATCGGGGACAGGTTTAAAAAGTTTTGGAAGCCCAGAATGTTATCAAGAACAGAGAGAATAGAGAAAACACTATTAATAAACCAAGGCGTATCCAGTAGCAACTCAGTTGTATATTTTTGGTTATTTCTTGCATAAACAGGAACTCCTTGCTCAGTGACTAATATATAAAGCCGTCACAGCTCATTTCATGGTAGGTTTATAACGCTGAACTAATTTTAGGAACATTCTTATCTATAAATACATATAAATAAATATAAATACCTACGAATGCTTAATTTTTATAGGAGAGCGTCTTGCTTGGGAAAACTTTGTCGACGACGGCTTCACCAAATCATCTAAAACACAAAAAGGTGTGAGAAGAAGTCACTGCGTACTGGATAACAATTGTAATATTTGTTTATTGATAACGTACTTTAAGTCTATTCAGTCCATTTACAAAGTAATCAAAAGAGGTTGTCTTGTGTTGGTTTTTGCTTTTGTTTTCAGTGGTTTTTATTCCAAGTATAAAACCAACCCAGCTAAAATACTTTCTAAAGAAGTCCTTTTGAATTGCAAAGCCAGGAAAAAAATTTCAGTAAACAAAATTGGCTAATTTTTAATTGCGCATTCTATCCTACAGTGTTTCAATTTTTTAACTTCTTTATCGTCTTTTGATTGTTTTGAATTAATTTATTTGTTTATACGTTCGTTGTAAGTTTGTTGTTGTTATGGCTTGTTCGTTTCTTTGTTGGTTTGTAATACAAATTTCTTTTTCTTTTATTTCTTTACTCAAAATAGTTTTCATTGTTTCTTAAGCCATCATGTCGAGTTTCATCATCAGCTGGCTGGTTCTTCTTGCAACATGTTTAACCTTCGTTGACAGTCTAGGTATTTATCACGATATCATGCATTGTTAAAATCAGTCTGTCGGTCGTTTGGTCAGTTAGTCAGTCTTGTTTTAACTTCATTTTAACATTAGACAAATTTGGATGGGACCAGTGGTCAACATGGGGTCCGTGCAAAACAGACGGGCGGCTACTATGTGGAGCAGGAACACGAACTAAATCTAGATGCTTCTGGTTCTACGGGAGATGCATTTTTTCAACTCGAAAAAAAAAGGGCTTGTTATGTACCTTGCAGTAAGTAGTATCATTATGTCTAGTTAGAATGTGAAAAGCAGACCTCACGACGGCACAGAGTAGACTATACCACTGTGTTCCTTGATCACAGACTCGTTTGCTCGGGCTTATCCTCGTCTTCGCGTGAGAATAGTCACATATCAAAAATAGGAGAAGTAAAGAATGCACAGAAATAAACAGAATAAACAAAAACGAAATCCCATTTCATAAGACTTTACTCTTTGTTACATTCTACAACAAAATTAAATTTTGGATTGTGTCGATGCTAAATGCGAGGGTATAGAACGGTGACGTGACTACGTCACAGTCACGAGGTGCATTATCACAGTATCTTGATTGGGTGAGAAGTAATTTTGTGGTTCCATACATATCGCAAGATTGTGTGCCGTGCCGTGCATTGTGCATTCATTTATTTTTTAGACATATTTAACCTAACAAATCGTCTCGTCTCTTCACTAGCACAAGATAGCTGGTCAACGTGGGGATCATGGACAATATGTTCTGCACCATGTGAAGGAACACAATTGCGAACGCGTACATGTACTAACTATCCAAGAGGAAACTGCCTTGGAAATGATCGTGAGACGAGGCAATGTGGAGCAAGAAAATGCACAACAACTCCACGTAAGAAATCAGAGTAAACATATAATTGCATCATTTAACAAGCTGAAAGCTGCTCTTTTTTTGCCTTCACATTATCATGCTTTAACTAAGAAAAAAGATGTCAAGATATAGTTAATGGATACTTTCCTTTCATAGCACCAGTACATGGTAATTGGGCAAAATGGAGACAATGGGGTGCGTGCTCGGCCACATGTGGTGGAGGCAGCCAATCGCGAACACGCACGTGTACAAACCCAGCACCAGCCAATGGCGGAAGAAATTGCGAGGGACCTAGTTCAGAAACCCAAGAATGTGGAACTATTACTTGTCCTACACCAACAAGTGGGTATCGTTTTCCAGTTTCTTCGCTGCTACTTTTGCCGTTTGCTTCAATAGTGGCTTTGAACCTTATTTTAACGACAATGAAAAACCCTATTTATAATATCTTTTATTGTAACAGCACCTCAAATACATGGTAATTGGGCAGAATGGGGTGTGTGGGGTGCGTGCTCGGCCACGTGTGGTGGAGGCAGCCAATCACGAACACGAACGTGTACAAACCCAGCACCAGCCAATGGCGGAAGAAATTGCGACGGACCTAGTTCAGAAACCCAAGCATGTGGAACTATTACTTGTCCTACACCAACAAGTGAGTATCGTTTTCCAGTTTCTTCGCTGCTACTTTTGCCGTTTGCTTCTCGACAGTGGCTTCGTACCTTATTTTAACGACAATGAAAAACCCTATTTTTAATATCTTTTATTGTAACAGCACCTCAAATACATGGTAATTGGGCAGAATGGGGTGTGTGGGGTGCGTGCTCGGCCACGTGTGGTGGAGGCAGCCAATCACGAACACGAACGTGTACAAACCCAGCACCTGCTAATGGTGGAAACGACTGTGTGGGATCCAGTTCAGTGACCCAAGAATGTGCTGCAAACATTTGTCCACGTAAGTGAAAAGAGAAAGAGGTGAAAGAAAGAGTGTATATAAGATAGAATAAGGACAAAAGAATCCCCGGGATCAATGAACGCTTTACTTTCAACTAACTTGTTCTTTTGTCTTTTAATTGTTTGTTTTTGTTTCCTTGCCTACCTTGTTCTCATTGTTTTATTTTGTTTTATTCTATCTCATATACACTCCTTTCTACCACCTCTTTCTTTCTTACTCCGACGAAGGACTAGCGTCCGAAACGTCAGTAAGTTTTTTCATCTTTTCACGGTGTATAATTTACCTTTTTATCATTACTGTTTCATGAGAAACACCGACGAAGCTCACACTAGTTTTTAGCTAGTTATATCTTCTAGTAATAATTCAAGTTACGTGTCTCTTTTCTTGCTAGGTTGTCAGGTAGGCCAGACGGTGACAGACAGTTGTAGTCAGCGGTGTATCTGTGGTGCGGGTGGTACCTTGACTCAGTGTACTCGTATCAGAAAAGAGTTTACCTCCATGACAACAGCTGAACGTCAACGATACATACGAGTCGTAAAAGAAGCATCCACCAATTCTAAGTTAGTATGATAGTTTGAATCCAATCCACCTGGAAATCTTAAGTTCTCTAAAATGTACATCCCCATATCTATCTGTCTGCTTTTGCTTGATGGGAAAAAGGTAGGGTCTTCGCTCAGTTTCAAAACTCATGGCATCTCTCCTTTCTGTCCTTATATTATTATCGCCATCTATGGCTGGATTAGAAATTGCCAAATGTTGAATTGGCGGTGATGATGTTTATTGAGGCCACGTGAGGCGAGCCAGAAGATTCTAGCAGCTAATTCAACATTTACAGTTTTCGAAGAGTAACGTTACCAATTCCTACTTTTTTCAAGGCTGAGATAAAGTAAAGGGAACCTTATTTTTTCTTAAGATACAGAGCTCCTGAGTTAATACTATACCCTTATACTGCTGATACTCATTCTTATCTCCAGATACAAATCCCGGTACGACACACTAATCACTCTCCACAAGGACATATTCTTTAATAACGGTATCCATGAGAAAGAACACTTCTTAACCTGGCATCGTTGGTACATCCTCACCTATGAAAACCTTCTCAGAGAAGTTAACTGTAACTTTACTGTAGCTTACTGGGACTGGAGTATGGTTTCTGGGAGTCCTTGGGGCACATTAGCATCCGACGTTTGGTATGGAGGAGACAGCGGTATGGGAGGTAACGGTAGAACAAGAGATAACTGCGTTACTACTGGTCCATTTAGATTTGACGTCTGGGAGCTTGTGCCTTCAGTTAGTCCCCCTCGATGCTTAAAGAGGCGATTCAATGGTATCCCACCTGATAGTGTTGCTGTCACGCAATTGATAGATTTTCCCGTCTCAAGATTTAATGACTTTGAGTTAACGTTGCGACGTAACTTGCATGACACGGTACATTGTTTGATTGGAGGAACCATGTGCACGACTGACTCTGCTTCTGCTCCTGAGTTCTTCTTGCACCATGGAATGGTCGACAAGGTATTTTCCATAAAACCCAATCGTATGTTGACTACTGTTTAGCTGTGACTTTGTCAAATACGTATGCACCTATCGCAAAAAATGGTGTCGGTGGGAGATCTGAAATCTGAAAACGAGTAAAGAGCTGCAAAATTTCATATTTTTACAGTCTTACAGCGTAGATTTCTTTTATATTGGAATACGAAGCATTGACCTTTGATTTAGAAATGAGATTTTTCGTATTTTAGCCAGAAAACTGAAATTCTTTATTGGGACTTTGAAAACTGGCCGCAAAAAAGAGGTTTGCCGCTTAATAGGCGACTCCTAAATAGAAGTTCTTATGGAATTATTGTTTTTCTGTTCTCTCAGATCTGGACAGACTGGCAGAAGAAAAGTAATGCCCACCAGACAGCGTTTTTTACCTCGGTGAATCAAGCTCTGCCAGGAACGGGTGGTCTTCTTCCCAGCCAGTTTCTTGACAACAACGCATTACCTGGTGGCGTAAGGGTGGAATGGCAAGACGCTGGTAACACTCCTGCTGCCAGGGTAGTCGGTAGACTGAGAGGTATGTAATGAACAAAGGTGCCTTATTGAGAATACTAACGAGCTTCAGTGCTAATAGTAATGTTGGGAGAAGTGGGAAGAGCCTCGAATAATCCCTATTGAATAGATAGATAGAATAGGTGACGTGCAAACAAGAAAGAACGAAAGAAGACACAAAAGGAAAAAAGAATGAATTGAAAGGAAAAGAAAAGGAAAGAAAGAGAAAAATATAGAAAAAATAAAAAGAAGGCAAGAAAGAAAGGAGGGAAGGAAGGAAAGAAGAAAGGAAGAAAGAAAGAAAGAAAGAAAGAAAGAAAGAAAGAAAGAAAGAAAGAAAGAAAGAAAGAAAGAAAGGAAGGAAGGAAGGAAGGAAGGAAGGAAGGAAGAATGAAAGAAAATTGAGATCAAAAGAAACTAAATAAAGACGGAACAGCAAATCAATCGAAAAGAGGAAAACAATTTTAAAGTAACACATGATCTCTTAATGTTTCCAGCTCTCGCTCCTGGAATGCTCAAAAAGATCCCACGTGAGCGCTTCAGTAGCATGAGTAAGGCTGCAATGAAACTGTTCAAGGTCAGTGCTGAAGAAGCAGCACAAGCAGAGAAGATGGATAAAGAAATCCAACCCGAGATAGTAAGCCCGAAATCCAAGGCCTCTCCAATGGATAAGAAACTGGGATTCGACCATAAAGTCCTAGATTCAATGTAGCAACGTTAATAGTTCCTGGATATGTGCTGTTAGACTATACGAAATGTAACTAAAAGTTTACTGACTTAAGCTAAGGTTCATTTCTACATTTGAAAAAAGCGAAAAGCGAAGAGGAGCTTGGAAAACTTTAGAAATTTCATTTTTTCAGTTCTGCTAGGGTCTATTAATCTAGTTGGCATAGTTGCTGATTAAAAGAGGTAGGGCGAGGCTGGGCGTGAGCAAGCTGCAAGATGCTGATTAACAAAAAGACCTTTGGTCATCACCACTCATCGACTTTTTATAAAATGTTAAATCATTAACATTCATTGCCATTGAATAAAATAATGTCATCCCTGTATATGACTTAGATATACTGTTTCTTTTATTATAAATGTGGGGGAAATGGATAAGAAGGTGTGGACAAGGTTTGAATGGAATTTCCCATGATTTGTGCATCGCACACACATAAAAAAATCCCATTTCGCTTTTCTCTACCGTCACCCAAGAAAAAATGTCATGCTCAGCTCATGCAAAATACAAAATGCAATAGACCCCTTGCATTACGTCAAAATGCGGCTCAATTTGGAAGACATAACAATAGGATTCCAATTCTCAGGAGATTGAAATTCTTTTGCTTTTGTTTTCCAAATTGAGCTGCTTTGACGTCACGTGCAAGGGGTCTATTACGAATAACATGCGCAACTTCCTGTTGAATGGGTAGTCAGTCACAGATCCAAAGCACTGCCTTTTAAGAGTTTATTTTAAAGAAATAGTCACTCTTATATGATCACATTTGTATTTAAGGGGAACACAAAATAAATGATATAAATAAAGCACTTACCATGGACCAGCGAAAGAGTCCTGACAAACTGCGCGCACTATACTCCTATATAACAGAAACAATATAAAGTTACATGCAGGTTTGGCACGAAAGTTTCATTGCGTGCGTAATTTGCATAACGATATATTAGATAGTGTAACGTGCTCGCAAGCAGCTCAGTAATGTTGACGATGATGATGTCTTTGTTGTTTTGCGTTAAGTACATCCAATTAAGCCAAATAAAGCGGGCAATTCCCTTTAAACAGCGCTAACCAATCCAATACTAAACTGATGTCATGTCTGATCGAAACACGTAAAAACAACAACAATAATATTACGAATTTTAAATAAAGTTTTCCATTTTTTTATATATACATTTTTTTCTAATAAAACTAACATTCTCGTTATTTTGAAAGAATTAAACTGACATTCTGAAAATGTGCGAGGCTTTATTAGTTGGATATTGTCAGCCTGTCAGCTTTTTCAGCCTGTTGGCTTTTCCAAAGAAATGTCATGAATTGACAGGTTTTTTTGGTGGTCGTTACAACGCTGCGTACTTACGTAAATCATCTATTATTATCCACCCTATCAAATAAGCCCTCCTTCTCTCTAAACAGCCCCCATTTATTTTAACTTCCTCCTTCCTTCCCTCACACCTCATACAAGTTAATCAAACTGTTAACACTAAACTTGAACGATGTATATAAAATGATTCAAATTGTTATATACGATATATATACGATATAGTTATCACTCATGTAAGAAATTGCGTCTTTTGTTATGGTAATTCGTATAAACCGTGCCTAGAATAAATAAGCTACCCGGGGGCGTAATAAAAGATTTACGGTAATCCCCATGCAAGGGGTCAGTACAAAAACGTTTGAAATTTTTAACTTTTTTCTTGGCAAATTAAAAACAAATACTGAATGAACTAACTAAAAATAAGCAAAAAGGAGATTTGAATCTCCACACACCCTCAACGGAGTAAAAGAAACAAAAACCTAAACAAAGATAAGCAAAAAAAAAACACAAAAATACGTGATAAAAAAAACGAAAAATACTGCAAGTTCAAAATCAACCCCCATCCCTTGAAAAAAGTGGAAATAAGAACATCAAGGCGGAAAAAAAACTATTTGCAAACAATATCAACGAATTGAACAGCAAACAGGAAGATTACCCAAGGGTACTAAAATAAGACTGTCGGTTGCATAGCAGTTAATTAATGCTCAAGTGTTTTGAAACATGTGAGGCTATAAATACCTGTTCAATGTCTAGTTCGTTGGCAGAGGATCGTTGTTCTAGGGATCGTGATCAGCTGACGTCGTCTCTCCACCATCTAGGACAAAAGGCACAAAGTATGTAATTTCTGGTTATTTGAGTCATTTCTTTAATACTTTTACGAATATCTATGATAGGATTCAGTATAAAAGAGATTTTCATTTTTTTCTCGTATACGATTACTAACGATATTTACAAATGACTGAAGTGGGAAAATGCGAGGGATTTTTTTCTGCGTTCTCTGGAGGTTTTCTCCCCTCCGCGAAACGAACACCCTAAACTCCAGAAAATTCCACAATTGCACAATTCAATTTCAAACTGCCCTCACTTTAATCAGCCCAGAGGTTGTGTTTCGGGTATCGCTAAAGTGTGTTCCTTTACATTTTTTTTAAAATTTCCTATCCAAAATTTACGTTTTCTAATTTTAGTTTCTTGTTATCACGTTCCTTTTCTTTTCTTTTCTTTGCTTTCCTTTCTCCTTTCCTTTTCTGATTCTATCATTTCATTTCAATGTTTTTTCGTTTCGTTTTCTCCCTTTCTCTTTCCATTCCTTCCAAACATTGTCTTTTGTTTTGGTTCTTCCTATTTTTCGTCCTGTTCTTTAAACTTTCTTTTCTTTCTTTCTTTTACTTTAGTTAACAAAGATGTTTAATTTTTACTAATATATTTTTAACTTCAGTTAACAATTGTTTCTTTTCGTTGTATTTATTCAGCCAGGATGTCGAGTTTCATCATCAGCTGGCTGGCTCTTCTTTCAACATGTTTAACGTTTGTTCACAGTCTAGGTAATTATTTTCAACCGAATGTTTAAGGAAATTAAGAAACATTGAAAACAATTAGCATATCGGATATATAAGAGCAGTGATAACTGACCTTGTTCGATCCGGTGGGCACGTTAAAAAAAAGAATTATAAGATACACGGGAAAGCAAAGTTTATTTTTAAAAAGAACAATCCTTATTTTTTTCCGGTCCGGTATCCTAAAAAATCGTGCGTTCTGATTGGCTGTTTGAGTGGGCGGTATTTTGTAAGTATCTGCCCGCGCGCGCGGTCCGGTATCCTTTGCCACTAAACGACAACACAAAACGATTACCAAAGCAAGTAAAAAAAATACGGGAAAAAAATAAATAAGTTATTTACCGTCCTATAGTCGGTCCGGATAGGAAAAAACTGTTTAAAAATTACACAGTTTTTCCCTATCCGGACCTCCTGGCCGGTAAATAACATATATATACTCATGTGTCTTCTCGTGCGCAACCATTACGCCTAACGTAAAGAGGTCTATAAACCAGGCAAAATTACGTATTCCCAAATTTTATCTCAGAGTAAGAAGCTGTATACACTTGTTCAAAACTTAGATTCGATTTTTACCCTGGTTACCCTGGTTACCCTCGTTACCGTGGTTACCCTCGTTACCCTGGTTACCTAGACACTGATTTATCGTTTTTGATGACGTGTGATATTTGATTCAATGGAGAAAACTCTAATGTTACTTACGTCATGTGGGTTGCTATAAACTATGAGAACTGGTAGAAAAAGGCTTTATCTGTTTCTCTTATTCTTAGAACGATTCGTAGATATTCCTAATACAGCTAATTGTAAAGAGCAAAAAAACCCTTTAGGTTTGCCATAAGAGTAAGATTCTATTTCCCTCCTCCAAATTGAGCATGATTAACAGAGAAGTTGTAGCAGTCTATATGGGTCGTTCAAAGCATTTCGAAGGGTTAAAAACACGCAAGGGTTTCCTATTCCAATGGAACAAAAAATGCTGCTTTTGCTGAAGCTCGTTAAGATGAGGTGAAAATATTGTTCGTAACATCGGGTTGGAGTGAGGTTTTAAGGATTAAACATTATATTAAACAGAGAGTAAATAAGTGAGAATAAATGAGTGACATTAAAAATACTATTTTGTGCCCCATTAAAGGTGTGGGCGGCAGCTACAAACTAACAAAGTAAACATATTCAAAGCAATAATTTAGAAAACATTCTTTCTTTTAAATTAGGAGACAGTCTTTAACCCAAAAATCTTAAAAATGTAAACATTTTTATCACTTATTTGTAAACAAACTAAACACTTAATCCTAGTTAAAAATTAAAAAAAGAATGCGAGTACGGTATTTTCACGAAAAACCTAAAGGAAAACTATAGAGTAGACATTTCTTTCCTGCCAGAACGGAGAGTAGAGGTCACATTTCTGGTATTAGTTACCAAGCGAATCCCACTGATCACTCCCCCCCCCCTCCCCTATGCCTGATTTAAAATGAACGTTTCCGTATATGAAAAACTTCCTACTCTTGTTCATTGTCTAGGTAATGTCATTGTTTTCACCACAAGGTTCAAATTTAATGCAATGGTCTATATCCTTGGCATATTCGCATATCTTGAAACTATTACTTTCTTTTAGAACCTGACGGACAGTGGGGATCATGGAGCGTCTGTGAGCCATTGAAGGAGCCGTGTGGTGTTGGCAAAAGAGTACGAACTCGATGTTACTGGTTTTATGGCAAATGTTATGAATTAAGACAATCAAAGAAATGCAAAGTTCCTTGTGGTAAGTATTCATGGAGCAATTCTATGCAAGGTTCGCAGTTCAATATTTCACTTCAAAATTCCAGAAATGGCTTTCCAGTTTTTCAAATTCAAGGAAGTTTCCAGGCCCATTGCCCTAACGGCTAGAAATCTGAGCCTAGAACGGTATGAGCTAATATGTAGAATAGCTTATGACTACTTTACGGGAGCATGGAAAAATTGTCCATATGTCAGTATTTTTCCAGGAATTCTAGGAGACTACAAAAAGCTTTAAACTCCAGTCTTACTAAAACGATACCAAGGACGCTTTCCATTCGATGAAAAATTTCGGAAATATCGATTTAAAATCCAATGGAATTAGGAAAAAGCCCGGAACAGAAACTCGGAAATTTAAGAATACGTCTTGAGGTGTTCCTCTTTTCTGGGAATTAACTTTCGAAAAATAAGCGTTCCATTTATTATTTTCATCCAAAAACAGTCTGGTTCTAGGGTGTCAGATAGTTACTTGTTTTGTTTCATGCCTAGATGTTACTGATGGCCAATGGTCCACCTGGGGTTCATGGAGTTCGTGTTCAGCAGTCCCGTGTGGTGGAGGCAGCCAATTACGAACACGCACATGTACAAACCCAGCACCTGCCAATGGCGGAAACGACTGTGTGGGGAACAGTTCACAGACTCAACAATGCATGGTACCTTGTCCACGTAAGTCAGTAACATATCTAAATCCTGCAAGAAGTCTATTCTTCAATCCTTTCATTATGAATTCCATTGTATATTTCAATATTTATTCCACTAGATCAAATGATCTCCAATTAATTCTATATTTTTCAATATTTAAGCTCCATTACCTGGATGGTCAGAATGGAGTTCATGGGACCAGTGTTCGGCCACGTGTGGTGGAGGCAGCCAATCACGAACACGAACGTGTACAAACCCAGCACCATCCAATGGTGGCCGTAACTGCGAGGGACCTAGTTCACAAACACAAATATGTGCAGTTCAAACATGTCCAACACCACGTGGGTATCTTTTTCTAGTTTCTTCACGGCTGTCTGCCGTTTACTTCTCGATAGAGACTTTGTACCTAATCATATTTGAGACAAGGAAAAACCCTATCTTTCATATCTTATTTTAACAGCACCTCCAATACATGGCAATTGGGCAGAATGGAGTTCATGGAGCTCGTGTTCTGTGTCGTGTGGTGGAGGCAGCCAATCACGAACACGAACGTGTACAAACCCAGCACCATCCAATGGTGGACGTAACTGCGAGGGACCTAGTTCACAGACACAAATATGTGCAGTTCAAACATGTCCAACACCACGTGGGTATCTTTTTCTAGTTTCTTCACGGCTGTCTGCCGTTTACTTCTCGATAGAGACTTTGTACCTAATCATATTTGAGACAAGGAAAAACCCTATCTTTCATATCTTATTTTAACAGCACCTCCAATACATGGCAATTGGGCAGAATGGAGTTCATGGGGCCAGTGTTCGGCCACGTGTGGTGGAGGCAGCCAATCACGAACGCGCACGTGTACAAACCCAGCACCAGCCAATGGCGGAAACGACTGTGCGGGACAAGGTTCAGAAACACAAATATGTGCACTTCAAACATGTCAAACACCATGTGGGTATCTTTTTCTAGTTTCTTAGTCACGGCTACTTCTGCCGTTTGCTTCTCAATAGTGGCTTTGTTTAACAAATAAAAAACATATACTGTGTTTGCACACGCTAATGCAAACCGAGATGTGAATAGGAGAATTCGAGAGCAGATCAGTGCAAACACGAGCCATAGGCGAGTGTTTGCGCCTGCTCGAGAATTCTCTCAACCACATCGAGGTTTGCATTAGCCTGTGCAAACACAGTAAATGTTTTTTATTTGTTTTATAAAATTATTTTCTTTGATTAAAACAAAAATAATGAAACACGATTGAATAAAACTGAAGAATTTAATTCAAAGTTTTGAATACAAATTCTCTTTACATACTTGTACATTTGCAATAACCAATCAGTTTGCGCGACAGAAGACGCTTAACCAATCAAATTGCGAGTTTGATACAAGCCTTCAAACATGAAATTCAAGTTGAGAATTTCTTATTCCAAAGCGAGAAGAAGACAAACTTTAGCGACTTTCTCCCTTGAAAAAGAAGCTTTTACAAGCAAATCTAGATAAAATTATAATAATTCCAAAGCTTAACCAATGGCTTTAGTCATTCTAGACTGAGAAGAAAACACTATTTTGAGAGCTAGAACTCGCTAAATTCAAGCTTGATTTCGCCGTAGGTGTTTTTGAAGAGTTCGGCGAGATTCTCCGAGTTCAGACTGGCAAATCTGGATTTTTGCTTTTTTGTTGAAGTCTCTTCTGGTAGTTCTACTATTTCAGAAGCTTCCTCGGGAAAGTCAAAGTCTAAGCTTGGAAAATTAGCCATATTCTTCTAATTTTACTGGAGTTATGACTATTTGTGTACAAGTACAACTTCCAAACAAAACTCAAATTTTCCCGCCGGTGTTGACGAGCGTCACAAACGTGTTTGCACAGGGAATGCAAACACGGCTCTCGCCCAATCACAGCACGCGTACTATTTGAATTATTTTATAAACCTAATTATATTTCAAAAACCAATGAAAAACCCTATTTTTCATATATTTTATTTTAACAGCACCTCCAATACATGGCAATTGGACAGAATGGAGTTCATGGGGCCAGTGTTCGGCCACGTGTGGTGGAGGCAGCCAATCACGAACACGAACGTGTACAAACCCAGCACCATCCAATGGTGGACGTAACTGCGAGGGACCTAGTTCACAGACACAAATATGTGCAGTTCAAACATGTCCAACACCACGTGGGTATCTTTTTCTAGTTTCTTCACGGCTGTCTGCCGTTTACTTCTCGATAGAGACTTTGTACCTAATCATATTTGAGACAAGGAAAACCCCTATCTTTCATATCTTATTTTAACAGCACCTCCAATACATGGCAATTGGGCAGAATGGAGTTCATGGGGCCAGTGTTCGGCCACGTGTGGTGGAGGCAGCCAATCACGAACGCGCACGTGTACAAACCCAGCACCAGCCAATGGCGGAAACGACTGTGCGGGACAAGGTTCAGAAACACAAATATGTGCACTTCAAACATGTCAAACACCATGTGGGTATCTTTTTCTAGTTTCTTCACGGCTGTCTGCCGTTTACTTCTCGATAGAGACTTTGTACCTAATCATATTTGAGACAAGGAAAAACCCTATCTTTCATATCTTATTTTAACAGCACCTCCAATACATGGCAATTGGGCAGAATGGAGTTCATGGGGCCAGTGTTCGGCCACGTGTGGTGGAGGCAGCCAATCACGAACACGCACGTGTACAAACCCAGCACCATCCAATGGCGGAAACAATTGTGTGGGAGAAAGTTCACAAACCCAAGCATGTTCTCAAACCACTTGTCCGCCACCAGGTAAAAGTTACAAAAAAAAGTTACAAAGGATAGAAGACAAGACCTACCTCAATGCCATACCACACATCTGTAGTATAAAACGAATATTTCCAACTTGTCAGATGGATACTAGACAATTTGATAGGGTGACTAAATTTACACACAGTAATTTCCCTTTCTAGATCAAATAAGCATTTCACAGTTGATTTTGAGAAAAACCTTCGAAGAACAGGAGATAACCAACAAACAACTCTACTCACATATGACGAGTCCCAGAATAACAGATGAACTTGGCTATCGAAATTGCTGGTTCTTAGAAGTAACTACTTAGATATAATTCAAGTTACGTGTCTCTTTTCTTGCTAGGTTGTCAGGTAGGCCAGACGGTGACAGACAGTTGTAGTCAGCGATGTGTCTGTGGTGCGGGTGGTAGCCTGACTCAGTGTACTCGTATAAGAAAAGAGTTTACTGCCATGACGACAGATGAGCGAGAAAGATATATACGAGCGGTTAAAACAGTTTCTACTGATGCAAGGTTTGTCTGAGTTAATGATCAAATTTTTATTCAAAGGTCTCTCCCTGTCTCTCTCTATTGAAAATTCAAAAAGAATCCCAATTCGATTTCTGAATTGGCTGTGTCATGCCTTAGTTTACCCAAGATATTTTTTCTGGGTTCCAACTGTACATGTATAGGTGTGGTGGTAAAACGCTTGACTCTCACCTCTGTGGTCCAGGGTTTGAATCCCTTCGAGGGTTTTTCCAGTCCTCCGGTTATTACTCCCTTGTCTCAAAATCAACCATAACTAACGAATTCAAACTGGTTAGAGCTGTGCGCCAGGGTCATACATGGACTGTATATCAGCTGCCAGGGGCCCCTTTCACATGCTTACAATTCGACCTCGTTGAGCTGCTCCACTGCTGTACTTTTTTTTGCAAATCAGCCACCCTCATCTCAGAGGTTGTTCAGAGTCTAAATAATTGATTTCTCTACTATGGATAATCGACATTAGCATATACCAACTTGTGTACAACCTAAAAACGCGCGCGCTCATCGGTTAATTGGAGGTGAATATTGTACGATATTTTACTATTTTACTGTCATAAATTATAGTTATGAGCAGAAACAAAGCAAAAGTTACATATGTATACCCTGGAACTCTTTCCTGAAATGATCATAACACCCTCCATTCCTTCCTATTCCGTGTCGAAAGTACTTTGATGTATAAAATCATTAAGCTAAAGATAAAATCCTTTAGATTTTCCTATACGACTACACTTACCGGTTCCAGACGCCATTTTGTCGGCAAATCGTATGTTTTAGGGCAAATCTGCTGCTTACTCATTGCAGGCTCAAATGTCCGAAATTTCTGGCGATGTCTCGAAATATTGAGTCGCCAACAAAATGGCATCTGCCGACAATCGTTTTGATACAATTTGCGATGAGGAAATTGAAAAAAATGAGAGTAAATGCCATTTCTATCAATAATATAAAGGCAACAAAGTATGGACTAAAAGTTTTGCTAAAAGTTTTGCGTGAAGTTGTCACGCAAACTAAAAGTTTCTGTTTGTTTGTTTTTATTGAATTATGGTATACTATAAAAATAAGATACTCTTTACACAAGTTGGTATATGCTAAAACAATTATTCGCTTCGCCTTTGGCAAATAATTGCTAAATTTACTCGAGTGTTGTTCCAAAGGATTGGTGGATACTTTAGTTCTCAAGCATAATGACGATTTACGCATATATTTCTAGAATCCCTTTTGGTATTTTTTTCGTTCTTGTCGTCGTTATTGTTCTAACATTTGAATATGAAAATATCGGAAAGGGATTAAATGGTTGACACTTTAACATCACAGTGCCTTTGTTTACAAGCATTGCGTTTCCGAAAATACACTATAATTAAAAATATCTTGTTTAAAGACTGAGGAAAAACCTTTGCCGAAATGTTGAAAGCCAGCTTAGTGATATATTAACGTCTCATTTTAAATGATGCAACCAAGGTTTATTGATATTTTAAAATTAGACTGACTTAAGACAAGTCGGTCGTGGATTTAAATTCTTTTACGGTACCTTACTTTTCTTGTCTGAGAAGGCTTTATTTGTAGATCCACGGTTTGACAGATAACGGTAACGATTTCCTTTAGCATGGTTTTAGTTTTTAGTCATTTTGGTCTTCAGAACTCGTAGAATATTTCATTTTCCTCTCTTTCTCTTGTTGTTCCCTAAAACTGAAACCAAATGTTTCTTTAAGTGTGATATTTTGTTATCTTTAAAGCAAGTTCCTATACAAATTAAGGTGCACGAAAACGTCCTACCCAAACAAAGATGGCGGCCAAAAACAACTATGCTCTGACAGCGACCCACAGAGGCCTGGTACCGAAGTAGTTCATTTTTCACTTTTTCGCTTTGTTTTTGCGTTTTTTCCGTCTTCAATTTGTACTTTATTCAAAAATATATAACCAATTTTGGCCATACACGAGAATGAAAATTAAAAAGATTACCAATTTACGTACATACATTCAGCTCTTGATAATTTTACAGACTTATAATTTCTCTTAATTTTTTCTCAAACTAACGCAGACTAAACAAATTCCTTAACTTTAAACAACTTTAACTTTAAACCTTAATTTCAGATATAAATCCCGGTACGACACATTTATCACCCTTCACAAGACCATATTCTTTAATAACCGTATTCATGAGAGACGACACTTCTTAACCTGGCATCGTTGGTACATCCTCGCCTATGAAAACCTTCTCAGAGAGGTTAACTGTAGAGTCACCGTACCTTACTGGGACTGGAGTGTAGTTTCTGGGAGTCCTTGGGGCACATCAGCATCGGACGTTTGGTATGGAGGAGACAGCGGTATGGGAGGTGACGGTACGACAAGAGAAAACTGCGTTACTACTGGTCCATTTAGATTAGGCGTCTGGGAACTTGTGCCTTCAGCACCGCGTCCTCGATGCTTGAAGAGGAGTTTCTTTGGTAATCCCCCAGACAGTGCTGCTGTGGCAGACCTAGTAAAATTTCCTGCCTCACGGTTTGAAGACTTTGAGGTAACGTTACGAGTCAACTTGCATGACACGGTACATTGTTTGATCGGTGAAACCATGTGCACTACTGATGCTGCTAGCGCTCCTGAGTTCTTCTTGCACCATGGAATGGTCGATAAGGTATGTTCACTGTCATATGTGCTGTCTGTATCTACGCTTTTCATCAGATAATAGGTTACTCACTTACATTATGGAGTCATTTACTACCACTACCAGACTCCGTTGCATAGTTAGTTAACACCTATTGTCTCACACTATTCTCATGAAGAAATACAAATTTGAAGAAGAAAGAAGAAAGAGCATTTTGGTAGGGGATGTCAAATGGTGCCATCATCAGACGACCTATTAACACAACAATTTGGAAGCCATGTTATGATGCATTGCTAATGCGCATGCGCCGCTACTCACCGCTGTGCATGGTCATTGGTTCGTGGTGCACGGATTTGCCATTACATGCCGAGCAGAGTGTTAGAAAAGCGGGCGAATCAGACAGGAATGTTGCTTCGTAACAAAAGTTGCTTGTTGGTTCTTTCTTGTGCTTTGAGGGCTTTTACTCCGGGTTCTCTGGTTTTCCTCCCTTCGCATAAATCAACTTCTAATTTCTCATTTAAATTCCATTATCATGGAACGAGGGCCAGAGGTTTGTCAGCCACTGGCACTGGCTATTAAGTGCTACTTTAATAAAACCTTCGCTACCTTTTATCATACAGATCTGGACAGATTGGCAAAAGAACAGTAATTCTCATCGGACGGTATTTTTCCCCTCGGTGAATGAGGCTCTTCCAGGAACAAGCGGCCGTCTTCCCAGCCAGTATGTCGATAACGCAGCGTTACCAGGAGGAGTCAGGGTGGAGTATTTACCAATTAGTGGTTCTGTAGCTGCTGATGTCGTAAATCGACTAAGAGGTAAGGACAACTGTAGGTGCTTTGAGGTTTTTACTTACTGATGTGTTCCACTATTGATTATGCATAAATAAACCTATTTGTCTTGTGTGTAATATTTCTAATTTCAGGCGACGTGTCATTATCTTAAATAAAATTATTTGTTTGAGATGTATATATAACTCATATGACTTCTCATGCGCAACCAATAAACAAAAAAATAATACTCTAGGAAATGACAAGTGGTCTGATCATTGAAATGAGAAAAATTAGGCCTAAGGCCCCGTTCACACGTATCCGTAAATTTTTGTGTCCCTTTCTTCAAATTTTACTAAAAGGGATACGTGTGGACGGTGAAAACGATTCGAATACGCTGCGTGTGGACGCAAATATTTTCGTATCCGCAAAAAATAATTTGCGGATACAAAAATTTCCGGATACGTGTGGACGGGCCTAAGGTAACGAGGTCTATATGATGAGAAACAACAAAAAAAGGCATGTACAATCAAGCATAATAATTGTAATGACAGGAATATCACCTACGATAATCTAAAAATAACAATAACAACAACGACACCAGACTGGGAAAACGACGACTATTACAACACAAGTGACATTAGGTTAAACAGACTGCAATCACTTTGCACAAATAAAAACGCATTTGTTCAAAGAAATTTGAAATAATGTGCGCCCGTAGATTTAGTGCTAATTCATCTACTTTCAACCCCTTTTCAGCTTTCAGTCCAGAACAAATAAAAAAGATTCCTCGTGAACGGTTTAGCAGCATTGACAACCGTGCGATAAACCTGTTTAAAGTCAGCGCAGAAGATCAAGCAAGAGCCAAGAAAATGGACAGCGAAATCCAACCTGAACAGGAAATGATTCCACCATCGGAGGCTTCGGTTGTAGATAAGAAACTTGGTTTTGACCATAACGTTGTAGTAAAATGAGATAAATTTATAAGTAAATTAACTAACAAATAAAAACAGCCTCCTTTCCGTGCTTTGTTTAATAATAAAGCACGTACTAAGCAACGTAAACCCACGAGCCATAGGCGAGCTTTCAAACTTCGTGCTCGGCGCTTTCTAAATCGGTGCTTTATTATTGAACGTAGCATGGACAAAAAAGCGGTTATGTTAAGACATCGGGATAGCTCATTCTAGTTGGTGGTTTAGCTGCTATTAATATCAATGCGCCTTGCACTTTCACAATAACATGGACTCACAGAGTCAACCCACCGCACACAGCCACACGCACGTGTATCTAATACGCTCTGCAATAGCCAAATGTATTGAAGAAGTGGGGAATAAACCATAAAAGTAGAACTGTGCGAACGAGTATCAGGTGTTTGCTGATAGATGCAATCCACTCCCTCGATCATATCATTATCAGTCCTCGTACCTAGACTCCCACGGTATCTGTCCTCTCGAAAGCCTCAAGGTTTTTTAGAGCGCTGAAATAAATTCTGACGAGATCTAATTAAGGGAATGGCTTGTCAATTCACAGACTGAGAAAAGAGTTCTATTTTTCAGAGGGATGAAAACCTCAGAGCCCAAAGAAATCGTCGTGTATGGAATTGGTGTAAAGACTGAAAGAGAACGAAGGAACTCTACTAAGATCACGTGTGAAGCTAAGGTCAGGAACAATGACCAAGACCCTAAAGTTAATTTCTTTTCAAAAAAATCTTTTGGCTGAAGAGTTCGTGCTAAAGAATTTCGGTATTCAACCATAAAGCAAATCAATTTTATTCATATATGGTCGTTATTCCAATCAGCCAAGGAGTCTCTCAAGGATCTATCCTTGGCCCTATGCTTTTTACGCTGGCAATGAACGGTCTACTAAACGTCGTTCTTCACAGTACTTTTGAATGTAATCGTACGTTGGTGACGCTAAGCTTTATCTGTCGTTTTCTTCGAATTCAAACGCCGAAGATGAAATAACCAAGATGTCAGAAGATCTTCATCAAGTTGCTGCTTAGTGTTTTCAAAAAAACATACTTTTGATTAGCCTTGATGTTTTTAATTTTAAGTTAACTTTCCTAGAAAAGAATCTTACACCCGTATCATCTTGTAAAGATTAGGAATAGTCTTTGACTCTGCTATGAGTTTAAATGCCATATTGCGTCCTTAGCGTCATCTCTGTTATCGTCTCTTTTTTTGTCAGATAAACAGGGTGACATCGTTTTGATAAGAAAACACTTTTGCTTATACTATATCTACTTGTATTTAGCAAACTTTTCTACTGCTCGTCAATGAGGTCTAGTACCACTAAGCGCAATGTCCATAAATTACAGTTGAAGCAAAACTTTGCAGCGCGCATTTTAACCAACAATAGAATGTTTGACCATATTTCACTAGTTTTTAGTAGTGAGCTGGGCTGGCTTTCAGTAAATAATGCTCTTGTTCTACGCGATCTGGTTGTGGTGTTTAAATGCCTAAATGCCCTTGCTCTACATTGTCTTAGTACTGAATCCATGAATATACATTTGCGCAATACTAGACACTAAATTTATTATATACACTCAATTGAAGAATCGTTGTCGGGTCCAGAAACATAGAACATGAAAGCTGAGACCGAAATGGCACATGGGAAATGACATAATTATATTATAATTTATTCATTTGAGCCATCCATGCAGTCGGTTTAGAATGCCTAACGCATACGTATTCAGAATACCCGCGTTTGAGAGCCGTTTGGCTTCGCATTTTTATGGGTTGCAGTGTAGGCAAAACCGCTAATTTACTTGCGTTATCTCTATACGTTATCTATCAAACGTATTCTTGTTTTCCTGTTTAGGTACCTTCAGCACAACATTAACAAACCTCCATGGTTTTAAAAACAGTGGATGATGCCACGGGTCGCCTGTCACAGCATGCATCTAATTAACGTACTTCCCATGTGCCATTTCGGTCTCTACTTCTATGTTCTATGTTTCTGAACCCGAAAACGATTCTTCAATTGAGTATATACTTTGTAACAGGAGTTATTTAAAATTAAGAAGCTAGATGTCAATAAATTGATAAACAATTTCAATCTATAGATAAATAATTCTTGATTGACATCATTGATATTTATTACTCATTAGATTAATATATAATATTATCCCATTAGTTTGCTTGTGTAAATTAGTTCTGAAAAGACCGTTTGGGAGCAATAATGGAGTATATTGTATATCATACCTTAGAAAAAAACCTTCAATCAAATCTTCGTATTTTCGCCACGTAGCGATTCATTACTTCGCAATATTGGGCAGCATATTGGACTGTAAATATATATTTCTATGGCACTGTAGTAGTCTTTTTTTGGAAAAAAATTGTTCGTAATAATAAAACACGTATGGTATTCATCCACGTCCATTATGACAGAATAGATATCATAAGTCTCGACTTTAATGTTAGAGTAGACCGCATAAGTGAATAGCGTGAATATTCCCTGTTTTGATACGGGTTTTTTTTTTAAATGAGCCAATTGTACAATCTAAACAGATTACAGATGCCACTGTCCATTATTCAATAGTCTTTACAATTTCAAGGGCCTTTTTGAAGCCAAGCTTGAACACTGATATTTGTCTATAGTTTTAATCTATCTCTTCAGAGTCGACTCTGAGAGCAGTGGAGTTTGATTAATATATTTTGTGATCTTGAAATAGGAAGACTTAATATTTATTTCAATTGGCGCACAAATAATCTCGAAAGTCACTGGACTATATCTCTTCGAATAAGGAGCTCTTCTGTAATGGCTCCCTCTTCCATTGACGTCATACAATTATTTTCACCTTCAGTGGAGTGCAACCACGTGACTCAAAAACTCTTGTAATATATATATATATATTTATGTTGTAGGTTGATCTAAAGATAACTAATAATGATTAATGCTTTGTCTTCGTTAACCAATATTGCGACCATGACCTAGCCTGCTCCCCAATAATATTGGACCTCATAATAAATCAATAGTGCACCAGTGCATGTTTAATTCTTGTAAAAACCAGTTTTTAGATTAAGTTTACAGACTGATGTAGAGTAAAAGGACTATTCGATGTCATAGAAAAGACCGAGCATCGTGTGGATGAAAAGAGGAATTTGAGCCCACTTTATATTTGGTCAGCTGCAATACAAAGAATCACGGCGGAAAAACTGAACTTGGATTTTGATATTAAAGCTCTTATTGAATTTACCAACCAAAGAACGCTTGTTAGAGACCTATCTCGTTACATTTGTCTAAACACTTCGAAATGTTAGCTGGTAACTCAAACAGATTCAAATATAATTAGTCGTAATGCTACAGCAGGTAAAAAACAGTAATAGATGTTGCAATAAAGTCACCCAGTCAAAATATTCTAAAAAAAAAATTTAGAATGACGTAATTACATTATCTTAAAGCCCTTAGAGCGCTCTTCGTATGACGTGGACACGATACGGCAAATTTGTAGTCGTACTATATGTTCTGTTTTCGCATTAGCATATTATTAACAAGTATGAAGAAAATATTTATTTAGAAGTCAATATCATGGAGTTAGAGTACATACCATATATCCGTGAAAAACGTTGTAAGAAATTGCGCAAATGTGCAGAAATTAGTAAGTTCACTAGACCGTAGTAAAACGAAACTTTGCACTAATTTGTACAATTTTGTTAGTTATTTTTCACTGATATATGGTATGAACTCTAATTCAAAGAGCAGTATGGCATCAAAATTAAAAACAATGGAATGTTATATATTTTAATATATTTAAAAGTCGGTCTATATCGTTTATCGTTCAACAAAGAGATCGGAATGCGGAGAAATGTTTAAAGCACTTGAATAATTAAAATGAGATGTGAAAATTTCCTTCATGACGCACAAACCTTTTTGTTCGAAACACCCTGTAGACGCAGGGATTTCCACATCAATGGAAACATCCATTATTATACCTCGATAGATCATTTTAGTTTATTGACAACGGAATAAGTAGCTTTTTGGTACGTCTGCGTTTTGACAACATCTTCCTTTCTGCGGATGAGCTGTGGCTGTATATGTAGCCTTTATCGATAAAAAGGTAGCAATGACTTTGCACTTGCGACTAAGCATAGGTTTCTAAGTATAAATATTGAATTATGGGCAGTCAGTTTAACTTTAAAGCCAAATTAGCGCCAAATTAGTTAAATTAGTTTTGGTTGCTCTGGAAGTTATTGTTTTTGTTTCCCAATAAGGTTCAAAAGTTGTTCTATAAAGCGTAGATTTGATTGCCTGTAACGGAAATATAGCAATTATATAATATGATCTCTCTCTCTCTCTCTCTCTCTACATATATATATATATATATATATATATATATACAGAAGTGACAGGAAAAAGTCAACTGTAATAATTAATAAACATATCCTAATTTCCTTTTCAAGGTGAAATGGCGCTTAGTTGGAAGAGGATTCTGATTGTATTTGGAGTCATTTGTTGCTACAACGTTGTCGTAGGAAAATGTAAGTTGTTTTCAAACTTTTAAGTAATATTTTTGTAAACCTTAGTAAAACATTGTCATTACGATAAGATTATATATATTTCTGAATTAAAAATACTTATTAATATTTTTATTCAAAATTTGTCCAAATTCTGCCAAAATTGCCCCAATTATATTTTATGAGCTATTATTTTGCCAGTAAAAAAGAGTGAGGTGCTTCCAGTTAACTGCAATAGTGGGTGCCCAGTTAACCAGATCGTAGTTTAGAATTGTTATATTCTATCTTACAGATGTATTTCCTATTTTTGACATTTACCAACAATGGGGATCGTGGGGTGAATGTTCACAACCATGTGGCGTTGGATTCAGATTTCGATATCGGAACTGTAAAGACTGGAAAAGCTATCCCTGCACGGAAGTTTGGCAAGCTAAAGCCTGCCGGGTGAAAGTCTGTCCAGTCCACGGCAAATGGTCTTCATGGAATATCTGGACACGTTGTCCAGTAACATGTGGTAGTGGCGTCCAATCGCGAACACGTGAATGCACAAACCCAGCACCGGCCAATGGTGGACGCAACTGCGAGGGACCTAGTTCAGAAACACGAATATGTGTCACAAATGCATGCCCAGTTAATGGGAATTGGACAGCTTGGAGTTCATGGGACTCGTGTTCTGCCACGTGTGGTGGAGGCAGCCAATCAAGAACACGTGCATGTACAAACCCAGCACCGGCCAATGGTGGACGCAACTGCGAGGGACCTATCTCAGAAACACAAATATGTGCCACAAATGCATGCCCAGTTAATGGGAATTGGACAGCTTGGAGTTCATGGGACTCGTGTTCTGTGTCCTGTGGTGGAGGCAGCCAATCACGAACACGTGCATGTACAAACCCATCGCCGGCCAATGGTGGACAAAACTGCGAGGGACCTAGCTCAGAAACACAAATATGTGCCACAAATGCATGCCCAGTTAATGGGAATTGGACAACATGGAGTTCATGGGACTCGTGTTCTGTGTCATGTGGTGGAGGCAGCCAATCACGAACACGTGCATGTACAAACCCAGTACCGGCCAATGGTGGACAAAACTGCGAGGGACCTAGCTCAGAAACACAAATATGTGCCACAAATGCATGCCCAGTTAATGGGAATTGGACAACATGGAGTTCATGGAACTCGTGTTCTGCCACGTGTGGTGGAGGCAGCCAATCACGAACACGTGCATGTACAAACCCAGCACCAGCCAATGGTGGAAGTAACTGCGAGGGACCTAGCTCAGAAACACAAATATGTTCCACAAATGCATGCCCAGTTAATGGGAATTGGACAGCTTGGAGTTCATGGGACTCGTGTTCTGTGTCGTGTGGTGGAGGCACGAAATCACGAACACGTGCATGTACAAACCCAACACCGGCCAATGGTGGACGCAACTGCGAGGGACCTAGCTCAGAAACACAAATATGTGCCACAAATGCATGCCCAGTTAATGGGAATTGGACAACATGGAGTTCATGGGACTCGTGTTCTGTGTCATGTGGTGGAGGCAGCCAATCACGAACACGTGCATGTACAAACCCAGTACCGGCCAATGGTGGACAAAACTGCGAGGGACCTAGCTCAGAAACACAAATATGTGCCACAAATGCATGCCCAGTTAATGGGAATTGGACAACATGGAGTTCATGGAACTCGTGTTCTGCCACGTGTGGTGGAGGCAGCCAATCACGAACACGTGCATGTACAAACCCAGCACCAGCCAATGGTGGAAGTAACTGCGAGGGACCTAGCTCAGAAACACAAATATGTTCCACAAATGCATGCCCAGTTAATGGGAATTGGACAGCTTGGAGTTCATGGGACTCGTGTTCTGTGTCGTGTGGTGGAGGCACGAAATCACGAACACGTGCATGTACAAACCCAACACCGGCCAATGGTGGACGCAACTGCGAGGGACCTAGCTCAGAAACACAAATATGTGCCACAAATGCATGCCCAGTTAATGGGAATTGGACAACATGGAGTTCATGGGACTCGTGTTCTGTGTCATGTGGTGGAGGCAGCCAATCACGAACACGTGCATGTACAAACCCAGTACCGGCCAATGGTGGACAAAACTGCGAGGGACCTAGCTCAGAAACACAAATATGTGCCACAAATGCATGCCCAGTTAATGGGAATTGGACAACATGGAGTTCATGGAACTCGTGTTCTGCCACGTGTGGTGGAGGCAGCCAATCACGAACACGTGCATGTACAAACCCAGCACCAGCCAATGGTGGAAGTAACTGCGAGGGACCTAGCTCAGAAACACAAATATGTGCCACAAATGCATGCCCAGTTAATGGGAATTGGACAGCTTGGAGTTCATGGGACTCGTGTTCTGTGTCCTGTGGTGGAGGCAGCCAATCACGAACACGTGCATGTACAAACCCAACACCGGCCAATGGTGGACGTAACTGCGAGGGACCTAGCTCAGAAACACAAATATGTGCCACAAATGCATGCCCAGTTAATGGGAATTGGACAGCTTGGAGTTCATGGGACTCGTGTTCTGTGTCCTGTGGTGGAGGCAGCCAATCACGAACACGTGCATGTACAAACCCATCGCCAGCCAATGGTGGAAGTAACTGCGAGGGACCTAGTTCAGAAACACAAATATGTGCCCTAAATGCATGTCCGGTTAACGGGAATTGGACAGCATGGAGTTCGTGGGATTCGTGTTCTGCCACGAGTAGTATAGGGAATGGGGGTTCTAGCGCAGTGACAACCGGAGGATTACCCGCCTAAAGTGAATTCTCCGATTTTTACCGTTATTACCCGCATTCCCTGTTTTAAGTCTATGATATGTTAGTCTATATATGGAGTGCGAAGAATGTAAGAGAACTTTTAAGAAAGAAGCGGATTTGAAGAAGCATTTGAAAATGAAGACGAAGTGTATGAGCAGCTATGATTGCGGATGTGGTAAGAAGTTCAAGACGAAAGTTAAATTGTATTGGCATTGTCAGGACTGTGAGTACGACTACGACGATCTGAAAAGTGCTTGGTATTAGGTATAAAATATTTCCTATTATATAGATGGAATCCCAAAGCAACTTCGAAACGGTGTCGATACCCGGTAACGGCGAGATTGACGTTAGACAGTTTTGGCGAAAGTCAGAAAAGAAGGTTAAAAGGACGCTCCGAAAAGGTATAGAAGACTTAGGAGCCCTGAAAGTAAGTATAATGGTAGAAGTGAGTCTATCGAAAGACGAGGTGACGACGACAGCAATGCTGCGATCAAAGTCGTTAGTGATATTAGAATCTACGAATTTGGATAGGTTACTCAGTGAAGCCTTAGAAGCAATAATGGAGTCGCTGTCTAACTACACGAAAGATGGATCAGGTTGGACAGTAGAGGAGGTTGAAGGAATAGAGATAAGTATGGCTAGGTACGTACCCATACGTGGAGGAAGTTACGTACCACTACCAGTGTGGGTAGAAAGGAAGAAGGCTATTGTAAACGTGAAGAATGACGATAACAGATGCTTTATGTGGGCAATCAGGTCTGCACTGTATCCAGCAGAGAAGGATCCCTGTAGGATGAGTAAGTATCCCACAGATGATTTAGAGTGGGATGGTGTGGAATTTCCCATGCAGTTGATAGACATTCCCATATTTGAGGAGATAAACGATCTAGCAATTAACGTTTACGGAGTCAGAGAGCAGACGATAGTACCGTTAGTCCTGTCAAAAAGCAAAGGAGAACGCGTACACCTGTTTTACCACGGCGGACACTACTCATGGGTTAAGCACATCAGCAGGTTATTTTACAGACATACTAAGCACAAAGGCAAAAAGTATTTCTGCGACTGCTGCTTGTTGTCATTTACATCCTTAAATGCCCTAAAGAAACACGATGAGATCTGCCGCGGAGTCGAAGAAGTGGCGCAACGGATTCAGATGCCCGCCAACAAAGAGCTTTCATACGCAGACCACCAAAAGCAGATGCAGGTGCCTTACGTGATATACGCAGACTTCGAAGCGTTGATAACTAAGGAACAGCAGAAAAGTGGTGCCACGAATAAGGTAGGATTACACGAGATCTGCTCCTTTGGTTACATAGTAGTCAGATCAGACGGCAATGCCGACCCTCCTGTGATTTACCGAGGTAAAAACGCATCTAATAAGTTTCTAGAAGCATTGCGAGAAGAGGAGGAGGAGATAAGAGAACAATTAAGACGTCCAAAGAAGATGGAATTTACCAAAAAGAACCAGGAGGAATTTCACAAGGCAAAGAAATGCCACATTTGTCAACATACGCTTCTTCAGTTTGGAAGACAAGCCAAGAAAGCGTGGGACGAAGATGGAAAGTATCTAGGGGAAGCTCATTTCAAATGCGGGAAGTATGCTAAGAAAGGTGAGAAGCCGGGAAAGCCCTCAACGCACTGCATTCACTGCCACAAAGCATTCGTTGAAGACTTCTACGTGGATAAGGTTAGGGATCACTGCCACATCACGGGTAAATACAGAGGAGCGGCTCATTGGAAATGTAATATAAACTTTAAAGTAAACCCAGATATGGAGATTCCCGTGTTCTTTCACAACCTCCGCGGTTACGACTCCCATTTACTCCTTCAGGGAACAGACGGATCCGACGTCAAATGCATACCTAACAATAAAGAGCGTTACATGTCCGTAACTGTTGGTAAGCTAAAGTTCTTAGACTCACAGCAATTCATGGCAGACTCTTTAGCAAACCTCGTAAAGTACAACACCAACTTCCCTATTTCCAGTCAATACGGCGCGGAAAGGAAAGGAGTCTACCCATACGAGTACATGGACTCCTGGGAGCGCTTTGAAGAGCCCCTACCACCTAAAGATTGTTTCTACAGCAGCTTAAATGAGTCTGGAATAAAGGACGAGGAGTACCAGCATGCGTTAGATGTGTGGGAAAAGTACTCCTGTGAGAATATGGGGGATTACCACGACGTCTACCTAAGATCGGACGTCGTACTACTAGCAGATGTTTTCCAAAGCTTCAGAAAGATGGCAATGGAATATTACGGATTGGATCCCGCTAATTTCTACACGGCTCCCGGACTCAGCTGGAGTGCGCTGTTAAAGAAGACAAATGCGCAACTGGATCTCCTAACGGAATACGACATGTACCGCTTTATGGAAGATGGTATTCGTGGCGGCGTTTGCGGGCCCAGCAGACGTTATGCACGCGCAAACAACCCCCTTGTAGAGCACGACCCAGAAAGACCAACTACATACATTTACTACCTTGATGCAAACAACCTTTACGGTTGGGCAATGTCACAGTACTTGCCTGTGAGAGACTTCGAATGGGACACCGTGCGACCCATAGACTTCTACATGCAGGTAGGAAAGGAGGAAGACAAGGGTTACGTTTTAGAAGTGGATCTGGAGTACCCAGAACACCTGCACGACGAACACAACGAGTTCCCCTTAGCACCAGAAGCAATAGAGATACCCTTTCAACAGCTGTCGCCGCTGCAGAAGCAAATGTGTCCTGGTTACAAGCCATACAGGAAGTTGACAATGAATCTGATGGATAAGAAGAAGTACGTTGTCCACTACCGCAACCTGCAATTCTACGTGCGACACGGAATGCGTGTAAAGAAGATCCACAGAGTCCTAAAATTCTCGCAGGAACCCTGGATGCGCCCCTACATTGACTTTAACACGCAAAAGCGTACCGCAGCGAAGAATGACTTCGAGAAAAACCTCTTTAAACTGATGAACAACAGCGTGTTCGGAAAGACAATGGAGAACATCCGCAAGCGCGTAAGCGTAAAAATAGTTAGCACCAAAGAGGAAGCAGAAGCATACGTGTCACAGCCTGGATTCGTTAGATACGTAGAAATGCTGAACTTCTACGTGATTCATATGAAGAAAGCGAACCTGCTTCTAAATAAGCCCGTATACACCGGCTTTACGGTGTTAGACCTATCGAAGCTTCTGATGTATGAGTTTTACTACGACAAACTAAAGCCAAAGTACGGAGACCGCTGTCGCCTCCTGTACACAGACACCGACTCCCTAATTCTAGAAGTGCAAACGGAAGACGTCTACCAGGATTGCGTTGAAGACATAGACGAGTACGACACCAGCGGTTACCCAAAGGAGCACTTTCTTTACAGCGTCAAAAATAAGAAGGTAATTGGGAAGATGAAAGACGAAATGTTAGGAAAACCCATAGTAGAGTACGTGGGTCTGAAACCAAAGATGTACAGCGTGCTAAAGTTAGACGGTGTGGAGAAGAAAGCCAAAGGCGTTAAAAAATACGTGGTTAAGAAGGACATTACGCACGAGTCCTACCTTAACGTATTACGCACGCGCAAGGAGCAGCGGCATAAGATGAACAGCCTGCGCAGCTATGGTCATCAGATACATAACGTCACGCAGGAGAAGGTGTCACTGTCTGCATTTGACGGTAAGCGATGGATGTGTGATGACGGAGTGCACACGATAGCATTCGGACATCATACAATAAGCAGTTCTTCCTTGACGAACCCACGTGTGGGACCATCGTGAAGATAATACAAGATGGGCTGACCCTTCTTGGCTATTACACTTCGTATCTGGTAAGTTTCCAAAGACCAGTTAGGATCCGTAGCTCTTTTGGATCCTCCTTCTAATTCGCCCGGTCCGTAGAGATATCGGACCGTGACATTACCTAATTTCTTTTCATGGGGGAAGACCGCCCTCGAACTTCTAACGTAGGACTTGTGTTCCACGTGCTTCTTTTTTATGGCCTCCTTGGGTTTCATTCCCGTAGCCCTGGCCGCCTCGTTGTTCAAAGCCACAATGACCTGGGGAAGCCGCTGTGTCCATTCCTTGTTTCGCTTAGAGGGATCTTCCAACTCTTTCCAATATTGGTATCCAAAGAGACGCTCAGCCAAAGTTTTATTGAATCTTTCGACAATGCTCTGACCTCTGTGGTACTCTGCTTCGGCTCTCCTAATTTTGGTGTCGTGGTCTTTCAAGGTCTTGGTAACCACGCCCATGAACTCCGTTCCCGCATCCACTTGCAGCAGCTTAGGCCATTTCAAAACGCGCTTATAAATTCTACCTAGGGCTTCTGCGACTTCCCCAGAATCCTTGCTGGTTATGGGTTCGGCGTCCTTGTATCTGCTTGCGATATCAACTACGGTCAAAGCGTATCTATAGGTCTTTCTTCTCACCGTGTCGTGTGGTAAGAAAAGCAAATCTGCCTGATGAACTTCATTAGGGGTATTTACGGTAAAGCTGGGTCTGGGAATGTACTTGGGCACAGGAAGATAAACCTGCCAGATAGTTTGTTTCTTTAACCAATTCTTAGCCGTTTCGTCGGATACCCTGGCTGCGGCTGCGAGTTTCTTGATAGCCGACACTCCTTTCCAATAGCCTTCGGGCCCGTAGTAAATCCTTTTGAGTTTGTCCTCAGTTCGACCCATTATATGAATTCCAAGACAAGATTAGTTTTACGTCCGTTAAAATCCACAGTCTTTCCGTCCACTTTAATGGTGATGTTTATGCTTTCTACCAAATCGCAAGGCAAGTCATAGTTTAAAGAAATGGGCGTGTATTCTACCAAGTCGAATGGATTACCTTTGGGTGAAAACTTAGACATAAGATGGGAGGGATTTCCGTTGCTGTAACTGCAGACTAAATCGCAATAGACTTCGTAAGAGGATGCAACTTTCCAACTTACGGTCGCAGCCGTGTTGGTAATATCCTGACTCTTATGAACTCCAAGTAAAGATCCCAATGGTTCAAACTTTCCGAGGGTTACTGTGGCACTGCTAGGTAGGTTATGTTTGAGGGTCATTTCGTGCGGCAACCCTGTGGTGAGAGTATAACCGTGTTTGGCGAGCTCCTTAGCGAGGGTGATTGGAGTGTAATGTCCATCTGGGAGCATTACGCCTTGGTAAGTGCTAGGTGTCTTAAGTACGGTGACCATACCCCTAATTAAATTATACCAAGAATTGTACAAAGAGCAACTGACCAGCCGAACCGTATGGGCTTTGATGGGGGGATTCAAATAAGTGGTAAAGTCATTCTTATCGCTTTCCAAAAAGACGATCATTATATATTAGACGCTCATGCTTCGCGTCACTAGATGAAATACGCCAAGGCGGCACCTCCTGCCAGCCCTGCAACTCCTACAAAGACCAACTCATTGTCTTTTTGTTTCTTTGACGGCTGGTAGTAATTCTTAAATTGTGGCTTGCTAATCCTAAACTCTGGGTGTGTTTGTGCATAAAGTTTAAAGGCGTAGTCCGTATTTTCGAAGTTCTTATCCGCCTGCATTTTGTCTTGGTAGTTCTTATCCAACCAATCCCTGTAAGCCTGTCTCTTTTCATTCCAAGCCGCCACGTCCCTTTGATATTTCTCCAACGCCAAATCGTGCCTTTTCCTCTCGGCATCGCCTTTGTTGCCTCTAACTAATCTATCCAAATATTGACCACCATAATTAGCTCCAGTGAATGCTAAAGCTGCAATAACGCCACCTACCAATACGCTTGCCATATATAAGGGCCTCACGGCCTAGGCAGGTACTTTTCCTTCTGTAGGTAGTCTTTAAGGGCAATGCTACCTGCTACTGCAGCAGTCATCTTAGCAAAGCCCGTAATGCTCTTGCTTGGGTCTTCAGTAAAGTCTTCTTTGAGCACTTTCTTACCTACCCAACCAATACCTGCGACAATAGAAGTAATAATAGCTGCATCTTCGACGGTTTTCATAAACGACATTATATTACAAGGAGAGGAGGTTTTATTCCATCTCGGGTATTTTACTTCTCTTAGGAGGCTCCACATACCTCATTTCTGCCCTTGGTTCCACTTTTGGCTTCGCAGACCGCCATTGTAAGTAGAGGCTGCCTGCTGCTATAGCAATTCCTAATGCTCCGATAACGTAGCCTGGATTCCAAAAGGATTCCTCTTCTTTTTCCTCTTCCCTCTCTTCTTTTTTGGCTTTGTTCTTTCTATTCATTTCCGCGAGCTTCTTTCCCGCAGCGACTCTGCCCGGAGATTTAGGCTTGGTGATCTTTTGCTCTCGAGGGGTTTCCTCCGCCTTTGTTTCGGTGTCACTCATCTTATATCTAAGGACTTGAAGGACTTGATAAGTAACTTGATAATGACTTGATAATGACTTGACGACGACTTGACGACGACTTGACTAAGTCCCGTGAATGACTTGACTAAGTCCCGTGAATGACTTGACGACGACTTGATAATGACTTGACTAAGTACTTGATGACGACTTGATAATGACTTGACTAAGTCCCGTGAATGACTTCAGAAGGACTTACATCGACTTGATCAAGTGCTGCCTTGAAGATCTCCTCAACTTGCTTATCTTTTTTGTAGTCCTTCCAAGACACCAATACCTCCTTCAAGTCGACATGCTGAGCTACGTGAAGTCCCAAAGATGCGACTGCCATTAACTTACCGCACTTCAAAGACAACCACCCGCAGGTTATCTTAAGTTCTTGGGATATGACATAGTCCTCACTTATGTCCTTCCGCAGCGCCTCCACGTCGTCTATGGGCAGCGCAAGTCCAAGCAATTTAGTGGCCAGCTTAATAGCGGAGTCTGCTACGGCGTTCGTGGTCTTACTTGCAAGGGCAGCCTCATACCTTTTATGGAACTTCTTAACCTCCTCTTCTGACAACTTATTAACCTGCTCATGCGTTAACTCCTTGCCTATCATTTCCTTACATTTTCCCGATGACACCAGGATGTTAAGTTGTTCCTTAAGGTTACTTTCATCTACGGGGACTTCGTCTAAGAGCTGCTCAATATCCATATACATTAGGAATCATAGATTCCAACCGTGTAGGGAAACCTCAAAGAGAAGATCATTTTGGAATGTTGGTGCGTTTTTAAATGCCGCATGTATTCGTGTAACTGTTCCTTAGATATCTCGCCACCGTAGTCGGAGAGAATGGTTTCCAAATCACTACGACTGGGAGTATAAAATACGACAAGTGAACCTATGTTTTCCCTGAAGGGTTTAGAGACGCTGGTAAGCTGCTGGGAGAGCAACCAAACGCTGATATTGTCATGTCTGCCGCTGAAGGCAAGCTTCACTAATTCGGAGGTGCGTTTTTTTACGTCGTCCCCGCAGGCAATGTCATCCAGTATGAGGAGTGTCTGAGTATCCTTGGGGAATTGTTTATGCCAAAACTTCAAATGGCTGGATAACTCATTAGGGTCCAAAATATCCACGAAGAAGTCGTCATCTTTTACTCCTATGCCTGTCCAGGTGCGGTTATTCACATAGGTAGGGCATAATAGCACTATGTAGTCGAAGCGGTATCTAAAGGGTCCCAGGAGTTGCTCTACTACGAACTGCGTTTTACCACAGCCGGTTGGTCCTACTATCAGAGCATTGCAGGGAATATGTTCTGGAGTCATTTTCAATGACCTAATATATATACGATGGACCCAGTGGAAGCAGTAAGAAGGATTGCCGGCGACATGCAAGATAAAAGGAACACCATCGAAATGCAAAGAGAAGAGATAGACCGTTTGAAAGAGCGCGTGCAGGAATTGTATGATGAAATGTGTGGTCTGAAGCGCGCGGAAAGGTTTGGTGCGCTGATAACGATGGCAACGTGGGCAAAAGAGTCCGTTGTGGATTTCATGCGATATCCATTGTAAAGAGGGGTCTGATATTTATTGTTGATTTGTTAACAAAACAACAAGAAAAATAAGATAGAGATTTAGGACTCTTTGCGCAGGATCTTATATGAGGCTTAAATAACACTTAGTTATAATGAGGTGTAAGAATTGTGGTAGGGAGTTCAGCAGCAAACAAAGATTGCAATACCACGTTGAAAAACGTGTGTGCAGTAAGGAAGTAAACAACGTCACCGTTTGCGAAGACTGTGATAAACAGTTCAGCAGTGCGCAGGCGCTGGAGTACCATCGTAGTAAAAGAGTTTGTTTAAAGAACATATGCGTGCGCTGCGACGAGGATGTTACCGACGCTTGGCACCAACATAGATGCCGTGGTAATTACGATCTGCTGGGCGTGGCATGTTTGAAACATGGCGACGTCGCCGCACGATGTTGCCCAATCGACACCATAAAGGAGTTAACGCGCCGGAAGAAGGAAATTGACCAGCGCTTTGCGGAGTTTGACCGCGTCGAAGGCGTAAGGTGGGAAAACAGAGGCCATTGGGAGGCAACTTGTGAGCGCTGCGGCTGTCAAAGAAGTGACCAACATATTTGGCAGTGCCTTTACGACGGCCAAGGCGGCTTTAAGGAGTACTTAGATCGCTTTGATGCTTGGCATGCCAGTAACGAGGTGGTTAAGAAAGTACGCAAGGGATAAAAAAGAAGAGAGTTAGGATGGGGTTTGCGCAAAGAGTCTCAAACCTTGTCCTTATTTTTATTGTTGTTTGTTAACAACATTTAACAAAACAACAATAATATTAAAGACCCCTTTGAAATGACCTTGCGATGGAGTAGTAAAGTAAGGTCTGCGCAAAGAGTCTCAGATCCTGATCTTATTTTTATTGTTGTTTTGTTAAGAGCATTAATAACATCATTTAACAAAACAACAATAATATTAAGGACCTGTTTGAAACCAGTCTGCAGGATTTAACAAATCAACAATAAATATCAGACCCCCTTTTAAAGAGGGTTTGCAAAGTATATGATATATGGACTGTATTACATGCGAACTATCAGCCGACTGCATAATTTCTCCTAAGCCAAAGCCAAGAAAAAAATACACCTGCCTTCATTGCGGCAAGGTATTTCCTGAAGGATCCTTTGTGGGGCATTGGTGCCTGGCGGATCAGCGTACGATGGTAGACGCACTTAAGAGTGAAGAGGAGACTCAGGCTCCCAAGTAACTATGTCAAATACCCATCTACCATCCTTCTTACCATGACTCATAACATGGGTAACATCCTGCCCTTCAATGGCGTACCTTATTCTATCGGGCGCCCAAAGGGTATATGTTCTTTTTTTATTCTTTAAGACCAAACGCAGGCGGTCCAAGTCTTCAAAGACCACGTAATTCTTTATCTCGTAGATTTCCCCCACCTGCAAATCCCTCCAGTGTGTCTGGATGAACTTTATCTCATTGAATTTATCCTTGTCCATATATTCTATGGAATATCTTTAAATGGGTCTTTAAAGTGTCTGTGTTCCTAAAGCGCTTGCAGCACCACCTACATGGTAAACGCATTCCTCGTGCATACTCTGCGATGGCTCTGCAGATGTCGTCGTAGTCGTTGCTGATCAGCACCTTATAACCATTCTGCTCATACCTTTCCAATAGCAGGCGTTGACTATCAGATAATACCCCGTTGCCTTTAGGAGTCTTTAGTTCGATGCAGAAACCACGGTATTGCACGTGTGCATTCAAGATAAGCAGATCAGGCTGTCCTCGTTGATATCCTTTCTGCCAGCACTTTATGCGCTTGTTTGACGTGTCCTGCAATTCTCCTAAGCCTGGTGCTATGAGCATTTGTGGATAGAACCTGCGGATGTAGTCAACCACTTTTTTATGTAAGTCGAACTCGTTCTCGATTTTAAACACCAATTTGTTTGGACCGTCAAAGCGCCGCTCTATTTCATATTTGCCTGTTTTACGCAGCTCCGGGAGGACTTCCTCGAAGACCCAATCCTGAAATGCCTCTGCCGTTGGCATCTTGGAGCTAAATATCAGCTGATACAACCCAGATTCGTTTACGTACAAGGAATGCGGCTGTGAATAAGAGGGGAGGCGATTCACCTCCACCTGCAGCTCGCTCAGCTTTTTCTTGTATTTATCTCGAACATGTACCTTAATTGCGTCTTTTGGGCGTTCATAACCCAACGCCAAAGCCACGGACTTCGCTTTAAAGTACAGTTTATCACCTTGCACTATGCATTGCAGTTCGTTGTCGTCGTTTTCAAATACGCGGAGCATCGTATATCTAAGGAATATTTTGACCCTAATATGCAACACTTTTAAGTTGGTTCATTTCCACGCTCAGTTGCGCGTCTGACACCACAAAGATGTAGCAGTTTATCTTAGTAGTATCGCTGGCATGCTTGGTGCGTTTGATCTCCAATGTAATGCCATCCTGCGTATTTACCAGCCGCAATCCCTGACCATGCATGCTCTCATCATTAGTAGTGCGCATGTCAATCCATAACGCATATTTATCCTTAAAGAACTCCTTTGGGGCAATTTGATCGCCAAACTTCTGCATTGCCTCCCGGTACATATCTTCAGGTTTTATCCCTTGGGAGTAAACCTTGTTTGGTACTCCGTTTATGTTTACGCCGACATTAGTAATGTTGGGGTTAAAGAACGCCTCGGAGTCGCGCAATCCTGCGGTGTATGTTTTTGCAAACAGCAACATTAGACCCGTTAAACTGCGTCGTGGTATATTAATACTTTGGTTGATGACCTCTTCGACGTTGTTCGTGAAGCTAAACGTCTTGTACATCACTACGTGGTCGTAAAGGAATGCTTTACCGGCACTGTATTCCATGCCTGCGCTACGAGCCAGCTCTTCAGAGTACACGGTCTCGTACTGTAATTCTAAGTTGGTGATAGAATATGGATGCGAGGACGAACTTACGTCTTTTCCTTGCAGGATGTTGGTCGTATCTGCCAAGGTTACTTCGAACTGCAGTTCAGAAAGTTGCCTGGGGTAATACGCACCGTGGTTTGTTATTACTTCAAAGTCCAATGGAATGAGATATTTGGTGCCGTAGGCTGTCTTTATTTCATCTTCTCCGGAGGCGCTGGAGGTTGCGCTTCTTACCTTACGTATGGCTTCACTTGCTATTCCTTGTTCTATTCTTTGCGCGCGGTCGAACGCCGTTAACCACAAATCTTTGTATGTGGTGTAAAGATCGTACCTGTTTAAGTCTAACAGGGATTCACCAGCAAACTTGATTCTCATCTTAGAAACAAGGTTCCTGCCTACGTTATTAACAACATAACGCGCGTCTGCGGTATCTGGTTGAACTGCTAGGTCAAACCTTAACGCCAGGGTGCCAGGAACCAATACTAAGTTATCCGTTAGACGGGGTACACCTACATACAGCGTCTCTCCTGGTTTGGCGCTAGAAGGAGTAAAGGTGACCCGGTGAAAGGTACGTTCTGCTTTCAGACCGCCAACCTGCTTAGGAAGGAGGTTAGGATTTAACTTTGAGCTTATCATATATAATGGAGGCAGAAGGTGTCGACTTTGACCCCACCACGGAAGAAGGTCAAGTAGATATTAACGATGAAGAATACGATGAATGGACTAAAGACTCGGAGACCGACCCCATAATTTACGACGTAGCTTTACATAATAAGTTCGGCGACAGGTGGAGAAGCTTCAAGGAAGCCTTAAGAAACAAATTCAAATCTAAGAATCCACACAAGCCCCTTCCATATTACATGCAAATGGTAGACTTAGGACCCGTCCCTGAAGCCCCCAGCGCTGAATGGTTGGAAAAGGTACAAAAGGACATGGACGAATCCATCGGAGAAGAACCAGATGACTTTGACAGGCTTAAAGAACTACTACCTGATTGGGATCCTGGTAAAGCGCAGTTGATGTTTGAAGAAGATAACCGTGGCAGGGAGATAATCGTAGGCAGGCTTGCTAGGAGCGGCGCCAAGGCTTACGTCATCCGCGATGGAAAAGGATTCTTCTTTGAAGACCCCCGAATTCCTCCAACTTTAGTGGACGCCGTTGGTAAAACGGTACCCAAACAGCTAATTACCGAGATACGTAAGAGGTATCCCTTCCTTGATGAGAAATCCTTAGAATTTCAACGCGGTAATAAGGGTCAAATACAAATTCGCCACATAGACAGGGAAAAGTGGTATGACTTTTATCAACGTAAAGAGCCTAATAAACTTAGCAATACGTTGCCTAAGGGAATAATCAATCTACTAGGCAACCCCGACATAACCGTCATTCGTTCTTTGACTAATAAGGAAACGGAAAGGTTACAGGAGACATTCTTTAGAGGGATGAAATCGGTTGCATCCCGTGGTTGGCGTGAGAGACTTACGGAAATGCAGGCTGATAAGGAAAAGCTTGCGAAAATACAGGCTGCTAAGGAAAAGCTAACGAGTACCCCGTTGGGTAGTAGAGAAGAGTTACAGGTACTAGACACCGAAGAAGCCAAACAGCAAGAAATCGTAGACAATGATAATGATGAAATGGAAAAGATGAGGGGGGAAATAAGTCAGCAGACGGAACATATCAAATACTTAAAGCAACTAATTGATGAAAGAGATGAGGATTATATGAAGCAAACGCGACTGATGACTGATTCCCATAAACGCGAAAGTCAAGACTACAAGGACCGCATTAGCAAGATAGTACGCGACAGGGATACTGCTAGGAAGGAATATGTCCTCGCAATCAAAAACGTTGGACATAAAGATGCGGAACTAGGACGTTTGGCAAAAGAACTGGAGGCCTCTATAGCAGAAGAGCGGCGGTTAACCACAGAAATCGCCGATAAGGAAGTGCAATTAGAACAAGAAAAGCAAGCTATAGAGGATCTGGAGTATCAAGTCGACCGGCAGCGAGAAATAATCGAGGACCAAACCCGCCCCGAAGAGGAAAGGGAGGCTGCCCAAAAGGAAGCGGAGGCCATCGAGGTGCGCCTTGCGGAATTACGGGCACAAAAGGAAAAGCTGGAAAAAGAATTGGGGCTTACCACCAAGGAAAAAATAAAAAGAGCTTTGGTGAAATATGGTATTCCGCTGGCATTTGCAGTCGCCATTTCCTCCGTAGTAGGTGTGATCCTTAGCTCCGTTAAAGCTACGAGCGCGGGTGTAAAGGCAGTAGGTAAAGGGCTGGCGGACTTGGGTAAAAAGATGGCAGCCTCTTTACCAGGGCTGCTCGGCAGTGTCCTCTCTTTGGTACTTAGAACCGGAGGAGAACTGTTAAAGTTCGTGGGAAATAACATTTGGATCCTCGTAGTAGCTATTGGGGTGGTACTCCTGAAGAAGATGAAGGGCTGATCTTATCTGGGTACTTTACTGGGGGCTTATCATCGTCGGGTGTCCGAGGCATCCTCGACTGGGGATAAGTAAAGATAGTATTCGCACCGCCTTGATAATTTGGCATCAGGGGTATAGCAGTCATAGTAGAAATGGTCTTATGATTCCAAACGTTATTGGGGTCGTTAAGGCCAATTATGCCATTTATCCTTACGCCACCATCAGCGGGGTGAATTTGAAGCTTCGCATATTGACAATTAGTCATCATATGAAAAGTTACTGACACTAGGCTCTCCGCGCTCGACGGTGTGGGCTCAAATGAGAAATGGACTGGATGCCTATTGTTATCTTTTTTTCTGTAGGGTAGTAATGGGCGGCCATTCTCATCGACGATCCTAAACCCGGCATTACACGAATAATCCGTATTAATAGTAATAGTACATATTATCAATCCTAAGCCCCCAACCTCCACCCACAATCCAGTGTCGTGCCAATTACCATCGTTCTTATACGCCTTTTCCTCTAAGTAATGAAGGAACCAATCTTCCTTTACGTGTGGGTTCATAGTATATCCCAGCAAACATAGTTTATTAGAAACCACTAGAGACTCATTACCGTTAAAGTGCTAATGGTCTTGTGATTATATTTCGTGTCTCTTTGATCGTGTATGCTATTTATGCAAACGCTTCCTGTATCATCTACGCGTATTTGCAGCTTTACTTTTCCATGGCAATCGGCAACCATGTGGAAAGTCCAAACCGATAGATTTTCGACACTGCTGGGGTTGGGCTCTACGGAGAAATGCGCAGGCTCCCTGTTATTCGTTTTCGTGCGCATGGGCTGTAGTATGCCATTCTCATCCAGGAACTGAAAGCCGACGTTGGCGTGGCTATCCGCGCTAATGCAAATACTACAGAGGATTAACTTCTTTCCTGAGTAGTTCAAGTCCACGGACATACCAGTGACATCAACCCAAGATGCTTGGGTGTATTTTTTCTCACCTGTGTAAGTCGTGTAAACACAATCCATTCCGGATACGTAGGGGTTGTTCATCGCCATATATAAAGACTCAAACCAACACTCGCGGCTGCTAGTCCGGCTTTTAGTAAGTTATGGTCATATTCCTCAGGAACCTTCTTTTTTACGGTTTTTGATGGTGTTTCGTGTGGCTTCTCTATGGGGTGTGACTTTTTTGGCTTCTCTACGAAGTGTGGAGTCCCTTTAAAAGTGTCAGAGTTTACGTCATTCACCCCAAACTTCATATCCTTAGTTGCCTTTTGGAGCTTGTTGTTGTATCCTACTACGGAGCCAGCATTCATGGATAAATTACTGGGCATTAACCAACAACCTGGGGCTACCGCATAGTCCAACCTTGCTTTAGAATTTTGTATGGCTAGTTGGTAACGCTGTACGCCTTTGCTAATGTCACCTTCTATTATTGAACTTTCAAAGAGGATCAGGGCTTCTGCGCGCGTTTCTTCTGCGGCACCGGTATTTCCTATAATGCTTGATCGGGTATTTACTTGGGCTCCAAGAATAGAATACACGTAAGCTTCTATGCTGCGGTTCAAACGGGCAAGGCCGGCTTTAGTTAGTCCTTTACCTTCTGTGGGTATGAAATTAAGATATTGCTTCGTTTGCTCGTCGTTGGTTATGCGAATGATCAATGGATTGGCTCCACCATATTTACCACCCTCGTCTTTGAACAGAGGCCCATCCCTAACTTCTTTGGTAACTTTGGAATTCGGTTCAAAGAAGGTGCTGGTATCATAAGTTACTTTATGATAACCCGTGTTCCATCGTAGCCGTAATGCATGGACTTCCTTATCGCTTAACTTATGTCCACCAATTCCCCAATAAGCCCAAATATGACCCAGACCATTGTTGGCTCCAGCAGTGCATCTAAAATCCTTTCCTACAACTCCAAACTCCTTACACAGTCTATCATAAGCCGGCACGCTGTATTTATTATCTCTTGGATAAAACGCAGCGTCTCCTGGTAGGGCAATAATACCCATCTCATGCAATATCCTTCGGACGGTGAAGTGGAAGTGAAACATGAATATTGAATTCTTCATCAGGTTTGCACTTACACCACAACCGCTAGTAGCACACCAGACAGCAAAGTTCAATTGTTGTGGCCAGTATCGCATGTTTGGTCCACTTAACCATTCATGAGATTCCTTAGCTGTGGTGTGATTTATAGGAACTTCTTTGAAGATATCTCGCACCTTTAGTCGGAAGGAATTACTGTTAGAAATTCGCATGTTCAACGTTAGGTCCAAGCTTGGGTGTTTGTCAAATGAAACTGCAGGTATCGGGTAAGTACTAGTAGTAAATAATAATTCATTTGACCAACCGGGTGTTACCTTCGGTTTAGGTCTATGTTCAACATAACCCGGTGGTAAGATCTTCGGATGCTTAGGAGCTAAGTCTGCGTTGCTGTACAACATTTCATCGCCATAGTAAATCCCGTCAGATCTACGCTCGAACTTACTGGCGTCTGCATGTGGAAACATCTTCCTAAATGCTCTCCAGTTAGCATAATCCCGGTTGTCGTGATGTGGCTGCTCCTCAATATCATTCCCAAAAGCGTCGTACATTAGTATATATAATGGATGTTATACCATCAGCACCTCAGTTGTATCCTGTTATTCCAAATGAGATGAACGCTGAAAACTTCCGCTTAAATAAAGCGAATTTAATTCTGGCTTACTTGGAAGGGCAGGCAAAACATTACGAAAACGTCAGAAAGAAATACGTTAGAGCCCGAAGTACGCTACATAAAATTGCGATAACTACAGGATCCATGTCCGTAGCATTAACAGGCACTGGCGTTGCTACTTCGCTTACAGGGCCGGGAATAGTTGTTGGAGTTCCTTTAGCCGGCGTTGGGGCAGCTTGTGGTATCATTTCGGCTGTTGCTACGGGTATTATGAAACAGTTGTCAAGCAAAATATCCAAGCATGACACGACAATAGCTCTGTCAAGGGCTAAAGTAAATACGATTACTGACCTTGTCTCAAAGGCTTTGCGTGACAGAAAGATAGACGATGTAGAATTCTCGCTTATTCTGGCCGAAGAGGAAAAATACGAGAAATTAAAGATGGACATCAGAAATAAAAAAACAGTCGTCAAAGATTTAACCGAGGAATCTCGCAAAAAGATCTACCAGGAGGCAAAAGAAGAGCTTCAAAGAAAACTCGCTTAGACATCAGTTTTGAAAAGAGCGTGACAGGATTCTATTTGCATATCGAACGCCAGCTGTATGCAAATTAAATATAATAATTTTCACATACATAAGCGTCCGGTGTGTCTGGCGTTCGCTTGTGTTCGTGGACTTTGAATCTGGGGAGGCTCAAAGTCCCGAGTTCGAGCCTCGCTGCAGACACATTGGACCGGTTGCTGTGGGTGAAAAAAAAAGCCTCCCCCACTCACAGCAACCGTGGGAGGGGTGGGTAAGTGTGTGTACTAGAGGGCCTCTGGCGCGGGATGAAATAAGCCTCGTAAGCCCAAAATGCAAAAAACCCCACTGGGGATAGCTTGGTGTTCTGCGCGATGCATTCCCCAGTGGGGTTTCTGGTTAAACGCCAGTTTTGCATTTTTATCTTCTTGGAATCCAACCTAACAGGGGGTGGTTGGGGTTTATTTTGTAAAATATTTCGTAAATTACATCAGGATAATAAGGAATATCCTTATTCAAACGACAAAACATCCACTCGGCTCTGCTCATATCAGAAACTTCGGGAATAGAGTTGCCGGTAATTTCAGACAAAAGATAGGGAATGGCTTTGTAATATTTCCCTAGCTTTAATTTTTTCAGCGTTTTCCGTAGGCTTTGTGGCGTTGGTTCTTCTAAATGACCTATAATACTTTCCATTACTTCGTCGTCTAAATATATCGGATGTAAACCTTGGATATGACTCATCCAGTCCCTGAAGTATTTTATTCTTTTGTATGGAGTCTTTTTACGGCCTCCGTTAGAGTAATATTGTTCCCTGGTAGCACAAGGCACGGCATTACGAATATTCTTACCACACTTGTAACACTGTGCTGACGTGTCGTCTTCTATTTGCATTTTCTTACCACAGCAAATATACTTATTTGGCTTAGTAGGTACAAACTTAGGTTCCAAGCACTTTACACAGAAGTCATAAACAAACTCTTTACATTCTTCGCACTCCATATATAGACTAACATATCATAGACTTAAAACAGGGAATGCGGGTAATAACGGTAAAAATCGGAGAATTCACTTTAGGCGGGTAATCCTCCGGTTGTCACTGCGCTAGAACCCCCATTCCCTATACTACTCCTGTGGATAATCGAATGTTTTTTAATATTACAATATTTTCTTATACTACGACTAAATGAATTATAAAAAGTGACCTAAAGATTTTGTTGGCCACTAAAGCAATGTTCCAACGAGTAGACAAAATAATCATAACGTTGTATCATAATTCATATTGTAAACCATGTATGCAAATAGTCCCCTTCACAGTTCCCTGCGCCATCTTGAAAGGTAGCTGTGCATCGACGAACACGTTGAATTTGTAATAATAGAGACCTTTTTTAAACATCTTGGACAATTATTCACTCACGTCATGTAATATTTCAAACACGCGAGAGAGTTCTTCTTCCAAAACGAGGTGCAGCCGACTCGCAGCCGTCTCGCTTCAACCCAAAGGCAAGGTTACCTTTCAAGATTGATGTGAAGGTGACTTTTGTCTAGCTATAAAACAACAAACTTTGAATGTTCTCCAAAACCTTTGTGGCAGTATACTCCTAATTACCCAATCATTGTCGGGATCAAAACATAGAACATAGAAGCCGAGACCGATAAGTATTCTGGGAAATGACGAAACAGCTTACACAATCCAGTTACAATAATAACCCATGTAAACTAAGATCAACTGCGATCGGCTGTGAAAATTATCTGCTAAAAGTAAACTTGTAAGTTTGTTTGTCCGAATTTCACCTTTGTCTTCCTTTTTTATGACGTCATGGTTGCGCTGTGCTATTACTATACTGCGTTATAAACGCAACGCTCCCGACGTCACAAAATTGGCAGTCTATAATTGCAGAATTAGACGTTATCTAAAATATCAAGGTATAAAACGGCGGGCTCGCAAGTATGGCAGCTTGCAAAACCTGTCGTACAAGAGTGGCTTGCAAAGCAAACATGCAAATATAAATTAGAATTATTCACTAACCTCTTCGCTTTTCAGTAAAGGACGACTTAGTGCAGTTTTCGTATGACTGTGAAAAGTTCACGGCACGAACACGGGCGTGACACAGCAAGGGATACGCCAGACAAATCACATTGCACGAGCATTTACTCTCCATCCAATCAAATACCCGGAACACGGCATAAACACGGCGCGGACACGGTCACTCCAAGATCACGGCGCTTTTAGACCAATCATATTGCGCGTGAAAAAAATCGGCCAATTAAAATTCTAGGAAATATCACGGTCACGGCACGACACACTTACGGCACTGAGTTTTTCACAGTCATACGAAAACTGCACTAGACTGAAGCGAGTTGTGCTTGCAATCAACAATGTTATCCAAACAATAGAAGTCATGTCAAAGTCTTATTGTTTTTAAGGTTATTTAGAGAGTATTAGCGAAGAACCGTCCATCAGTTTGCAGGTCAACTGATATGCTAATTAAAAGGTATAACTAGCTAAAACTAGTGTGAGCTGCGTCGGTGTTTCTAATGAAACAGTAATGATGAAAAGGTAAATTATACACCGTGAAAATATGAAAAAACTTACTGACGTTTCGGACGCTAGTCCTTCGTCGACGAAGGACTAGCGTCCGAAACGTCAGTAAGTTTTTTCATCTTTTCACGGTGTATAATTTACCTTTTCATCATTACTGATATGCTAATTACTCACCTCTCAAATAGAGCTATCAATAGAAGTAATTTGAAGTCTCGTGTGGAATGTTTAAGTGAAATGTAATTTTGAATAGAAGTGTAACTCACGATTTATAATAAAGTGCAAACAATTAATCCATTTCCATCATTTTGCGCCACCGCTTAATAGTACCATTTGCCATGGGATGAATGTAAGCTGCACTGCTGCTAATAGCGCCTTAATATGCAGCCCGTAAAGTCTTCCACTGGTCATTAATGTAAAGCGCATTGAGACCATGTGAAATGCGCAATAGAAGCGCCCCATTATGGGATTAGTAGTGTTTCTAAGTACTCAGCTTTAAGGCCCTATCTGAAATCTAGAGAATCTTGATGATCTGTGAAGTGTCAATATTTTATTCTGATTAAGTTTAGTTTAATTTATATCCAATCCACCAGTTCGTCGTGGATTTTGGAGTTGACGAGCAGTGATGAAGGAGACTTACGACTTCATATGCGCCAAACGCTTCGTACGTATGACCGGAGCAGCCAACAAATTCGCAGTTGTTGTTAAAGCAAGGAGCAAAGTATGGATGATATTTTTCATGTCGATAAAGAGTTTTACAACTTCCAGTGCAGGTTGTTCCTTGAAGACTTAGAAAATCAGGCTGGTGGCATGTGTTCGGGGTTGGCTGCAGTAGATCTAGTGTCTTCATGTCAACTCGAACATAGTCAGAAGTAGATATGCTAGCTGACTCGAAGTTACATGTAACACGCCAGTGTGTTGCGTTCATCCTGATGTGTGTCATGTCTTCAAGTGACAATCGATAGTTGACCCAGTTTGGACTTGATTCGCTGACATTGTGGTCTTCAAAGAACTTCCAGTAAAAATAGGTCATTTTCTTCGAATACTCAAAAGATTCCACGAGCGTCCAGGCATAGTCCGGCTCGGATGTAAAATCGCAATACACTTTAAACTGGCTAGTCAAAGATGGTCTGGTGATCGTATGAACACCTGACTTGGGTTTTCCAGGAATTCCAGCACATGAGACTATGAACTCGCAGTATCTACCTTGAGTACCAAGTGGACAAATGCACTTGAACTTTCGTCTGACGTCTTCACAAGTCTCCACGCAAGTTCCACCGTTCATACAGGGATTCGAATGACAGCAGCCGTTACGGCACCCCCCTGAACAATTTATGTTATTGTACTACAATTAAAACGAGAAAGAAAAAGGGAAACTTAAAAGCAAAGAATAGGTAGACTAGCCCACCAGCCCACCAGCCCACCAGCCCACCAGCCCACCAGCCCACCAGCCCACCAGCCCACCAGCCCACCAACCAGTATTATAAAGACAAATATGGAAACTAAATTTTCTTGTTAATTAATTAATAACTCCACAACTAGCTTGCCGTGTACCTTAAAGTGCTGTTTCAGTACATAGTACTTGTACCCAGCCCTTTGTAGAGCATTTTTATCCTCGTCCAGCAACTCGCACCGAGTACCAGAAATCTGGTAAGACAAACATCTACAATCAGATACACAGTAGCCGAAGCACTCCTGAGCATAAGTAATGGTTAGGTTCTTGTAAGAATGGCCGACTATCGCTTTGTCATTTTCGTAGTCTTCGGACCTAAACCTTCCAGTGTACTGTGTAGAAGGGCACGATGATGATAGGACAGCTGTTGAGAGGTTCTTCAGTAGTAATATTAAGTAGGCAATCGCCTTCATGCTGGTAGAATTATCTATCTGAAAATACAGGGAATATACTTTCCATTAGGATTTAGCTCTTAGTCCCGCGCTCGTTGTTGTATGTGAGCAGAGTTGTTTGTTGGTTCTGACGCGGCCAAATGTAGCCGGCGCCAGGTTTATTGAGATTGGGCCGAGCAATTAGCGGAGTTTTTGCATAATCGCCATCGGAAAACGGTAGAGGCTATTTCGCGAGACTCAAAACGACATCCCGAAAATGACGTCACCCTCGTGTTCCCGACGGATTTGTTCCTTCGTGCCGACTCTTGAAGAAGTGACCGACAACAAACAAGATGGAGACGATGCGTTTCTACTACTTTTCTCTGTGCTTTTCTTAAAGCTTTTCTCTTTTTACATGAGGACTACCTCAAAGTTTACAAAAATAAAGCTAAGATTTTAAGCAAAGTATTTTAACAGCAATTGTTTGCAAAATCGTAACAATGTTTTATTATTGTGTCATTTCGGGACTCACGAAATAGTTGTTTTAAACTTTGGACGTTACTTCGCGAGTTCCAAAATGACAAGATTTTTTAAGCTCAAATATTCTCTCAAAACTCACAATTTTATGTCGAAACTATGTCCTTTTAGAATATTTTTTAAAATCAATTTACATCTATTTTCATAAACATACGACCTCGGTGCTCTGAGTTGCGCGCTGAAATTTTGTTTTTTCGCTGCCATCAATCAAACCTAATCGGTCGGTACCTTTCATATTTTTGATTGGCGGCAGCGAAAACCCATTCAGCCTGCAGCTCAAAGCACCGAGGCAGCATGTTTATGAAAATAGATGTAAGCTGGAACTTAAATCGATTTAAGGTGATATTAACTTAAAGTTGATGATGCAATAATGTAGGCACATAGGCTCGTAGGCTTGTAGGCATGTAGGTGCTTACAGGCTCCTCATTCTTGTAGGCCCGGAGTGGGGGGTGGGGTACCTCCATATATGGACTATACAGGGATGATCTAATGAACAGGGTATGGTTTTTTGATCTTCTTCTTTGATCCAGCCCCACCCCTCAGAAATTCGACAACCCTATGTGTGTGTGTGAGGAGGGGGGCTAGTTTCTGGTACTACACAATGTTATTTTGTTAATTTTTCATCATGACTAGTATCAAAACTACATAGCCTGGGAATCGTATCACTTCATGCATGATAACTTGGGCAGGGCAGCCAAACTTTTAGTATTTTGAACCAGAAATCTTCGCTTTTTAAATGAAAAATGATCACCAGTGTCCTGCAACAGTGTAGATAGATTTCTTTAAAGAGACAGTAAAGAGAGACATTGACTTATTTCTATTCATAACTTTAGTACCTGCCTTTTATCAGCCTTGTTTCTGTCAATACCATGATGACAGTCATAGACTTTCCTGCCATTTATCACGAATGGTACGCCATCAAACTCTATTCTGCTAGAAGTTGTTGATTTAGCATCTTCAAATAACACTTTATGTTTTTTCCCATCATCTATTTTGGTCTTATTTTTATAGAAAAAAGATTTAATAAATATATATCGCATGTAGATAGATTGATAAATTCACTCAATTAATTCTATTTTTATTACTTGTTACAGATAAATATTACTATCAACTATGTCTCATTTTCTCATTGGACTGAAGATGACAACACTCAGGTTGTGGAAACGTCAGTCACCACCAACAACAGTCTTTTTCAAGACCGCACTCACCTGGACAATCATTTCACGCCAAATTCAATTTATTTATTTCATTTTTCTCTTTCTGTTCTTTCAGTTTTGGTGTAATGCAAATTCTTTTAGAATTTTTCATTTCATTTTCCAGGTTAAGCAACATGCTATTAACAAATACTTCAGAATGTCTCTGTGATCCATGCCATTTGTATATAATGACATAACATCTTATAAATAAAAAAAGTTAATACATATATGCTATAAAAATCATTTATTACTACAGTAGTCATAGTTGTGACCTTATAAATCAGAATAATTGTTCTCTTGAATTTTTTTCCAGGGACTCGAAAAGGAGGAGGATGGTAGAGGGAAGGAGGAATGATCATGATGATAGCTTAGTATTTTTTAAAATTAAAAATGCCAACATACCTTTTGCAAAATTCTTGCAGTAAAACACACAGAATTTACTTGTTGTAGCAGTTTCAAATTGTCTAAGCACCTCTAAGGCTTCAAGCTCATTCGAAACATAACCAAAATAAGGGGCTGATACAAGAATTTTGCAAAGGGGAAAAAAAGGGGGGGGGGGGGTTGTAGCATTGATTAAGGTGGTGGAGAGATATAGCAGACCAAGGGATTAGAGAGATGATTATTTGCTGCAGGCGAGCATGGTTGTTTCAGTTTGACAACGGTGTATAGAAAAAAAGCGAGCAAAATGTGTTCAGCTCCCCTGTTTTAATAAAATTTGCTATGCTGTTGGTGTTGTCATGAATAATAATAACAATAATAAATCACGATGGCTCTCATAGGGGGGTTGCAACTCCCAACTTTCAGTTAATGGCCATAAAACGATTTTTATAACATAAGGTACAACATTATTGAGATATCCTTATTTTTATTTAAAATTTAATCACGATTTACACGTTCAAACGCTCAACGAACGGCAACACGACTTCAACACGGCATGATTTCCGGTAGCTTCACTATCGAGACAATCATTCCGTCGGGAACACGAAGGTGACGTCATTTTTGGGATATCGTTTTGAGTCTCGCGAAATAGCCTCTACCTCGGAAAAGAGTGAGAACAGCTTAGGGGCTGACAAATTGTAAGTTTTTCACACTTTTTGAACACGTATCAAATTCATAAGCTCGCATCTAGTCAACTAATCCTCGCTTAAGTTTATGAACCGCTAAACTTCTTGGCTAGAAGCTAAACTAGATCTCGAAAGTAACGTTAAAAATCTACAAAGCTTTCGCTGTTGTATCACAGCGTGAAACAATCACAAAAGAGCTAGGCTCCAACTAGGTGAAAGCACAAAGATCGAATTAGAGATTAGAAGTTGATTTTTGAGGAGGGAGGAAAACCAGAGTGAGAGCAGCTAAGGGCTGACAAATCGTAAGTTTTTCACACTTTTTAACCTTCAAGAAAAATACCCTCGAAGTACAGGAGAGAACCGAAAAACAACCACTCACATACGGCATCGAGATCGGCAGGACTCCAATCTCGTACCCAGAGCCCTTATTTCTTACTGCGCATGCTCGACGAAATAATTGGGCTCTGGAAAACTCCAAACCGGAAGACCCAGATTCTGGGTTTCTCGCACATGCGCATTATGACAGACTAGGTAAATTCAAAATGGCGGACGATGTTCAACGAGCACGTGAATTTGCCCTTTGAAAATTAGGTTTTGAAGATAGTTTTCAATAAAATTAACTCCGAAAATACCTAATGGATGGACATCAATACAATTCCCATTAAAAAACCGGCAAAACTTTGAAAACTCCGGTCCTACAGGCTTTTTTGGTGTACTTAATTCGAGACGCCATCTTGTTTATTTTCCCTAGTACTGTAATTTTTACTTCCGGTGTCTTCCTTTGTTCTCGAGAACCAATCACAGCACAGGAAATATTGGAGTTTTCCAGAGCCCAATTATTTCGTCGAGCATGCACGTTATTAGGCGGCGTGATTTACGCATATATAAACTAACTGTTTAAACCATTTTTTTATCGACCCAAAACTTATTTGACTAAAATAAGATTATAATCTATTTAAATAACGTTTCTATTGTAATTTTTAGAGTGGATGTTTACAGTAATCAGACTTCTAAACGTAATGTGGAAACTCGGTCACGCAATCACCAAAGTCACATTTTTGCTCATACAGTAATAAGCCTGAAGCGAGATGACATTTTACCCCCGTCTCTAGGCCATAATCCTTTTCACATTGCTTTTGTTCTTGATTTATGACTATTGTTTCTGTTTTCTCTAAGGAGTCAAAAATTTTAATATGAAAGAATTTTAAAAACTATTATGGTTTAGAGTTGGGGGTAAAACGTCATCTCGCTTCAGGCTTATACCGACAATCCCAAAACCTTTCTAACGGAGCTCAAATATATCAATCCACGCTGAACTTTTCAAAAAATGGCACGAGCAATAATTTCTTAGTTCTCAGTGTAGATTTCATGGCAATCTTTACGAAAATCCTTATTCCCGCGTTGATTCAGGAGGCGTGATTTTCACATTTATTTCAACCAAATTCAACAAGTTTCTATGCAGTCAGAATTAATTTCTAGAATTAGCCGAATAAAAAAAGATTCCACAGTACTGAATTTTTAAATATTTAAAAAACTGTTTAACCTTTATATGATAAAAAGGATATAGAATTTTGAAGACATCTTACCGTCTAGTTTTTTAGGTATTCCAGAAAAAAGATAACGCGTGCGAACGATCTTTTCGTGACGTCCTCAAAATAAAAATTCTTCGAGTTCTGGTTTTGCGCATGCTCGTGCACAACCTCGAAAGCGCGCATAAAAAGAGCCAGGACCAGAGCCACCTTAATTTTTGCTGACAAACAAGCTTTTGCACCCTATATTTGGTAAAACCAGCCAGCTTCGTCTCAAAATGTGTCGGTTTAGCGTTCAAAAACCCGTGAATGGAAGTATGCGAATACATTATGTAAATGTACCAATGTTTGCACGTCGTGCATTTATTTATACAAAAACTTTTTCACCTGTCTTTGTTGCTTAATAGGTTCCAATGTATTTTTGAAATTTAATTTTGATGAATTGATAATGACAGCTATAGCTAAGACTGTGTGGGTGTGTTTATTAAAGCAGTGGAATAAGAAAAAAAGAATAAAAACGTAAACACCGTGTAAGAAAGTTTGTAACTATACTAACGTTTCGAACGTCCTTAGTCGCAGAGTAAAAATTGATATTTCGAATCTAAATTGACGATTAGAGTCTATCACTCTCTATAGCCAGGAATGCGAATTTCTTCAAGCATTAGATGATTTAATTTTCATGAAACAAATAAATCTTTTCGCCTGCCAGTTTACAGTCTGAACCATTTATTAGCTTTGAAAAGGAAAAAAAAATAGTTTGGTGACTATCATCTATCTAATATCATGTCCAAAAACTTTGGATTTGCTTTAAGAAAATACTACAAGCCTTAAGAACACCTCTTTATCTTTCAACGTGCGTTCTTCAGTGACACTAGGTTTTTGAAATTATTATTTTTAATCTCCTTTTTTAATATTACTTTTCTTATGAGGCAAGAGAAATACTTAAACTCTTTAAAAACACTCTGTTTAAATTTGTCCCGAAATAATCATGAACATCTGAGCTAAGGTCACTGAAAGCACTATGCGAATGAAATGTTTTGCAAACTTCAGACATTTAAAAAATTTGACATGGAATGAAAAGCAAAAAATCAAAAAAACAACAACAAAAAAAGCTATGTGTAAGTAAATACGGAAAAAATAAAAAAAATAAAAAAATAACACTATAATAACGTACCTTAATCACGAAGCTCTGGCTTTCACGGTTTCGGAACTTTACGGGATCCTATCTTGAATCGTCTTTAAGGATGGCTTTTTTTTCAAAAAAAATCAAAGATACTTTGATTTTGAATGATTCTGGTTGTCTATCGTAAGGCTGAGCTAGTATACGAACCTTATCTTCTTCTTACTGTAGATATTATCATAAACCACGTCCAACTGTGTCGCCATCCTTGGCTTTAGTGTCGAACATGGAGGAAATTCAATAGAAAATGAATTGTCATGCTGTGTACAGAGGTAAAACAAGCGGGGATTGATTGACAGAACACGAGAGAATCACATGCTTCGACCAATCAGAAAGTGAGATTACTGACATTTGGCTTCTTTTCATCGGGGCCTTTGTTTCAGTGTGATCATGTACTAAATTCAAAAACAATTGTTTTTAAAGGGGCTTCAAAACATTTTTTTTCTCTTTGAACTAGTTTTCAAAAACAGGTACCAAGAGTTGTCCATGAAGTTTGCGAACAGTAGAAAGAATTCGAACTAAGTTATAAGAGAAAGCCAGTGAGAGATTTTATTATATTAGGCCGGTCGATATCCGTGTAATAAAGCCGTAAATAAAAACCATATCAGTGAAGTGATACGATATTACTTCATGGTAAAACTGTCCAATAAGATCTCGCGACGTATTCTAGTTTTGACCAATCAAAAAAATCGACCCTAAATGTATAGATAAGGACGCACTCGCTTGCGATATGATAAGAAAAACTCGTAAATAAAAACCATATCAAGCTCTTAACATGTGATAATCGCTATTTAATCCTTGTATGGTTTTCAAAAGTTTGACATTAAACTCTAAAGTCATTTAATTGTTTGGTAAGATTTCATTATAAATTGCACATCTTAGGAATTACAACAGTTCTTTGTATAATCATATTTAAATTTCTAAAATTAGAATTGCTTTGACTTTATAATAATAACGGGGTTCTTATATAGCGCATTTTACCATGGTCTCAATGCGCTGCACAATCATGACCAGTGGAGGACTTTTCGGGCTGCGTATTTACTTTGATTTACTTGTTACTTACTTACATGGTGAATTGCAATTTTGTTTTAAATTAAACATTGGCTTCAAGAAAGTTAATTTTATCTTTTGGAGTTGGAAAATATTTAACTCGTGTGCTGCGCTTACACGTGAAATATTTTCAGTGACTCGAAAGTAGACCTCAATACTTCCCACCAGCACCAGCATGAACAATATCCTCTAAATATAACGTAGTATTTCAAAAAAGAGTTGTCGGTCAGAGATTTGAAATCGTAAATCTGAGACCGAGTACAATTGTGGGAGCCGAGTGTTTTTCTCGTTGAAAATTCAAAATACACTTAGCCAAACAATTCGCCAGCGCAGGTCAAAGCTCAAAATTGGCATATTTAGATATTAACCTGTTGCTAGTAACTGCTAATAAAAAGTAAGGGGAAGAAGAAGAAGTAAATCACAGCTTACAGCACACAATTCACTTCGGTCTCAAATTTCAGATCCCCGACTGACAACTTTTTTTTTGATATACTGAGGTGTATATACTCCTAGGAATTTGATGAGCAATATACAAGATTTACCTGACAACTCGTCTTCGGTAAATGTCGACCTTGCAGACGAGCCGTTCATTCTCTACTTTCACATCCCCATAATCCTTTGCGTCTTTGGGGGGTGACCAGAGGGTAAAAACCCACTTATTTTGCTGAAGGCTGATCAGACAATGTTGACAATACCTTGTTTGGTATCCAAAAATAAAATGAAGAAGTGAAAAACAGAAAAAGATAGAAGCTTAAAGACGTTTAAGGTAAATTTAAAAAAACTTTTCGTAGTCAATACATTTTCTGTAAGACCAAAACTCTTGATGATCTGTACACGCAAAAATAACTTGGAATATATAAAACTAATAATCAGTATTGTACAGATAAAAGCAGGTATAGTATAAATTCAATTAAGAAACCTTTAAATTTGTGTTTTTGATTGGTTACCCCCCAAAGACGCAAGGCATTATGGGGATGTGAAAGTAGAGAATATCGTATATAGGTATTTCTAAAATATTTGTTTACAGATCAGACTCAGTCTAAAACTAACTTGAGGTCAGGTCTGTGTTTTCTAAATCTATCTGAAAGAATTAACCTCTTACATTCCTTAGTAAGCCTATTGCCACACAAGTTAATACTCTTTACACTGCAGTTTTCTAAAGCTCGACAAATACCTGTTTCATCCTCTCCTGTTATATGATTGTAAGGCAAATTCAGGATTGTTACCTTGGATTGCGACAAGTCTTTTATTATTTCAACACAGTGACTATCGTCAAGTCCGCAGCAGTTCAAATCTAACTCAGTAACTGTAGAGTTAACGAGTGAGTCACAGATAGATCGAACTCCTGAAGTCGCTAAAGTGGAATTTAAAATGTACAACGTGTTGACAAGAAAATGTTTTTTGAATTTCTTTGTCGGTTTGTAATTTGATTCGTCGTTCAGGGATTTGATGATACCAAACAAATAAGCTACGGAAGAACAATCCATATCGGTTACATCACTGAAGACTATCCATCCATTTCCATTACAGAATTTCTCGTAGAGCTCTGCAATTCTTTGTGCGGCGAGTTCTTTATCTCCAAATCCTTGCAAACAGTTTAACGTGAGTAGCCTGTTTGTATCATCATTCTCGTCGGCTGGTTCGATAGCTTTGAGCAACTTTTTCAAAAGTTTTTTATCGTCCTTTTTTGTGGACAGCATTTCGGCTATGAACACGAGTGTCATGTTTGTGGTCTTGTCTTTCTCAGGTATCATCTTCTTCTCTACATAGCCGAAGGCAGAGAGGTATTCCTGGATAGTTAAATGTGTAAACGTGTATTCTAGTGGCACTTGAAAAGGATGTTGAGATTTATTAACAAATGAGGGCCAGCAGTCCAGAAGTCCACTTGCTTCAAGAGCGGCTATTTGTTCTTGGGAAATACCCAACTTCTGCATGTCATCTTTGCTGAATGAGAACGTCTTCTCTTCTGTTAATTTTACTGCCACCTCTGCTAGCTTACTTATTATTTCCTGAAGCTCTTCTTCTGTTTTTTCCTGCTTGAATTTCAAGTGAGCATGATGTTCTTTGATAAACTCTTTAATGACTTTATGGTAAAGATCAGTTCTGGTATTTGGTAGTAGTTCTGTCAAGTTTGACTTGCCAATCTGCCATTCCATGTAGTAACACATCAAGTAACACATAACAGGAATGTGACCAAAACGTACGAGGTTTTCATTTCCTCTGACATGACCAAGTACTGCATTTTTCATACCTTTATTATGCATGAAATACTTTTTTACATAATCCAGAACCTGACTGGTAGAAAAACCCTTTATTTCGGCTTTAGCATCAAAGTTGACATTCTCTTCCAATGAGCTGGCTTCACCAGGCCTTGAAGTTACTAGGACCACGGATTTTTTCCAAATTTTTCCCTTCAAAAGCTTGGCAATCAATGCGGGGACAGGCATCTCTTCATTCGGATCGTTTTGGTAATTTGCTTCAAAATGTCCAACAATGCTACCACGATGAGCATATTCATCATATCCATCAAGCATTATCAACACCTTCTCGGGATCTTTACTTATTATTTCAAACACATCATTACCGATAATCGAGTGGTCATCCAGTATCGGCGAGTGCTTCAAGACTTCTTTCAAAGTGAGTGCTTTCTCCCCGAGAGAATTAAGTTGACGGAATGTCAACAAGAATGCAAACCTAAAATCAGGGGCTGACTTGGCATCTTCCTCTTCTTCAAACAACTTATCATCTGCCCAGTCCCGAACTATTTTTCGACAAAAGAGAGATTTTCCAATACCTGCTTTTCCAATAAGTAGAATGAATTTGGGATTGGAGCCTTTCGCTTTGAATTTGGGGTCGTGTCGTCGTGGACAAATAAAGATTTCGGAGCATTTTTCCAGCAAAGTTATTCTTGATTTCACCTTGTACTCTCTTTTTCTACCATTTCTTTCTTCTCTTTCCGTTTGAGCAAAGCACTCCGGGCCGCATTGAATGGTGATGTTTGTAAAGATGTCATCAGTTCTGATCTTCCTGTCTGTCCTGTGCAAAAAGTCGTCGGTTTGTCGTTTTATTGACGATTTTAACCTGTCTGTAAAATCTGAAACGAAATTTAAGATGCATGAGAAAAGAAAACTTGTATCCTGAAACAATATCTTAGCTGACAAAAGTCAGGGCTCGGCGAACTCACGATCCAGAATGGGATTTGAACTTATGTTACGAGAGAGAAAATGAATATTTTGACAGACAAACTAAGCTAGACATCAGTTTTCTTATTACTATTACTTATCTTATGAAAATAAGATAAAGAATGATCAATTAGCTAGTATAAAAGTATTGATATAAGATTTCAGCAAGGCTGCCATCACGCACAAGTTTAGATAATGGTATGCTTTGAATTCACAAGTAAACCTCTTAGCTCCTCCCATTGGCATTTGTACCTCTGGTTACGCCCTACTCACTTTCTACCCTTTTGCTTAGTTAATCTTACACTATTCTTTTGAATCTTATGCTAAAAATATTCCTCGTACCCTTTTCAATACATTTACAATATATTCATATATTAACTTTAGTTTAAGCTATGTTGAGTTCTAAGATTTTCACTCGTATAACTCTTTATTAAGATATTCCGCTCCTGAATTTAATTATTCTTTTAGCCAATCATGATTCTACGATATTATGACATTGATTAGCGACTGACACCTGTCATAGAATTATTGTAAATACAGCTCATGTCTAATCAGTTCAACACAGAGAACATACTGAGAACAGAGTAATACAAGATCCCGGAGCTCATACCGAGAGCAGTCGTCCCATAACACTCACGAGAATTTGTGGAAGGACTAATAACCATAGGAACAGGAGAAAAACCCTGGAATCAAGGGAGAGACCTAACTAGCTCTACTCAAATGTGATGTCATATGAAAATGTTAACCATTTACGAAGAACCTTTTACGAATGTTAAAAACTGTATTGGGATTACCTTTTGTTGTTTGTTGTCTTGTGGGATCAACGGTTTGGCAGTCTGGATGTTCATCGGTTTGCGGATCGCAGCTACATCAAGAACATAAAAGCATAATTCAATTAATAAAATAAATAACAAATGCAAAAAAAAAAAAAACCCACAACAAACCCAAACCCAAACCCAAACCCAAACCCAAACCCAAACCCAAACCCAAACCCAAACCCAAACCCAACCCAAACCCAAACCCAAACCAACCCAAACCCAAACCCAAACCCAAACCCAACCCAAACCCAAACCCAAACCCAAACCCAAACCCAAACCCAAACCCAAACCCAAACCCAAACCCAAACCCAACCCAAACCCAAACCCAAACCCAAACCCAACCCAAACCCAACCCAAACCCAAACCCAAACCCAAACCCAAACCCAAACCCAACCAAACCCAAACCCAAACCCAAACCCAAACCCAAACCAATACCAAAACAGGACAGAACCACGTGTGTTTCTTCTCTTATCATAATATGAAAGCGGATCAAATAATTTTGTTCTAAATTTAAAGGGAGGACACATGGTATGTCATGGGAAAGCGTTTTATGCCCTAAGAAAGCTGAAAGAGGCACTCCAAAATGATACGTCGTCGTACAATAGTCCAATTCACAGTTCCCTGCGCTATCTTAAAAGGCAGCCCTGCCTTTGCATCGAAGTGATACGAACGGTGTGGAGCATGCGAATAATCAATAAAGGTGTTAAAGACAGGTCTCTATCATTGTATGCTCGTCACCTTCGTCTCAAAGGCACGGCTACCTTTCAAGATGGCTTGGCGCAGGGAACTGTGAAAGAGACTATTGCATCACATCCTTCGTGCGGCTTGATTTGGAGGGCAAAAAGCTATTAAATTCAATACGCGTGAGAGTAGATATCTATGATCGTTTTGTCCTGCAATTGCAAATTTGCGCTGCACTGAGAATGATATAGTGTCATCGCTTAAGTTTTAGAAGTTTGACTCACTTTGTGACATGCGCGCCGTCTCCTACCGCTACATGTGAGGAATCTTTAGCAGTTATGTAATAGTAAACACATTTGTTGTCTGAAAACAAATTTTTGGATAAAGAAATAAACGAGTAATTAATAAACAAAAGAACGGACCAACGGACCAACGGACCAACGGACCAACGGACCAACGGACCAACGGACCAACGGACCAACGGACCAACGGACCAACGGACCAACGGACAACGGACCAACGGACCAACGGACCAACGGACCAACGGACCAACGGACCAACGGACCAACGGACCAACGGACCAACGGACCAACGGACCAACGGACCAACGGACCAACGGACCAACGGACCAACGGACCAACGGACCAACGGACCAACGGACCAACGGACCAACGGACCAACGGACCAACGGACCAACGGACCAACGGACCAACGGACCAACGGACCAACGGACCAACGGACCAACGGACCAACGGACCAACGGACCAACGGACCAACGGACCAACGGACCAACGGAACAAGGGACAAACGGAATAAGGGACAAACGGAACAAGGGACAAACGGAATAAGGGACAAACGGAACAAGGGCTAAATGGAACAAAAGAATAAGCAAACGGTAGAAATAGGCGAATGCCAACCTAACAGCAGAAAATGAGTAGTACTGCCGGGCTTAATCCAGTCATAACTAATAATATCACAATAATAATAGACACTTTGTGCTTTACTTACAAGTCTGTCCCTCCTCGGCCTGATTACGCTGATCTTGTGACATGACTTCCAACGTTGTTATCTGGGCTTGCCTCGGTGTTAATTGATCGTTTAGTATTTCGTGTTGTGTCTGTTCGTGCGTGTTTTGTTGTTCTTGTAGCAGATTTTCTTGCTTAATGTTTACTTAAATGTATACGAAAAGAATAGAATAAATGTATGATAATGATGACGAAGAAGAAGATGATGAAGATGAAGAACAAGAAGAAGAAAATGATGATAATTATTGTCAGATTAATATTTTTTAGTGTTACTATTACTTTAATTAGTTAGCAGTATTAAGGGGTTGTTCCTGCAAAAACCTTTTTGGAATAAGGCAACTGGAAGTCGTTAAAGCTTTACTTACTTGACTGTATTAGTGACAGAATGTCCCTATCTTGATTCGCGCATCCTTTTAGCTCTGGTAGCAAGAATCTCCGAGATTTCTGAACATCTAAAAAGAAATCAATTACTTTTGTAAGATTCTCTACTAGATTTCCTTCGACATGTCGTAGATCGGTTTTAACATAATTAGGAGACAAACGGTACTGACGGCAAATCGTACCACTGAAATGGCTTCTCATTATCTTCCAGTATTTCATCCAATCACAATGCGTAGCTAATTAACAGTAAAATATAGTACCAAGAGAAAATGAACTAAGAGAAGGAATCCCCGTGCCCCATCATGTGCACACTTTGATGCTATTTTTAGAATCATTGTTGCTATTTTTAACTCGTTACCATGCCCGCTCGATAATCATGCTTCCCTTTAATGCCTCGTTTTAGGACACGAAAAGCGCCATATTTTACTATGTCCACGACATAATAACAGGCTTTGTTTACCGCAAGACTGGAAGCCGCCTACAAGATGGTTACAAGGCTATATGGGTAGGATTCCTTCTCTTAGTTCATATTCTCTTGATAGTACGGTCTACCGTACGACTCATACAAGTCCACTCTATACTAAAAAATCTCTAGCGGAAAGATCTAGCCACACCTTACCTTTTTTCACCTTGTCGAATTCCTTAGATTTCGTACCAAATAATGTCAACGCATTACACGCGTCAGTCCAAAATCCTTCAAAATCGCTCGCGTCTATTCTTAGAGTAGTCGCATCACACAGCTTTTTTCTTAATTCTCTTAGCCTTTCAAGCGCTAATACTAATTCTGGTGTCGAAACAAACGATTGGAGGAGAACCTTTATGATTAGAGACAAGCCCCATGTTGATCTGTGACCTGATTTTACGTTGTTTTTCTCGTATGGGAGCGGCTTAAATATTTGTAGCAAGTCAGTTCCATTTTGAGTAGTATCTGTCCAAGGTGTTCGTCCTGTTGAATCCCACTGTGTTTTGAAGAAAACACGTAGGCAGGGAGCTCCAACTCGTAGCAGAAGTAGAACCAAACTGCAAAAGTTTCTATTTAAAAAAATTTGAAAATTTAAATGAAAATGAAAAATGGGATGAAAATGGGCTGGAATTATGAAAGAATAAACCAATGGATAAATGAATGAATGAATGAGAGGAGGATGAGAAAAAAAAAAAGTTATTTGCAATTAGTATAGATATTTTAGACCTGAATATTGGTTTAGCGCGCTGTGATTGGCCAGCCATTATGAGATGATATTAATCACTGCTACTCTAATTATGAAGTTTCCAAAGTTGCCAAAGCGGAAGTAATATTTCAGTGCGAGTATATCAACCAAAGCCACCCTAAAGGCCGGTTTAGGAGGTACGAATTCCGCCTACAACTATCGTATACAGCACGCTCGCGCCATCCTACAACTCGAGTCGTAGGGTGTAAATCAAGCCTACAACTCGCCTACGACAGACGCGAGACTGTTGAGTACGACAGTTGTAGGCGAGAATCTAACAGTTATAACCGGCCTTAACAAATTTTAAATCAAATTTACAAATTACATTTTTAACGCTCATAGCAGATTAATTAGTGATTTCTGGATTTCAAACTGCTTTCTAGTTCACTCCCGATCATACACACACTTGTATAAAGTAAAATATATGATTTTAAAAGAAAAGAATGTAAGAATTTGTACAGATTCTATTGTTTAAATACTCAACCGTGATTGGCTAATTCGTATGAAAATTTGTCTGGGTAGCGTAGGTCGGTTTAGTCGTACAGTAAAACGTCTTTTTTTTACTCCCGAATTTAGTCTTTGCTAATATCCAAGTCTAAAATTATACTAAAAAAGACTCGCCGCTTGGTAAATATGCACAAATACTCACTTCGCCTTCGGCAAATCAATCGTTAATTAACTGAATCACGTTACTGACCTTTCTTCTTCTTCCATGGTCATTTAACCATCTGCTAACATACTGATGCATCAAACCGTAGGTCTTAATTACAAAGGAATAAAAAAAATGTTTAAATGCCTTAAAATTCCACGAAAAAAGGCTTATTGTCTCATAGGATGTCAGTGGGAAGTATTTTTTCAGGTAAGATTTACCCTAGCCATTCCGAGTTTAATAACTGGGTCGAGTTGACATGCAGTGCATCATGGGCTGTTTAATGAGACGAAATGTCGGCGCCATCTTGGAAATATGTCTCCTAATACAGTCCCACAATGCACTGTAATGTCAACTCGACCCAGTTTTTTTAAAATCTCGCAATGGTTAATAATAGGTTGGCGGAGAGGGATGCTTTGTAAGTAGGGTATTACTTTAAAAAGTTGAAGTTTCATTTTCGGAGGGGTGTCATGCAAAGGTGTTGTATACACCAACACTGACGACCACAAATTTCATGCCTTCACGTTTTTCTCTATCACATCGGCTCATTATTCATTTATTCAAACATAAAAAGTCAAAATACAAACAATATAACGCTTTGGCATGTACATAATTATAAAAAACTTCACTACTTGACTGATCATGCATTGATTCTATATATATTATTCAACTGAAAACTTCCTTTAACGATTTATATCCGCTAACGTTTTCGGGCACAAATGCTTAATTCATACTGAACTTAATTTATCTATATTCTTTTTAAACAAGCCCTAATTTCAACACCATTTTCCCCGAGTGCTTCATTTGACGGACTATGTCGAGCTCAGCGAATTATAGAACTTGTTGAGGCGGGTTGAGATACACGGAACTGGCTTCCTGTTGCATCTAAACAAAGTCGTAGTCTTGAATAAAATGCAAGGTAAAATATTCATTTCCGCTTCTTGTTTTAAATAATTTTTATGCGGGAAAGCGGACAAGGACACTTTATCCTATAGGAAAGATTTATAAAAACTAGAGGTTTTTAAACTTATACAATTAATTATCTTGAAAACGCAGGAAAAATAAGTTCAAGCTTCTTGCATGATAAGGAATTTGTGTTGTCTCAGAAAACGTTTTTCAGTACAAGAATAAATTCATTTAAAACACGGAAGAAAAGGCATACGAGGTAGCACAAAATTCTTAAGTACAAAGGGAAAGAAATTGTATAGAGTTTCTCATTATCCAAACGAATTCAAGAAGTCAATCACTATATTTTGACTCGGTCGTACGTACCTGCTACAGCTTGTTGAGATCAAAGCCCTGGAAGCTCTGCCTTAGACCACGTATCGGTGTTTACTCCATGTCTAACTCATTCCACAGAAGACGTGCTGGGGATGACGGTACCAAGAATCGAATTTTAGTAAGAAAACTTTGTTATTTTGAAGAAAAAAAAAATGTTCCGTGGTTCGATGGAATGGTCGCTTCAGACAAGCCACTGATTAAGGAAGTTCACTTGTAATTACTTCCACGAATAAAATGTTAATTAACCATGAATAATATTATACACAATTCAGTGCACACAAGAGACATGCAAGATTTAATACATTTTAGCAAAATTTAAATAAAATTAAAGTAATCATACAAATTTTTTTGTAGGATATTTTCGGACATTGAATTTATGCTCTGTCTTTACACAGTCTTTTTAAAGAATAGATCCAGCTGAGCGGTGAATTTTGTTTCAGCCAATCACAGCGGCGAGTTTAGCTGTTTTGCTGCCGTCCCAGGCTACTAAGACCCAACTTTTGCGTATTTTTCGGTATTCTGTTAACTGAAATATACTACGTGCCCACAAGAAGCAAAAATATGGAAAGGAAGAATGAAAACGATTTCACTTAACCGCCGTGTTTGATTCGTTCTTTCTGGATATGTTTAACATTGACATTGCCGTAGAGGGTTACTGCAACAACTCGTTTAGACTGAACAAAACTGCAAACTGCGAAATATTGTGATATTTTAAAGATTGAAATATTTCGAAGATTATACACCTCCTTGCATGAACGTTGTCATATGGAAATAAAAATTAACAAAATAACAAATATAGGAATTGATTATTTTCAATTTTATTGCCGGTAAATCGCTAGCCATCACGTGGTATAAATGATGTTGCATTGTGTTATCAAGAAGTTCGGATATTGTTCTCGAATTTCGAATTTCCGACTGTACTGAAGAAATAGAAAACGCGCGCGCGTGCTGTGTGCTGTCATAAAGCACGCGGGGTTGGCAGAACACGAGAGAAGTGTTAGGTGTCGAGTATTCTACCAATCCCTAATGAGTTTTATAGTTCCACAAAGAACAGAAAGCTAGTTTATTTATTTCTTTTATATATAATACAAATTTGAATAACCTGAATGATCCTTACTAACATTCCTGTAAAAATTACCAATGTCCACGGGTTTGACGGCATTCTTCGTATAGATCACAAGCTAATCGCTTTTACTGAAACCTGTGCACAGTCGGGTCGTATACAACTTCAAAAAAGCTGACTGGAAGAATCTGAACGATGTACTGATACGCATTCCATGGGACATGGAACTTGTTAATGATGACATCAATTATTATCAACTTTGTTCTTCACTTGACTCTGAAGATGACTTCCGCTCAGGTTGTCGAAACATCCATCACATCAAACAGTCCTTCTCAGGACTACATCCACCCGGATGATCATAATACTTCGATTAACATTCATTCACCTGGGTTCAGACCGTTCTATACAAGATGACATCAATGCCTCACTATACTATCACATTGGAGTGATCTCTTTCGGTCAGCTGTTGAAGAGAACATACCCAGAATAAAGCTTCGAAGTTTATATAGTCATCCTTAGATAGACAAAGAATTGCTATCACTAATCAAGAAGAAAAACAAGCAAAGATTAAGAGCGCGCAGAACTGGTGATCCAGATGACTGGTCGAAATATCAAGACGTTAGAAGAAACACAAACGAAATGATTAAAAACAAAAAGATACATTATGCTTACAACATAAAAGACTCACTTCTAGAGAGCCCTAAACACTTCTCGTCTCTAGTCAAGTCGTACACATTACAGCGTTCTGATCCTAACTTTCTTCGTGATGGTCAGTCCTTTATAACGAACAGTACTGAGAGAGCAAACCTCCTCAACACCTACTTTCACTCTGTATTTACAACCAGCAATTCTAATATGATTGACAATGTTGATGATTCTACCAGCAATATTCCATACTTAGCTATCATTGAACTTACTATATATGATGTTAGTAAAGCATTTCAGGTGATTGACCCTTAGAAAGCATGTGGTCCTGATAATATTCCTGGTAAAATTCCGATGAACATTGCTGATGTTATAGCTCCATCAAGTCGTTTTTTCAACCTATAACTGTCGTTAGAAAAGGTACCAACATTATGAAAGCCGTGCAAATATCACTCCAGTCTTTAAACAAGAAGATCCGTGCAAATGCAGCGGTGTCACTTGTCAGTCAGATTTTACAAAGAAATGTATAGAGAGTCAATATAGTTTTCGATTTATAAATTTATTTGTAAACAGTTTTCCACTTGCCAGGGTGGAAAAACATTGTATAACATTAAAGCATTTGATTTTTACCAAACATACTTTTATTTGTACGGCATGTTTGGTACCAAAATAAAGCTTGAATCCTCAGCCATCGTTTGTAATAGGATACCTATTGAAGCACAGGAATACCGTAGCAAAAAGGTATGTCTCTCTCTCCTTCCTGAGAGAGCTTGGGCGTCCTGTGGTTTATATTTTATACAAGATATCCGCTGACTTGGCGAGCGGCGCATGGCCGAAATAGTTGGCGATGATCGAATGAAAGTCAACAGTTACACAGATTCTTGAGATTTATCATGATATCTTAGAAAATCTTGGCAATGGCACTGAAGTTGACGCGGTACACATGGATTTGTCTAAGACATTTGATAATTAAGCAACGCATCATATTCTTCTTTCTAAGCTAAAGAAATACGTTATCACTGGTGGACTTCTCGACTGGTTTCTTGATTATCTAAGCGATAGACAGCAGCGTGTTGTTATTGATGGTTCTTACTCCCAATGGTTACCTGTATCATCTGGGGTCCCTCAAGGATCCATACTTGGACCTCTTCATTTTCTTGGGTATGTTAATGATATGCCTAATTATATTCTAGGTGATTCTAAACTTGCCTTATTTGCTGATGATACAAAACTATACAAAGTCATCAAATCGGATTCAGATCACAACGATTTGCAAAGGGATATTGACCAGCGTGTTTATGGCTGGAAAGTCGCTATTCTAAAATGAAATTCAATGTTGACAAAGGAATTAAGGCTGTAAATCAATACAAAATCTGCGATGAAGATCTACCTAACGCACGCGCACTAGGCTGCGTTCATGATGTATGGCAGGGGGGAGGGGGGTCGAACATTTTTGTAAAGAGAATTGGGGGAGATGCAAATATTTAGAAGCTATACTACGAGAGATTGCCCAGGGTAGCCTACTTTGCAGACGTCCTGCGGGGTTCGGTTCGGAGGGAGTTTGTATTGCATGTAAATTGTATGGAGAGGGAATATCAAATGGGACGAAAGTTCTGTCTTCTTCGCCAGTCACAAAATTTGTATTTCTCAAGTTTTATAAAATGTATTTGTTTATATTATGACAAATGAACTAAACTAAACTAAGCTAAACTACTAAAGAAAGTTCTCTTTAATCGAAAGCAATACAATCGAACGGCCTGGTTTTTTGAAGAAACTTTAATTACGATTTAAAATGGCTGAACGTGAAACGTTTCAAATTCAAAATTGCTGAAAAACAGTAGAACTTCTTTAAGTATAACCGTCACGTTTGAAACTTCAACAGGGTGAAGTCCTAAAAAATGTGCAGGATACTCTATATCTTTCTTTTGTTTCTCCAAAACAACAAGGTATAAAGCAATCTTTTGTTTGTCAAAATTTGAAAACATTATTTTCAATTTACCTTCGGAAAAAGACTTGTGTTTTTGTTTGTTATCATTTGAGAACGATTTTCTTTTCATCAAGCGAAAAAAATGCTAAATTTTGTTTTATTCACGAAAATTCTTCTTTAAAATGAAAATTTTTAGAAGGTTTTCTAATTACTCTTTGCTAAAGTAGTCTGCCTTCTAAAAATGTGCCGCGACATCTAAACTCTATATTAGCTAACACAAGCGGGATATTGATATATTTTCATAACCATTTGTTCGAGATATTACAGGTGGTTGGGTAGGAGGTCTAATATCTGACCAAACGAAGGGGAAAATATACTAAGCAATTACATAAAAAAGTAATCTGAATGTATCATCTATTGTGGAGACGTATAGGCTTTTGTGACGGTGTATTAATACAGTAAAAATATGTGGTTAATAATAAAATTAATGGCCCTTTTTTCAAATAGTTTTGGGAAATCAATTTATATTTTTTATGGCTTTCCCTGATGATGTGTCAGAGACCCTAAAGCTTGGAACAAAATTAATTTTTTTAACGACATTATCCCAAAATTCCCAGAGATGTGGAAGACCAAGTAGAGAACGAATGATGAGTGATACGAACAACCAACAGCAAGGAGAATGTCTGAAACGGTCATGTTGGTGAACAAATGATGTATGTTGCTTTTCAAGGTGAATCTGGCGGCGAGGAAGATGATCAAAATATTGCAAAATGTTGGGGCGACATCAAAAGTCCATGTTATATTATACATGCTAACGCAAGAATATTAAAAAGATACTGTATGTGGCTATCGCTCGCTTTCAAGCTTCAAAGATTTCTGGGGGAATTGAATTACGTTTTTCTCATCTACCCGTCTTCCTTTTGTGTCCTGTTCTTAGTTAAAGCCATGTTACTGCAATCTGAGGCTTTTTAACAAAAATAGCGAGGAAGGAGTTAGAAAATGATTGATTTAATATAAAAGAATGTTATAAGGAGCTCATTTCACAATTTTTGTGTGTTTTTTATTGAACGGGAATGATATATAGAACAAGACTATTGTCCATCATAATAGACTACTGAGTTCAGTGCTGTTCATTACTATTTTGTTATTCATCATTAGTGATACGTAGTTTATTTTACTTTACATTGTTTGTACATGGGAATGATATATAGTACAAGAATTATTGTCCATCATAATAGAATACTGAGTTCAGTGCTGTTCATTACTATTTTGTTATTCATCATTAGTGATACGTAGTTTATTTTACTTTACATTGTTTGTACATGGGAATGATATATAGTACAAGAATTATTGTCCATCATAATAGAATACTGAGTTCAGTGCTGTTCATTACAAGTGCAATAGTCTTTTAGCTGCTTGTCTGAATTCAGTTAGGAAAACAATATAAATACAAGGACTGAAACAAGAGTTAACTAGAAAAAGAAAAGAAAGAATTAAGTGTAACGTGTTCCAATCAATAGTGCAATTGGAATATGGCGGAGACAGTGAAAACACTCCTTCAAAGTAGAAAGCTGTAAGAAAGGTATAGAGAAAACTTGGAAGATAACAACAGGTGTAAAGTAGAAGCGAACACAACACCATTTTCACTGCCTTAGCTGTTCGTTTTTCTCTAGCTCTATTCTGTTCGTCAGTAAAATTGCCTTGCGCAAAGGTTCGACGTGATTTCCAAAGTCTGAATGAGGTCATGACATTAAGTATCACAACTAAACACATCATAAGAACAACAAATAGGTAGGCAAAAGAAGAGAGAAACAAAAAAGCTTCCGAATAGTTTGGGTAGCAGGCACGGTTATTGCTGTCCAGGTGAATTTTGAAATCCCAAGCATTTTGGGCCGAAAGTCCCATAGGAAGCAGCCAAGAACAAGAGGCTAGTGCCAGACGTTTTTTCATCGTGTATGGACGAACTCTGTGTACAGTTACCTTGGTTGATCTAAAACGTTCCACACTTATTATCAATAGACTAGTCAAAGTCACATAGATGGAAGCCGAACCGAAAAAGAAGTAAGCCTTACATAAGATGTTGTCAAAAACGTCATTATTCCAAAGTTCCCAGAGAAATGGAAGATGAATTAGAGAACGAATGTTGTGATACGAATAAATAATAGCAACGAGAATATCTGAAAAGGCCATGTTGATGATCAAATGATGGATGTTCCTTTTCACGGTGAATCTGGCGGCGAGGAAGATGATCGAAATATTGCCAAACACAGCAAAACCACCCACTAACAAGATGGCCATTATCTTTACAGTTCGTACAAGATCTGAATCGGGTACACTGAAGAAGCACGACAAACTGGGTTGCGTTATGTTGTCCGAACCGTTCATGGTTTGGGCTGAACTGATAACGAACCAATCCCTTTCAATTTCAATCTCGTACTGACGAATGACTTCTTACTCAACTCAAATATATTTGGCCTTGAAAATAATTAACTCAAAACCAATTTACCCAGGAAAAAGGTTCCGACTGTGAACGGACAATCTTTAGAATCGTTATTTTAGTAAAGAAAGTTAACATTAATAACTACTGCAATTTTTACTAAGAGTCGACGACTGCTCTTGTTTAAGCTTGTCTTTGAAACTGTAAATTACAATTCAAAAAGGTTGAAAACACTTTGGTCCGCTCCAAAATCCAAAATCTAAATTGATGAAAAAATCTTCAATTAAGGAACCATCACATTCAGGGCGAAACCTTAAAACAATTTGCAAGATACTCTATATTCTCCTTTGAATTTTCTAAAACAACATGGAAAGTATTGACTGGGCGGACACACTAACCAAACCACTTGAATAAAACTGACCAATCAGATAACAGTAAACTAGACAGAGATCAGAGAATTTTCATTCCTGGAAAATAATAAAAACCTTGAAGATTGAAATGATAACAGTGTTAGCTAATCAGATTATCACGTTGTCACGCTCTTATAGATTATATATTGATGCGCTATCTGATTGGCTGGTTAAAAGTATTGAACTAAATGTCGCAATGTGATTGGTTAATGAGGCTAGTCTATCTAGTGTCCCCGATTGTAGTATCCACACAGTAGTGTCACTTTGTAAGTTTGTGAAGTTTTTGTTGTTATCGTTTGACAACGAATTTGTTTTCATCAAGCGGAAAAATGCTTAATTTTGTTTTGTTCGCCAAAAACTCCGGCAGCTATTTTTAGCGTATTCTCTAAAAAAATTTCAAAGTAGACTTCTCTCACAAAATTACTTTCACAGCTTTTATTTACATTTTCAAGGAAAGACGGAATTTTCCGCCACTTAGCTTTAGGGAACCTGTCAAGTAATTTTCAAATTTCAATATCTTTAGAACAAGCTTGGCACACATTTTATTCTTTTTGTTTTTAATCAATGTAATTCTTTTTGTAAAATTAGTATTCTTAGAGAGTTTTCTAATTACTCTTTGTTAAAGTAGTTTGCCTTCTAAAAATATGACATCTAAACTATATTAGCTAACACAAGAATTTTAAGATATTTTCACAACCATCTGTTCGAGATATTACAGGTGGTTGGGTAGGAGGTCTAATATCTTACCAAACGAAGGAGAAAATATAATAATAACATTTCATTATCTCCAAAACGAGCTCAGGATCCCCCATTTTTCTTTGTTTGTTTTGAATAAGCCTGAAATTTGTGTCAAATAAGCTTTCTTAGAAAGATTTCTATTTACTTCTAGCTAAAGTAGTCTTCATCCTAATAATGTCGTCTAAAACAAGGATATTAAATATTTTCATAACCATCTGTTCGAGATATTACAGTGTGTGTCAGAGACCCTAAAGCTTGGAAAAAAAATTTTTTTTAACGTCATCATCCCAAAGTTCCCAGACATGTTGAAGACGGAGTAGAGAACGAATGATGTGATACGAATGAGTATCAGCAAGGAGAATATCTGAAGCGGCCATGTTGATGAACAAACGATGGATGTTCCTTTTCACGGTGAATATGGCGGCGTAAAAGACGATCAAAATATTGCTAAATGTTAAAGCGACATCGAAAGTCCATGTTATATTATACATGCTAACGCAAGAGTATTAAAAGATACTGTCTTATAGATATTACAGACTGAATAAGAGGTATAATTTGTGGTCAAACCAAGTGGAAAAAATACCAGAATTAACTTGAGTATATATCTATTGTCGAGAATGGATGACAGAAAAGCTTGGTGTTTGTGGCAGTGTATTACGGGAAAAGTATGTGGCAATCGCTAACTTTCAAGTTTCAGAGATTTCTAGGGGAATTGAATTAATTGATGTTTCTATCTAGGCCCCTTCCTCTTGTGTCCAGTTCTTAGTTAGTGCCATGTTTAGCGCGATTGAAGCTTTTTTACAAAAATACAAGGAAGGAGTAAGAAAATATCTTATGACTTGATTGATTTTAATAATTTTTATGTATTTTTCATTTAATGGAAATGATATATAGAACAAGAATTATTGTCCATCATAATAGAATACTAAGTTCAGTGCTATTCATTACTAGTGCAATAGTCTTTTAGCTGCTTGTCTGAATTCAGTTAGAAAAACAATATAAATACAAGGACTGAAACAAGAGTTGACTAGAAAAAGAAAATGAAGCATAAAACGCAACGTTTCCCAATCAAAAGTGCATCTGGAATATGGCTGAAATACTATAAACACTCCGGCATTGTTGAACTCGTAAACGAACGCGTACAGAAAACCTGGAAGATAACAACAAATGTAGAGTAGAAGCGAACACAACACCATTTTCACTGCCTTAGCTGTTCGTTCTTCTCTAGTTCTGTTCTGTTCGTCAGTAAAATTGCCTTGCGGGAAGGTTCGACGTGATTTCCAAAGTCTGAATGAAGTGATGATATTAAATATTACAACTAAACACATCGTAAGAAGAACAAGGAGTCGGTCAACAGAGAAGAGAATGATATATATTCTCGAATAGTTTGGATAGCATGCACGGGTATTGCTGTTCTGGTGAATTTTGAAATACCAAGCAATGTAGGCCGAAAGTCCCATAGGAAGCAGCCAAGAACAAGAGACTAGTGCCAGACGTTTTTTCATCGTGTATGGACGAACTCTGTGTACAGTTACCTTGGTTGATCTAAACCGTTCCACACTTATTATCAGTAGACTAGTCAAAGTCACAAACACGGAAGCATTGCCGAAGAAGTAGTAAGCCTTACATAAGATGTTGTCAAAAACGTCATTATCCCAAAACTCCCAGAGATATGGAAGACGAAGTAGAGAGCGAATGTTGTCATACGAATGGATAATAGCAATGAGAATATCTGAAACGGCCATGTTGATGATCAAATGATGGAAGTTCCTTTTCACGGTGAATCTGGCAGCGAGAAAGATGATCAAAATATTGCCAAACACAGCAAATCCACCCACAAATAAGATGGTCATTATCTTTACAGTTCGTACAAGATCTGAATCGGGTACACGGAAGCACGACAAACTGCTTTGCGTTATGTTGTCCGAAACGTTCATGGTTTGAGCTGAACTGATAACGAACCTGTCCCTTGCAAAATTCAATCCCCTACTGATGATAAGACTCCCAAGTTACTGAACTCAAATATATTTGGCCTTCAAAACAATTAATTCGAAACCAAGTTACCCAGGAAAACGTTTCCGACTGTGAACGTTGACATTTTTTCCCGAACCGTTCATAATTTGGGCTGAACTGATAACGAACCAATCCCTTCCAATTTCACTCTCGTACTGACGAAATGACTTTTTACTCAACTCAAATACATTTGGCCTTCAAAATAATTAACTCAAAACCAATTTACCCAGGAAAAAGGTTCCGACTGTGAACGTTGACAATCTTTAAAATCGTTATATTGTAAAGAAATTTAACATTAATAACTCCTGCAGTTTTTACTAAAAGTCGACGACTGCTCTTGTTTAGGCTTGTCTTTGAGCTTAAGAGCGACTGTCTGTAAAAATCAAACATACGGCGGAAAGGCCCAAATTTTCGAATTCGCTCTACTTTTGGATTTTAGTAGTGTATGATGAAGTACGAAACGCTGCCAAAAGTACAATACTTATTTGCTTAATTAAGAGTAGTTTCATAAAAATCGAAAAACTCTGAATTATTCAACACAATAAAAAGCACTGAGCTACAATGATTGATAACACAAGTCTCACATGATTCTACCAAGTTTCGTTACCATATAGCATGCTTCGTTCTCGAGTTATGGTCAAGGGGCCAGGAGATGCGTGTGGGGCCAGGAGATGCGGGCCACCAGATTAAGGTGGCACGTGCTAACCTTACTTGCTTAATTAAGCAAATAAGAGTTGTACTTTTGGCAGAAAGTATTAGAAGGCTATTTGGATCAATAATTTTGATACACGGACCAAGGGAAAGTAAGCAATTTTCAGCCATCTTTTGGCAGAGAAAGTCGTCCTTGGAGCTCAAACAGATTTCCCCCTTTTTCTCGAAGACAAAAAAGTATTTTCCAAAACTAACCAGCGTTTCGTACTTCATCATACACTACTAAAATCCAAAAGAAGAGCGAATTCGAAAATTTGAGCCTTTCCGCATATTTCTGATTTTGTTTGATTTTTACGGACAGTCGCTCTTAAGATCGTTATTATAGTAAAGAAATTTAACATCAAAGTGCTTATAAGCCTTTACACAATATTTTCAGAATTGATTCTTTAAATAGTGAATAATTGATTGGTGAAAATAATCCGTCATTTGAATGTCGGGTTTATATTTCTAATATGTTAATGACTATGACGTAACGCTTGACATTTTTTGAAAACAAGTTTGTAAGAACCTTTAAGTGAGTCACGAGTAAAAGGGCGATGCGGTCGAATTCGCGGTCACAGTCAAGTTTTTGATTTTGCTCATTTTTGGTTCGCTGGAAGGTATTAGCGAGTAAACAAAAAGGGTGTAGTTAGTTTGTTAAAAAACACCGCTAAAAATCGTGAGAAATCCGAGAAAATCTGTTGGCCTAGCGGCGATCTCAAAAGTATGCAAATTTTCAGTCTTCAGTCGATCAAACAGGTCCAAAAACAACAAACGCATATGCTTGAGTCATTTGAAAGCCCCGCACCCCCTTCCTTCATGCCTTACCGGGGCATTCACTATTTAGTTCAGTGAAAGCCAGTGAACACCATGGTCTCTGGGGACAATGTGAGAGGTGAATGCCCTGGTCCCCGAGGACCCGAGGAAACAGTTTAATAGATGTGAATGTCCCTGCTCTTGAATTTACAGTGAATTACAATCGACGATGAAAAAAGAGAATTCATTTTGTAAATTTTATAGGTCATTTTAACACAAGACCAAAATAGTACACAACTTGTTGTGACATCGTACTGCTTTATGCGAGAAACACGGATACTCATTATGAACTCCAACTTGTTGGGGAATGTTTATTTGTAATACTCCGGATTTTTAAATTATTATTATTTTCGTGAGGGTCATATGATAAAATGCTTATCGACTGAGTTAGGTCGGGCCGTACGGGAAAATATTTGGCTCTCGGTCATTTGTACGGCATCCCCTCGCAACTCTCCCCGTACGGCCCTCACACTCAGTCAATAAGTACATAGTATTTGCACTCAAAATTAGTCGTATTACACGGGAAGTTGTATAAAATTACGCATTTTCTTTGTTTCGTTCTTTGTTTTATTCTCTCCCTCTCTCTCTTTCTTTTCTTTCTCTCTCTCTCTCTTTCTTTCTTTCTATGCTTTTTTCTTTCTTTAACTTTAAGGTATTAGGATACGTTTACGACCACTATGCGCGCAAACTTAAATAACGCACTGGCTTGATAGTGTAACACAAACAAAGTATACATTTTCTGAAAATCGTATTTTGAAAATTTCTTCATAAACTGTATTTACGCGGGAAATTGTAAAAAATTACGCATTTTCTTTGTTTCGTTCTTTGTTTTTTTTTCTCTCCCTCTCTCTCTTTCTTTTCTTTCTCTTTCTCTCTCTATCTTTCTTTCTATGCTTTTATTGTAACTTTAAGGTATTAGGATACGTTTACGACCACTATGCGCGCAAACTTAAATAACGCACTGGCTTGATAGTGTAACACAAACAAAGTATACATTTTCTGAAAGCTGAGTAAATATAGTTTATGAAGAAATTTTCAAAATACGATTTTTCTTATTGTTGTTCACATTATTACCCTCGAAGCGAAATTTGACCATGCCTCAGTGAAAACGTTAACGGACACGTACATTTTAAGCTTTGTTTGCGAAAAATGGCTTAACATACTCAGGAGATAATAGAGATGTTCTGTGTAAGCTCACTAACTCACTATTTATGATAATGAGTCAACAAAATATGCAAATGAGTTTAACTAACCACCCGATCAGGCATTGAGTCTACGAACCTGACTGTATCTAACCCATACACACTTTGTTTCACAAATCAAAATTGATATTTTATAAAACAAAAAACAAGTCAAAGTATCTGGCGTACAAAGAAGTATTTCGAGTTTTACTGAGAGATTTAAATATAACCATAATAAGATTTATCGAAACTGTAGCATTAATTTGTTCTTGTAAGTTAACAATGAATTCAGTCAGATAATGTTCTGTGTATACCATATTTAAGTATATTCGAATTAATCAGTTCAGCTGGAAGTGTAAGCGTACTTGTCCAAAAGCATGTTAACCTTGTCCAGTGTTTTCAAGGCTTTCTTGCACATAGCCACGTGCACGTCCTCGGCCTTGCTTTTACCTTTGGAGCGTTTTCGTTTGGTTTTGGGCTTTTTGCTTTTTTCATTCTGTTTGGCGCTCTCCACATCCAAATCACTTTGCTCTGCAGAACTTGACCAAATCACCAAACTTCGTTTCATATCTTTCCTCTGGATTCTTTTTGTTGCGTACCTCATTTTGAAGATATATCAGACATAGGTCCTGCGACTGGATTTTTTAGCTCAGTGGCAGAGGCAGTGGCTGTTTTCATCTCACCACTTACAATGCGACGCATGCGGTTAATCGCTAGCTGGCTATCCTGCACCATATAGAATCCCACAGCAGGGGAAGAAAATGGGAGGGAATCAAGGTTGTCTCGCACATGCTCCAGGATGTCTTCCCAGCTTTGTCCATTTTGTTCTTTAAAGCAACGAAGAACCAATTCTTTTTCTGGAATCGTAATTCTAGTACGCTTACGAGATGGACCTGTATACGACAATTTGCAGTGCATGAGTGAAGAGTGAGTGTTGACACGTTCTGTGTTATACATGAAACAAAGGCTAAAACACTTTCTTTATAACTCGACCCATAAAACGACAATTTTCACGAATACCTTGCTCTGACTTATCCGTATTACTCATGTAGGATCCTTTCTTTTATCTTCACTTCGCTTTTAACTAGCTCGTCTTATGTGGCTTGTGAGAAATGACGAAAGAAACACATTCACAGTAAGCTAATGTCATTGCGCTCGTGCTACAATTAACATTAGCATTGCCCATTTTCACACCTACTCACTAAGGTATTTAACTCCAAGAAGAACTTGCTCATTCACTTGTCTTTTTTATTTTGTAATTCGTGAATTGAATGATGTCGAAGATAAAGAGGAGAAATCATGTAGTCGAAGAAAAAAGAGGAGAAGGTGGGTACTTGAACTTTCTATGCTGCTTAGTACTATTTTGCCTCTTTTGACACCATACACGTCTTCGCTTGTGAATATTCAAAATTGTTTGCAGCGGTTGTACTTCCTTTGATACTTGTCCTAATTTCTGTGCACATTTCTAGCACAACGCCACATAGAGCTATTTCAGACAGTTTGAGACATGATTTATTACCAAAGTCCCTAGGGCCTTAGTGAATGTGAATAGCACTTTAGTTATTCATGTCACTTTGACTTGTTTTTGTTTTCAATAAAATATCAATCTTAATTCTTGGAACAAAGTGTTTATGATTTAAATACAGTCAGTTTCGTAGACGCAAAGTCTGATCGGGTGGTTAGTTAAACTCATTTGCATATTTTGTTGACTCATTATCATAAATAGTGAGTTAGTGAGCTTACACGGAACATCTCTAATAAGCTCAAAAAGGGTGTCCAAGATTTTTGATATCTGTTTAACTATCTTTGGCTATTTTTGATCAAAGTTCAGCGATCGCTTTTGGAGTGTTGTTTGGAGTAAAAATAACTTTGGAAAGAAATTAAATTTCAAAGTTCGGAGAAATCCTAGGTTTTTTGGATCATGAGCTACTTTAGAAAAATCAAATAAAATCCAAGAGACTTTTAGCTTTTTGAAGTTGAGGTTTTAGCGGCAAAAAAGATTCGAGAAAAATGCATTTCTTTGTTTGGAGCCGGAAGCTGCAGGGAGCCACGGTGGTGTTGGCCTTCCATTTTGTCATCACTTGTCAAATTATCTGGTGTTCTGGACAATCGCAATGTAGGATCTTCTTACAATGATAAAGGAGCACGTATGTGCATACATTAAGCGACGATACATTTCCGGTCTTGATAAAGTCACGATTTTTCTTAAGATTTTGGCTTTTCCAATCAAAAATTACAAGAAGTTTCACTAACATATGAAAGATAAAAGTTTAAAATTACTTTTCAAAATATTTTTTTTTTCGAGAAATTCGTCGATTTTCGATACCTTAATGCAGCTCAAAACCAATTGCAATTTACCCACCAATTAACGGATGTTCATGTCATTTTCATTTCATTTTCGGTGATCTATTTGTTAACGAAGTTTTCAGGATAAATTTGACGTTGCTTCATGTGAAATCACCTTGTGATCAGACAAGCTGCTTTACTTTTTAATTTGAAAAAAAGTAATTAATTGAACTTCAAGGAAAAGGCTTGTGTTGGTTTTCGGTTTATTCACGAAAACTCCGCTAACTATTTTTAGCTAATTCTCTAAAAACAATTACTTACTAATAGCTGTTTTTACGTTTTTTCAAGGAGTGCCAATTATTTTGTAGAAAGCCTGGTTTCCGCCACATTATTGCTTTGGAAAACTCTTGTGTCAAGATGGTAGTATTCAAATTTCATTTTCTTTAAAACAAGCTAGGCAAACATTCTTTTCTTTTTGCTTTCAGCATTATTTTTTTTTGTAAATGAAAATTCTTTAAAAAAATTTCTAATTACTCTTTGCTAAAGTAGTCTGCCTTCTAAAAATGTGTCATCTACACTCTATATTAGCTAAAACAAGGATATTAACTATTTTCGTAAACAACTGTTCGAGATATTACAGGTGGTTGAGTAGGAAGTCTAATATCTGACCAAACGAAGGCAAAAATATACTAAGAAATACATAAACGACATGTATAATCTATTGTGGGACGTATAATCATAGGGAGCCCAAGCTCGGCTGTTGTGGCAGTGTATTAATACAGTAAATATATCTCAGTGGTTAATAATGAAGTAATGACCCTCTTTTCAAATAGTTTTGGGAAATCAGTTTATATTTTTCATCCTTTCCCTAATGACGTGTCAGAGACCCTAAAGCTTGGAACAAAATATAAATTTTTTTAACGTTATTTCCCAGAGATGTGGAAGACCAAATTTGATACGAATAAAAGCAAGGAGAATGTCTGTTGTTGTTCCTTTTCACGGTGACTCTATCGGCGAGAAAGATGATCAAAATATTGCCTAATGTTGCGGCGACATGGAATGTCCATGTTATATTATAAATGCTAACGAAAAAGGAATATTAAAAGATGCTGTATGTGGCTATCGCTGTTCGCTTTCAAGTTTCGAAGATTTCTGGGAAAATTCAATGAATTGTTTTTTTTTTTCATCTGCCCCTCTTCCTTTTGTGTCCTGTTCTTAGTTAGAGCCATTCTTAGCGCAATCTTATGCCTTTTTAACAAGAATAGTGAGGAAGGAGTAAGAAATGTCTGATTATTTGATTGATTTTAATATTAAAGAATACCATAAAGAGCTCATTTCACAAATATTTTTTATTTATTTATTTTATTCATCATTAGTGATACGTAGTATACTTTACTTTACATTGTTTGTACATGGGAATGATATATAGAACAAGAATTATTGTCCATCATAATGGACTACTAAGTTAAGTGCTATTCATTGCTATTTTGTTATTCATCATTAGTGATACGTGGTTTATTTTACTTTACATTGTTTGTACATGGGAATGATATATAGAACAAGAATTATTGTCCATCATAATAGCCTACTAAGTTCAGTGCTATTCATTAATAGTGCAATAGTCTTTTAGCTGCTTGTCTGAATTCAGTTAGGAAAACAATATAAATACAAGGACTGAAACAAGAGTTGACTACAAAAAGAAAATAAAGAATAAAGTGTAACGTTTTCCAATCAATAGTGCAACTGGAATATGGCGGAGACAGTGAAAACACTCCTTCAAAGTAGAAAGCTGTAAGAAAGGTATAGAGAAAACAGGGAAGATAACAACAGGTGTAAAGTAGAAGCGAACACAACACCATTTTCACTGCCTTAGCTGTTCGTTTTTCTCTGGTTCTGTTCTGTTCGTCAGTAAAATTGCCTTGCGGGAAGGTTCGACGTGATTTGCAAAGTCTGAATGAAGTCATGATATTAAATATTACAACTAAACACATCGTAAGAAGAACAAAGAGTCGGTCAACAGAGAAGAGAATGATATTTATTCTCGAATAGTTTGGATAGCATGCACGGGTATTGCTGTTCTGGTGAATTTTGAAATACCAAGCAATGTAGGCCGAAAGTCCCATAGGAAGCAGCCAAGAACAAGAGACTAGTGCCAGACGTTTTTTCATCGTGTATGGACGAACTCTGTGTACAGTTACCTTGGTTGATCTAAACCGTTCCACACTTATTATCAGTAGACTAGTCAAAGTCACATAGATGGAAGCATTGCCGAAGAAGTAGTAAGTTTTACATAAGATGTTGCCAAAAACGTCATTATCCCAAACATTCCAGAGATATGGAAGACGAAGTAGAGAGCGAATGTTGTCATACGAATGGATAACAGCAATGAGAATATCTGAAACGGCCATGTTGATGATCAAATGATGGATGTTCCTTTTCACGGTGAATCTGGCGGCGAGGAAGATGATCAAAATATTGCCAAACACAGCAAAGCCACCCACTAACAAGTATGCCATTATCTTTACAGTTCGTACAAGATCTGAATCGGGTACACTGAAGCACGACATACTGCTTTGCGTTATGTTGTCTGAACCGTTCATGGTTTGAGCTGAACTGATAACGAGCCTGTCTCTTCCGCCTTCAATCTCCTACTGACGAAATGACTCCTTACTGAACTCAAATATATTTGGCCTTCAAAATAATTAACTCGAAAACAATTTACCCAGGAAAAAGTTTCCGACTGTGAATGTTGACAATCTTTAAAATCGTTATTATAGTCAAGAAATTTAACATTATAAACTCGTGCAATTTTTACTAAGAGTCTACGCCGGACTACTCTTGTTTAAACTTGTTGTCTTTGGTTTAGGAACTTAGGTTTCTTATTGCTTTTTACAAATTTTCTTTTACGGAATTTTTTTCAAATAAAAGGACACGATACAAAAAAAAATTTCACTGTTCTGTTCCTGAGTTATGAATTTTTAAATAAACTTTATTTTTGATGGCATAAGAAGTGTTTTGATGTTGTCATAGTAACGTCGTACTTCATTTTTTCATGTTCATTGTGATCTTTGGTTTATGGTCTTTGGCTTTCGTGGTTTACTTGCTGTCATACTTTAGCCATATTAATTTTTTTATTCATAATTGTGAGTGTATGTGAAGGCACAAAACAATTTCCAGCCTCCTTAAGAGGCTTTTCTCTCTTACTTATGCTCTCTTTTTTTTGCATAGCCGGCCAACATTGTGTTTTTAATACAGCAAAGAAGTTGTTACAGCAATGTCGTCATTTGTAAAAATACTTCGGTCTAATCAGAGGTTTTACGAACTATTTAAGGCCCCGTCCCATGGGCCTTTTGATTAGGGTGGGGTCACGTAACGCAACGAAAACGTAACTTTTCAAAAACGGATGCCTGTGGACGGACGAAAACAATTTTTAACCGAAATAGAAAAATCCGTTCTTAAAAACAGCCGGATAAGTGTAGACTGAGCCTTATTAGAGTTTGACATCATTTTTTAAAGGTACTTGTGGCTCAAAATTTTGATTATTGAACTGAGGGCCAAAATACAGTAATGTTTGTGCTCGCTTGGAACCGGAAGTACGTCACTTATATTTTCATTTCGAACCTCGATCTCGTTCTTGAACCTGCACTACTCTGTCCAGCAGTAATTCGCCAAAGTCTGAAAAAGGACAAAAGTGGCCAATAATTTTTATTATTTTTCTCCAAGTTTTACTTAAAATTTTGGTTCGATTTTAATATCAACAGCGATTACGATAACTACGATATGAGTCGTTTGAGCACTTTTGAAGGCAAGTATAAATCACTATTTGGAAATCATTGATCTTTCATTCTATGATTGCACAAAATCGTTCACATATTATAACTTACTTGTTTGAGAGTAGAAAAAGTTTAAAATAATTTGGCCTTATTAATTCGGAGTGGAGAAGAAAAAGTATCTATAATTTCTATAATGATCATTTTTTTGTCTTTCCTAAGCTTAGACACTTTCCTTTAAAGTATCGTGATTTCCCTCGTGAAAAAGGCAAAAATTGTCTGCGATTCCTAAAAACAATTTGCTGCTCTGAAGCTTATTTGTTTTCTAAATAAGCTTACTTTAAGCTTGAAATAAATAACATATATTTTCTCTTTTCTGTCACAAAATGCCTCGTAAAGAAGCAACACGATGGTAAGTACAATATTGAACTTTGAGTTCTCTGTAATGTATGTAAGTACGAACGTGTTTCTGGTACTGTGTCAGATTAGAAAGAGCTAAACTTCCAATTCTTTGATTTGATTATTTGAAAAAAATTCGTATTAGCATGTCGTGAAGTTTCTGCTCATAAAATATTTAGTTCTTACTCGCTGAGTAAGACAATATAATTGAATGACCTCTAATGATCGATGCAAGCTTTATATCTTGTATATTATCCTCTTTCTTATAAAATGCTTATAAAAAGAAAACTCGAATCCCTTGATAACAAGATCTGCTACCTCGGGATATTTAAGCTATGAATTCTATCAATTTATGAATTCTTTTTTTTAAATACAGCCTTGAAGCAGCAGCAGTTGAGTGCAAGAAAACAGAAAACGTTGATCTAGAGTTGTTGATTGGTGAATACCAAAAGAGTGCAGAGTACGTTGATAGTTTGAAAGCATTGGAACAAAGCCAAGTAATAAAGGTAGTGAAAATATATCTTCATTATAGGAAGAGTGTCCTTATCTCATATACCAAACAAACAAACAAATAAGCAAAAAAAAAGCCTCACACAACAAATAAAGCAAACAAACCACCAACAAAAAAGCAAACAAGTAAATAAACAAACAAATAATTAAATGAGAGAACGAAAAAGCTAAGAAAAACAAACACAAAACAAACAAACAAAAAAACAACAACAAATAAACACACAAACCAGAAATAAACAGATGAATTAAAAAAAAAAGTATCATATGTAGTTTATCATGGATTCAATGATAATTTAACAAACAGAATGCACTAGAGCAGCTGTCTCTTAGTCAAGCCCATAACCTTAACATTCTACTGGCAAAACAGTCACAGTTAAATCAAGCTGGTTTGCTTCCAACATCACAAGAAAAAGGTAAGAGTTTAGCAACCATAAAGAACATAGAAAGTTATACTGTGAGTATATATAATCAAGGGTGGTGTGTGGGTAGTGCACTCACCTCAGGGGTCGGGGTGGTGTGTGGGGCTATGTGAAATTTTGAGGGAGGTCAGCAATTCTCTAATCCTGGTACAGTGGTGGACATTGCTTTAAAACAAAGAATCACAGTTTTCTTCCTTCCAACCCTTAAATCATGAATAGTTTATCTAAAGACCAACTTGAATAGACCAAGTGTCAATTAGACACTTACAAAAGAAACACTAAAAAAGACAGCAAGCTGGCCCAAAAATGGCTGCAAATGTGATATTTGTAAGATATAATCTTTCCTTGTTTTTTTTTTCCATAGAAGTTTGCATAGTTAGTTTTTATAATACCCTGAAGATATAATAAAACCTAACATTATCATTTATATACCAACAATAGGATCATCAGGCAATGATGAAAAAGCAGCACCTAATACCAGCAGGTAAATTTAATCATAACCTTCAATTTTCAAAAAATATATTTCTGAAAAAGAAAATATGCATGAATCTCTCTCCTCTGCTGAAGCAGGACCCTAAGGCTAGAAAGAGGTTAGTGCACCCAACATCATTTGATGGCAGCCACGACAGAAGGCACGGCAACCGTAAGTGTCTTTTTTTTCTATTAGGAAACTAAAATTGTTTTTGTATAAATCAGATTCAGTTTTTTTTGCCTCCTGTCATGGCTGATGTAATGGTGCAAAGCCTCCATAGTTATATGAATCTGTGCATTGTGGAATGGCCATGGAGAACGAGATATGGGTATTTTTCTAGTGCCACATAATCATTTCTTTATCAGAATCCTGTCCAATTCAGTACACAATATACCCTCCTCAGACCCTTCCCATGGAAATTCCAATCCCACTCCACTAGGGATGTATGAATATTGACTGTTACACTATGCAATATTAACTCTTCTCAGACCCTCCCCACCCCTTGGAAATTCTCATTCACTCTAAGGGGAGGTACTGATATTTTGTTTTTAAACAAAAATAATTGAACACCAGTAGAAATGGCCTTATAATGATGTTACTTAGTCGTAGGATTGCTATAGAAGATACTATTGTAGCAAGAGATGGTATCAGTTTTTCTGAAGTGGCTGGACTTGCAGTAGCTAAAGAGACTTTACGAGAAGCAATCATTCTGCCTCTGCAATACCCACACCTATTTACAGGTAGACAAAAAATATTTCTTATAAATTGCAACTTGATTGCAAAATAACTTTTGTTATATCTATGGTGACTCTTTCCATAGATTGTAAAGCTGGTATTATTATTTTTTTGGTATTGTGATGTCAGCTATAGGTGCTGTATAAATTATATTATGCCAGATATCAAATGCTGAAAACCTAAACATTGTCCAAAGTAGGGACCTGATTTTATTGATTTAGTTGGTGGTCATGAGTATACTATTTGGGGATAAATACTTTTGTACCATTAGTCATCATTCACTTCAAAGTAGCTCTAAATAATAACATGTAAAGGGACAAATGAACTGAGCAAATGAGGCTATATAAAAAATGGCACTAGGATCCACAGAGTAGCTTTTCTCCTTCCACTGAACTTCAAAGGGAATTTAGAAGTAACAATTTTTGGAAAAAAATTCTGGGAAAAAAAGCAAAACAATAAAGTTTTGGAATTAAGTGAGAAAAAAAAAAAGATGGAAAGAGAGAGAGAGAGAGAGAGAGAGAGAGAGAGAGAGATAGAAACCCATTGAAGCAATTAAGAAGAGAACCAACAAGGAACTCGTACGAATTGAACTCAGGTCACCTGTGTGGGAGGCAAGCACCCTCACCCTTCTCAAACCTGTCAACCTGATCTGTTGCAGGTGGGAGGAAACCATGGAGAAGAATTCTGCTTTATGGCCCACCTGGTACAGGTATGTTAAAAAACATGTAATTCATAGAGTAGCATTCATAGCAGTATTAAAGATTTTAAAGGTTAAAAAAAGAAGAAAAAATAATAGGTTTGAATAGAATAAAAATGAGGGAGGGGGGGGGGGGGAATTAAGTTAAAATATATCAATGGCAAAATGAAAAAGTAAATAGAAAAGAAATAATGGCATTCAACAGAACGAAACTGGGAAAAGAAAATCATTACATAACAATTCAACTAACCATGAAGGAAAAAGAAAAGAATGGGTAGGAAATAAAATTAGATAAAATTAATTAAAATTAATTAAGCTAAAAATGAAACTTTAACCAAACAACAGAAAAAATAGAGGATGGAAAAGAATAAAAATGTGAAAAAGTAAAATTATTACATTAAAAATAAAAAGGTTTCAATTAATGCCTCACCTGACCGATACTAAAAAGTGGAATCAAAAGGAATGGGAAATAGAAAGATAATACTGGAATGGAAAAGGATAGAAGGAAAATAATTAGGAAATTAAAACTAAATTTCGGCTCTTCATGTACATGACTAGAAATTCGACTTTTATTTTTGACAGGGAAGACAAGACTGGCTCAAGGTTAGATGCTATCTTAATGGCACTCTACGCTTCTTCCAATCATGAACATGCAAATATACTTCTCTTAATAATGTGAAAATATTTACCTCTTTACCTTGAGTGTAATGTTTTCCCATTTCAGACCACGTGTCATTATCTAGAGTATCATTTCTTTGTTTATTGGTTGCGTATGAGAAGACACATGAATATGGATAAAAGTCTTAAGCAAATAATTTTAATCTCAAGGAAATGACACATGATCTGAAATGAAAAAATATGCCCAAAGACGACTATTTTGATACATGTAATTCATTATTCCAGGTTCCTATACAGTCAGATTCTTAGGGATTTTGGCTCAAACTCCTAAAAAAATGCACAGGTTTAATCTTTTATTCTCATAACAGCTGTTGCATCAGAAGTGAACTCAACGTTTTACAGTGTGTCAAGTTCTGACCTCATTTCAAGCTGGTTTGGTGAAAGTGAAAAGTAGGGCTTGACTACTGTCATGTTTAGTATTTGTTTAATTTTGGACACATGGTAGTGAGCTGCAGTCTCTCACGATAATAGACCTCTTTATTTTGGGCATAATGATTGATTTCCCTTTTCAGACAACATGTCATTCTCTAGAGTATTATTTCTTTGTTTAACATTGTACATGAATATGGATACAACTCAAACAAATAGAGAGAATAAGATTCTTTGTTTGAGTTGTATCCATAGTCACATGTCTTCTCATGAGCAAAAGAAAAACAAAGAAATGATACTCTAGGGAATGACACATGGTCTGAAATAGGAAAACAGTTGATTAGTTCTATTCAAATAATCTTGTTGGCAAGAGAATGAAATTTGGTCTGACATGGGAAAGCATTAAGCCCAAGGTAAAAAGGTCTATTCTAGAACTTTGTGGATATGTTTCACATTCAGACCTGTCATTTATAATTGACCAATGGGGTTAGCTTAGTTAGTTTATCATCAGACTAACTACAAGTGTCTTTCTTTTTAGGTTAATCAAAGAGCTCTTTCACGATGCTAGAGAGAGACAAGGAAGATCAGTAAGAAAATTATATTTCTAATGATATATTAAGATCCTTTTTAATAATTTAAAAAACTTCTACCCTACTATCCCTCTACTGATATCACTCATATCCACAGCTGAGGTTGTTTCATGGTAGCAATGAAATAGGAAGCTTTAATTCGTAACTTTCTAGACATTGGTTTTGTAGAGTGATGTGCAAGAGTATGACCACAATTTATGTCTTCAGATACTTCTATGCACAGGCTTGCTTGCTTCTAAATAAGCTTTAAACAGATTTAGTGAAACCAGCCAGCTTCTTATCAAAGTTTGTCAGTTTAATGTTCAAAAGCCTGTTAATGATATATAAACATTTATGCAGTGTTATGTAACTGAAAAGATTTTTGAAGGTTATTTTCATAGATGAGATTGACAGTGTCTGCAGGAAAAGATCTGCCAGAGAAGAGGAACACACCAGGAGAATCAAGACAGAACTTCTAAAGCAGGTATACACCTTATCATGACCATGCAAGAAAACATTTTACATCATTCATCCTAGCAGATCTATAATGCTCTGTGGGACTACAATGATGAAAAATTGTAGATCAAACAGATTAAGAAGTACTGTATTGAAGATGACGATGGAGATATTGATGAAGACAGTTGGAATGATAGTGGTAGAAATGATGATGCTGACTGGCTAAAATGGTTAGATACCAGCAGGCCTGTGGAATGACATGGATCCAAGTTGCAGCCAGACCAATGCTCACAGCCTTAAAATATCTCAGTAGAAGTAGCTGTCTTTGCTTTAAAAATATCTGCAAATGGTTAGACCTTTACTGCATCTTGGATGACGATGTCAAATGATAAAAAAAAATGTTCATACGTTTCTGGCTGAAATATGAAAAATTACATTTCTACATGTATCTTAAGGTCATGCTTCATATCTAATCTAAAAGCAAACTATAGTGTTCGCAGCTATGAATATATTACATTTTGCAGCGTACTACATCTAATTGGTCTCAGACTTAAGAATCTCTGACCAACAACATCTTTTGAGAGAGAGAGAGAGAGAGAGAGAGAGAAAAAAAAACCCAAAAAAAAAAAAAAAAAAAAAAAAAAAAAAAATACAAATTACAAAAAAAATGTTTTGAAATATGTGTATGCACTCATTCAGAATGTTATTTTTAGTCAAAAACTATTACCTATGATTAATGATAAACATGGTTCCTATTTCAGATGGAGGGTGTCGAAAGTCCTGAAAATGAACATTATTTCTTACTCTGCGCTACTAACTGTCCTTGGGAACTGGATGGTGCTTTCCTCAGGAGATTTCAAAAGAGAATATATATTCCTCTTCCAGACAAGTGAGTAGAATTTACGGAACCAAGTTTTAGACAGACAGACAGACAGACAGATGATTATTAATGATTATCATAAGAACAAGATGCAAATGCACCAATCAGGTGCTGATTTTCATCTACTACGAGGGCCTTAAGTTTAATCCATTAGACAAGTGCAACTCCTACTTTTTACAAAAAATCAATTACTTTCTCATACTATGATATTTAAATGATATGTAAATGATATTTTAGTAAATAGTAAATATAGCATAAGAACAGAACCTTCAATAAATATTCTAGGGAAGCAAGAACTACCTTAATGAAAATGCACCTGGGATCTACTCCTGCAAAACTGACAGAGTCAGACTGGTCCCAACTTAGTGATAAAACAGAGGGGTATTCAGGGAGTGACTTGGCTAACTGTACATCAGATGCACTGTTTGAACCAGTCAGAGAGCTTCAACATGCAACATACTGGCGACAGAACCAGGGTAAGACAATAACTAGATGTATAAACGTGACTTGAAAGAATAGCACTTTTGTAGAGCATTGGTGGGTGGTCAGTAGGGTGTTGGTGGGTGGTCAGTAGGGTATTGGTAGGTGGTCAGTAGGGTGTTGGTGGCTGGTCAGTAGGGTGTTTGAGGGTGGTCAGTAGGGTGTTAATGGCTGGTCAGTAGGGTGTAAATGGCTGGTCAGTAGGGTGTTGGTGGCTGGTCATTAGGGTGTTGGCAGGCGGTCAGTAGGGTGTTGGTTGCTGGTCAGTAGGGTGTTGGTGGCTGGTCAGTAGGGTGTTTGCAGGTGGTCAGTAGGGTGAGGGTGGTCAGTAGGGTGTTTCAGGGTGGTCAGTAGGGTGTGGGCGATAATGGAGCCATTTTAGGATTAAATAAAAATATTTAGCTAACATTATAAATTTGTCAATACTCTGAGAATAGGTCAGATATTCCACCTTGAAACTAACACATGCATATGAATGTATTAAATGTTTGTTTGACTTTTTGTAGAAGGTTTGTATGAGCCCTGTAATGAAGGAGATACTGGTGCATCTAAAACAGCCTTATGTGATATTCCACCATCAAAGGTAATCGAGTATATATTATTAAGCATATGTTTTCCAAAATATCTCATAATAGTAGTTCCTAAAACCCAATTTCATCAAATATATCAGAATATAATTTGTCAAAAATTTTATTTACTTAAATCCAACTAAAATCAATTATTCACTCTTTGTTTTGGTAAGATTCGCCCTCGTCATGTTATACCTGAAGACTTCCTGAAATCGCTGACACACAATCAGAGCACTGTGACAGAAGAAGACATGCAACGATACCAGGCATTTACACAATCATTTGGACAGAAAGGATGAATGAAATGTAGAAAAACTGAACAGGTTGACTGAGTGAAAAAATAGGAACTCTTCAGACAATACTTCAAAATAAAATCAAACTCTGATAGTGTCCATAAGAATAGAGAGCTTTATAAATAAAATTTAATTCAAAACTTTATGTCCTGGGAGTCTTTTGGTTCAATTGACTAGCGCATTTTATAGTGACTTGTCACATGACCTTTGACCCTTCTTCATACTGTAGTTATATCATCTCTTTTTGTACAACATGTTAATTCTCGTCTTTATATTCTCAAGAATCAACAAAAATAGCAATACTTCATATGACATAAGTCTGTGTTATTCATTTGTTGACTAGAGATCAATTGGCTGGTGACACAAAGCAACTTTTGATGAGCTTTTGTGAAAATTATTGGCACATTAACATCGCATTGATTTTTTAACTTATTGCAAAATAAGTCAACATAAAGTACTGTAACACTGCTGCTTAGTCCTGCTCATTCCCTTGGGAACATAGGGCTTTCATGAAGTAATACCATACACTAGTATTATTGGCCATTACCTGCAAACTTTCTGATTATAATAATAATCAGTTGCCATGGACTTCTTTCCAAGGATAAAAGAAAGCATCAGTAGGTTTTCTATCTTTTCTTCTCCACATCTTTTTCTTTTCTTTAGTCTTAACATTTTCACACCATGTGCTGATTGAGTACTTCTCTTTCCATTTTATGATAAACTGAAGTAAACACGCATTGAAAAATAACAGTCACAAAGCTTGCATTTGGTTGCATTATGAGAGCACACAACATGCATGTTCACTTTCTATTTCAATGTAAAATAACAGCACATGTGCACCCATTTTCTATTTCATCATTATTCCTATCCAAGATAATGGCTATCCTACAGTAATAGCCCACTTCTGAAATATGCTTTGCTTGTCATGCACAAAGGTTTGAATGCAATACTTTGTGCATAGTGCCGAGTGATTTGCATTTTACGAAAAAAGTAAAAAGCTTGCTTGTTGTCCGTATGCAGTTACAGCTCACTCCTTGTTTCTGCGACCTAACCAAATTACAATGGAAAAGTCATTCCGATTTCAATGGGAGCCAAACCATCAGATGTCTGAAGTTGGTTAGGTGGCAGGAAAATGAAACGGGTTGTAATGTAAAGCAAGGGATGTAATGTAAAGGGATCAGAAGAACAATCTAAAAGAGTTGAGAAGCATCCCACTACAAATTGTGCTTATCCTAACTCTTCTCTCACTTTCTGCCAATCCTCAATTGCTTTATATCTGCACACAGCAATCAGAAATGTTTCCTGGATCTTTTCAATCTTCAATATTATATCAAGGCTGCATTGAATTGTTTTAAACTTTTATCAATTCAAATGGTTTCTGAATTCAGAAAGAATATATAATTTATATATATATATATAATAATAATTTATTACATATAATTTCTATATAATTATTATATAGACTCGGGTTGGATACAAGAACCTTAACAAATTCTATTCTCATTTTTCAGACCTTTTTCAAATTAGTTAAATCCCACTCTGTTCTTCATTACAGATCCAATTCCTACAGCTATTTAGTATATTTAACAATTATTTTCCAAAGGCGAGGTGAATATCGGGGAATATTTACTGAGACCCGAGTCTTCGAGCGGCGAGGTAAATATTCTCCGCTATTTACTGAAGCTGAGGCAAATAATTGTTTTAATATAAATACACAGGTGATTCTTTCAAAAAAGAAAGAAAAAGAGAATTTTTTTTCCAGTAACAGCACTAAAGCGGCTGGCCGCCATTTTGGCTTATCGCTGGAGGTGATTATCGTGTAATAGTAGGAGTTGCTCGACCAATCAGCTTTCAAGATTTTCAATAATCACCTGTGTATTTATACTAAATACATATATTATTTACCTGAGGGTCCCATAGTTCACTTGCAACACCCAAGTCCTTACAGCATCTCATTAAAGCATTAGACTTGGCAGCTTCCATAGCCTTGCCATAGACCATGTTCCCTGACGAATAAAATGTATGCTCTCCTGCAGCCTGTGATACGTATCGACCAGAGCAGAATAGTGCATATTCACGGACAATTAACTGACTGTTATCTTTGTCACTCTAGAAGAGAAAATATTATTTCATTTAGACAACTACTTCATTTCATATGGAGTGTGACGTGAGTAAAATACATTCAAATGACTCAAAAATATAAAGGTATAATAGCTCTAAGGTCCAGTGTTTGAATCCCAATCACCCCATGTGAGTTGAGTTGGTTGGTTCTCTTTTTGACTGATCCAAGGGTTTTTCTAGCCCTTCTGTTTTTCCTTCCTCCTCTCAAACCAACCTTAACTAATTCAAACTGGCTAGAGCTGTGTTCCGGGGTCGTATGTACTGTATAGATAAGCTGCGCCACTAGTGTACTTGCACTGGTGATTAGTAATAACAAGTTTTTTTCATAAATACAATACAATAGACCTCTCAAGCCAGATACCCTAAGGTACCGTACTGAAAATTCTCTACCACCTAGTACCCTATTCACTAAACAAACACTAAGGGCTCACTTTTGCAAAAAGAGAGAGGAAGAATGAGGGGTGGAATGAGAGAGATGGAGATAGAGGAAAGGAGAGAGTGAGAGAATGGTACCTGAAACTGTAGAGAGTCACCCCTGGGTACTAGTGCCCAACCTCCTGGTCCAAAAGCATGGTTCAATATTCTTCTGTATTTGATTTCTGGCAAATAAATGAGTCCTGAAAGAAGATAAATGAATGAACAAATGACTGAACAAATGAATGATCAAATGACTGAACAAATGAATGATCAAATGAATGAACAAATGACTGAACAAATGAATGAACAAATGAATGATCAAATGACTGAACAAATGAATGAACAAATAAATGAACAAATAAATGAACAAGTGAATGAACAAATGAATGATCAAATAAATGAACAAGTGAATGAATACATGTATATGAGGTCCTTTTTGAAAATTATTTTCACAAGGAAGTTTTTTCAATAAAGATTATTACTATGTCTTAATAAACAAATGGAAAAATGAAAAAATAGATTATTCATTGAACTAAAGAATGATAAAATGAACAACAAAGTAAACTGATTAAGTAATACTGTAAATTTATGAGTGAGTGAGCACAGACATAAACTGGTGCTCACGTCACTTACATTGGTTTCTGCATGCTGTATTATGGAAGGGAAAATAGAAAAAGCTGTTTTATTCATTTAATAATGGGAATTGGATTGAGTGATTATTTATGTGAGGATGATGTCAACTCACCATCAGGTTTGATTTCAATGTCCTCTTCATTCACAGGAGCCATAAGCTTCTTACTGAACTCTTCCCCAAAAGCCACTAATCCTGCTCCATTGAACCCTTCTGGGAACCTAATAGTAATACGAACATCAAATAATACTCAAAAATTAGAACATTTCCAAAATTAAGAAATAAAAGTAGTGACACATGCATGACGCATAAAGATTGGATTGTTTGTACCCTTTGATCTGCAACTCTTGCACACAACATTGCAGAAACATAATAGAGAGTCTGGAATATGTTGAGCTGGCAATGATATGGCATTCTTAGCCAAAACATATGCAATTTTGTGTGGGTAGCTTTAGATTTCACAATACTCCTTTTTTACATAATTTCCATTCAGTGACCACGAATTATAGTTCCAAGTTGAGGTTGAAGTTGTTGCACAACACTAGTTGTTGATAAACACTATAGTTTTGCTATGCTCAGCAACTCCAACCTTGACTTGAAACTTTTATTCAAAGTCACTGATCGGAACTGTTAATAGGAGTTCAAAAATTTATTGCTACAGCAAATTAGTTACTACATTTGATATGTATATTCCTCAACAACTACGTCAACAGTAAACATTGCATGTGGCAGTTGCACCATTTATCTAAAGAGTGGGCACACAACAGTTACAATTAAATGAAATTTGTACCGATAATACCCTGTGACCTTACTTCTAAACTCGTGAATTTCGACTTCTTATCGTTCTCTTCCAGCAACTCGTGCATTTAAATAAAAAAATAATGAAAAAATGGAGTGCGATTGTTTAAGAATCAATAAATGCACAATTAACTAAACTTGAACTAAGCTTGAAACTCCTTTATCAAAGTTAAGAAAACTCGGCAGTTACTTTTTATGTATTTTCAGACCTAAAAATGATTGTATCAGAAAGAATATCGCCTGTATATGTACTCATTGATAACTTTTGTATGTCAGACAAACCTGTCGGGGGAAGACGTCGTTGCTGTTCCATTGTTTTCCTGAGTTGAGATATTGTCTGCTGAGCTTTGTCCAGTAGTCACTTGTCTAGAATATAAAGCTACAGTTTTTCTTAAATTTAAGGAGGATGGGGAGAAAACAGGTCGCAATTGTAAAAGTAAAGGCATGACTATCCGTCCACGTGAAGCCGCCATCTTGGACGGGAAGTTAAGGGAGGTCTGGGATTAAATTACACAGGATGCCCATTTTTTCTTGTCAATTTTATAAGTTTAATTTTTCTCACGTCATGTGAGTCGGGGTTGTCGTACGTATTCCATATATGGTATTGGCTTAAGCACAGTTAGACAAGCACATAGCGGCCCCTAACAAGCCATATGAAGCACCTAACAAGCGTATAGCGGCCCTTAAAATCGTACCCAGTCCTACTTGTACGTAGGAGTCAAAATGGCTGCCAACTCTCAATCGCATGTAAGTGACTACCACATTTCGATAGTAAAAGATCGTGAACTGGACAATTTTATATTCAAAAAGTGCTTGAACGAAAAATGTCCTCATGAGAGCTGCAGAGGAAATGGATTCCATTGCCCACTATGTCCTGAAGACTCTTTATGTAAAGAAAAACCGTCGAAAATCAAGCAGCACTTTTCGACAGTCCATGTTGATAAGCGAGTTACTGATCATGGAGGTTAGAGTTAAGCTTATAGTATGCTAATTTATGCAACTTTAGGTTTATAGTTCCAATAATATAAGTGTCTGTGACATCTACGCAGGATTTTGAGAGTATTTATTTTACTTGTAATGCTAAACACTGGCCATTATAATACACCAAATTTGCAGTAAACATATTTTTAATGAAGTCTGCATGCGGATACGTCACAGTCATCTATAGTGATTGGAAGTATAAACCTTCAATCAAATGAAGAAATATTTCACCATTCATATTCAATTCGTGTAGAATCAATACTCGTAGAGATATTAAGGATTATTAGGATAGTTAAATCAATTTAATTTATTATTTAAAAAATAATAAAATGAAACAAATTGAATTTAACTGTACACTTTGCTTTAGGAATAAACATTTTAAGATGCAAACTGAATTGTCAGTTTTCCTCCCAAAGAGTCTCAAAAGCTTTTTCAAAATGTCAGCCACATTACCATTGTTATGTGTGCAAAAATGGATTTCCCAGGGAAAAGGAAATTGCAAGACATATTAAGACAGCACATCATCTGGAAAAAACAAGACTAGTGAGTATTTTTTGATACATATGAATAAACATAAACAAAATGTTTCCTCTAATTTCCTTCCTTCTTTCCATCTTTCCTTCCATCCATCCTTCCTCCTTTTCTTTCTTCCCTCTTCCTTCTTTCATTTACTATTTCCTTCTCTCCTTCTGTCCTTCCTTCCTTTTTTTTGTATTAATCTTTGTTTTGCTTTATCTATTAGCCTGACAATTTAGGAAACAGAAAGAAAACCACGGTCAAAGAATCCACTCAGCCTACACCTCAATCTGAAGATGTTGCATCTACTTCCCAATATATCAGTGAAAGCAAAACAGAGGAAATTCAAAATGTGATTGACTGATTTTTCATTCAATAGTTTCTTAAGTCCTCAGTTCAGCAAAAATATATGTGTGCATAACTACGTCTTTGTTAATTTATCTGTCATATGGCCAGTCATTTTTATATCTGTTCATTTATTTGTTTCTTTTTTGTTTCTTTCTATTTATTTATTTATTTATTTACTTGTGAGTTTATTTATTTATCTATTTATTTATTTATCTATTTATTTATTTATTTATTTATTTATCTATCTATTAAAGGACATTACCCATGAATCTACAGAGTTGCCATTAAATCCTGTTGCTCATGATGAGGATGCAAACAGGTTGGAAGAAATGCAAGATATGTACATCAAGGTAAGCATTAAAAACTGAAAGAGCTCAATACAGTAAACACCATCTTTCTGCAAATTTCTGAATTTGTTTTCTCAGGATGATAAAAAGGAATATATGCAGATAAATTTCCATTCAGTTTTTAAAAGCAATGAAGAACTGGAGCTAAAAGTGAGGAAGTCTACTCAAAGTAAGATCGCATGCCCAAGCTGCAAGAAACTTTTTCACCCAAACTCACTAAGCCAGCATGTACGGTCACAGCACTTATCTTCTCCAAGTAATGTCATATCTGCCCAGAGGCACCTTAGAAGCGTTTGTGTTGATGCAAATAATGGGATTTACCTAGTCAGGAAATCATTCAGTGGAGGAGACTATGTCATTCATGTTCAATTTAAAACATCTGTTCCCCAGTGTTTCAGCTGCAGTTCCAGCTACTGCAAGGAATTGTGTGAGACAGCTGCACGAAGTGGAGACACAAGTTTCTTGTGTAGTCACTTGAAATCAGTGAATTTCAGTGAAACCCCTCCAACTACACCAGATTTAGAGGAAGCAGTTTTGGGAGAGATGGTGTACAAAATGAAGTGGCTGAAACCTGGGAGAATAAATGAGTGCAAAGCACTGCAGCATGAGGCACAAGAGGCAGGAGTCCCTTTAATTGTATGTTTTCCCTTGCTAACTACTGGATCAACACGATATCGACATTTTTCAGTGTTTCTTGGTGACAAACAAGCTAAGCCATGGTCACATCTAAATCGTGTTGTTGTCACATGTGACACAGAAACATTGTTTTTTAATAGTAAGTGTTGTGGTGCAGGCTTTTGTGTTCACAGGAATGTTTCCAAGTGGTTTATAAAGCAGTTAGAACCTTTTTTGCTGGATAGGCCATCTGAAGATCCTGCCTTGACTGTGGAGGTTGCCAGTGCTACTCCAAAGCGTCTAAAACTTTGTTGTACCCACCAGTTGATCAAGATATAGCAAAGCAAATGGTCAAATACATCTACCAAGTAAAGGGAATTCCACCTGAACTTCCACTACAATTGACAGTGCATTATGACAATTTCAAGAAAAGGTAAAAAAAAAGGTGCCCCTCACACTACATTACTTATTTTCAGTTGTATTTTGAATCTATGCACAATCATTGCACTAGTTGTCATCAGCTTTTACACTAATTTAGGGTCGCCACCCATGTGATCAAGCCATGACTAACATCCAAATCATATTGATTATTTGATATCACTTCAAGCTAAAATGCTGTTAAATTGTTATTTATCTCTATTTGCCTACATTTAGTTATTCTCCTCTTGAAGATATTTGCTGTCAGTGCAAATGCTTGCTATCAGAGCCTATAAGGTGCACTGACAAAGGAAAACTTTTGACAATGTCAGGACTAATTGAAGGTAATGACTATGATCACCAGTGAACTGATTCAAGAAAGTTTAGAGCATTGGTGTAATCATAAAAAGCAATAATTACAAAGTTATTAACAGTTACTTTACTATAAGTTGAAGCTGACAGATGTGTTTTGATTTCGCTTAAAAAAAGGCATCACAATGTACATCAAGACCTGCCCTCAGTGTAATGTCCCCTATCGATATCAAGAATACACCGAGGGGGTCCACAATTACAATGATGTGTGGCTAGTAAGCTTAGGGGTTTTAGACTACATTAGGCAACACCTCAAGGTAAGAAAAAATGGAAACTGCTTACAACAGTTCTTTCATTTTAAAAGTAGTAACAATAATTTATTAATGCACATTGTTTAGAATTCCATGGATTGCTGTCTTTTGATTTAGTGATGCCAAACATTTATCACAATTTTTGCTCTTAGTTTCTTAGAAAAAATGTTCCTTGACTTACTTAATTTTTTTTATTTTTATTTTTATCTCATGAAAATTATGGCCTGTGAAAGATTATTTTGAAAACAAAAAAAAATGTAAACAACACTATTTTATTTTGAAAGGTGCATGATGCAATCAGTAGAAGTATCCAAGCCCTTGAAGCATGGCTACAACTTCAATTTAAAAGCCTGCCCTATAGTATCATTCGAAATGCATATCTGCATTTTGAAGCTTTATCTAAGCATCCCTATGATTTCACATGTGTTTTATGTGGTTTTTATCCACCAATGCTTGTACTGGATGTTGACAGAAAGGGAATGTTTGATCTTGCAGGTAATTATATACTGCACATTTTGTATTTGTGTATGCATGTACTAATTCAAGAACTTTACACTTAAATTGTTATTATTATTATTATTATTATTATTATTATTATTGGTGGTGTTGTTGTTGCTATCATTATTACATTTTAAAGTATCAGATCTTGAAACACCCTCACAAGAAGAACTAGACAACTGGGATAATGTAGATGCCTCCAAGTTTTGGACAGACATTGATCTTGGCATTTTGTACAGAGGACTAACCAATAAAGGTATGCAAGTAGTTTCATAATTCACAGGCATACACATTGTGTTACCTGTTGTCTAGATGTAAATTTGCTCATAAAAGGATTCTGATCAGGCACATTTGATCCAAATTACAAGTTCTAATATTTCTTTCTTCAAAACCAATTTTCTTGACATGTAATATAATAGTAAACAATATTATTGAATTCGGCTTTCACATGATATCATAAATTGCCAAGACCAAGGCTAATGGTCACAATCCCCATTGTCACATTAGTGAACTCAACATGATAAATGTATTACCTGTAGGTTTTACCTACAGATAATACATTATCATATTGAGTTCACACTACAGTATATCAGGGATTGGCTGAAGGCTCTAGACCAATCAGAAGCAAGACACTGAGTTAAAATTATAATGATATAAAATCTCTTCAGAGTCTGCCAAAACTCCGTTTGATGTAAAGCCCAGCTACCGTTATTGGGCCCCATACATCGGACCTGCTACTCGTGCAGGTGTTGTTTACAATACTGAGCACAGGAAGTGTAGAGTAACATTTTCTGCTGAGAAAGATGGCATCAGTGCTGAGAACCTCACAGTTGATCATCTCATGGAAGTTTTTAGCGAAGGAAAGGCAAGTATTTTCTAAATGATTTGTAAATCAGATAAAAGCTTCCTGATTTGCCTGTTAATAAACTACTAATTTAAATATTTAGTTTTAATTTCATTATAAAATTGACTATTTTATAATCAAACTTCATGCACAAAACGGGAAAATCAACTGCGTTTTTCTCATCATTAATAAATGTAGGATAAAGAGTTATACTTAATCACAATTATAGTTTTCATTTCGTTTCAGACTGCGGTCATCAAGGAACTGGCTCGCGAACTGGGAGTGTCTGACAAAGGATCTCGGCATGATACTCTAAGATTACTAAAAGACACAATGGGAGCTCCTGAGGTTTTCATAAAAGTTTTCAGCAAGGTTCATGGTGGCTCAGGTTTGATGTGCTTCTACAGTCTTTGTCAGATGAGTTTCATAAAATCACATAGATTTTTTTATTGTCCATATAACGAGAAAGATTTAGGATCCAGTCATTTCAAAGTTACATCCGAAACACAGTTATTATTATTTTTAGATTCTTACTTGACCAAAGTGTTCAGAATACCATTATGTGTATCTTTTTATGTGCCATTTTTAATTTTTCTATTCTTAGGAGGGTGGTGTGGAATGACATGTAGACATGGGGTGTGCTATGGACTAAAATGGCTTCTGCGTCAAGAGGGTGCAAGAGACCATGTCGATTTACTGAAAAGCCTCAAGATCCAGCCGACTGTTACAGTGGTTGATTTCGCCAACATGGTGGCAGCTCATGGAAATTTAAGGTTCCCAGGAATGTTTTCACCACACGAAGGAAGGATTGCTGAGCCATCAGTGGATAATATATTAGCTGCAAAAAATGGAACACTTGTGGTCCAGTGGCCATGGTTTCCAAATGGTTCAGCTACTTCAAGAACTGCTGCCGATCAATCATGTGAACTGCATCCAATAACCAAAGTGGCAGACCATTATGCCCTGTTTGACTCTTTCCATCAAGACAATTCCAAAGATCCCCAAGATCTCCTTAGAAGAGTGTCATTTGTACCTCAACTGGAGGGTGTCAACACTGAAGTTGCAGAACAATTGAATTTCAAAAGAAATAAAGATAACTACTTTACCTCTCTGATGACACCACATAATAATCTTTTTATTCACAGATTGTCTGTCCACTTTCTAAACAGAAGCATCAACAATAGGGTGTTGGAGCGACACACCAAAGAGGTAATGAGCAAACCCAATATATACTTTGATAAACAACATTTCTCTGTTCTAAAGGTGTGTTTTGAATGTAAACTTTGCATTGTGCCTTTCTTTCCCGTAGTTTGGAGTACAACTGTCTTTGGATTGCAATGGGCAACTTGTCTTTTCTAGTGATGACACAAATCCCAGGCCTCCTAAATATTTAAGACTGCAAGATGCCAAATATACTCCCCCAGCCAGCAACCCCATCCAGTCACCTGTGCAGTCAGCACCAGCCAGCAACCCCATCCAGGCACCTGTACAGTCAGCACCAGCCAGCAACCCCATCCAATCACCTGTACAGTCAGCACCAGCCAGCAACCCCATCCAGTCACCTGTACAGTCAGCACCAGGCAGTAGCTTCAGCAAGGCACCCGCACAGTCAGCAAGTGTTGATCCAGCCCTCCATACATTAATTTCAAAATTCGGGAACCTCAAAGTTTTTCCACATAAGAGTGGTGGTGGTTTGAAATGGCTTTTCCCCCTTGAGTTTTCTCAGTCCCATTTCGAAGGGAAGGATGGAAGTAATGCATGCACTTTGATTTCACTCATACTTTGCAATTTATTCTTACGTGGTGACTTGCCTCCTCTTTCGTCCGAGGGAAGCTTCCCAAACGTTTGGCTTCTCCCAATAGCTTGTGCAATAAGGACCGGTAATTTTCTTTACGACAAAGAGAATTATCGTGGCAAGTGGCTGTCCGTAGAAGAAGCGATGGAGCTCCTGAGCTCAACCCTTCCTATTCTGGCGAGTCCATCACTACCAGTTAAATTTGAAGATGACCATCCACCTTCGACCCTAAAATTTCAACTTCACTTGCTAAGTTCCAAGAACACCAAACAGGCGCATGTCTTCACTATGGATGGTAGGACAATATCACTGTTAGTGCTAGATAGCAACGTTGTTGTGGTCGTTGATACTCACTGTCACATTTTACAGAACGCAGTGTATGGAGTGGAAGTTCTATGTTTTCCTTCAACTGCTATGTCTGAATTGTGTTCGGAAATTAAAAATGTATTCAATTGTTTTAACACATATGGCACTTTACAAAGAATTACATTAAAATAGACAATTGTTGACATTCATCCAGCATTTCCAATAAATGTAGCTAGAAGTCCATTTAGCCGTATACGAGGAAGCCAAGGTTATATAATCCCGGGGGGGGGGTACTACCACCCCAACTTGGGTAGGGGTGTGCAGCCAGGACCTCAAAACCCTGACCCTATACCAGACCTAACATAAAGACCAAAACTAAGAATTGTACACCCTATCCCAGACTAAAAGACGGAAAATACGGTTTTATAATCGATTGCAATCAACATTTACTAACGTTTTTATTGTTTTTGTGTCGGCAGAAAGCGTAGCCTATTCGCCAGACAAAAACGACCAAATCGTTAACCCTATCCCATACTAAAATGATACCATATCCCAGACAAAATGTCAAAAAATGATACCCTACCCTAGACCCAAAAGCCGAAAAACCATACCCTATAGGGCGGCACATACCCGTACAGCAAATATAAGGGAGTACCCCCTCCCGGGTATATAATGCATGTCCTAAAATATTCCACTGGTTTTCCACATTGTGGGAAGTTGGTTCGATTCCAACAGGAATACTTGCATGACATGCATCATGATCTTTTGCTTCTCTCTTTTGCAACTCTGGTCATAAACCGCAATATGCTTATTCAATCGTACACGTACCCTAACCGTTCATAGTGATAAATAAAGTTACAGTTGAAATGGCTTGCTTCGACCTAGAGAAAAATTAAATAGTCTAAACCTGCAGCGGACGTCGTTTTATTTTTTAGATAACTTTTTTATGAACTTAATTCTAGTTGCAATGCATAAAGAAATAAGGACAAGCGAAATAAGTTATGCATTTCAAATTAAATCATCGTTATTGATTAGAATTCAGCGACTTAGTATTTCAATCTATATAAAATTCGTCGAGATGAATTGAATCTTATAGTACATACGTACGAAAAACAGCTATTAATTGCATGGAATTCGTACTGGATGGTAGTACGTGACGTCGATCCAATGTGAAAACCAATTTTAGCCTTGAAATGGAAAGCATAACTGTCAAAGGATGGGACGAGTATGCAATTAACACTATATTTGCATGTAAAACCAGGCAGCTAAAACGCACACCATGTCTCTTAATATGTGGCGCCTTCATGCGGTTTCTTTTTAAATGCAATAGTATTGCACGGCCAAATTAATTTAAAATTGCCTTATTGATTAGACATTTCTAACATTCTGCACCCCGCGGTCTACAACACGTACTGGAACGGGAGGACATTTGTAGTATGCATCCCGTGCTGAAACCATTAACCCATAGCTGCATGTCATGGCGCTAACTATACATATAGTGTTCATTATTTTCATTGTGCCTTTAGTTGACCGATATATAGTTACAGTATGGATCTGTATTAAGGGATGGAACTTTTTGGTCAAAAATGTAAACGTGCACTTTATATTGTCGCGTTTACGTTGATTCAAAATTGGCCTTTGCCCCCTTCGGGGAAAAGGCCATTTTGTCCAACTGAATCACTGTCACACTGAAGTAAATTGACTTACAGTCAAAAATAAACACCATTATAACGCGTTAATGTAAGTTATTGTAAATACGTTGTAATGACACTTATAGCATTGGCTGGTGCGTTTCATAGAATTTCTAAAATGTTATATAGCTTGGGCGCTTCTCAACGCGATCGATATAACAATAGTCTTAAATGCTGTATACTTGCTACCAGCACAGTCTTGCTTTATAGGGAAAGAGAAATCGCGTTAACAAAGCAAGAAATATCAAATACAACGTCATGATCATCGGTATATGTATACACCGGCCGCTCTGGGCACAATTCACCAAAAGGTGTGACTAGCAATAGGTATTGAATTCGAACTTAACTATCTTGCTACTGTAAGGGATGTGTTCGATCTACATATACAAGCGATGTACGGCCGGGATTTGCTCTTGCCTGAAGTCGAACACGTACTATAGCTATCAGTAGTATACTTAATTTAGTTTCAAGGAGTATGAATGTGCTTTATACCATGCATGCGCAGTTTTATCTTGGGATTTTAATTAGTAGGGGCATATGTTAATTTTGGTATTGAGCCATACCTTTTACTCGATTCCCATTCACTTTCAATACGTACTATGAGAATTATGATTCCCGGCGGAGGTAAACTAAATTTCAAATGCTGCGCTAATATGCATCGTTTTTAATGGAGTGAGTGTTATACTAAAACTTTTTCAACTATAATGGATGTACTATATGGCCTTCCTCTTCTAAGACCAGCAGCCAATCAGGATAATGTTATGCATGCCCTGATCACATGCATTATGCACTTTCTTCTTTTCATTCATCAAAAGATTTACCTTGAAGTGCAAATTATGCATTATCATGATTATGTTGCCTGTTGTCCTGAATTGTGCGTGTTGTTATTATCATACTTAAAATCAGCTGACTATCATTGCCCCTGCTGCAATGGGGCGTATTCCCCACAGGTAACCCAACCCTCTGTTTATTTAACTACTCTTTGAATAATATATAGAATGCTCATGTAAGTATGGTAACTCTAACGCCCCATTATTACATGCCAGTTGAGGCTAGAAATCCTGTAATAGTTGCCACTTATATGAAATACGAGGCAATGTTAGCTGAGGAAATTGGATTGGATCGTAGTTTTGTAAGTATTTTACATCAGTTAATCAGCAGCTATGTTTACCTGTACGTACACGTGTCCATGCAAAATCTATTCTTCATGATATACTCATTAATGGTGGTGGTCACGGATAAATTTCCGGATGTTTTTAACCAACACAGAGACTTTTCATTGTTTATTGAAGGAGGATATAGGCAAGGAAATGGGGGGCCTTTAAACTTTAGTGCTGCAAATTGGCCATGCAGGGTCTGACACTAGAGTGATTTCATATGACTGTGAAAGAAAATAGACCATTTAGTTTGTAATAGTTGATAAAGAACAAAAGAAAATCATTGGTTTAGAGTCTACTACTAACTATTAGTTTGCCTATTCTTTCACGATCATATGAAAATCACTCTAATTTAGGGGTTATAGATATGCATGAGAGGGGGTGGTTTAAAATGCTAACCAGAGCTCACTACTTGGTATCACAGATTGGGGGACCTGCTGGGGTGCAGAAATACGTACAAAATTTCTTAAAGGGGATTATTATATAAGCTGCCCTAAATTTCCCCCATCCTAGTACAACTGTATAACCTTTTAAATTGTTTGTAATAGTCTAACCCTACTTTTCCATAGTATGACTATTTTATACACCTTGTTGAAAAAGATGCGTTGAGCAATGTACCTGGTGGAAATATCAATTTTAAAAAGCCACGAAAACGAACCTACCACAATACAAGGCACACCATCCTTCAAGGTTTTCAAGCATATGCTGAAAAAATCATAAATTTCTGCAACAAGGAACTTGCTAAGGAGAACAGGTGCTAATCACTTAGGCTGTCAAGCATATAATTAGCCTAACTTGTTAACCACGTGTCATTCCCTTTTCATTTCATTGTTTGACAGTTGTGCATAAAAAGACACATGGATGTTTGGATAAACTCCAACAAAGAATCTTATTCTTGAGGAATGAATGAATGAATAAAATGAATAAAGCCTTAAAGTTTATTTAAGCATAGATAGAATTACAGGTAGTCCAATCAGATAGATAATCCATCTGAAGGAATTATTTAGCCAATGAGTAGCTATATATAGGGATCAGTAAAATATGGGTGTAAAATATTTATATTTTGGCAAATCACAAAGGGGATTCAGAAACCCAAGATTAGAAATCCCGAAATTTATGCTTCTCAAGATTAAAGGTGGTGGTGGTGGCTAGAGCCTCATGCATACAAAAGCAAGGTTATGATGTGGAGAATATAATTCATTTTTGAAATTTATAGGTGTTGCAAAGTTGAAATAAATTGTATCTGTCATTTAGCAACAATATTAGACCTTTACTTCATTCACTTGGATGATCATGAATCGATGGTTCCAAGTCAAAGGCTCCATTAGTTCAGTATCAACTTGAAAGGGCTGTTCATGTTCATCTATGCAAATTCAGGAAATGACTCTATTTGTGTATAAGAGCTGTGCTGGTCACTCAGATACTGCTGTTTTAGTTGTGTAAATTATTCATCTTCGAATTATCATTGAGGCAGGCCAGACAATTTAATGTAATATATGGCAATATTGTAATGATCATACAATTATAATATGCTCTAAAAATGTAAATAGCAGTCAGTGTTTAATATATACTAATTTTATATTTTAAAAATATGTTTATAGGAATGGGACAAAATGTATTTTTCCTGACTGTGGCTACAAAGGAAAAAACCTCAAACGCCACTGTCTGGGAACTCATAAAATGAAGCCCAAGGAGTATGAAAAGCAGGTCAGCAATATGTTAAATTCCTTAGAACTAGCTCTCTAAATAAAAATGCTAACCTTCTCATTTGGAAATTTACAGAAAATAACAAAACAAGCCTCTTATGCTAGACCAGGGAAACAGTGTTCTTTGTGTGGGAAGACATTGAAGCGCCTCAACCAGCATATGGACACAGTGCACTGTGACATAAAAAAGTATGAGTCTATAAATGAATTTGAAGTTGTAATTGAGTTTGATATGATATTCCTGTAAAGTGTATATCAACAGAAAAAATTCATTTGAAAAGCACTCATATGATTACTATAAAGTAGGATGGTTGTGTATTTTGTAATATCAATTGAAAATGCAAATGTCAGATGCGGTAAATTCAAGACCTAATCATTATAAAAATTGCTGTTGTGCAAAGCAGTGGTGTTTTTTCATTTGCAAAGCATGTCTATAAGAACTCAAATCTATGGTTTGGTACACTTCAAGGTTATCTTAACTTCAGAGCACTTGTCTTAGATTATAATTCAAAATGAATCACATTCTGGAATTTACGTCATCAGCTCATATGCATAGTGAAATTTCAAAATATGTTTATTTCTCTGATTAGAGAAGTCCACAATCAAAATAAATAAAACCACACTACAGTATTTCAAATTTACTTATGAGTGAATTTCAAAATAAAATATTTTCCTTGATATACACTTCAATTTATTAAACCATAGACATTCTGCAAATACAACAAAGTTATTGCAGAAGGAAGGAAGAAAATGCTAGCTAACAGAAAAAGGAAAAGAGGTATGCACACCAATATAAATAACTTTGAGCAGGCCAAAAGCCTTTATATTCTCTCATAAGCCTCAACCTATGACCCAAGTAACATAATTACATAACTACCCTGCATGGGCTCCAGAGGTTCTATTTCGCTTCATACCCAACCTTGTGAAAACAGCATATATGCCAGAGCAAGAAATAATAACCTCTGGACCCCAGGGTACATCACTATACCTCCTCTTTAGTATTTAGTTATCTCATTATCTGAAGAATTCCATGCACTAGCAAACTATTTTGCCTGTGCTATCTTTGGTTATGTGGGATTTAATTGTCAACAACAATACATTGATGATTGCAATCTAGATTGCTCAGACCATTCTTTTCAATTTGATCTTCATTACAGGTGATGATCAGTGAAGTGGTCATAGCCTTGTTATGAGAAGTACAAGCTAAAGCTAGAGTTGGAGTTTTGTCATGTTTAGGATGGCATGGCACACTGATTTTTCATGCTGCAATCAACATTTTTACTGGATATATGGTTGGATAAACATAAAAAAGATCAGAGTAATTAACTTTTAGACACCATTACGTATACAGTTTTGGCATTATAATGCAGACTACTCATGGTTGCTGACAGGGCAAACACGGACGTAAAATCAGGAAATTAATTAATTAATTATTTAATTAATATCCCATGGCTAATTTGCACTACATAAAAACATCATGGTATATATCAAATCATGTATTGAACAAGGCTAGTGTCATTTCAGTTTTATGAATGCAGGTTTATTACATATCATGATGCCTAAAATCAAAATGAGAAGACAAAAAAACCCCACAAAGTTGATATATTTACATAACACAAGTTATACTGGTGCTATTCACAGCATGGTCATTTTTCAAATTGGCCAATGAAAAAAGTATCTCTATTACATGTGTAGTCATTCTAGCACTTTTGCACAAATTGGGAACACTTTTTCACTCACTCATCCACATACCACTAGTCTACATGAAACAATGACTGTAGTCTTTGGAGCAAAAGTGGTGAAAGGTGACATGCTAGAATGTTTTCAAGGGGACGCACAATTTCTCAAGAGTTTGTTCTCTTTGCCTTTGACAAATTGCTATTTCCCTTTCCCTGGATATGAAGCACTGCAACAGAGATGACAGTCCTCCAACATTGTGCTGTGGGGCGTGGGGTCTACAGCCTCTTCACAAATGAATGCTTCTTTCCCTCTCTCTCTCTCTCTCTTTAATTTGACATTTTTTCAGGTACACATGTGAGTAATGGCATACAGGTAGCTACGCCCCTTGCAGCTTATACCACACATTCTACCCAATACCACTGACAATAATAAAAAGAAATACTAACTATAATTACTATGGCTATTGCTGACAACTAAACCTTGCATGGAAGTTTCACTAACCTAATTATAGAGGGGTTTTCATAAACCCGTGAAATACACTTTAGTCTAATACCATTGTGTTCTTTTGTTGTTAGTTACACTTTGATTCACGGGTTTATGAAAACCACTCTATACTAATAATTAAGCAAGTAACAAGTATTAGTTTTAATAATTAGCTGCAGTATATATTAAGTAGCTATGAGTACAAACTGCAGTTGTCTAATTCATAGGGAATGACGAATAAAAGCTAAAATATGTATGAATCAAACACGAAATTACATATGTTTTCATATTCATATTATTCATTTCATATTCTGGCTGCGTACCAGCGTGGTTGGTCCTTGTAGTGTAGTGGTTAACACATCGGACTAGAATACCGAATACGTGGGTTCAAATCCTGCCAAGGGCATATGATATTTTTCTCTTATTCTCTCTACTTCATTATATACACACCGAACGCATAATTTATTACTACTTTACTATGTTTTCATACCTTTTATTTCCAGTATAAAATTGTAGGGTAATCATGTACTTTATGACCAATGAAACATTCGTCACTAGTCACG